>CM022300.1:398151899-399351899 GCA_011799875.1 Thinopyrum elongatum
GGAAGAAGAAGAGAAGAAGAGGTAGGGGAGGAGGAGGAGGGAGGGCGCAGAGGGATGAGAAGACGAAGCAGGAAGAAGAAAGAAGAGACAGAAGAAGAAGAGAGAAGAAAAGAAGAAAGAAGAAGAAGGAAGAAAGAAGAAGAGGAAGAGGAAGAAGAAGAAGAAGAAGGAAGAAGAAGAGAAGAAGAAGAAGAAGAAGAAGAAGGAGAAGAAGAGGAAGAAGGAGAAGAGGAGAACGAGAAGGAAGACACCGGAGAAGGAGAAGACGGAGCCGCGAAGCATGAGAAGGAGAAGGTAAAGAAGAAGAAGGAGAAGAAGGAGAAGAAGAAGGAGAGCAGAGGGGAGAAGGAGAAGGAGGGAGGAGAAGGAGAAGAAGGAAGAAGGAGAGGAGAAGGAAGGAGAAGAAGGAGAAGGAGAAGAAGGTAGGAGAAGAGAAGAAGAAGAGAAGAAGAAGAAGAAGAAGACAGAAGAAGAAGAAGAATAAGATGCAGAAGAAGAAGAAGGAGAAGAAGGAGAAGGAGAAGCAGAAGAAGAAGGAGAAGGAGAAGAAGGAGAAGGAGAAGCAGAAGAAGAAGGAGAAGGAGAAGAAGAAGCAGGAGAAGGAGAAGGAGAAGAAGGAGAAGAAGAAGAAGGAGATGGAGCTCAAGTTGGATAAGCTTAAGCTTGCAAAAGAGCAAAGGTGTATCCTGAAGACTTAGGCAAACATCATTCAGAACACAAGGAATGCCATGCATGGGATCAAGGTGGACAAGGACCAACTTGCAGAAGAGCAGAAGGAGCTTCAGAAGGTTGTTGCTGACCTGCTGAATGTAGGGCATGGGAGCAAGCAGAAGCTGGTGTAGATCAAGGCAATCCTGGAGTCATGTGAATATATATGATGAAGGCTAGGTTGGATAAGTAAACATAAGGCCTCTGTATATAACAAGCCTTGGAAGGATGGGGTGGGTTGATACGTCTCCAACGTATCTATAATTTTTGATTCTTTCATGCTATTATATTATCAATCTTGGATGCTTTATATGCATTTTTATGCCATTTTATATCATTTTTTGGGACTAACCTATTAACCCAGTTCCTAGTGTGAGTTCCTGTTTTTTGCTTGTTTTTGGCTTTCCAGAAAATCAATACCAAACGAATTCCAAACACAATGAAACTTTACAGTGTTTTTTTCTAAGGGACCCTAGAAGATTTGAGAGGAGGCCAAAAGAGCTACAAGATAACCACGAGCTCATAGGGCGCGCCTTGGGGGCTCGTGGGCCCCACACAACTCCATTTGACCTAATTACACCTCTATAAATTCACATATATTCCCAAACCAACAGGGAGCCACCCAAAACACTTTTTTCGCCGCCGCAAGCTTCTTTTCTTTTGCGATCCCATATGGAGCCTTTTCCGGTACTCTGCCGGAGGGCGAATCGATCACGAAGGGCTTCTACATCATCCTTGCTTCCTTCCGATGATGCGTGAGTAGTTTCCACAAACCTATGAGTCCATAGCTAGTAGCTAGATGGCTTTTTCTCTTTTTTGATCTTCAATACAATGTTCTCCCCGATCTTCTTGGAGTTCTATTCGATGTAATCTTCTTTTGCGGTGTGTTTGTTGGGATTCGATGAATTGTGGGTTTATGATTAGATTATTCATTGAAAGTAATTAAGTTTTTTCTGAACTTTATTATGCATGATTGTTATAGCTTTGTATTTCTCTCTGATCTATCCATTTGGTTTGGCCAACTAGATTGATTTATCTTCAGTGGGAGAGGTGCTTTATAATGGGTTCAATCTTGCGGTGTAGTCATCCAGAGCCCGAAGGGGTAGCGAGGCACGTATTGCGTTGTTGCTATTAAGGGTAAAACGATGGGGTTTATTCATATTGATTAGGTTTACTTTGTCTACATCATGTCATCTTGCTTAAGGCGTTATTCTATTTGTCATGAACTTAATACCATAGATGCATGCTGGATAGCGGTCGATTGGTGGAGTAATAGTAATAGCTGCAGGCAGGAGTCGGTCTACTTGTCATGGACGTGATGCCTATATACATGATCATTGCCATGAATACATCATAACTATGTGTTTTTCTATCAACTGCCCAACAATAATTTCTTCACCCACCGTATGCTATGTGTTCAAGAGAGAAGCCTCTAGTGAAAACTATGGCCCCCGGGTCTACTTTTATCATATTATTAAAACAAAAATACTTTTCTGCAATTTACTCTTTTATCTTACTTTTGTTTTTATCTTTCTATTACTATCATAATTAATCATTACAAATAACGAGTTCAAGGGGGTTGACAACCCTCTTGCCCGTGTTGGGTGCAAGTATTTGCTTTTGTGTGTGTAGGTGTTGTTGAAGGGAATTATCTTGGTTCTCCTATTGGTTCGATAACCTTAGTTCTCGCTGAGCGAAATACTTATCTATACTGTACTGCTTCACCCCTCCTCTTCGGGAAAATCCTAACGTAGTTTACAAGTAGCAGGAAGAATTTCTAGCGCCATTGCCGGGGAGACATCATCATATTCTCATCAGGTTCCTACACACAAACTATCATCTACTTGCTCTACTTTCTATTTCCCTTTTTATTTGCCTATCTATTTCATCTCCCTCCACTTCTCATAAAAGTAAAAATAAAATATTTTACTTTACTAGTTTGCTTGTTTGGTTGCTTGGTGTCACTATGTCTAGTTCCACTATCCCTCCACTCCCTCCAGATTTTGAAGTTCTTTACTTCACACAGAAACAAGGACAAAATCTTAAAGATGCTTGGTTTAGAATAATGGAGTTTTATCGTATATGTACCATAAAAGGTGATATAAAAATCTTGCTCAGAAACTTTTATGTGGGGCTCACTATGCCTAATAGACAACTTCTGGTTTTTTGCCACTAAATGCAATTTTATTGAAAGTGATGCTAATGCTGCTTATGAAATAATAGATGGGATAGTAGGAAGTTCACCCCCACAAAAAGGGATTCAATTATACTCAGGAAGGAATCCAAATCTTAGAAAAATTGGCATGAAATAATAGAGGGGATAGTAGGAAGTTACAAAAGTCTAATGAACCACTCAAAACCCTTAGTGCAAATCTCAATCACATGAATTCCCTTCTTACTGTTTCCAACAAGAGGCTTGATACCCTAGATATTAAAACTGCTTCATTCTTTGAAACTAATGGGAAGTGTAAGGAACCTCCGGGCTTTGAGAAAATCCCATCTAGTGTGGTGAAAACTAAGGATGACAATACTTGAAACAATGCATTACGCCTAGCTAGGGGCGTAAAACAATAGTGCTTGTTGGGAGGCAACCCAATAGTTATCTTAATTTTTGCTTTTACTTTTTATTTGGTGTGTTGACACAATTATTGCTACTATTATGATTGTGTTTTTTATGTTTAATTATTGTTTGTGCCAAGTAAAGCCTTTGCGATGATTTGGTTGATAGTTGACTTGATTCTGTGAAAAACAGAAACTTTTGCATCCAATGCTGGAATTACTATAATTCACTGGAACATGATAAAATTCTGAAATTTTTACACATGATTGACATACAAATTCCCCACGCTATCCTACTTTTTCAGATTTTTTGGTGTTACAGAATTATAGTTTTTTGAGATCATTACAGACTGTTCTGTTTGAGACAGATTATATTTCATTGCATAGTTTACTTGTTTTAATAATGCTATGGATTATATCGGGGGGTATAAGTCATGGAAAATATAGATACAGTAGATATTATGCAAGAATAAAATATGGATGGGTTCGTAACAGTACCCAAAGTTTATGATTTGTCTATTATACTAACGGATCTCACGAGGTTTCTGTTGAGTTTTATGTGCTACAATTTTCAAGTTTTGGGTGAGATCATGATGGATAAAGGAATAAGGAGTGGCAAGAACCTAAGCTTGGGGATGCCCAAGGCACCCCAAGGTAATATTCAAGGAAGACCCAAGCGTCTAAGCTTGGGGATGCCCCGGATGGCATCCCCTCTACAATCTATCGGTATGTTACTTGGAGCTACATTTTTATTCATCACATGATATGAGTTTTGCTTGGAGCATCTTGTGCCATAGTTTCTGCTTTGTTTGATTTTTAGTTACCACAATCATTGTTTGTTGGAGACACCTTTTGAGAGGGAAACACATTTATCTTGATTTGTTAGAATACTCTGTGTGCTTGACTTATATCTTTTGAGCTAGGCAGTTTCTCTAGTGCTTCACTTATATCTTTTAGAGCATGACGGTGGTTATATTTTATAGAAATGATTGCACGCTCATGCTTCACTTAAATCTTTTTGAGAGTCCATAAATAGGAAGTGGTAATGTGTACGTGTTATAAGACTAGTCTGAGAAGGGTAGGTATTCAAGGGGGATATAATAAAAACTTTCATGTTGATCACTAAAATATGAAACACATGGTTTAATGATATTGATGTCATAATATGAAAGGATATTGTTTATGACCATTGGTTAGTAGAAATATTGGCATTGAAGCTTGTTATTAACTTCTCATCTAAGTGTTGGTTATGGCATGGTGGGAAGGTTTGAGCATTTGTATTTCTGATTGAAATCCTTGAGTGTTGTTATAATTGGATGCGCACGATGGTTAACTCCTACAAGCCAATTCCCTAGGGGCATGCGAGTAGTACTTTTCTTTGAGGGCTAATAGGCTTTAACAATAAGTATGTGAGTTTTTATGACTAATGTGAGTCCATGGATTATACGCACCCCGACCTTTCCGCAATTAGCTAGCCTCTTCGGTACCGTGCATTGCCCTTTCTCACCTCGAGAGGTGCAAACTTTGCCGGTGCATCCAAACCCCGTGGTATGATACACTCTATCACACATAAGCCTTCTTATATCTTCCTCAAAACAACCACCATACCTACCTATTATGGCATTTCCATAGCCATTCTGAGATATATTGCCATGCGACTTCCACCATTCTGTTTTCATGACATATGTGTTCACTGTCATATTGCTTTGCATGATCACATAGAGCTGACATGATATTTGTGGCATAGGCACTGTTAATCATTATTATACATGTTACGCTAGATCGTTGTGATAACCCACAAGTATTGGGGATCAATTGTAGCTTTTTCGATAAATAAGAGTGTTGAACCCAACAAGGAGCGAAAGGTAGGATTTATATTCCCTTCAAGATCTATCGACCACTGATACAACTCTATGCACAATTAACGTTCACTTTACCTAGAAGAAGTAAGAAACTATTTTGTAGGTGTGATAGGATAAATAAAACTAGATGTACTTAGTGAGTATAAAACTACGAGTAATTTGCAAGATAATAATAGTTAGTTGTTTAGTAGAAAGATTTTGTAACACAAGAGAATGATTTTGTCCCTAGGCAATCAATAACTAGACCGGTGATCCTCATTGCAATTTTATATGAGGGAGAGGCATGTGCTAACATACTTTTCATACTTGGATCATATGCACTTATGATTGGAACTCTACCAAGCATCCGTAATTACCATAGATCATTAAGGTAAAACCCAACCATAGCATTAAGTATCAAGTCCTCTTTACTCCCGTACGCAACAACCCCCTTACTCGGCTATGTGTTTCTGTCACTCAGGCCACCCACCATAAGAGAATCATGAACGTATTGCAAAACCCTACAACGGGGACCCCTCACTGTTGCGCGACGCGGAGGGCACCATAGGACAACACCAAAATAAAACATACAACTCAAACCAATCACGATCATCAATCAACCCATAGGACAAAATGAATCTACTCAAACATCATAGGATGGCAACACATCATTGGATAATAATATGAAGCATGAAGCACCATGTTTAAGTAGAGATTACAGCGGGGAGAAGATGTGTTACACAGCTGCATAGAGGGGGAGAGAGTTGGTGATTACGGCGGCGAAGTTGTTGGTGTAGATCGCCGTCATGATGATTGCCCCAGCGGCATTCTGGCGCCGCCGTAAGAGAGGGGGAGAGAGCCCCCCTCCTTATTCTTCTTCACTGGTCTCCCCCCTAGATGGGAGGAGAGTTTCCCCTCTAGTCCATGAACTCAGTGGCTCCCGGAGGGCAGGAGCCCCTCCGAGATTGGATCTCTCTCTATGTTCTCTTCTGTTTCGCGTTCTTCTTTTCTGGCCGAAAACCGTTTCTTAAATTCCCGGAGATCCATAACTCCAATTGGGCTGAAAATTTAACACGGTTTTTCCGGCTATTACTTGCGGTGAAAGAAGGGCTGCAACCGCCTTACGAGGGGCTCACAAGCCACCACGGCGTGCCCTACCCCCTGGGCGCGCCCTGGTGGCTTGTGGGGCCCTCGAGCACCGTCTTGCTTTGATTCTTCTTCCCAAAAATCATATATATTCCAAAATATATCTCCGTAAATTTTTATCGCATTTGGACTTCATTTGATATGGATATTCTGCGAAATAAAAAACATGCAACAAACAGGAACTGGCACTGGGCACTGGAGCAATATGTTAGTCCCAAAAATAATATAAAATGTTGCTAAAAGTATATGAAAGTTGTGGAATATTGGCATGAAACAATCAAAAATTATAGATACGACGGAGACATATCAGCATCCCCAAGCTTAATTCCTGCTCATGCTCGAGTAGGTAAATGATATAAAAGATAATTTTTGATGTGGAACGCTACATAGCATAATATTGATCATGTAATCTAATCATGGCATGAATATTAAGACACGAGTGATTCAAAGCAATAGTCTATAATTTGATATAAAGACATCAATACTCAGGCATCGCAGCAAACAATTATGTCTTTCAAAATATCAATGCTAAAGAACGCTATCCCTACAAAATCATATATTCTTGTCATGCTCCATCTTGTTAACACAAAGTATTTATCAAGCACAACCCCGACGACAAGCCGAGCAATTGGTTCATACTTTTTAACGCGCTTCAGCATTTTCAACCCCCACGCAATACATGATGCAACCCATGGATATAACACTATGGGTGGAATAGAATACAGTGGTAGAGATTAATATGAAGAAGACAAAAAAGGAAGAAAGTCTCACATCGATGCGGCTAATCAATGGGCTATGGAGAAGCCCATCAATTGATATCAATGCGAGGAGTAGGGATTTCCATGCAACAGATGCACTAAGAGCTATAAGTGTATGAAAGCTCAACATAAAACTAAGTGTCGTGTGCATCCAACTTGTTTGCTTGAAGACCTCAGGCTTTTCAGGAAGCCCATCATCGGAATATACAAGCCAAGTTCTATAATGAGAAATTCCCACTAGTATATGAAAGTGACAACATAGGAGACTCTCTATATGCAAAACATGGTGCTACTCTGAAAAACAAGTGTGGAATAACATTGCCCCTTCTCTCTTTTTCTATTTTTTGGCCTCTCCTTTTTTTTGTTGGGCTCTTTTTGGCCTCTTTTTTATTTTTATTTTTATTTTTCTCACTGGGACAAGGCTGCAGTAATGAATAATGATGATCATCACACTTCTATTTACTTACAACTCGATATCTAGAACAATATGACTCTATATGAATGCCTCTGGCAGTGTACCAGGATGTGCAATGATCTAGCATAGCAAAGATATCAAAAAATAGACAAGCCATGAAAATATCATGCTACCTATCTTACGATCATGCAAAGCAATATGACAACGAATGCTCAAGACATGTATATGATGATGATGATGGAAGTTGCATGGCAATATATCTCGGAATGGCTATGGAAATGCCATAATAGGTAGGTATGGTGGCTGTTTTGAGGAAGATATAGGGAGGCTTATGTGTGATAGAGCCTATCATATCATGGGGTTTGGATGCACCGGCGAAGTTTGCACCAACTCTCGGGGTGAGAAAGGGTAATGCACGGTACCGAAGAGGCTAGCAAATTGCGAAAAGGTAAGAGTGCGTATAATCCATGGACGCACATTAGTCATAAAGAACTCACATACTTATTGCGAAAGTTTATTAGCCCTCGAAGCAAAGTACTACTACGCATGCCCCTAGGGGGATAGATTGGTAGGAAAAGACCATCGCTCATCCCCGACCGCCACTCATAAGGAAGACAATCAATAATAAATCATGCTCCAACTTCTTAGCATAATGAGAGACTATACATGTATGCTTCAGGAATCACAAACCTTAACACCAATATCATTACTAAACCACAATCATTCACTAGTACCTCCCACATATTATCATCTCTATATCGCAAAACTATTCCAAGGAATCAAACATATCATATTCAGTGATCAACAATTTTTATGTAGGATTTTTTGATTAACCATGTTAATGATCAATTCCCGTTGACTCTCTAAATAGATATAAGTGAAGCAAGAGAGTTTAATTCTTTCTGCAAAAGACATGCCCACTCTCTAATAAATATAAGTGAAGCAAAAGATGATTCTAGAAATAACAGTTTTCTAAATGTAGAGAAACAGGCAATCCAAACTTCAAATGATATAAGTGAAGCACATGAAGCATTCTATAAAGCCATACTCAAAAGATATAAGTGAAGTGCAAAGAGCATTATATAAATCAACAAAGGACTATCTCATACCAGCATGGTGCATCACTCAAATAAAAAAAGCAAACGATGCACCAAGAATTTACGCATATCATGTGAACAAAATAAAAACCGAAACATACCGATACTTGTTGAAGAAAGATGGGTTGCCTTCCGGGGCATCCCCAAGCTTATACGCTTGAGTCTCCTTGAATATTTACTTGGGATGCTTTGGGCATCCCCAAGCTTGAACTCTTGCCTCTCCTCCTTCTCCTCATATCAGGACCTCCTTGATCTTCGAACACTTCATCCACACAAAACTTAACCAAACCTTCGTGAGATCCATTAGTATAATAAAGCAAATCACTACTTTAAGTACTATTGCAAACCCATTCATATTATATTATTGCATTATACCCACTGTATTCTAACTTCACCATGGCTTATACCCCCCGATACAATCCATAGATTCATCAAAACAAGCAAACAACGCAACGAAAATAGAATCTGTCAAAAACATAACAGTCCATAGAAATCCGAACAACGGCCATTTCTGTAACTCCAAACATTCTGAAAATTTTGGACAAAATAAACACTTTGTAGAGCAGTACTGTGTAAAAAGTCAAAATTTTATTATGTTCCAGTAAAAAATGTAAATTCACGCACTACAACAATAGTTTCTATTTTTGCACCGCACATACAAAACAAACAATCTAAACATCCTAAAGGCAAATCTTGGCACATTATTTTTATAATACAATGGATTTGTACAAGGGGCTAATTATGTTTGTTGAATTTTTTTTGTAATTCAAGATTCACAAAGTTTCCATAGGCATGAACAAGTTCAAGGATATCCCCCACTTCAACGGTGCTCGTCTTTCTCACTTTCACTTTTGTTTTTGAATTTCTTTAGGTTCCCCTCTATATTTTTTGTTTTTAAACTTTATAAAAGCACACAACAGAATAAAATGACTCTCTAAAACTTTTGGGTTGTCTCCCTGGCAGCGCTTTCTTTAAAGCCATTAAGTTAGGCATAAAGTGCTCAAGTAATTGATCCGCCCGGATCCCAAGGTATATCAAATCCAATTTTAATTAACAATGATTTGCAATTTAGTGGTGAGCACAAAGCAACATATATCATGCAATGACGAAGTCTAACTCTCTTCCTATGCATCAGCATGTCATAAAAGAACAATTCATGCACACAAAGTAAAGGCCAATGCATAGTATAAACAGTTTCTTGCAATTTTATCGTATTGGAAACATAGAGAGGCGGAGATGTGGTTCCTCTCTCATAATAATTTCAAGTAGGAGTAGCAAGCACATGTATATTATAATCCTTAATAAGCACAAATTTCTCCGATATAGTGTAGTTGGGAGAATTCAAAAAGATAATAGGACTATCATGTGTAGGTGCAATAGCAACAATTTCATGTTTAACATAAGGAACTATGGGAAGTTCATCTCCATAAGCATAATTCATATTGGCATCTTGGCCACAAGCATAGCAAGCATCAATTTCATCAAAAAGGGATATTGCAAATGAATGCAAGGGATCATAGCAATCATCATGGCATTCATCCTTCGGTAAGGACGAAGGGAAATTAAATAATGCATGAGTTGAAGAGTTACTCTCATTAGAAGGTGGGCACGGGTAGCTAATCCTCTCTACCTCCTTTTGTTCTTCGCTCTCCTCATCATATTTTCCATCCAATGAGCTCACAGTTTCATCAATTTCTTCTTCCATAGACTCCTACAAAATATTAGTCCCTTCTTGGATAGTGGAGGCGTCCAAAATATATTCTTTAACATAAGCATTAGAAGCATAGTTTTCATAGAAATATTTAAGTATGGCAAAATTTTCAGATTTGTAAAGAGTAGCATCATACTTTTCAATCAAAGAAGCAATTTCACAAGCACCCTTAAAAGCAACAAATTCTTCAATTTGTTCAATATCATAGTATCTATAAACACCTTTTGAATAAGAAGATATGATTCCATTATCACTAAACTCACATTAGTAGGGAAGGTGTTTCTTAGGGTCTTCAGAACAAGTAAAATCATGTATTTCGCATCAATTCCAAGCATAGCAATGCATAGTATTAATATGATGCCATAAAAGTATCCCTTTTTGAGATAAGTGGTGTCACACAAAATAAGCATGTTCATTTAATGATTTTCCCTCAACTAAGCTAGTTGGGTTTTTAGCACGAGCACAAATGGATCGAAGATGATCCAAGTAGAAAGCTTCAGCGGTATGATAGATTTTGGGTGGTTATTCAACCATTGGTTTAGCAGGTACAACTATTTTTTTGGTATTTTATGTTTCCTACCCATAACTAAAGATAGAAAACAAGAGCACAAAGTAAAATCTACTTAGTGATAAAGCAAAAAAGCACACCCAAGAATATTCAGCCTACGCTATTGCTCCCCGGCAACGGCGCCAGAAAAAGGTCTTGATTACCCACACGTATAGGGGATCAATTGTAGATTCGAACCCAACGAGAAGCTAAAGGTAGGATTTATATTCCCTTCAAGTTCTATCGACCACCAATACAACTCTACGCACACTTAACGTTCGCTTTACCTAGAACATGTATGAAACTATTTTCTAGGTGTGATAGGATAGGTTTGAAAGAATAAAACTAGATGTACTTAGCGAGAATGAAACTATGAGTAATTTGCAAGATAATAATAGTTAGTTGTTTATTAGAAAGATTTTGTAACACAAGAGAAGGATTTTGTCCCTAGGCAATCGATAACTAGACTGGTGATCATCATTGCAATTTTATGAGGGAGAGGCATGAGCTAACATACTTTTCGTACTTGGATAATATGCACTTATGATTGGAACTCTAGCAAGCATCCACAACTACCATAGATCATTAAGGTAAAACCCAACCATAGCATTAAGTATCAAGTCCTCCTCACTCCCATACGCAACAACCCGCTTAGTCGGGTATGTGTTTTCATCACTCACGCCACCAACCATAAGCGAATGCTGAACGTATTGCAACACCCTACATCAGGGACCCTCACGCTTGCGTGACATGGAGGGCACCATTGTATAGCACCAAAATAAAACATACAACTCAAACCAATCACGATTATCAATCAACCCATAGGACAAAATGAATCTACTCAAACATCATAGGATGGCAACACATCATTGGATAATAATATGAAGCATGAAGCACCATGTTTAAGTAGAGATTACAGCAGGGAGAAGAGGTGTTACACCGCTGCATAGAGGGGGAGAGAGTTGGTGATGACGGCGGCAAAGTTGTTTGTGTAGATCGTCGTCATGATGATTGCCCCGGCGGCGTTCTGGTGCCACCGAGAGAGAGGGGGAGAGAGCCCCCTCCTTCTTTTTCTTCCTTGGTCTCCCCCCTAGATGGGAGGAGAGTTTCCCCTCTGGTCCATGGTCTCCATGGCTCCCGGAGGGCAGGAGCCCCTCCGAGATTGGATCTCTTTCTCTCTCTCTCTCTCTGTTCTCTTCTGTTTCGCGTTCTTCTTTTCTGGCCGAAAACCGTTTCTTAAATTCCCGGAGATCCGTAACTCCGATTGGGCTGAAATTTTAACATGATTTTTTCTGAATATTATCTTTCTTGCAGTGAAAGAAGGGCTGCAACTGACTTACGAGGGGCTCACAAGCCACCACGGTGCGCCCTAACCCCTGGGCGCGCCCTGCTGGCTTGTGGGTCCCTCGAGCACCGTCTTGCGTTGATTCTTCCTCCCAAAAATCATATATATTCCAAAATAAATCTCCGTAAATTTTTATCGTATTTGGACTTCGTTTGATATGGATATTCTGTGAAACAAAAAATATGCAACAAACAGGAACTGGCACTGGGCACTAGATCAATATGTTAGTCCCAAAAATAAAATAAAATGTTACCAAAAGTATATGAAAGTTGTGGAATATTGGCATGAAACAATAAAAAATTATAGATACGATGGAGACATATCATGTTGCAGATCCTGGTACATTGCCAAAGGCATTCTAGAGTCATATTGTTCTAGTTATCGAGTTGTAATTATGAGTTGTAAGTAAATAAAAGTGTGATGATCCTCATTATTAAAGCATTGTCCCGGTGAGGAAAGGATGGTGAAGACTATGATTCCCCCACAAGTCGGGATGAGACTCCGGACGAAAAAAATAGACGCCAAAAGAACCTAACAAAAAAATTGGAGAAAAGAGAGAAGAGAGAAGGGCAATGTTACTATCCTTTACCACACTTGTGCTTCAGAGTAGCACCATGTTCTTCATATTGAGAGTCTCCTGGGTTGTCACTTTCATATACTAGTGGGAATTTTTTGTTATAGAACTCGGCTTGTATATTCTGATGATGGGCTTCCTCAAATGCCCGAGGTCTTCATGATCAGCAAGTTGGATGCACACCCACTTAGTTTCGGTTGAGCTTTCATACACTTATAGCTCTTAGTGCATCTGTTGCACGGCAATCCCTACTCCTCGCAGACATCGATTGATGGGCCTCTCCATATCCCGTTGATTAGCCACGTTGTGATGTCTACTATGCAACTTGTTCTTGTAGACTCGTGTTGGGCCTCCAAGCGCGGAGTTTTGTAGGACAGTAACAAATTTCCCTCAAGTGGATGACCCAAGGTTTATCAATCCATTGGAGGCATAGGATGAAGATGGTCTCTCTCAAACAACCCTACAACCAAATAACAAAGAGTCTCTTGTGTCCCCAACACACCCAATACAATGGTAAATTGTATAGGTGCACTAGTTCGGCGAAGAGATGGTGATACAAGTGTAATATGGAAGTGAGCAAAAACGGTATTGCAATGCTTGAAATCAAGGCCTAGGGTTCATACTTTCACTAGTGCAAGATCTCTCAACAATGAAAACATAATTGGATCATATAGCAATCCCTCAACGTGCAACAAAGAATCACTCCAAAGTTCCTATCGCGGAGAACATAAGAAGAAATTGTTGTAGCTAGCAAACCACCTCAAAGTTATCCTTTCTGGTCTATCTATTGAGTCGTCCCTATAAGTCTCACAAACAGCCCTAGAGTTCATACTAAAATAACACCATATGAAAACACATCAATCAACCCTAATGTCACCTAGATACTCCAATGTCACCACATGTATTGGTGGGTCAATTATATGATATGCATCAAACAACTTTAGATTCATAATATTCAATCCAACACAAAGAACCTCAAAGAGTGCCCCAAGATTTCTACCAGAGAAACAAGGACGAAAACATGCATCAACCCCTATGCATAGATTACCCCAATGTCAACTCGGGAATCCGCGAGTTGAGTGCCAAAACATACATCAAGTGAATCAATATGATACCCCATTTTCACCATGAGTATTCATACGCAAGACATACATCAAGTGTTCTCAAATCCGTAAAAGTATTCAATCCGGTAATAACAAAATCTGAAAGGTAAAACTCAATTCATCACAAGAAGGTAGAGAGGGAAGAACACCATAAGATCCAACTATATTAACAAAGCTCGCGGTACATCAAGATCGTGCCAAATCAAGAACACGAGAGAGATAGAGAGATCAAACACATAGCTACTGGTACATATCCTCAGCCCCGAGGGTGAACTACTCCCTACTCATCATGGTGGCCGCCGGGATGATGAAGATGGCCTCCAGCGATGATTTCCCCTCCGGAAGGTGCCGGAACGGGGTCCCGATTGAGTTTTTCTGGATACAAAGGCTTGTAGCGGTGGAACTTCTCATCTAGGGTTCTTTCTGGGGGTTTGCGTATTTATAGGAATTTTTGGCGTCAGTCTCATGTCAAGGGGGTGCCCGAGGGGCCCACAAGCTCGGAGGGCGTGCCCTAGGGGGTGGGCGCGCCCCCCAGGCTTGTGGCTCCCTTGTCCACTTCCTGGCCCAGCTCTGGTGCTTCAGGGGTCTCTTTTGGTCCATAAAAAATCACCGTAAATTTTCAACCCATTCTGAGAACTTTTATTTCTGCATAAAAAATGACACTACGGTAGTTCTCCTGAAAACAGCGTTAGTCCGGGTTAGTTCTAATCAAATCATACCAAAACCATATAAAATTGTTATAAACATGGCATGAATACTTCATAAATTATAGATACGTTTGAGACGTATTAGCATCCCCAAGCGTAATTCCTTCTCGTCCTCGAGTAGGTAAATGATAAAAGAAATAATTTATGAAGTGTGAATGCTAGCAAGTGCACAAGTTTGATCAATGATAATTCCAATCACTTTTTCTAGCGTCATTATATATCATAAACAGTAGCTCATCTCATCAAACTTCTCATGATCAAGTAGCAAGCTATTCACATGTTTAAATATGGAACATAAACTTTCTTGAAAACTAAGCAACTGTGTTTTCAGTCATCAAACAATTGCAATTCATCTTATTTTCACGAATGGTCTATGTAAGAGCTTTGATTTAGCAAATTCCACATACTCAACTATCATATAGTCTTCCATGATTGCTGACACTCAAAGCATATTTTTAGAACAAATAGCATCCATCGAACACAGAGAAAGATAGGGGCTTAATGTTTTGCCTCCCAACCTATTTATCATATAGATAATTGTCAACAATAATAATGCATGATCAAATATATTTTAATGGCCATATATGCTTGGATCTTTCCCCACCACATGATACTTGCCAACTAGAGAATAATTGAGGTTGAAATGAGAAGGAATACTACTGACTCTTCCATAAAAGTAAAAGATAGGCCCTTCGCAGAGGGAAGCAGGGATTTGCAGAACTGCCACAGCTCGAAGCTTTTAAAACAAAGTTGAATATAATTTTGAGAGGTATGCTTTCATTGTCAATGTAATGACCAAGAGTTCCCAATATCTTCCATGCTAGACACATTATAGGCAGTTGACAAACAGAAAGGTAAAGTTTTTACTCCCCCTCCACCAACAAATACAAGCCATGGCAAGCCGAATCCTCGGGTGCCCTCCATACCAACAACGATCCGAGGGAGTTTTGTTTCATTATTATATTTTGATTTAATTTTGATCATAGGACTGGGCATCCCAATTACCAGCCACTTTCTCGTGAATGACAAGCGAATAAACACTCATCGTGAGAATAACCCACCTAGCATGGAAGATACTAACCACCCCCTGTCACTTCATGAGCGATTTGGGCATACAAAACAGATTATTATTTGAAGATTTAGAGTTTTGTAGATGCAAATTTACTTGGAACAACAGGTAAATAGCGCATATAGGTAGGTATGGTGGACTCATATGGCAAGAAACTGAGTTTAAGGGTTTTTGGATGCACAAGTAGTATCTCTACTTAGTACAAATTTTTGGCTAGTAGAAGATCCTAAGCAAGCACCACATGTTGGAGGATCCATAACAATATAACTTCTACACAAATATACCCAAACATAACTCATTACGTTGTCTTCCTTGTCCAACTTCAACTAATTTGCTCAAGTTTGAAAATAATTAATGGGGCTCACAATCATAGAAGATGTCCAAGATAATATATTTATATGTGAAATCTCTCTTCCTTCAATATTCTTTCATGATTTGTTCAAGTGACCAATGTTGTGTTTGCTAACTTTCAATAAATTTTACCACCTATACTTCTTATATGTGAAGTCATTACTCCCCATGGGATAAGCGTATGAAACATATATAATTTTAGATTTATGATATTCAATTTATTCAACCATCACTACAAAAAAAAGACACATCCGTGACATTTTGGGCCGAACAAATTTTTTTCTGTCATGCTTATGACACTTCTATGACGATAATTATGACAAAACCCGGTCTCATCATAGATGTGGTGGGCTCCTACTTCTATGACAAAAAATCATGACAGAAAATGGGCTTTTCGTCCTAGGCGGGCTGGAGATGCACCTGCATGACATTCTTTGGGCCGTCCATGACAGAAAAAATCATGGTAGAAGCGAGGGCGTGGAAAATTTCGGGGAGTTCCCGGTTATGGTGGGTGGTCGGGGCCGAGCAATGCACGGAGGGATTGCGCATTTCTCTCATACACGTACGCGTGTGTGTGCGAGGCATTGGGCTCTAACTGAACCCGAGCGAGGCGTTCGCTTACTGAACCCGAGCGATTGCACTAGCTATGTTACTGAACCCGAGCGATCGATCCCTTGGCTATTAACTGAACTCGAGCGATTCCTTCGCTACTGTTGCTAACTGAACCCGAGCGATTGATCGCTGCGCGCTGCTGCCTCTTGATGAACAGTGAATGTGGGGGTTGCGGTTGAACGAGTCGAGACGTACGTGGTTGGGGTTGGATGAACAGTCCCGGTGGGGGTTGGATGAACAATAGCCCGTGGTAGTATATATAGGCCGTTGCCGCTGGATGATCAGGACCCCGAGAGGAGGCCGCCATAGCCGAGCTGGTTGGAGGTGGATGAACAGGACTGCGTGGAGGGCTGGTTGAATAGTAGCCGGTGGAGGGCTGGATGAACAGTATCCCGTGGATGAACAGTGGCTGGTGGAGGCAGGAGGAAGACGCGGTGGATGAACAGTGTAGGTGGAGGCTGAAGGAAGTCGACGGTGGGTGAACAGTAGCCTGTGGAGTCCCGTTTTGCGGTACGCCACACCCCTCCGATGAACATGACCCCCGTTTCGACCGTAGCGCTCCAACACAAGTCTGTTTCCTCCATTTTGTGGTACGCCACACCCCTCCCGATGAACAGGACCCCCGTTTTGACCGTAGCGCTCCAACACAAGTATGTTTCCTCCGTTTTGCGGTACGCCACACCCCTCCCGATGAACAGGACCCCCGTTTCGACCGTAGCCAGTCGAACAGAAGGCTGTTTCCTTCGTAATATGGTACGCCAGACCCCGTTTTGGCTGTTCCGTCCAAGCCAGCTGGCTCCCGTTGAACAGGACGCATTCCGACCCAGTCTGTTGCCTCCTCATGAACAGGACGCTGTTTCTCCGTTCCGACCCAGCCGGTTGGCTGCCCGATGAACAGGACGCCGTTGCTGCCATCCATTGCCTCTCCATGTACACGAGCCGTGGCCATACGTATGCACGAGTACGCGTTCGAGACCCCGCCCGTATGTACGTACGTGGCCGTATTTTTTGGCATGTGGTTGTACGTACATGTACACGGTTTAGAAGGGACTGCCTGAACTGCTACGTCGGGGGCTCTACTACTACACATGCCACTACTTGCTCGGCCATCGTTCATCGTTGCAGAGAGACCAATCGATCAGTATGCACGTACACGTTCTCGACAATGCTACGTACGCTTCGACCAGGTGGGTCCCGACTGTCAGGGAGGATAAGGATGCACTTCCTTGCGTGCGAAGTTATTGATGGTGGGTCTAAGCTGTCAGGGGGAGGATTCATCTTTTTTTGCGCCTAATATGGAGACACTTTCCTTATGTCCGAATATAGCTGGTGGGTCCTAGCTGTCAGGGGGGAAAACATTTTTTTCGCAAAATACAGCTAAGCCAAAATACAAAGGCCCTTCCGGTAGGTCCCTGCTGTCAGGAGGAGGAATCATTATTTTGCGCGTAATAAGGAGGCACTTCCTTGCTGTGGCCATGGACCCAGCTGTCAGCCTCTCCACGTACAGTCTTCTTCCGATGTAAGTCGTTCCTTGACCACGTTGACCATGCCGCACCGAGAGCACCAAGGCGGTGGACGACGGCGAGGCCTAGGAAGGGAATGACCCGGAGCCGGGGAAGACTCAGCAGTTGTTTCCCACGTGGAGGGGCGTACGATGGTTTACTGGTTGGGCTGCAGTGTGAGGCTGCCATCGCCGGAGAATAACAGCAGGTCTGGGGTGACTACAGGGATGGCCAGGCCAGCGATGGGAGTAGGGTGGGGCGGTGAGGCCTGCGCGGCAGCAGAGCCGGCCACGGGAGGCAGGAGCAGGCGGTACGACCGGCAGTGGTTTGGGCGTCTGGAGCAAGAAGACCAGAGGTTGAAGAAGCACTACGGCCATTGGATGGACATCGTATGGTCACTGGAGCTAGAATCGTTCATATTGACTAAGTTGACAAAGCCCTCCGTCTGCGTTAACTTAGTAGGCCCACAAGTCAGCCTCCAACTATGGTGGGTCTCAGATAGCAGGGGGAGTATTCATTTTTTTTGTGCGTAATAAGGAGGCACTTCCTTGCGTGCGAAGATATAGCTGGTGGGTCCGATCTGTCAGCGGGAGGAGCATTTTTTCACGAAATACAGAGGCCCTTCCGGTGGGTCCCTGCTGTCAGGTGGAGGAATCATTATTTTGCGTGTAATAAGGACGCTCTTCCTTGCGTGCGGCCGTGGACCCAGATGTCAGCCTCTCCACATACAGTCCTCTTCCGATGGATGTCGTTCGTTAACCACGTTGACCACGCCGCGCCGAGAGCACCAGGGTGGTGGACGACGGCGAGGCCTAGGAAGGGAACGACCCGGAGCTGGGGAAGACTCGGCAGTGGTTGACCACGCGGTGGGGAGTACGAGGGTTTACTCGTTCAGCTACCATCACCGGAAAATAACAGGAGGTGTGGGTGCGTAGAGGAATGGCCTGGCCAGCGATGGAGTAGGGTGGAGCGGTGCGGCCTGTGCGGCAGCACAGCCGGCCACGGGAGGCGGGAGCAGGCAGTCCCACAAGCGCTGGTTTGGGCAGCTGGAGCAAGAAGATCAGGTAGTGAAGAAGCAGCACGGCCGTTGGATTAACATCCAACAGTCACTGCTGCTAGAATCGTTTGTAGACTAAGTTGACAAAGCCTTTCGTAAACGTCAACCTAGTAGACCCACAAGTCAGCCTCCAAATCTGTCCCAAACAGCATACAGCCCAAAATTTCTAGCCAGATTTAAATCAATTTAAAAACTAAACATACCTTAATTTAAATCCAATGAAATTTTACCCGCACAAAAACAATGAAATTTAAAATATCAAAATCCGAAAGAAAAAAGTATTTTGGAACTAATTGCCTGTTTGCTGTATTTTTTCATTTTACAGCCCAATTCTTATTACTTATAGCCCATTTCTTATTACTAATAGCCCATTTTCTGGGCAAGCCCGAATGCATCCCTCCTCGTCTTGAAAGATTTCCGGCCCAGCAGGGCGTAGAAAAGCAAGTAGGCCTACGTTGGTTATTCTGCAAAAAACAAAATAGCTGGGCTAGCCATTTTCAGAAAGGAAAAAAAACTAGGCTGGTCATGTGGTAAACATATGAAATAAAAGCCTGGGCTAGACGGGCCACAGCTCCCGCACAACCCAGTTGACACCCTTCTCCGTCCCGAAAAAAAAATTACTGTGCGCGCTGCTGGGTCCCGGGTGTCTGCCGCTCCTTGTGCAGTTATCTCGCTTATTGACTACGTTGACAGTGGCGTGCGACCCAGATGTCTGGAAACCATTAGGAGGAACCCTTTTTTTTCTTGTAATAAAGGAGGCACTTGCTTGCCTACTGCCATGATCCTGGTGGGTCCCTACTGTCATCCTCACCATGTACAGTCATCTCCTTATTCTTATCGGTTGTTGACCATGTTGACAACACCGGAGGGCAGCGCCGCGGCGAGCGAACCAAGGCGGAGGATGATGGTGAGGCCTCGGACGGGAACGAACAGGAGTCGGGGAAGATGCGCAAAGTTTTAGGGTGCGATGTGGCCATGATGTGTGCGCGGCAGCACAGCCAGCCGTGGGAGGCGGGAGCAGGCGGTCCCGCCGGCGCTGGTTTGGCTTTGGCGGCTGGAGGAAGAAGAGACTGAAGAAACATGACAGACGTTGACTGTCAATCCAACGGTCAAGGTTGGCACAATCGTTTGTTGACTAAGCCGACACCAAGTAGCATACTTCTTTATATATAGGAAGAAAATAAAAAATGGGCTCGTTCAGCAGGCAACAACCAGATCTGCACCAAGTCGCCACCCGTACCATCGCCTGTGGGTCTCATCACACCCCCGCCGGCACACGCACCGTAGCTGGTTGCTCATCGCAACCCGCTGCCGTTGGTGTGGTGCCACTGCTGCAAATCACGCAGAGTCATCCGTCGCGTCTCAACCACAATCCTCAACCCTTGTCGAGTCTTCTACAAATGCCCGAATCATGGGGTAATAATATGTTTAAGTGTTGTTCCGCTGCTTTCAGTTGCTGATTTTTTTAATAGTTTGGATGATGATCTTCCAATTTGATTCGTGCAGAAAAGGGAAGATTCGTGTGATTTGTATTTCTGGGAAGTTGCTGATGTGGGGGATTGCAACTATGCTGATTATTGGGTTAGCCGAGGAATCCCAATACCAACAGGTTGGGGTGTTGGACAAGTAACTGAAGGAATGGCAGAAGAGGAAGATGCAGAGCAGAAGGTTAAAGATGCAGTTTCTCTAATCATGGCCAAGCAACAGCTGCAGAACGGCCTTGACAGCAATGAGGAGATGAAAGAGCTTGTGAAGATAATGGGCAAAATCAATGTGCTCTGTAGGATGATTGTCTATTTTTTTGCAGTGTATGTAGCACTCGTGATGTATTCAGTGGCTATGACATGAGCACTTTGCTGAAACTAGTAATGAATGAAACCTGTTTAGCAGGCTGGGCGTAGTGTTGTGAACATCTAATGATTTCTATTAACGGAAATTGGGGGGTATCCCCTTTTGCTCATAAATAAATAAATAGTAGAGGCCCTTTTGCTAATGAATAAATAAATAAATTAGCAGAGGCCCTGTCGGGTCAGCTTTGTTCCCATTTGAAGACATCAAGCAAATTGCAGTCCAACAGCAAACTATGTCATCAAATACAAGTTTCACAGCCAAATATGAGTACAACTAAACAACAATGTCATCATGTTTTAGTCGTCATACAATCACCAAACACAAATCAACATACATAATAAGTGATGTTCTCACAGCAAAATACTAAACAACAACTTCATCAGGTTTCAGTTGTCATAGCAAACACAATTTCACATAGTAGATAAAAAAATGTCTTCTGACAGGCAAATACGACAAAAGCAATCTGATCATCATCCGCAGCAGCAGCGGCAACATCTTCGCCATGTGTATCAGTCTGAATCATAATTCCCCCCAGTGTCATCTTCTTCTACATCCTCAATGTCCTCGAACATTGGCATCTTATTGATCAACTCCCGTACGTCCACAGCCCGACAGGAAATCTTTTTGCTAGTGTCATTGACGTGATTGTTCTCAAAGATATTAGGAACATCTATGGAATCTTCTACATCAGGAGCAGTGTAAGCATCATCTTGTTGTGCAACTTCATTAAACGAATTCCTCTGCTCAAACCTTTGCAATACTCTACAGTCATCGCTACGTGCAAATGTGTCTTCCAAGAAAAATATCTGTGTTGCTTGATTTGCCAAAATAAAAGGCTCGTAGGTCTGGTAAGCCGCCATGACATTGATGGCTTTGAAATAATCATCAGCTCTGGGTTTTGCGATCCTGGAAAACAGGTTATACCAATGACAGCACAACAGAACCACACACCGATGAACCTCAAAACTGGAGATATACTGCAACTGAACAATGTCTGTTATGTTAGCATACATTTCAGTTGTCTCTTCGCCGTACTTATCCGTGCTCATGATGGCACTGTTTTGTGTCTTCCTGCCTTCGTCGCGTGCAAGGGTGTTGTAGCGCACATCTCCAACAACGCAAGATTCATAATGTCTTACCTGAGTATCAGGACCCATTGCTAGTGCGTAAAGGGCATCATCAACTGCCTGCCCATCCTCTCGCATCTTCTTAACCTATGGTTAGAAAATAGACAAGCTGATCATCTTATGTACTCAATATATTAAAAAAACTGACAGTGCAATTCAAAAGCTTACATGGCTCTTGAACCATTTCACAAATCCTGCCATAACCAGTTTGTCAATGCTTCTTGGATTTTGCGGCAGTAACTCCTTTTTGTAGATGTTGTACAACATTTTGATCGCATCAAACATCTAAATATATAAGAATGTGCTGCAAGTTTAGTAGATTACGATGTATAAGTTGTAGTACTTAGCACTTACTTGATATAAGGTAGAATCTCAGGACAGTTATTCAACACATACCAAACCATTTTGTCCAAATCTTTTGGTTTGTCATCTTGTCGACTCTTCCCTGTAACTCGAACAGAACAATCGAAAACATTGAGCTCGGGATTGTCTTCACCCACCTCTTTGCTAACCTAATTAGCTGTTTCAATGTATTTTGAGCAGAATGTCAATGCTTCTGTTGCAATGTATGCCTCTGCAATGGAACCCTCAGGTCTAGCTCTATTCCTAACATAGCCCTTGAAAGTGCCTAGCCGCCTTTCAATAGGGTACATCCAGCCATACTGTACTGGACCTCTATGTAGTGCCTCATCAGGTAGATGAACAGCCAAATGCACCATCACATCAAAGAAGGCAGGAGGATATATCTTCTCAAGGTCGCATAGGATAGTTGGTATCTTGTCTCTAAGACGCTCCAAAGCATCTATCCTGATATTTCTACTGCAGAGTTCCCTGAAGAATTGTCCCAACTCTGCAACTGCTCTGTATAAGTCAGGGCGGCCCAATCCTCTAAGGATAACAGGTAAAACCCTTTGAAGCAGGACATGGCAGTCATGAGTTTTCAACCCTTGTACATTGTTTCCATCTGCACTGACTCTCCTTTCAGGGTTGGAAGCAAATCCATGTGGGAATCTCACGCGTGACAAGACCTTGCAGAATTATTTTCTTTTTACCTTTTCTAAGACGTACACAGTTGGTGCCATATCCCGTGATTTACCTTCATCTTCCACCTGCAAATCCTTTCTGATACCCAGGTGTGTCAAATCAATCCAAGATTTTAAGGTATCTTCCATCTTGCCTTCAATATTAAGAAGTGTGCCGATAATGCTGTCACATATATTTTTCTCGATGTGCATCACATCAATATTATGCCACAGATCCAAATCTTTCCAATACTCCAAGTCCCACAAAGTGGACCTGCGGGTAAACAATAATCTCTCTTCTGCCCTGCCACACTTCCTTTTCCCACTACCATTATCAGGATGGTTTCCTGGTGTAATATGCCTGACCTTGTCTATTTCCACTTGCAACTCATCGACGGTGAGCCTCTTTGGCGCATCACAGTTTTCATGCTTTGCATTGAACACATGTCTTTGGTATTTTGTAGGACACGACTTGTCCTTGGCAAGGAAACGGCGATGTCCAATGTAACAGATCTTGCTAAGATTGCATATGACAGCGGATTCTTGTCACAGCGAACACATGCATTGTAACCATGTGTCGTTCGCCCTGACATAGTGCCCAAAGCCGGATAATCATGGATGCACCAAATTATAACAACACGCAGAAAGAAATCAGCTGGTGGGCTGCTATATAGGTCTCGAGTGAGAACACCCCTCCATAGCTGTTGAAGTTCCTCCACAAGAGGCTCCATGAATAAATCAAAATCATTTCCAGGACTTTTTGGACCTGGGATGAGCAAGGTCATCATGTAGTTTGATTCTTTGGTGCAAACATTTGGAGGCATGTTGTAAGGGATAACAAGCACTGGCCAAATGGGTTAAATCCATCTGTAGCTAAGCCAAGTCTAATGTTTCTCGGGTCAGCAGCAAACTTTTTGTGTTTCTGATTGAAGCTTTTCCAGTCACTACCATGAGATGGATGGCTCATTACATTCTGATCTCTGTACTCCTGGTTCCTATAATGCCATAGTACATCCTCTCTTGTTTCAGCATCATGAAACAACCTCTGCAATCTTGGTATAATTGGAAAATGTCTCAGAACATTATGAGGAATCCTCTTCACAGCATCGCCATCTTTCCATCTTGATGATTTGCATTTTGGGCATTCACTTAAGTTTGAGTAATCCTTCCGGAACAGAACACAATTATTCTTACAAACATGGATCATATCATATCCAATTCCAACTGCACGAAGGAAATTCTTCATTTTACTGTAGGTGTGTGGCAGCTCAGACGTATCTGGGAAAGATTTGTGGAAAGCAGCCAACATCGCATCGAATGATTTGTTGGTCATCCGCTTAGATGTCTTCACCTGAAGAAAGGTGACCATAGCTGAGAATACTGATAGCTTATTTCCTGGGGTGACAGCCACTTTGCATTGTTCCAACATGCGGGCCCACCGTTTTTCTTCTGCTAGTGAAAGTTCACGAAATGCGCGAGCATTTCGTAGCATTGTTTCAATGTTGCTCAAACTCACTGGCTCCACCACCACCACCTCCTCCTTCTCTTCCACCTGAGCATCAGGCAGATCAAGATGGTGATCTGCTGCTTCCACATAGTCAGTAACATTGACGTTCATAGCTTCACCATGATGAACCCACCTAGTATATGTGACCGACATCCCATACAAGTGTAGATGATTTTACATAGTTGACTGGGGTCTTGTAACTATATTCATACAACTGCTACACGGGCAGAGCACATCTGATTTCGGACCACCGTACTCAGCTCTGATAAAGTTCATGAAGTTTTCAACCCCCTCGACATATGCAGCAGACAATCTTCGAGCAGAAGTTATCCGAGTCCTGTCCATCTGTTAGACATACAAATTAGTTCTTCTACTAGATATTATAGGAAAAACATATATGCTTTTTTATGAAGTCCAGAAAAAAAATACCTAGGTCGATGTCTAAAGCTATGGCAAGATATTTGGACAAGCAGATCAAAGTAACAAAATATATGTAAAGCTAATTCAACAAACAGATTTGAGTGCTAAGTTATGGCAGGCTGTTTCAGCAGTCAATGAGGCTGAGCACACAGCCATCAAAGGCCATCTCAGCAACAAAGATCGAGTATAAAACGGTGTAGAGCTATTTCACCTAACAGATTGGCTACTAGACCATGGCAATCTACGTCACAATAAATATATGGCAGGATATTTTAGCAACTAATCGGGCGTGGCATCCCATCTCAGCTAAGCAGATTGAGTGCAGAACAGGGAAAGGAAGCTTCTTAAGCAGAGCATATTGACTGTAAACTATTTCGGCAAACAGTGAGATTAACAGCATCTATCAGCTAACATCCAGTGCTACTCCAACATGCACGGGGCCTCAGTCTAGAATGCGCGTACCGTGGGAGAAGCTGACCGCTGTGCGTCTCCACAAGAACGTCGCCAGCGGTGGCGGCGCAGCTAGAGGACAGCAGTCTATGAGAGCGTACTGTGGGAGCGAGAGGATCGCCGTGCGTCCCCTCGACGAACCATGGGGCCGACGTATCGGCGCGGTGGGGAGGGCGGCTTTGGCGGAGCGAATGGAGTGGAGGGGGCCGGGGGGAGGGGGGTTTGGGGAATATTATCGGCTAGTTGGCCCAAGGACGGTTGAATTTGGGATTTGGGGGGAATTTTTGGGGGGAATTTTTGCGCGGTGGGCGGGGGATTTTGGCGCATGGTTGGTTTCTCCAAGTGCGGTCCCACGTGTCAGTGAAGAGGCAAGCCGAAGCGCGTTTCGTTTGCGTGAGCTGTGTGCAGGACCGACTGTGTGAGGGGTGCAATGCGACCGCGACAGGCGTGCTGTGAGTGTACCACCTTTTTTCCTTTTAAACTTGGTGTTTCGCGCGATCCATCGATACTACTACTAGTACTCCGGTAATCCCGACTAAAATGGCGCGGCCGGGTCTTTTCCCACGTGATATGCTGGGAGGTTGGCTTAGTTGGTTTTTTTAGGACGAGTAATGCTACACCTACGTAATCCCAGTTACGTAATTAACGTAATGTGAAACATGTGGGCTGTTGATTGGAGATTGGGGGGAGGGAGGGGCCCACCACCATGAAAATCAGGGGTAGAGAGAGAGGCAATTTACGTTAACCCTTTCGTAGGTTCCCGTAGATGTAGAAAGATGTAAAATGCGTGAATGTGTAGTGGACATACTATTGGAGTGCCTAAGATAAATTGTGTATGTAGACCCTATGTGTTTATTTACTTCGCATGTTAGATTTATCTCGGGTCAAACCTTCTAAGTTTATACACACAAAAACGAATCATCATTCCATATATTTTCATACTCCTACAATATATCTTACTATTATTGTGAAAGTTCATATACACCGGACGAGATTCATGCAAGCACGGCAATTTTCATTACATTTTGAACTTTTATAGGACAGAAAAATAAAAGAAACCCAACCCTAAACCTATTCTACGGTGGCGACCGACGTCCTACATCTTCCATCTCCATGTACGGGGGCGGGGTTCAAGACCCGTGAAGTGAAGGTGTGGACTCCGGCGAGGAAGAGTGGAACACGGGAGATGGACCGGCCAGTTGGCACACCATGCCCTGCCGCCTCCCATGCCCTACTCATCCTCAGAGGAGTCCTCGACCTCGGCGGTGCCGGTGGACATGAGGTCGATGATGATGGACGTGGACGGTCCATCGCTTCACCTGCCACATGCGCCACCGAACGTTGGACGGCGGCAAGTAGGACGCATGGCTGACGGTGCTCCTGTCGTCGGCCGCCAGTGTGGCCACCGCTTGTGCGGCCGCGTCCGCGTCCGGCTACACCACTATTGCATTGCGAGCGGCGACTTGAGCGAGGGCAGCAACGTCGAGCTTCATCCCCGAAGACAAGCTCTCCCGCAGAGCGTTCGCGCTCGCGGTCATGGTGGATGTTGTGCCAGGTAGCAGGAGGATGCGCTATGGTGTGGAGTTTAGCTGGGCATTGCCGCTTTAAGTAGCGCATTTCGGTGAGGCCAAGCGTCCGGGTGCGTCATTAAGTCGCCGGAGTTGGTTCCTCGGGCACCGAGCCTCTTAATGACGGCATACGGACGAATGGCTGGGAACGCACCACGTGACGGCGCGAGGGACGAGTGTTTGGTCGTGGCAATGTTGGAGATGCCCTTTGCTCACATGCGATCCCCACATGTCATTGAAAAAGCAAGACGACCCGGCATGGTCTCAGGTCCTGGGGATGCAGTTGGCCACGCTAGAACACTCCGCGGACGCATCGCGGCGCGTGCATGCTTTGGCGCCCCGTGCATCCTCGACGAGCCGGGTGTTGATCTGTTGGTTGTGCCATAGCGCTAACGCCACCCTCGGCACCCTGAAGCTGAGCTTGTCCAGCGACGATGAGCGTGTCGCTCACCGCGGTCGCCGTGTCTAGAGGCGGTGCGGGAGCTGCGCCACGTTGCTGGCCCCCACGACCCACATGAATGGTTGCCGGTGGCGAGGAGGTCGTGGGCCAGCTCCTCCATTGGACTAGTCTGCGCCACATCATCCCGACAGGTGTGCCCCACATGTCAGTTTCCCTGTTTTCCCGGCCAAATTTGAGCATCAGTGCTCCGCGTTACGCATTAGGCGCAGAACAGGTGGTTTTTGTGCCCTGGTTCAAATGTGGTACAGTACCAAGTTGTTACCCTAGCCCCAAGTGTGGTGGTTTTGGGTACGGTACCACCCTTTTCCTTTTCAACAAGTGAAGCAGAACACTTGATTAAGTAGCCGGATGGTGTGCTAATGTAGGTGTCCGACTGTTTGAAGGAATAATTGAGGTGTGCCCGGTCTGTGCCCGCATTTAGGGGTCCAACTTACCATGTTCCGGCAGTAGTAACTATACTAGTCCCTGCGTACTCCCTCTGTTTTTATTTACACCACATTTTAGCTTTGCTCAAAGTCAAACTTTGACAAAGTTTATAGACAGAAGTAATAACATATACAATAACAAACCAATACCATTAGATTCATTATTGAATATACTTTCACATCATATAGATTTTCTATTGTAAATGTTCATATTTTTTCTATAAATTTGGTCAAATTTTATGAAGTTTGACTTCAGTCAAACCTAATATGCAGAGTAAATAAAAAGGGAGGGAGTATCTTACTTCGTGGCCAAGACAGAAGGGAAAACGAGACAACTTAATGTTTATTTGAGCCGTTCAAGTATAATCATGTGGCGTTGCTTATTTCTCATTCCTCTCCAACCCTCTTCTCCATCGATCATGCCGCCCTCCGGTCGAGTCCATCCTCCCGCATGCCTCATTTGAACATTCTGCCGAGTATCATTCGCACGTGGGCCTAGACCATGCTTGCATTTCCAATGTTGTAATTTGTCCGACATGCATACCGACAAACGGTTCGTTTAAAGTTTCACTTTGCCTCCACTACGTGTTGCTTCCCATCTTAGTTTTGACATCCCATTCGGTTCATGCCCTGACACATCTTGATGAGATCGATTGATGTTGAGAGATCAAGTGCGTGTCGTGCAAGGAGATAAAGGTTTGGTGTGTTTCTATGGTAGAAATGACCCGGGGGGTCTATGTGGATCGGAGGGAGTATATTGTACGTTCAAAAGTGAAACAAACGTACTGTACCCACCCTAGTCCTCTTTCAATTGATCTCCGGACCCTGAGATGAAACTGAGAGAGAATGAGTGGGTGCATGTGTGATACCTAAGGCGGATTCAAAATTTTGAACCGGTGATCATAGCATCAGCAAATCATATATAAAGGGTATTCAATGTTCGTTTCGCTTTTGAATGTACAATATACTCCCTCCAATCATTTCTAGTTTACATATAAGTTTTATGTGTAGTCAAAGTATCTCTACTTTGATCAAACTTACAGAAAAAAGTATCAACATTCAACAACGCTCAATCAATATTGTTAGATTCGTACGTACTCCTAGATTTGTATTCAAATAGAGATGGTTTTCAATTTGTTTTCAAACACGTGAATGTGCTTGTTCTCGTGCATGCTCTTCCTACTAGGATTTCGCCACGTATAGCCAGTCCAATAGTAACTTTTTTAAGCTCCCTGTCCAATAGTAGTAGAAGTAGTAGTATTAGTGGAGTACTGACAACATCTGCAGTAGAGTATGCTGTGCTCATAGTACTAGTAGTATACTCCCTCCGTTTTTATTTACTCCGCATAAAACGGAGGGAGTACTAGTAACACTCGGTCGACCTCTCTCTCTTCTGGTAGTATAAATGACGCGGGCGGGGGAGGGGCAGGGATGTCGGTTTGCTCTCAACTGCGGTCCTACAAGTGAACGAAAACGCAAGACGAAGCGCGTTCCATTCGGTGAGCGACGTGGAGGGTCCAGCGTGCCGGGGTGCAATGCGAACGCGACAAGAGTGATGTACATCATCTGTTCCTCCGCTAAATCCGACCACCAATCACCACCGCGCCCCACTCCTCCTCACCTTATCTCTCATATTTCTCGAGATATCATTTTTCGATGAAATTTTCGAGATACCATTTCTTGATGAAATTCTTGAGATATCATAAAAAAATGAATCCCGATGTTCCGTGCAATGCACAGGCATGTTGCTAGTCATCTTGAGATTTACAAAGTCACTGCCTCGTCATCAACAGGAACGGTGGGGAGGTCCGGATGTCTGCCACGTGAAACTCTGAAACTTTGGTCCCATCCCACCCCACAACTCTCCAGGCTCCAGCCGTCCGGCTTTGCAAACTCCGCACAGTCAAAACCGATTGACCGGTCATCACCGAAACCACTATTCACACCAGAACCTTCGCTGATCGGCCTACGCCAGCTACTTGCTGGCCAGTCACCACTGCCCCAAAACCACACCTCCTCTCCAGCCCATTCCCCCCACCTTTCGATCCCCTAGCCCGCATCAACCGTCCCTTAGTTTGCCGGAAAGCCATGGTGCGCCGCAAGATCACGTACTACAAGATGCTGACGCCGGAGCGCCGCGCAGAAATCGCGGCGGCGGTCGGCGCCACAGACCTCTGTTCCCAAGCTCGCATTGCGGCGGGCCAATCCCCGAGTTCTCTCGAGCCAAGCTCCGAGGAGGAGGAAGCCGATCCAATGTTCATGGCAGAGGTCGCGGCCCAGAAGGCCCCCAATGCGTATGAGATGATGGACGTCGACTTCATGCCAGCGTCCGGGTCCCCCATGGTGCAGGCGGACCAGCGGTTCAACCTGGCGATCCTAAAGGAGGACCGGGAGGCGGCGGCTCAACTCGACGCGGAGCACACGGATGCTGCTGCCATCGAGGCCCTCCTGCAGGCGGAACCGGATGTCGTGGATGTGAACCGGGTGGCGGAGGCTCAACTTGACACGGAGCGCGTGGATGCCGCTACCATCGAGGCCCTCCTGCAGGCGGAACCGGACGTCCTGGACTTGAACCGGGCGGCGGAGGCTCAACTCGACGCGGAGCGCGCGGATGCCACTTCCATCGAGGCCCTCCTGCAGGCAGAACCGGACATCCTGGACTTGAACCGGGTGGTGCTCGCGTCCGTGCAGAGCGCCCGCACGCTCCGCGTGAATGAGTAGCTGGAGGCCGAGGACAACCACGGTGCGGAGACACATGTCGGCAGCTACGGCTGGTTCGCGCCGGCAGCCAAAGATGACGAGGTTGTCTTGTTCCGCGAGCAGTGATAGTTTTTCTTTATGTTGTTGTTTTTAGGGATCTTTTGCTGTGTAAAAACCTATATTTATGCAAGTCGCCTGACTTTCATCATTTGGGTCAGTCGACCATTTCAGGGGGTTGGATGAATATCCTTCGTCTCCTAACCCTTCTACTTCCTCACCTCTTCTTCTTCCCCAACAGACCACCGCACGGGCCGTACGGATCTTCCCCAACATGTGGTTTGATAAACATACCGTATGAAAAAAAAATATGTGTCAGCGGTAGGATGGCTAAGTTTGGTTTGATCACATGCGGTAGCACATGTCAGTGAGGGTGCGTTCCCTTGGTTGGGTTTGCGGCGTGCAGGAGCGACAATGTGAGGGTCCGGGGCGACCGCGACACTCGTGTGCAAGTGTACCTTCTTTTCATTTTGAAAACTTTAGGCAAGCTTGGCAAAAATGTGTGGCAAAGTATGGCAATGCAAGGCCTAGACCCAAATAGGATACAAGTACATACGTACTACTTGTGTTAAAAAAGAAAGGCGGGGGTTTCCTTCGCGGGATTGATCGATACAAATCCTCGTTTGACGTGTCAATTAATGCGTATTTTTTTCTCAAACGCCCAAAGAGGTAACCATCTCACTCCTCATTGCTTGATTAATGCAGCGCCTTGCAAACCAACCTTCTCACTTCTGCATGCATGCAAGGGTATATTTAATGTCCTTGGTTGCTAGTACGAGGCAAACCCCATCAATTTTGCCTCGATTAGTGTTAGTGGCCTTCTGCAAATTGTAATTTTGATATTGTCCTTGTATACAAAAAAAATGGACGTAGTAACTATTTGACTTCCTTCCCCATTGCGGTGATGTCGACGATATCTCGAATGTTGTGGTTTGGCGAAGTGCATTCGACGGAGCACACCATTGAGGGAGACCACGGTAAGTCGTTCGCAAGTGCCGCCTGCAAGCCGAGACAACCGCCTTCTTTGCATCCAAGAAGTCCATTGAACCATAGGACGCATAAGCATACTAGTACTACACAATAGCGTCGTTCATCCAGCTTAGTGCGGTAAGGTGGTTTCTCGAAGAAGATGATGGAAAAGGGGAGTCAGCGAAGAGCGAAATGATGGTTGCTTCGTCCGTGCTTTGTGATTTGATGCCTCACTGCTTTGTGATTTGTGATAGAAGGGACAGGGGAGTAGACTCTATGCTCCATACTGTACATGCGTCCAAGCACGGGAGAAAGAGGAGAGAGGTTGCATTTTTCTATTCCTTCAATCAATCAATTAGGGAGCTTCGGTTCCATATTTTTGGCTTTGGCAGCACCGTCCACAATGGTTCCCATTGATGCCAAAAGCTATTTTCACATTTGGCTACACATTATGGATGCCCTTAACCATACCACTTGGTTTTGCTCCTGTGTGCTATCTATACAAATCTCAATTATATTGATCTAAAAAATTATAGTATCAAGACTAGTAAAAAGGAGGTGATTTTGCCGCGTGGAAGGCGGGGGGTTTCTTATTTTTAGAGGACATTGGCCTGGCGGTTTGCTAACATGCGGTCCCATGTGTCAGTGCTTTACCAAGCCGATCTGCGTCCCACATGAGGCAGAACAACGGCAGAAGCAACACGTGGTTAACTTGAAGAAGACGAGGGAGAAGCGGATTCAGCAACGAGTGAAATGATGGTTGCTTCATCCATCCAACTTCTTTTTTAGCATTACTTCGTCCCTCCAACTTAACTGCGGGAAAGGTGCAGCTTCGTGATTTGACGCCTCATTGCTCATTACTACGCCGGTGCTATGACTGGGGTGCTTCACCCCTGCTGCTCTGCACTATTATTTTGGTATGGCACGTGGACCCAGTTGCTTGATGTCCCACATGTCAGCGAAAGGAACTAGAACATTTATGAAAACAAGCGCTCCACTCTTACAACGGAGGAGTACACGACACGGCGGCCCAGTGAACTGTTACTTGTACTGTAGTACTACTATAGTTTTGCTGTTTCGCACGATCCATCGATACAAACCCGATTAAACAGACAAGGGCGGGATTTTTCCCGTGCGGTAGATGATACTAGCCATACATTTCAAAGGAAATTTTAATGTATGCAAACTGAATAGTTAAGTAACAATATGAGATCTAGTAAAACTAAAAACACATATGATTTATTGTGTTAGAGTGTAGTAGTAGTGTTGTATTGCATAGTTGTTAGATGTAACATGCGAGAACGTGTAGAGATGTACTTTTGGAGGGCCTACAGAGATAAATTGGGCATAAAGTGGATTGAAATATTTGTATTCGTCTTCATAGCATTTGTAACTCATATACACAGTCTGTAAAGTAGACGTGAATGCTTGTTCGCTCTTACGAAACCAGTACAGCAATAATGGGGTGGTGTGCGCCAATTTAGGCACTGGCATGTTGGCCTACTCGGCTCCACAGAGAGAGCGAGAGAAGAGATAAATACACGGGCGGTCAGTGTATTTCAAGCGAAAAGCGTAATACGGTCACCGGACTTCAGAATACGCTCATTACGGTCACTATATATGTTTTGCGGTGATTATACGGTCACTTGCTCACCGTTCAGCATCGGATTGCACTCTGTTGACTGGCCAAATAGTCTGCGTGGCACTATGTTGACTGGTTAAATTGACCACGTTCCTTGTGGGTCCCACCTGTCAGTTCGCATAGGAAAAAGGTAAGATAAACACAAATTTACGCAGGCGCGACAAGACTCCAACCCGTGCGCGGGAACCACCTAGTTGTGTATGTGTCTGTCAGGGCCTGATGTGTGCGCATGCACGTGTAGGTTGAGCACTTGAGCGTGAGAGTGTGTGTTGGTCGTGTGGTGTGTGCATGCATGCGTGCGTGTGTGCGTGTGAGTGTTCCGTGCGTGCGTGGTTGTGTGTGTACGTGTGAGTGTTGCGTGCGTGCGTGGCTGCGTGTGTTCGTGTGAGTGTTGCGTGCATGTAGTTCGTGTGCATGCGTGTGTGTGTGTGTGTATAATCACCACACCAGCTCTTGTGTGTTAAAACAGACGGCTCAGCATACCAATACAAGGCCACCTTGTCCGCTGTGCCCGCGGTCATGACTTTGAACCACCGTCCAATATTTTTTTATTGTTTGTTTTCATTCTTATACACGCCGACAGGTGGGCCCAATGGTAGTGAGATAATATGATGCAACACTAGAGGTGCCACGTGGAGCGTTTAACTGGTCAACTAGTCGTGTCTTGAGCAAATACAGAGCTGTACGGTGAGCCCGTGACTGTATAATAACAACAAAACATAAATGGTGACCGTAATGAGTGGATTCTGAAGTCCAATGTACGTATCATGCTTTCGCTTCAAATACAATGATCGTCACTGTATATATCGCGAGAGAAAGATGAAACATGCGTGAATGTGCTGGGGGCGTACTTTTAGAGGACCTGGAGATAGTTTGTGTGCGTACGTGAAAGGGGCGTAGAGGGGGTGTATGCGATGGAGAGAGAGATGCTCTTCGTTTCTCTTTATTATGACTAACTTTATATATAGTATAAAAATGTAAAAATTCACAATGCAGAATAAATATCATTGGGTGCACCAATGCAATGCAAATTAACGTTCATACTCCTCCATATAACTTTGTAATGTTGTATATTTGTAGAAATTCTAAAATAATTTTTTGGCCACACTTTGTGTGGTTTTATTCAAAAGGAATGTTTTATGCGAAATAAACATGAAGAGAGGGCTTTTTAGATCAATGGGGTACGTGATGTAACATGTGTGAATGTGTAGTTGACGTATTTGGCAGGGCCTAGAGAGGTATGTGTATGTATTACGTATCGAGAGAGGCATGGATAGAGGGGCCGGCGGGGGGGGAGCGTGGGAGAGATAGCACAAGAAATGAGAGAGGTCTAGAGAGAGAGACGAATAGGATGTCACAGCGAGAGATGCCCTTGAGTGTGTATATGCAAGGGGGAGGGGATAGAGGCAAGAGGAGAAAATATTTTGTGTGGTGTCTGTGTTGGTATGTGTGGGTGTGAGAAGATAAGGAGACCTGGGGGCAGAAGGTGTGTCACCGCGTGAGGTCCAGTTGGCCGAGGTGAGGCCCTTGGTTTGGTTCCGTCCTGCTCCACATTGGTCGGCGCGTGACGCATTCAGGGAGACCCATGGAGGACTAGTCGTACAAGACAAAGATACCAGAGTCGTGAAGGACTCTGTGTCCACTGACAAAGCCGGTTAGGATTTGTAACCTTAGGTCCTCGGACTAAGGTAACCCCTTATCTCTGATATTACCATTCATCCAACCTAACTTTAAGGGGCATCCTACAGAATGCTCTGCTAGAATCATACTCGTCAATTAGGAAGAGAGGTGGAGACAATGCGTGCGAGACAGGCCTAAATAGAATGTGCGTGCGGGAGACATGTAGGAAGGTCTATGTATATAGAAAGGGTTGATGGGGATCGTGCGTGTGTATGCTTGTGAGAGGAAGAGTGCTTGTGATAAAGGTTAGTGAAAACAGTCGTAAATGGTTGCGAGAGGGAGGGAGGGTTATATCGAGAGCATGTCTGCGAGAAAGACACCTCCGGAGAGAGTGTGTGAGCATGTGTGAGAGAACACCGATGAATATACATCGTGTGCGCGTATGTGTGAGAGAGAAAGTCAGCGCGTGTGTGAGGAGGGGCTTATGGAGAGTGAAACTACACGTAAAAGACTGATGTACACATTGATTAAAAATATAAATTGTATCCAAATATTAGGACGGGATCATGATATTTGCAATTCGCGTAAGGAACGGTCATTGATCCATCATACATCTATATTCTATCGAATTTGAGCATGTCTATGTTATTATTCGACATAATTGATCCACAGAGTTAGTATTTTGAACTCCAGACAATGCATCGCTTTAGCAATCGAATATAAACGTGAGTATAGTTCATGTTGTGTGTGTAAAGCACATTATAGATACAAAAGTTACACAATGAACATTACAAATAGCTAGCTATGAACTAGCATACATTTGAATTCAACTTAAGGTGGTTTAAAAAATTCAAATTCAACATGAAGTCCATTCAATTATTCGAATTCGAGATCATGGCATTTATAAATCATACCTAAATTATGGGGGCACCAATCTTTGCTCTGCTTTTGTACATAATAGCATATATAGTCGTGTATAAAATAGATTCAAATTTACCTCCTCCATTCCAAAATAATTGTAGTTATAGGATTTTCAAGTGTCAAAATTTCAAAAAGAAGCGCATAATTTAATGAGGTTTTCAAACATACAAGGTCAAATTTAACATTGTCTATTTAGGTCAATCCTCAAAGTTCAAGAGTACTCTAAACGTGAATGCTTCTGTTTCAAAATTTCGAACGAAGCGCCAAAAGAGCCTCTACTCGCCCAAAACCGCGTGAGACCAATGTTTGGTAGAAGGAAATTACTTTTCTAACTCCGACCCGTGAAGCCTACCGGCCCGACGTCTATAGGTCTAAACCGGGGTAGGTTTGTAACTTCATCTAGACACCACGCAACCGCCTCAAAAAAACATTCATACACCGTGGCCGCCTAATTAAACACACATTCGCTCGGCCGAAATCACTCCCGCCCACTATTTGGGACACCTGGGATTACCGTCCTACCCCCGACCCGCAGTAGGTCTGAAATTTAAGAGGGGGGCAAAGTTTGTACTTTCCCCAAATTTCAAACAAGCGCGTCCCATCTGTTCAAAAAAAACAAAAACAAGCGCGTCCCAGACCGAAACATGGTTCCCCCTTAGCTCCCCCCGCCACCCCCGCCCCCTGTCCGATTCCCCATTTGTACTCCGTGGGCGCCAAAACTACCTCTCCACCAGCCACGAAACCCCGGCGTCCTCCGTCCGCCACCCCATCCCACCCATCAACCGTCGCCCTCCTCCATCACGCCGGAGCAGATACCCCGACATCGTCGTCCACCGCAACCGCAACCGCAATGCCCTCCACGGCTAGTAGTTGAAGCCGAGGCCGAGCTTCCTCCAGGACGCCGACGTGCGCCGTACCCGAGCCAATTCAACCACGCCGTCCTGCGCCTCACCGCTGCCGCTCCAACATCGCCACCGTCCACCGCACCGGAGCTATTCCCACTATTCCGTCCTTCGCCGCCTCGGATCTGCTTCCCCTCCGCCGACAGACGGCCACCGCAACATAGTCAATAATCTGGCCATGGGTTTGTCCAAGGCTCCACCCTCCTCCAAAACATCGGTTCCCCTGATAAAAAGAAGAACATCACTGCGATATCAGGAGGACACATCACTGGCAACTAGAACTGGTACTCCTCTTCCCTTATTCGTGCAAATCTTACGTGTCTGCTTGCATGGTATTCATCCCACAGAAGGCACTAGTTGACCGCTTCTTCCTACACCTTCTTCCTCATACTAGATGTTCGTAGTAACTCGCGATGCACAAGGTTTCTCCTCATATACTATTTCACCTTAGCTAGAGGTCAGCCGCCCCCCTGGATTTCAATTCCTGGTCAGTTGATTCCCAATTAAAGGAAGCATTCCCCAGTGTAACAGGCGCTAGTCCACCTATTACGCCAGGAAGTAGTGCCTCGGTGTTTATCTTAGGGGTGTGTGGGGCCTAGGAGCTGCTGGCGCCCGATCTGGAGGTCGGCCGGGCTTAAAGGGATGGCCGGGGGGCATTGCCAAGCTCGGTGGTGGTGTGAGGTCGAGGGGAGGGCGAGGCAGCGGAGGCAGGGGTCTGGGCCGGTGGTCGCTGGCGGTTCGAGAAAGACCGTCAACAGTGACTGGCGGGAGGTAGACGAAGGCCATCTGCCCGTTCCTTGTAGATCGGACGGTTCATAAAAAATCGACTGACCTATTTATTTTCAGTCGACTGTTATTTTGATAGGACCACATGTGGTGGTGTGCTGGAGGAGTACCTGCATTTCCCAGCCATGCAATGTTGTAGAGCTATCATATGTCTCCTGTCATTTATTTTTTAGCCACCTGCTATCTGCTACTTTTACAGTGCACTAGTTCTGCACACACTTCGCCCATACTCTCACTATTTTTTTATGCATGGGTATTTCAGCCTCTGCCAACCGGTTGATAGAAGCACGAAATAAAAGAGAGAAGCAGCTCCAGCTTTCTTCGGGCTTAGGCAAGACACGTTTCGGCGCTATATGAAGGAAATATGCCCTAGAGGCAATAATAAAGTTGTTATTTTATATTTCCTTACATCATGATAAATGTTTATTATTCATGCTAGAATTGTATTAACCGGAAACTTGATACATGCGTGGATACATAGACAAAACACTGTGTCCCTAGTAAGCCTCTACTAGACTAGCTCGTTAATCAAAGATGGTTAAGTTTCCTAACCATAGACATGTGTTGTCATTTGATGAACGGGATCACATCATTAGGAGAATGATGTGATGGACAAGACCCATCTGTTAGCTTAGCATAATGATCGTTCAGTTTTATTGCTACTGCTTTCTTCATGTCAAATACATATTCCTTCGACTATGAGATTATGCAACTCCCGGATACCGGAGGAATGCCTTGTGTGCTATCAAACGTCACAACGTAACTGGGTGATTATAAATATGCTCTATAGGTATCTCCGAAGGTGTCTGTTGGGTTGGCATAGATCAAGATTAGGATTTGTCACTCCGAGTATCGGAGAGGTATCTCTGGGCCCTCTCGGTAATGCACATCATAAGAAGCCTTGCAAGCAAAGTGACTTAGTCACAGGATGATGTATTACGGAACGAGTAAAGAGACTTTCCGGTAACGAGATTGAACTAGGTATAAAGATACCGATGATCGAATCTCGGGCAAGTAACATACCGATGGACAAAGGGAATAACATATGTTGTCATAACGATTCGACTGATAAAGATCTTCGTAGAATATGTGGGAGCCAATATGAGCATCCAGGTTCAGCTATTGGTTATTTACCGGAGAGGTGTCTCGGTCATGTCTATATAGTTCTCGAACCCGTAGGGTCCGCACGCTTAATGTTCGATGATGATTTTGTATTATATGAGTTATGTGATTTGGTGACCAAATGTTGTTCGGAGTCTCGGATGAGATCACGAACATGACGAGGAGTCTCGAAATGGTCGAGAGGTAAAGATTGATATATAGGATGATGGTATTCGGACACCGGAAGTGTTCCGGAGGGTATCGGGTACTTATCGGGTCACCGGAAGGTGTTTCGGGTACCCCCGGCAATCCTATGGGCCTTGTGAAGGAACACACCAGCCCACAAGGGGCTGGTGCGCATTATAAGGCTATAGGAGGAGGAGAAGGAAAGGGGGAAGGGGAAGGGAAGTGTGGATTAGGATTCCCACTTCCTTCCCTCACCCCCCCTCTTTCCTTCCCTTTCATGCATACATGGAAAGGGGGGCGCAGGGCAAGGCAGGGCCCCTAGGGGGTGGCAGCCAACCCTAGGCGCGCCCTTGCTGCCTCCCCTCCCCCTCCTACCCATATATATGTGGGGGGCGCCCCTAGCACACGCCAGACTATTGCATAGCCGTGTGCGGCGCCCCCCTCCACCGTTTACTCCCACGGTCATATCTTCGTAGTGCTTAGGCGAAGCCCTGCGCGGATCACTACACCATCACCGTCACCACGCCGTCGTGCTGATGGAACTCATCTACTTCCTCGACACGTTGCTGGATCAAGAGTTCGAGGGACGTCATCGAGCTGAACATGTGCAGAACTCAGAGGTGTCGTACGTTCGATGCTTGATCGGTCGGAACGAGAAGAAGTTCGACTACATCAACCGTGTTGGCAAATGCTTCCGCTTTCGGTCTACGAGGGTACGTAGACACACTCTCCCCCTCTCATTGCTATGCATCTCCTAGATAGATCTTGCATGGGCGTAGGATTTTTTTTTTGAAATTGCATGCTACGTTTCCCAACAGTGGCATCCGAGCCAGGTCTATGCGTAGATGATATGCACGAGTAGAACACAAAGACTTGTGGGCGGTGATCGTCATACTGCTTACCACCAATGTCTTATTTTGATTCGGCGGTATTGTTGGATGAAGCGGCCCAGACCAACCTTTCATGACCACGTTCATGAGACCGGTTCCACCGATGGACATGCAACTAGTTTTGCATAAAGGTGGCTGGCGGGTGTTTGTTTCTCCTACTTTAGTTGAATCGAATTTGACTGCGGCCGGTCCTGGTTGAAGGTTAAAATAGCAAACTTGATAAATCACCGTTGTGGTTTTGATGCGTAGGTAAGAACGGTTCTTGCTAGAAGCCCGTAACAGCCACGTAAAACTTGCAACAACAAAGTAGAGGATGTCTAACCTGTTTTTGCAGGGCATGTTGTGATGTGATATGGTCAGGACATGACGTGATATACATTGTTGTATGAGATGATCATGTTTTGTAAAAGTTATCGGCAACTGGCAGGAGCCTTACGGTTGTCACTTTATTGTATGAAATGCAAACGCCATGTAATTGCTTTACTTTATCACTATGCGTTAGCGATAGTTGTAGAAGCAATAGTTGGCGAGACGACCACGACGCAACGATGGAGATCAAGGTGTCGTGCCGGTGACGATGGAGATCATGACGATGCTTTGGAGACGGAGACCAAAAGCACGAGATGATGATGGCCATATCATGTCACATATTTTGATTGCATGTGATGTTTATCTTTTATGCATCTTATTTTGCTTAGTACGGCGGTAGCATTATAAGATGATCCCTTCACTAAATTTCAAGGTATAAGTGTTCTCCCTAAGTATGCACCGTTGTGACAGTTCGTCATGTTGAGACACCACGTGATGATCGGGTGTGATAGACTCTACGTTCAAATACAACGGGTGCAAGACAGTTTTGCACATGCGGAATACTCGGGTTAAACTTGACGAGCCTGGCATGTACAGACATGGCCTCGGAACACTGGAGACCGAAAGGTCGAACGTGAATCATATAGTAGATATGATCAACATAGAGATGTTCACCATTGATGACTACTCCATCTCACGTGATGATCGGACATGGTTTAGTTGATTTGGATCACGTATCATTTAGATGACTTGAGGGATCTCTATCTAAGTGGGAGTTCTTAAGTAATTTGATTAATTGAACTTAATTTATCATGAACTTAGTCCTGATAGTATTTGCAAATTATGTTGTAGATCAATAGCTCATGTTGTAGCTCCCTTATGTTTTTGATATGTTCCTAGAGAAAACTAAGTTGAAAGATGATAGTAGCAATGATGCGGACTGGGTCCGTGATCTGAGGATTATCCTCATTGCTGCATAGAAGAATTATGTCCTTGATGCACCGCTAGGTGACAGACCTATTGTAGGAGTAGATGCAGACATTATGAACATTTGACAAAGCTCAATATGATGACTACTTGATAGTTTAGTGCGCCATGCTTTACGGCTTAGAATCGGGGCTTCAAAGACATTTTGAACGCCATGGAACATATGAGATGTTCCAAGAGCTGAAATTGGTATTTCAGACTCATGCCTGTGTCGAGAGGTATGAGACCTCTGACAAGTACTTTGCCTATGAGATGGAGGAGAATAGCTCAACCAGTGAGCATATGTTCAGAATGTCTGGGTAGTACAATCGCTTGAATCAAGTGGGAGTTAATCTTCCAGATAAGATAGTGATTGACAGAGTTCTCTAGTCACTATCACCAAGTTACTGGAACTTCGTGATGAACTATAATATGCAAGGGATGACAAAATTGATTCCCGAGCTCTTCGTGATGCTGAAATCGACGAAGGTAGAAGTCAAGAAAGATCATCAAGTGTTGATGGTTAACAAGACCACTAGTTTCAAGAAAAAGGGCAAAGGGAAAGAAAGGGAACTTCAAGAAGAATGGCAAGCAAATTGTCACTCCCGTGAAGAAGCCCAAAGCTAGACCTAAGCCTGAAACTGAGTGCTTCTACTTCAAAGGGAATGGTCACTGGAAGCAGAACTACCCCAAATAATTGGCGGATAAGAAGGATGGCAAAGTGAACAAAAGTATATTTGATATACATGTTATTGATGTGTACTTTACTAGTGTTCATAGTATCCCATGGGTATTTGATACCGGATCAGTTGCTAAGATTAGTAACTTGAAATAGGAGTTGCAAAATGAACAGAGACTAGTTAAGGGTGAGATGACGATGTGTGTTGGAAATGATTCCAAGGTTGATAAGATCACCATCGCATACTCCCTCTACCTTCGGGATTAGTGTTGAACCTAAAATAAATTTTATTTGGTGTTTGCGTTGAGCATGAATATGATTGGATCATGTTTATTGCAATACGGTTATTCATTTAAGTCAAAGAATAATTGTTGTTCTGTTTACATGGATAAAACCTTCTATGGTCATACACCCAATGTAAAGGGTTTATTGAATCTCGATCGTAGTAATACACATATTCATAATATTGATGCCCAGATTCCAATAGATGGCTTGAGGCCATGAAATCTGAGATAGGTTCCAAGTATGAGAACAAAGTGTGGACTTTGGTTGACTTTCTCGATGATCGGCGAGCCATTGAGAATAAATGGATCTTCAAGAGGAATACGGACGCTGATGGTAGTGTTACTATCTACAAAGCTCGAATTGTCGCAAAAAGGTTTTCGACAAGTTCAAGGTGTTGACTACGATGAGATTTTCTCACTCGTATCGATGCTTAAGTCTGTCCGAATCATGTTAGCAATTGCCGTATTTTATGAAATCTGGCAAATGGATGTCAAAACTACATTCCTTAATGGATTTATTAAAGAATAGTTGTATATGATGCAACCAGAAGGTTTTGTCAATCCTAAAGGTGCTAACAAAGTGTACAAGCTCCAGCGGTCCATCTATGGACTGGTGCAAGCATCTCGGAGTTGGAATATACGCTTTCATGAGTTGATCAAAGCATATAGTTTTATACAGACTTGCGGTGAAGCCTGTATTTACAAGAAAGTGAGTGGGAGCACTATAGCCTTTTTGATAAGTATATGTGAATGACATATTGTTGATCGGAAATGATGTAGAATTTTCTGGAAAGCATAAAGGAGTGTTTGAAAGGTGTTTTTTCAAAGAAAGACCTCGGTGAAGCTGCTTACATATTGGGCATCAAGATCTATAGAGATAGATCAAGACGCTTGATAAGACTTTCGATGAGTACATACCTTGATAAGATTTTAAAGGAGTTCAAAATGGATCAGTCAAAGAAGTTGTTCTTTCCTGAGATGTAAGGTATGAAGTTGAGTAAGACTCAAAACCCGACCACGGCAGAATATAGAGAGAGAATGAAAGTCATTCCCTATGCCTCAGCCATAGGTTCTATAAAGTATGCCATGCTTTGTACCAGACCTATTGTTTACCTTGCCATAAGTTTGGCAAGGGGGTACAATAGTGATCCAGGAGTAGATCACTAGGACAGCGGTCAAAATTATCCTTAGGTACCTAAAGAGGACTAAGGAAATGTTTCTCGGTTATGGAGGTGACAAAGAGTTCATCGTAAAGGGTTACGTCGATGCAAGCTTTGACACTGATCTAGATGACTCTAAGTCTCAATCTAGATACATATTGAACGTGGGAGCAATTAGCTAAAGTAGCTCCATGCAGAGCATTGTAGACATAGAAATTTGCAAAATACATACGGATCTGAATGTGGCAGACCCGTTGACTAAACTTCTCTCACAAGCAAAACATGATCACACCTTAGTACTCTTTGGGTGTTAATCACATAGCGATGTGAACTAGATTATTGACTCTAGTAAACCCTTTGGGTGTTGGTCACATGGCGATGTGAACTCTGGGTGTTAATCACATAAAGATGGGAACTGTTGGTGTTAAATCACATGGCGATATGAACTAGATTATTGACTCTAGTGCAAGTGGGAGACTGAAGGAAATATGCCCTAGAGGCAATAATAAAGTTGTTATTTTATATTTCCTTACATCATGATAAATGTTTATTATTCATGCTAGAATTGTATTAACCGGAAACTTGATACATGTGTGGATACATAGACAAAACACTGTGTCCCTAGTAAGCCTCTACTAGACTAGCTCGTTAATCAAAGATGGTTAAGTTTCCTAACCATAGACATGTGTTGTCATTTGATGAACGGGATCACATCATTAGGAGAATGATGTGATGGACAAGACCCATCCGTTAGCTTAGCATAATGATCGTTCAGTTTTATTGCTACTGCTTTCTTTATGTCAAATACATATTCCTTCGACTATGAGATTATGCAACTCCTGGATACCAGAGGAATGCCTTGTGTGCTATCAAACGTCAAAACGTAACTGGGTGATTATAAAGATGCTCTACAGGTATCTCTGAAGGTGTCTGTTGGGTTGGCATAGATGGAGATTAGGATTTGTCACTCCGAGTATCGGAGAGGTATCTCTGGGCCCTCTTGGTAATGCACATCATAAGAAGCCTTGCAAGCAAAGTGACTTAGTCACAGGATGATGTATTACGTGTAACACCCTGGATTTTGCCCGTTTTCTTTTTCTTTTGATTTTGGTCCGGATTTGCTTTTCTGTGGCTTAGTAGTCTTGCAACCTGGAGGGATCACCCTTGATTCTTCTTCCCAAGTGGCTTGCCAACCTGAAAACCATCCCAAGACCATGCCATTTCCATCTTGGACCAACCCCAATATTCTTTTCTTGGGAATATTCCTTTTTCTATTAAAGGAATAACCCTGTTTGCCCTGAGTTGTGAAGCAACCCACATTTCCATCATTCCCAAAATTCCCAAATAATTCTCATAAATTGTTTGGGTCATATTTTCCACAAATATGTCAAACCCTTCCTTGTCATGTTCAATAATATTTCACAAATATTCCTTTTCTGATTCTGCCCCAGTTGTCAAGTTGAGAAGCAAGTACCCTTTATATTTGCTTTCTTGGTCTCAAAATTTTTGGGCATTCTTTCCTATCCATATCATTGCCACATGCCAAAATTCAACTTCATTTGGATATTAAATCTCCCTTGGCTAATTTCCAAAGTTTCTGGTCAACTGGAATCTTTGTGAAGCAAGTGCTAGCTAGGAGTATCCAAATGAGTTGAAACTTTGCAAGTATCTTCATATGATCAAATCATGACTCTCCACCAAGTTTGAACCCTATCTAATCATCTGTGTGAGCACAGCCTCAAATCTAGGTTTCTGGTCAAATTTTCACATTGTGAAGCAACTATATTTTACACTGCTCCATAATTTCTGAAAATTTACCAGAGCATTCCCGTACCCATATAAACTATCTCCACAAAATTTGGGCTCATTTCATCTTCCCAATAATTCCCTAGAATTTTCCTAAGATTCTGGTCAAAGAGGTTCCTTGTGAAGGAAGTACCATTTTGGCTTGTCCAAATGGCATGAAATTTTTATGGCACTCTCATATGACCAAATCATCATTCTATACCAAATTTTAGCCCAATTGGCTACTCCATGTGAGTGGCACATCAAGATTGAGCTTCTGGACCAGATTGGTCAGTTGCAAAGCAACTATATTAAATCCTGGTCCATTTCTTTCCAAATTTCACAGGATTGTAGTCGTTCCTACTTTAAACCTCCCAGACATCACACTTGGCTCTTATCCCTTTCCTGTTGATCACAGTCTCATGCAACAGTTGGATGCAGTAAACTTCAGAGGATCATTCACATCCAACCACAGTGTGTTTCTTTAAGCCATCACCTCCCTGAGACTATGACTTGGAGGGACTACCCACTGGACATGATTTTGCCGGTCAGGGTGCACCGCGTGTGCCAGTACACGCGGTGACCACGCGGCGGGCATGCCAGCCAGCACGCTCTGGCGATTAAACCGCTCGGTTTTGTCGCGTTCCTCCTCTCCCTCGCCACCTAACCATGTCCAGCAGCTTCCCCTTGGCCTCGTCTTCGCTCTGGAACCCTCTCCCCCTCCTCTTTCTTCCCCCTCGCGCCACGGCGATCGCCGCCACTATTCTGCCCGTGATCGCCGTCGTCGTTTTCCCCTGTCCTCTTCCGTTCCGAGCCCTCCCGAAGCCACTACCTCCTTCTCCACCTCCCTGGAGCCTCTGCCGACATCGCCATCGCCCTCCGCATGTCCCCGAGCTCCAATGAGTGGCTAAGCTCGCCACGGCGGCAACCTCATCTGCTCGCCGTCGGGCAGCTATAAAAGCCGTGGCCCGGAGCCTCCCCAAGCAACGAGCACCACTCCAGCAGCTCTGCCTCACCCCTCTGGTCCTCTCCAACCCATCCATTCAGCCGGAGATGCCCCCTTGATCCACCACCGCTGCTGCGGCCGCCGCTCTCTTGCACCTAAATTCGCGGAGTGCCGGTCCCCTCCCTCTGTTCTGCCATCACCAGTAGCTTCACCAGACCCCGGCGGAGCACTCCCCCGCCTTCGCTTGCTCTCCCCGCCACCGAAATGCTGAGGCCACCGCTGCCCGTAGCCACCATCCGCCGCGGCCGTGGGCACGCACGTTCTCGCCCTCCCCGAGCTCCGCCTTCTACCTGGGTGGATGCACCGCGTCGTGCTAATCTCTGTGGTGGTCGGAGCGTCGTCGGAGGTGGCCGGTGGCGCCGGGACGGCCGCCGGCGCCACGCGCCCTGCCTCTGCCTCGCGGGCGGGAGCAAGGTTGAAGACGACGACGAGCGCCAGCCCCCACCTGCCCGCGGGCCCCGCCCTTCAGCCAGACCAGGGGGTTAACCCCGCTCAGCTGATGTGGCAAGTGGAAGTGTACTTTCCAAAGTACGTTTCCCTCTTCTGAAAACATGTTTCTGATGCGATTCAAGCCAAAGTACGCTTTCTCTTCTGTAAAGCGCATTTCCAGAAAAGCGCTTTCTATTTTATCAGTCAAGGGCCTGTTTGTGAGAAATCTTTTTACAGATTGGTCCCTGAACTTCATCAGGCTATAACTTCTCATCCGAGACTCCGATTGAGGTGATTCCAAAGCCCACTACTTCATCTCGTCGAGCTCTATCTGTTGGTATCATTTTCACTATGTGGTCCCACTGTGAAAATGACCATTTTGCCCTTGCCCGTAAACAGCCCCCTTCGGGAGAGAACTGTTTCCGGCAATCATTTCCGTGACCATTCCGCACTTCTTCCCGATGGTTCCTTCATCCCCAGGCAAGCCACAACTCTCATCTGCATAATTGCATTGCAATATCATAGTTTAACTATTTACTTTAATAGCAAGTATGATTATTTGTAAAACGGAATGGATTACACAATGCTCGAGTAAATTCTTGGATAGGTGACTACCATGTTGAGATTACAGTCTTTGATTATTTTGGATTTCATCCGGCAGTTCGTGGAGATAAGTTAAGCATACTGGTTACCGGATTTCTAGCCAGATATCGTTTTGACTTGGATTGTTATGCTGTCGGAGTGTCAGTTATGATGAAAAGATTATTCGGAGATAGGATACTTCATGGTTGATCCAGAGTCACCTGTCCGGACTTATCCGTGCAGCCACATTTGCCAGTATGGGACGGCCTTGACTTGGTCTGATCACGTGCTCTTTCACCGGTACCGCCCGACAGGGAAGGTTATGCGTGCGCGCTACCCTGGCCCGGTAGGCGGCGATAACCTTGTGAGCCTAGTTGAGTTATATGGTACCAGGTCCCCGTTTGGGACAGTTTGTTAGCCACGACGGTGGCAGGTGTCATGCGGTGACACAGGGGCCACCCAGGGTAGGACTCCGGGGGAGGATAATTGCCGGTGGTATGATGGGAGAGTCACGGGTCAGGCGGGTTTCGTTGGAGCAACGCTGGTCCACCCGAATGGGATCACGAGGTCAGGTGCTCCATGGTGTGGGTAAAGTGCGCAACCTCTGCAGAGTGTAAAATCTATTCAAATAGCCGCGTCCACGGTATTGGACAGTCCGTCCAGACCTCTTTAGGTGATCAACCATAGTAGTGATAATGATGGAAGAACTCATCGTATGATCAGAAGTACTCGGTGGATCATGAGTATTCTGAGGGTTGTGAGACAACCCGGAAGAGAGTAAGTTTGTCAGACTTACAGTGCAGATGGTATCAGGAATATGATATGTTAGCCATGGGATGGCTATGAAATGAGCGGTCGGATGACCACATGATTTGGATTGGATTTGGAACAGATTCAGATTGGATCCTGAGGTTATTCGGAGTATGGATTAAACTTCTTAATATGCTTTACCTTACTGCATCTACTTTAGTGGCTATCTTGCTATGATGTTGTCTTGCCTTAATGCTGATGTTTGTTGTGAGCTTGCGAGTACATTCAAAGTACTCACCTGGCGCGTCATGCCAGTTTGTAGGTCATGCCATGATTGCTTGCTTGTCGAGGATCCCGAGTTTGCGACCAAGGATACGCGTTCTAGCCAGAGTCCCTGCGGAGTGGAGTCCATCACCGCCGTCGATGTTCTGCTACTGAGAGAGTTACTCCACTGTTAGCATAGAGCTACCCCAGGCAGGCGTAGTGTCGTCGTGCCGATGTAATCCTTGTACCCTTTGTAACCATATCCATTGTAATAAAGAGCTGATTTGTTCTATGCCAACAGTGCCGTATTCCAGAGGACTTGTCCCTGGGCTGGAATACGGGGCGTTCCGATCTTCTTTGAGCCGGGGTGCCACATTACAGAATGAGTAAAGAGACTTGCCGGTAACAAGATTGAACTAGGTATAAAGATACCGATGATCGAATCTCGGGCAAGTAACATACCGATGGACAAAGGGAATAACGTATGTTGTCATAACAGTTCGACCGATGAAGATCTTCATAGAATATGTGGGAGCCAATATGAGCATCCAGGTTCCGCTATTGGTTATTGACCGGAGAGGTGTCTCGGTCATGTCTACATAGTTCTCGAACCCGTAGGGTCCGCACGCTTAACGTTCGATGACGATTTTGTATTATATGAGTTATGTGATTTGGTGACCGAATGTTGTTCGGAGTCCCGGATGAGATCACGGACATGATGAGGAGTCTCAAAATGGTCGAGAGGTAAAGATTGATATATAGGACAATGGTATTCGGACACCGGAAGTGTTCCGGAGGGTATCGGGTACTTATCGGGTCACCGGAAGGTGTTTTAGGTACCCCCGGCAATCCTATGGGCCATCTGGGCCTTGTGAAGGAACACACCAGCCCACAAGGGGCTGGTACACCCTATAAGGCTATAGGAGGAGGAGAAGGAAATGGGGGAAGGGGAAGCGAAGTGTGGATTAGGATTCCCACTTCCTTCCCTCACCCCCCTTCTTTCCTTCCCCTTCATGCATACATGCAAAGGGGGGGCACAGGGCAAGGCAGGGCCCCTAGGGGGCGGCGGCCAACCCTAGGCACGCCCTGGCTGCCTCCCCTCCCCCTCCTACCTATATATATGTGGGGGGGCGCCCCTAGCACGCCCCAGACTATTGCATGGCCGTGTGCGGCGCCCCCCTCCACCGTTTACTCCCACGGTCATATCTTCGTAGTGCTTAGGCGAAGCTCTGCGTGGATCACTTCACCATCACCGTCACCATGTCGTCATGCTGACAGAGCTCATCTACCTCCTCGACACTTTGCTGGATCAAGAGTTTGAGGGACGTCATCGAGCTGAACATGTGCAGAACTCGGAGGTGCCGTACGTTCGGTGCTTGATCGGTCGGAACGAGAAGAAGTTCGACTACATCAACCGCGTTGGCAAACGCTTCCGCTTTTGGTCTACGAGGGTACGTAGACACACTCTCCCCCTCTCATTGCTATGCATCTCCTAGATAGACCTTGCGTGAGCGTAGGATTTTTTTTTGAAGTTGCATGCTATGTTTCGCAACACTATAAAGGGTGCAGTGTCAGCAGATGGAGACGGTAAACGTAGCTCTGGAGTTGATGATCTCGCTCGCCATGAACCACCATCCCAGGTGCTTGCTTTAACTTCGCGGTGTCATATGTGGTTGCATGTTGCATATGGTGTCTAGCTTGTATTCAAAAGGCCGAAGTCGGTCTTTATTAAGATAAGGAAAGATATTTTTTACATGAACCACCATCCCGGGAGCACCAGAAGACAAATAGCTAGTCAGGACACTGGCCGAGCCAGTGACAAGCCTAGCACAGACAGGCATCACCTGGAAGCCAACTAAAAAGCCACGATGGTGGCGAAGCAGCCCGCCTCCCACCAGGCTCTCAGTTCCTCGATGATCATGCTCACCACTCCAGCCGGATGTCTAGCTTGTATTGCTTCCAATTTGGTTAAATTGCATCTGCTTAGCTTACACATTATACCTTTGAATATGACATGCCTTCCTGTTTTTGGTAAATACTAGTACATCTGTCTATTAACCATGTTCTTACATCAAACTAACATTCTTGTGTATCCCTCATCAATCACTTATGATGAGACAGTCACCCCAGTGGGTTACTGTGAGAAAAGATGCTCTTTTAAAGAATGCAGTGTCAGCCTCCCCACATGATTCTCAAGAAACAACAAGGCTAGATGAAGATAGTGAACGTAGCTCTGTAGTTGATGACCGCATTTCCCCTACACCACCATCGCAGGTGCTTGCTCTAACTTGGTAGCCTGATATGTGGTTGCATGTTGCATATGGTGTCTAGATTGTAATTCTTCCAATCTGGTTAAATTGCATGTGCTATTCTGCTTAGTTTATACATTATACCTGATAATGTGACATGCCTTCCTGTTTTTAGTACATAGTACATCTGTCTATTAAGCATGTCCTTACATAAAACTATTGTTTTTTTTTGTATCTCGCATCAATCAATATGACGAGACACCTTTAGTATATGCAGTGTGATATTGGTTGCATCTTTCATATGATTTATAGCATTCACTGCTTCTAATTTGTTGAAACGCCATTTATGATGGGATGCTTTTAACTTGGCAGAGTCATATTGGTTGCATCTTTCATGTGGTGTCTAGCTTGCATTGCTTCTTATTTGTTAAAATGGCTTCTGCTTAGTTTACACAAATAGTTGTGAATATGCCATGCCGTCCTGTTTTTCGTACATATTCCATCCTCATATCATGTGTTTTCCTTACATCAAAGTAGTGATTGTCAGTATCATGCATGAATGTGTTCTGAAGAGTGAATTTTATTGCTTTTTCTTGTCGGTTTTACTTGACAATTCAAAATCAATAAAGCGGAAGGAAATTAGAAAGGCAGTGGATAAAGGTGCTCCTTCCAAACGGAGGGCCTCTACAGATTCTACTCCGCCCCCCCCCCCCCCCCCAAGAAGATTTGCAAGACAACACATGCATAGACACTCAACGTAGCTGTGTTGATGATGAGCACGTCTCCCCTAGTCCACCATCACAGGTGCTCCCTCTAACTTGGCACTGTTATATGTGGTTGCATGTTATGTATGATGTCTAGCTTGTATTGCTTCTAATTTTGTTTAATTCCATCTACTTACTTTACACATTATACTTGTGAATAAGACACGTGTTCCTGTTTCTAGAACATACAATATCTGTCTATCACACCATGTTCTTACATCAAAATACTACTATTGTGTAACCTGCAACAATCACTTATCATAAGACACGTTAACTTGGGAGTGTGATATAGGTTACATCTCGCATTCTTTTCTATCTTGTACTACTTCTAATTTGTTGAAATGGCACTTATGATGAGACAGTTTTAACTTGGTAGAGTGATATTCATTGCATCTTTCATATGCTGTCTAGCTTTCATTACTTCTAATTTGTTGAAATGCCTTCTGCTTAGTTTACACATCATAGCTGTGAATATGCAATGTTGTCCTTTTTTCTTACACATTCAATCGTCCTATCATGCGGTCGCCTTACATTAAAGTAGTGCTCGTCAGCATCCTGCATCAATGAGTTCTGAAAAGCAAATTTTTATTCATTTTTCTTGTGGGTTTGACTTGACAAGGCACTAAAATTAAGAAAGAGTAACGAAAAATTAAGGCAGGGACTGATGGCGGTCTTCCGGCGAAACCGGCATCCCAGGTGCTTTCTCTAGCTTGGCAGTGCAATATTGTCTTGCATGTTGCATACGGTGTCTAGCTTGTATTGCTTGTAATTTTATTAAATTACTTCTGCTTAGTTTACATAAATAGTTGTGAATATGCCATGCCGTCCTATTTTTCATACATATTCCATCCTTGTATCATGTGTTTGCCTTACATCAAGGTAGTGATTGTTAGTATCATGCATGAATGAGTTCTGAAGAGTGAATTTTATTGCTTTTTCTTGTCGGTTTTACTTGACAATGCAAAATCAATAAAGCAGAAGGAAATTAGCAAGGCAGTGGATAAAGGTGCTCCTTCCAAACGGAGGGCCTCTACACATTCTACTCCGCCATCCCCCCAACAAGATTTGGAAGACAACACATGCATAGACACTCAACGTAGCTGTGTTGATGATGAGCACGTCCCCCCTTGTCACCATCACAGGTGATCCATCTAACATGGCACTGTTATATGTGGTAGCATGTTATGTATGATGTCTAGCTTGTATTGCTTCTAATTTTGTTGAATTCCATCTGCTTACTTTACACATTATACTTGTGAATAAGACACGTGTTCCTGTTTCTAGAACATACAATATCTGTCTATCACACCATGTTCTTACATCAAAGTACTACTGTTGTGTAACCTGCAACAATCACTTTTCACAAGACACGTTTAACTTGGAAGTCTGATATAGTTTACATCTCGCATTATTTTCTAGCTTGTACTACTAATTTGTTGAAATGGCACTAATGACGAGACAGTTTTAACTTGGTAGAGTGATATTCGTTACGTCTTACATATGGTGTCTAGCTTTCATTGCTTCTAATTTGTTGAAATGCCTTCTGCTTCGTTTACACATCATAGCTGTGAATATGCAATGCTGTGAATATGTAATGGCACTAATGACGAGAGACCTTTAACTTGGTAGTGTGATGTTGTTTGCATCTTGCATATGATTTATTTCTTGTACTGCTTCACATTTGTTTAAATGTCAGTTATGACGAGACACTGTTAACTTGGCATAGCGATATTTGTAGCATCTTTCATATGGTGTCTACCTTCCATTGCATTGCTTCTAATTTATTGAAATGCCTTCTACTTAGTTTACACATCATAGTTCTAATTATCTCATGTCGTCCTATTTTTCGTACATATTACATCCTCCTGTCATGCGGTTGTCTAACATCAAAGTTCAGTTCGTCTGTATCACGCATCAATTTGTTCTGAAGAACTAAATTTTTATTCCTTTTTCTTGTCGGCTTGACTTGACATGGCACAAAGAAAGAGGAAGGAACACAGAATGGCAGGGGATGGTGTTAGTACTCAGGACACACGGAAACGGAAGCGGAAGAATTATGCAGATTCTGATGGTACTGATGGTTCAATAGAAGGTTAAAGTCCATCGAAAAATTGTACAAACGCGGTATCCCGTGCTACACGAGCTGCAAAACAATCCAAACAGAAACTAATAGCTGCCACCAAACAAGCAGCGACAGCCCTAGTTGTTGCAACACCTTCCACAGTACCACCAGCTGCACGAGTTACTTGTTTCTCAACTCAGCTAGCAGCACATTCCCAAGCACCCTTGCCACTTGACACTACTTCCGAAGCACTCTTGACACAAGACGAGTTGGCAAGATCAGATGAACCTTGTGAGCTTCAACAACAGGAAGGTAGTTGCTGGAGTCAAGTTACAGTTGCATGCTTCTTTATATGTAGTCTCACAGTTTGATGTACACTAACACTTCCTATGTTCGTTGTTGGACTAGCACCTAGGCGCAAGAGGAAACAGACATCAGGGATAATGCTCGATAGGTTAACTAAATCTAGAAGAGGAAGAATGGAGATCCGTTTTGAGGCAGGTTTAAAAAGGCCACGTGATGCTACAGAGTCAGGCAAGTTAGTATCAGAGGCAACCGTTGCCGTTAGGTGTCATGCACATATCCTCCCAACATGGATTCAGTACAGGAATGACAAAGACGAAACCCAGTTCAACACCTTCCTCGACCATTTATCTATAAGTATGGTTATGTATGGAAACTAGTAATATCGTCTTGCTTTGTCCCATACTTTCTAGGTTACTGATAATGAGACTCCCATAATTTTCAACAGATGAGGTTCAAGTTGGATAGCCAAGATGATGCAACCAGACAAGCTTGCACCCATGTTTTCAAGTCTGCTCTGTGACAGTATCGGTATAACTTGAGGAAAACTCACTTTGAAGGCAAGGCTAACAGTGAACTTGCCCAAACATCTCCAATGGAAAATATATCGGATGAAGACTGGAGAGGCCTCGTTAAACACTGGTCTAATCCAAAGTACCAAGTACGTTATATATGTGTGATCAGATCACATGTTGAACTCCTATTTACGCATGTGCCTCACAAATCTATCTTCCTGTAGGTGAACTGTTCAAAGAACAAGGCCAACCATACGAAAGTGAAATTCCAACAGACGACAGGATCTCGTAGCTATATTGCACACTGCGAGGCTCTTGTAATTAGCTGGTATTTCACTCTTTTCGATGTGCCATATTATCAGATCTATATTGACTTGTTCCAAATGCAGAGGAAATCCCGCAAGGACCAAAAAGTACCTGAACCAAATGCTGTGAAAATCTTCAAGGACTGTCACACCAGCAAGACAAAGGGCATGACTACACCAGTCAAAGCCACTGTTGTAAGTCCTTAATCCTCATGCCTTTTAATTACTACTTCTCTGACTTGTGCATTGAACTGCACGGTTTGCAGCCAATGTCTATTACTCTTTTCAATTTTATACACAATTGTCTTAGCGTATCATTGCACCTTACAAGGTTTAAAAGAGAGGAGTGATGTTCCTTTGATCTTGATCTGTAATCTAGTTCCATGCTGGACTTGCCCACACAACGTTACAATTGCCTGTTTGTCTGTTCTCAGTTGTTTTGTGATATGAATGATGTCATACTATGCTTACTGTATTATAAACTTTGTCTCTTTATCCTTAGCTGTCAATACAATGTGAAGAAATAGACAATACATTAGCCATGGTACATGGTCATATGTTTGGAACTTGGTTTTATTATGTACTTTGCAGTAAAATACAACTAATATTTTACACGGGTTCACCAGAATAAGTTCTGTATATAGACCAAAGCTATTTTGTTTGGTTTTGCTGCCTCCTTAATATCTTCTGTTCTGGCACTACTAATGTAAAAACTCAACTTTTCAGCAAGCTATGGAACAAATGGTGGAACCGCCACCTTCTGAAGGTGACGAGGCAACTATAACCGCAATGTCACCTCTTGCTGCAGTGGGTTAGTACCTCTCCACTAACAGTGCCAAAAGCATGTTCCTGCGTAATACTGGGTTGGTTGTTAAGGTAATCTCATCCAAACTGCCTCATGATCAAGATATGCAAGCTCAAAACAATGTTATATCTGTGCTCCAGACACAAGTCCATTTCCCTAACACAGACCCTTTGTGAAACAAGGACAGCCATTGTTCGATGTCATCAAGATATGCATGGTTTTGAAACCAGACTATCAGACATTTGTTATGTTGTTCAGGAGCCTAGGAGAAATGAAGGCGAAGGTTATGGTGCTCCATCGGACAGTACAACATGAAAACGTAACAGTCAGGTCAAATGAACTGAGCTTCTGAACTTCTGGTGGTGCATTTATCTGTCGGACTGTTAACTTTTATGCCAACCTTCCTTTTGTTTTATGGTTGTAATTTGTTTTGTTGCGATACAAAATTTGTTCTTAACATGCAGCCACCGGCTCAAGAAAACAGCAAGCCATTTTTGTATAGTGTAGGGTGTTCCCTATATTTGCACTGGTGGCGAACTTTGATGCCTAGTGGATGTAATCTGTGCAAGCCTAGCGTTAGTTTCTGGCTTATTTATTTCCTAGTCTTCTTTTTTCTTGGTTTGCTAGTGGCCGCAACAACAATGGGCCATATACGGACCGTGGTAACCTTGAGCCTGCTACAGGCCGTAGGATCCATGGGCCTCCTACGGCCGTCGGATAAATGGGCCTCCAACGGGCAGTAGAATCAGTGGGCCTCGGGCCGTCGGATAAATGGGCCCACACGGGCTGTAAACTGGCGTAATTGGTATCGGGCCAGCATGGTAACGGGCCATTACCAGGCTGGAAGACAGCAAAGGCTTAATTCTGTCACAGGCATAACGGGTCGTTAATGGGCTAGAATATATGACGGGCTGGAAACGGCGCAACGGGTTAACAAGCCACAAACGGGCCGATTCTAACCACGGGCCGAATTTGGCCCATTAGGTGAACAGGCCAGTAACGGGCCAGAAGTAATCAAGGGCCGGAAAGGAGCCCAAGAACGTATGGGCCGTTAGTAGGCCAAAAGCTAACACGGGCTGGAAATGGACCATGTGAATCATGGGCCGTTAATGGGTACAAAGAAATTTACTGTTTATTATGGGCCAGAGTCACTGTGGGCCACTAAAGGGCCCAAAGATACGAAAGGCCTCATATGGGCCGAAAGACGTCATGGGCCATACATGGGCCGAAAGTGAAACGGGCTGATGTTATATTCGACGGCCCACATGACGCTGTTAGGCCGATTTCGGGAAGGCCCTAACGGGCCATGAGTTACCGGGCCGTAAAATGGGCTATATGCGAACAGACCGTTAACAGGCTTTTGATGGGCCGGGCCGCTAGCTTTTGACCAAGTCAAACGGGCCAACCTTTGTAAGCTAAATGGGCCAGTGTTGGGCCGTCGCACGTGTCGACATATCATAGGTGCCTATCTGACCCAATGACGAGCTGACACGTGTTCCCTTCGCCCAATGAGAATTTTACACGTGGAAAATCCCCATTGGTCCGGGCTGTTAACTGGTTATCAGATCCAAAACTAGACCCGATAGCTTAACGGCAACCCATTACGGTGGATGCCATGTGTCGGTTACCCTTGATGAAAGCACTTCCATGACACGTCATTTATCGTCATGGAAGTGAACACTTCCGTGATGATAATTTTGGTATTGTCATGGAACACTTCTACGACAGCACAGGTATGACTATCTTGATTCTGCCATAAAATCGTCGTGGATGTACATGCATGACAGAAAACATGACCTACTGTGACAAACACGTATCATCACGGAAGTGTTTTTTTTTGTAGTGCATTTACTCATAGGATGTAAGTGAAGCACGAGAGTAAATGACAAACTACTCCAAAAAGATATAAGTGAAGATCAATGAGTAGTCAAATAAATAAGTAGCTATGTGAAGACTCTCTCTCATAAAAAAATAGATCTTAAGTATTTTATTCAAACAACAAGCAAAAATAAATAAAATGACATTCCAAGGATAGCACATATCATGTGAAGAAGCAAAAACTTAGGCTTAACCAAAACTGACCGATCATTGTTGAAGAAGAAAGGTGGGATGCCAACCGGGGCATCCCCATGCTAAGATGCTTGAGACTTCTTGAAATATTAACTAGGGATGCCTTGGGCATCCCCAAGCTTGAGCTCTTGTGCCTCCTTAATTCCTCTCATATCACGGTTTCCCTAATTTTTAAAAACTTCATCCACACATAACTCAACAAGAACTCGTGAGATAAGTTAGTATAAATCAATGCAAAACATTATCATTCTCTACTGTAAAGAATCACTAAAAATATAATTTGATATTGCATACTAATTGCCTCCCCATATTTAATACTCCTATCCTCAAATAGAATCATTAAACAAGCAAACATTTGCAAACATAACATCAATTTGTCTAAACAGAACAGTCTGTAAATAATGCAAGAAGATTCATACTTCTCTAACTCCAAAAATTCTGAAAAATTACCACACTTTAGAAAATTTGTTGTAGCTCATTGTGTAAAAATTTCAAGATTTTTTCACTTTCTGACTTTCCATAAGAATTCAGACAATGATAGAAAACTTTCTATTTTCAAAACAGCAACATGTAGACTTGCAAAACAAGCAAGGTAAAGGCTATACTTGACCTTTTTATTGAACTAAAAGATGGAAAACATTATTCTAAATAAAAGCAAGAAAATCCAACTAAAATAAAATGATGCACCAAGCAAAATTCATATCATGTGACGAATAAAAATATAGCTCCTAGTGAGGTTACCGATAATGTTGGAGACGAAAGAGGGGATGCCTTCCGGGGCATCCCCAAGCTTAGTTGCTTGGGTATTCCTTGAATATTACTTTGGGGTGCCTTGGGTATCCCCAAGCTTAGGGTCTTGCCAATCCTTATTCTCCTCATATCGATGTCTCACCCAAAACTTGAAAACTTTAACCACACAAAACTTAACGGAACTTTGTGAGATAGGTTAGTATGATAAAACAAATCATCCACTTGGGTACTGTCAAAGACAAGATTCATATATTTCTCACACAATGCCTAACGTACCTTATCATTTCCACAATTTATATAACTTAATATAAACTATGGAAACACTAAAACAAGCAAACTATGCATTGAAAACAGAATCTATCAAAAACAGAACAGTCTATAAAGATTTGGACAATTACCATACTTCTGTAAATCTAAAAATTCTGAAAAATTAGGAAAACATAAGAAATTTGTATATCAATCATGCGTAAAAAATTCAGAATTTTATCGCGCTCCAGAAAATCTCAACAATTCTACTACTGGACGCAAAAGTTTCTGTTTTTGCACAGAATCAAGTCAACTATCATCCACACTATCCCAATGGCTTTACTTGGTACTTTATTGAAACAAAAGCTATAAAACATGATTAATACAATAGCTTAATAATGTGAACACACAAAAACAGTAGGGGTAAATGTTGGGTTGTCTCCCAACAAGAGCTTTTCTTTAATGCCTTTTTAGCTAGGCATGATGATTTCAATGATGCTCACATAGAAGTAAAGAATTGAAACACAAATACAACATCATGAATCGCATGGAAAGCTCATTTAAGTCTAACCCACTTCCTATGCATATGGATTTTGTGAGCAAACAATTTATGAGAACAAGAATCAACTAGCATAGGAAGGCAAAACAAGCATGACGTCAAAACTTTCAACACATAGAGAGGAAACTTAATATTATTGCAATATATAAGCGTATCTTCCCCTCTCATAATAATTTTCAGTAGCATCATGAATAAATTCAACAATATACTATCACATAAAGCATTCTTTTCATGATCTAAAAGCATGCAAATTTTATTACTCTCTACATAAGCAAATTTATTCTCATGAATAGTGATGGGAGCAAACTCACCAAAATAACTATCATGTGATACATAATTTACATAATTAATTTGAGCATTAAAATCATGATGAAAAGTTTCATGGATATCAACACTATTTATAGCATACATATCATCACAATAATCATCATAGATAGCAACTTTTTTATCATAGTCAATTGAAACCTCTACCAAAATAGTGGATACATCATTAAATAAAGTCATAACCTCTCCAAATCCACTTTCATATTTTTTACAATAAGATTCAACACCCTCCAAAATAGTGGGATCATTAGTACCTAGAGTTGACACTCTTCTAAACCCACTTTCATCAATATAATCATCATAAATAGGAGGCATTTTTCATCATAATAAATTTTCTCATCAGAACTTGGGGGACTAAAAATATCATCTTTATCAAACTTAGCATCCCCAAGCTTATGACCTTGCATATCATTAGCATCATGGATATTCAAAGAACTCATACTAACAACATTGCAATCATGCTCATCATTCAAATATTTTATGCCAAACATTTTATTGAATTCTTCTTCTATCAATTGAGCACAATTTTCCTTTCCATCATTTTCACCAAAGACACTATAAAGATGAATAATATGAGGCAACCTCAGTTCCATTTTTTTTGTAGTTTTATTTTATAAACAAAAATAGTGATAAAACAATAATCTAAAAGATTCAATTGCAAGATCTAAAGATATACCTTCAAGCACTCACCTCCCCGGCAACGGCGCCAGAAAAGAGCTTGATGTCTACTACACAACTTGTTCTTGTAGACTCGTGTTGGGCCTCCGAGCGCAGAGTTTTGTAGGACAGTATCAAATTTCCCTCAAGTGGATGACCTAAGGTTTATCAATCCGTGGGAGGCGTAGGATGAAGATGGTCTCTCTCAAACAACCCTACAACCAAATAACAAAGAGTCTCTTGTGTCCCCAACACACCCAATACAATGGTAAATTGTATAGGTGCACTAGTTCGGTGAAGAGATGGTGATACAAGTGTAATATGGATAGTAGATATAGGTCTTTGTAATCTGAAAAATATAAAAACAGCAAGGTAGCAAGTAGTAAAAGTGAGCAAAAATGGTATTGCAATGCTTGAAAACAAGGCCTAGGGTTCATACTTTCACTAGTGCAAGATCTCTCCACAATGAAAACATAATTGGATCATATAACAATCCCTCAACGTGCAACAAAGAATCACTCCAAAGTTCCTATCACGGAGAACATAAGAAGAAATTGTTGTAGGTAGCAAACCACCTCAAAGTTATCCTTTCCGATTAATCTATCGAGCCGTCCCTATAAGTGTCACAAATAGCCCTAGAGTTTGTGCTTAAATAACACCGTATGAAAACACATCAATCAACCTTAATGTCACCTAGATACTCCAATGTCACCACAAGTATCCGTGGGTCAATTATACGATATGCATCAAACAACTTCAGATTCATAATATTCAATCCAACACAAAGAACCTCAAAGAGTGCCCCAAGATTTCTACCGGAGAAACAAAGACGAAAACGTGCATCAACCCCTATGCATAGATTACCCCAATGTCACCTCGGGGATCCGCGAGTTGAGTTCCAAAACATACATCAAGTGAATAAATATGACACCCCATTGTCACCACGGGTATTCATATGCTAGACATACATCAAGTGTTCTCAAATCCGTAAAAGTATTCAATCCGATAATAACAAAATCTCAAAGGTAAAACTCAATTCATCACAATAAGGTAGAGAGGGAAGAACACCATAAGATCCAACTATATTAACAAAGCTCGTGGTACATCAAGATCGTGCCAAATCGAGAACACGAGAGAGAGAGATCAAACACATAGCTACTGGTACATACCCTCAGCCCCGAGGGTGAACTACTCCCTCCTCATCATGGTGGCTGCCGGGATGATGAAGATGGCCTTGATGTCACTTGAACTGCATCGGTATTTCCCCAAAGAGGAAGGGATGATGCAATATAGCTACGGTAGGTATTTACCTCTGTTATGAAACCAAGGTATCAATCCAGTAGGAGAACCAAGCAACACTATGAAAACGGTACCTGCACACAAAGAACAAATACTTGCAACCCGACGAGTAAGAGGGGTTGTCAATCCCTCCAGAGTAAAAAGATAGATAAATTTGTGGTAGATTGGATAAATAGCTCTCGATAAAAGGCAAAATAAAATAAGTAATAAAAAAGTGCAGCATGGTATTTTTGGGTTTTTGGAATAATAGATTTGGAAATAAAAGTGAATAAAAATATATCTCAAAGCAAATATGATAAATAATAGACCCGGGGGCCGTAGATTTCACTAGTGGCTTCTCTCGAGAAAATAGCACATGGGTGGGTAAACAAATTACTGTTGGGCAATTGATAGAAGATCGAATAATTATGACAATATCCAAGGCAATGATCGATATATAGGCATCACGTCCAAGATTAGTAGACCGACTCTTGCCTACATCTGCTACTATTACTCCACACATTGACCGCTATCCAGCATGCATCTAGTGTATTAAGTTCATGGAGAAACGGAGTAATGCAAAAGATGACATGATGTAGACGAGATCTAATCATGTAGGAATAGCCCCCATCTTGTTATCCTTAATAGCAACGATACATGCGTGTCTTGCTGCCCCTTCTGTCACTGGGAAAGAACACCGCCAGATCGAACCCATCACAAAGCACCACTTCCCATGGCAAGAAAATTTCGATCTAGTTGGCCTAACTAAACCAAAGATTTGAAGAAGAAATATGAGGCTATAAATAATCATGCATATAAGAGATCAAAGAAACCTCAAATAATATTCATGGATATAGATCTGATCATAAACTCAAAGTTCATCGGATCCCAACAAACACAACGCAAAAAAGAGTTACATCAAATAGATCTCCAAGAGACCATTCTATTGAGAATGAAAAGAGAGAGAGAGGAAGCCATCTAGCTACTGCCTACGGACCCTTAGGTCTATGGTGGACTACTCACGCATCATTGGAGAGGCACCAATGAGGATGATGAACCCCTCCGTGATGGTGTCTAGATTGAATCTCGTGGTTGTGTAACTTGCGGAGGCTAAAATTGTGTTTCGTCGACTCCTTTAGGGTTTCTGGAATATATGGGAATTTATAGGGTGAAGAGGCGGTGCGAGAGGTCTCCGTGGAGGGCACAACCCATCTGGGCGCGCCTGGGCTCCTGGGCGTGCCCTGGTGGGTTGTGCCCATCACGGGCCACCCCTCTGGTACTTTCTTGGCCCACTAGGTGTCTTCTGGTCCAGAAAAAATCTCCAAAAAGTTTCGCTGCATTTGGACTCCGTTTGGTACTGATATTCTGCGAAGTAAAAAACAAGCAAAAAACAGCAACTGGCACTGGGCATTATGTCAATAGGTTAGTCCTAAAAAATGATATAAAGCTACTATAAAATGATTATAAAACATCCAAGAATGATAATATAATAGCATGGAACAAGCAAAAATTATAGATATGTTGGAGACGTATCAGCATCCCCAAGCTTAATTCCTTCTCGTCCTCGAGTAGGTAAATGATAAAAATAGAATTTTTGATGTGGAATGCTGCCTAACATGTTTATCACATATTCTTTTGTTTTGTAGCATGGACATTTGGAATTTTATATGGTTCAAAGCAATAGTCTAGTTTTGACATGAAGATTTCAATACTCAAGCATATCAACAAGCAACCATGTCTTTCAAAATATCAACACTAAAGAAAGCTATCCCTAGCCCATCATGCTCAATCATTGGTCCATTCATGAAACACACTCACATATTAGCTACATCCAATGCTCAAGTATGATCATAGTGCTCCCTAGTTGGTGCTTTATAAGAGAAGATGGAGACTCAAATAAAAATAAAAATTGCATAAAGTAAATAGATAGGCCCTTCGCAGAGGGAAGTAGGGATTTGTAGAGGTGCCAGAGTTCAAAGCTTAAATTGAGAGATAATTTTTTTTGAGAGGTATACTTTTCCCGTCAACAAAAACGACCGAGTAATTCCCAACACTTTCCATGCTAAATATATCATAGGCGGTTCCCAAACATAAAATAAAGTTTATTCCCTTTTCCACCATACTTTCACATTCCACGGCTAGCCGTACCCACGGGTACCGTCCATACCAACACTTTCCAAGGAATTTATCATTTGACAACATAAAGTAAATTTCTTTTTCATTTCGGGACTGGGCATCCCTATTACCGTCGTACTCTCGTGCAATGACAAGTGAATAAACACTCATCTTGAGAATAACACATCCAGCATGGAAAATATTGGCCACCCCCTGCCGCTTCATGAGCGGTCCGGGCACACAAAAAGGAAATTCTATTTGAAAATTAGAGATGGCACATACAAATTTGGTTAGAACAGCATGGAAATGCCGCATGTAGGTAGTATGGTGGACTCATATAGCAAAACTGGGTTTAAAGATTTTGGATGCACAAGTAGTATTTCTACTTAGTACAAGTGGAGGCTAGCAAAAAGATTGAGAAGCAACCAACCAAGAAACGAAAAATCTCATAAACGAGCATTAAACATAACTAACACGGAATAATGCACCATAAGTAGGATGTAATTTCATTGCATAACTATTGACTTTCGTGCTTGCATAGGGAATCACAAACCTTAACACCAATATTCTTACTAAAGCATAATTACTCACCAACATGACTCACATATCACTATCATCATATCTCAAAACTATTACAAAGAATCAAGTTTATTTTGTCCAATGATCTTCATGGAAGTTTTTTATTATATCCCTCTTGAATATCTATCACTTTGGAACTAGTTTATATATTGCAATTGCTTTTGACAAGCTCAAATAAATCTAAGTGAAGAACATGAACATAAAATTTTTCGTCTCTCAAAATAATATAAGGGAAGCATGAGAGAATTTCTTCAAAAAATTACTAACTCTCAAATAAATCTAAGTGAAGCATGAGAGCATTTCTTCAAAAATATTAAAGCACACCATGCTCAAAAAGATATAAGTGAAGCACTAGAGCAATTCCATAGCTAAAAAAATTTAAGTGAAGCATGAAGAGCAATTCTAACAAATCATAGCATAATTTTGGCTCTCTCAAATTGGTGTGTCCAGCAAGGATACTTGTGAAAAACTAAAAGGTAAAACAAGCAAAGACTCATATAATACAAGACGCTCCAAGCAAAACTCATGATATGTGCGAATAAAAATATAGCTCCAAGTAAAATACCGATGGTCGCTAGAAGAAAGAGGTGATGCCTTCCGGTGCATCCCCAAGCTTAGTTGCTTGGTTCTGCTTGAATATTAACTTGGGGTGCCATGGGGCAATCCCAAGCTTAGTCTCTTTTCACTCCTTATTCCTTCATCCACCGCGATCTCACCCAAAACTTGAAAACTTCAATCACACAAAACTTAACAAAACCTTCGTGAGATCTGTTAGTATAAGAAAACCAATCTTTACTTTAAGTACTATTTCAAACCCATTCAAATTTTGTTATTTCATTATATCTACTGTATTCTAACTTTGCCATGGCTTATACCCCCCGATACAATCCATAGATTCAGCAAAATAAGCACACAATGCAAAGAAAACGGAATCTATAAAAAACAGAACAGTTTGTAAAGATGCAAATTGTTATCATACTTCTGTAACTCCAAATTCAGTACATCTACTGTATTCTAACTTTGCCATGGCTTATACCCCCATAAATTCCTTTTGATGTCGCTTGAACTGCGTCGGTATTTCCCCAAAGAGGAAGGGATGATGCAGTACAGCTACCGTAGCTATTTCCCTCAGCTGTGAAACCAAGGTATCAATCTAGTAGGAGAACCAAGCAACACTATGTAAACAGCACCTGCACACAAAGAACAAATACTTGCAACCCGACGCATAAGAGGGGTTGTCAATCCCTCCACGGTAAAAAGATAGATAAATTTGTGGTAGGTTGGATAAATAGCTCTCGATAAACGCGAAATAATATAAGTAATAAAAAAGTGCAGCAAGGTATTTTTGGGTTTTTGGAATAATAGATATGAAAATAAAAGTGAATAAAAATAGATCTCAAAGCAAATATGATATAGAATAGACCCGAGGGCCGTAGATTTCACTAGTGGCTTCTCTCGAGAAAATAGCACACGGTGGGTAAACAAATTACTGTTGGGCAATTGATAGAAGATCGAATAATTATGACGATATCTAAGGCAATGATCAATATATAGGCATCACGTCCAAGATTAGTAGACCGACTCCTGCCTGCATCTACTACTATTACTCCACACATCGACCGCTATCCAGCATGCATTTAGTGTATTAAGTTCATGGAGAAATGGAGTAATGCAATAAGAACAATGACATGATGCAGACTAGATCTATTCATGTAGGAATAGCCCCCATATTGTTATCCTTAATAGCAATGATATATGCGTGTCTTGATGCCCCTTCTGTCACTGGGAAAGAACACCGCAAGATTGAACCCATCACAAAGCACCTCTTCCCATGGCAAGAAAAATTGATCTAGTTGGCCTAACTAAACCAAAGATTCAAAGAAGAAATACGAGGCTATAAATAATCATGCATATAAGAGATCAAAGAAATCTCAAATAATATTCATGGATATAGATCTGATCATAAACCCAAAGTTCATCGGTTCCCAACAAACACACTGCAAAAAAGAGTTACATCAAATAGATCTCCAAGAGACCATTGTATTGAGAATCAAAAGAGAGAGAGGAAGCCATCTAGCTACTGCCTATGGACCCTTAGGTCTATGGTGGACTACTCACGCATCATCGGAGAGGAAACAATGAGGATGATGAACCCCTCCGTGATGGTGTCTAGATTGGATCTCGTGGTTCTAGAACTTGCGGCTACTGAAATTGTGTTTCGTCGACTCCTTTAGGGTTTCTGGAATATTTGGGAATTTATAGGGCGAAGAGGCGGTGCGGGAGGTCTCCGTGGAGGGCACAACCCATCTGGGCGCGCCTGGGCTCCTGGGCGCGCCCTGGTTGGTTGTGCCCACCACAGGCCTCCCCTCTGGTACTTTCTTGGCCCACTTGGTGTCTTCTGGTCCAGAAAAAATCTCAAAAAAGTTTCACTGCATTTGGACTCTGTTTGGTACTGATATTCTGCAAAGTAAAAAACAATCAAAAACAGCAACTAACACGGGGCGCTTGATGACCCACAAGTATAGGGGATCAATCGTAGTCCTTTCGATAAGTAAGAGTGTCGAACCCAACGAGGAGCAGAAGGAAATGACAAGTGGTTTTCAGCAAGGTATTTTCTGCAAGCACTGAAATAGTCGGTAACAAGTAGTTTGATAGCAAGATAATTTGTAATGAGCAAGTAACGATAATGGTAAATAAAGTGCAGCAAGGTAGCCCAATCCTTTTGTGGCAAAGGACAGGCCAAAACGGTCTCTTATGATAAGCGAAGCGTTCTTGAGGGTACACGGGAATTTCATCATATCACTTTCATCATGTTGGTTCGATTCGTTCGCTACTTTGAAAATTTGATATGTGGGTGGACCGGTGCTTAGGTGATATTCTTACTTGAAAAAACCTCCTACTTATGATTAACCCCCTCGCAAGCATCGCAACTATGAGAAAAGTATTAAGATAAAATCTAACCATAGCATTACACTTTTGGATCCAAATTGGTCCCTTACGAAGTAGCGCATAAACTAGCTTTTAAGCTTCTGTCACTCTAGCAACCCATCATCTAATAACTACTCCACAATGCATTCCCTTAGGCCCAAATATGGTGAAGTGCCATGTAGTCAACGTTCACATGACATCACTAAGGGAATCACAACATACATATCATCAAAATATCGAACACATATCAAGTTCACATGATTACTTGCAACATGACTTCTCCCGTGACCTCAAGAATAAAAAGTAACTGCTCACAAATGATAATCATGCTCAAGATCAGAGGGGTATTAAATAGCATAATGGATCTGAACATATAATATTCCACCAAATAAACCATATAGTAATCAACTACAAGATGTAATCAACACTACTAGTCACCCACAGGTACCAATATGAGGTTTCGGTACAAAGATTAAACACAAGAGATGAACTAGGGTTTGAGAGGAGATGGTGCTGTTGAACATGTTGATGGAGATAGCCCTCCCAAAGATGAGAGGGGTGCTGGTGATGATGATGATGATGATTTCTCCCCCAGGCAGGGAAGTTCCCCCGGCGGAATCGCTTCGCCGGAGGGCAAAAGTGATCCTACCCAAGTTCCGCCTCGAGACGGCGACGCTTCGTCCCGAAAGTCTCCCTCTGATTTTTTCTAGGTAAAAATGACCTATATACCAGAAGATGTGCACCGGAGGTGGGCTGGGCAGAGCACAACCCACCAGGGCGCGCCTGGGGTGCTTGGCGCGCCCAGGTGGGTTGTGCCCACCTGGTGGGGCCCCTCTGGTAGTTATTTGCTCCAGTATTTTTTATATATTGCAAAATAATTCTTCGTAAATTTTCAGCTCATTTGGAGATGTGCAGAATAGGTAACTCTGACGTAGCTTTTTCAGGTCCAGAATTCCAGCTGCCGGTATTCTCCCACTTTGTGTAAACCTTGCATATTATGAGATAAAAGGCATTAGAATTACTCAAAAAGCATTATTATGCACAAAAACATTATAAATAACAGTAGGAAAACATGATGCAAAATGGACGTATCAGCACTATGTCAATAGGATAGTCCCAAGAAATGATATAAAGTTGCTATAAAATGATTATAAAACATCCAAGAATGATAATATAATAGCATGGAACAAGAAAAAATTATAGATACGTTGGAGACGTATCAGGCCTCCGGTGATGATTTCCCCCTCCGACAGGGTGCCAGAACGGGGTCCCGATTGAGTTTTCATGGATACAGAGTCTTGCGGCGGCAGAACTTCTCATCTAGGGTTCTTTCTGGGGGTTTGGGTATTTATAGGAATTTTTTACGTCGGTCTCACGTCAAGGGGGTGCTCGAGGGACCCACAAGCTCGGAGGGCGCACCCTAGGGGGGTGGGCACACCCCCAGGCTTGTGGCTCCCTCGTCCACTTCCTGGCCCAGCTCTAGTGCTTCGGGGGTCTCTTTTGGTCCATAAAAAATCACCGTAAATTTTCAGCCCTTTCCGAGAACTTATATTTCTGCACAAAAAACGACACTACGGTAGTTCTGCTGAAAACAGCGTTAGTCCAGGTTAGTTCTAATCAAATCATACCAAAACCATATAAAATTGTTGCAAACATGGCATGAATACTTCATAAACTATAGATACGTTGGAGACGTATCACGTTGATGCGAGACTTTCTTCCTTTTTTGACTTTCCTTATTAATCTCTATCACCGCATTCTATTCCACCTATGGTGCTATATCCATGGCTCACTGCTACCTTTGAGCTGCGTTGGGATTTCCTTGAAGAGGAGAGGATGATGCACTACAGTAGAGATAAGTATTTCCCTTAGCTATGAAATCTAGGTTATCAATCCAGTAGGAGAACCAAGCAACACAATGTAAACAGCACCTGCACACAAACGACAAATACTTGCAACCCAACGCGTAGAGGGGTTGTCAATCCCTCAACGGTTATGAGAAAGATTAAAAGATAGAGTTTTTGATAGATAGATCTGACAAAAATACAAAAAAAATGCAGCAAGGTATTTTTTGTTTTAATATATGATAGAAAATAGACCCGGGGGCCATAGTTTTCACTACAGGCTTCTCTCGAGAAAATAGCATAAGGTGGGTAAACAAATTACTGTTGGGCAATTGATAGAAAAGAAAATAATTATGACGATATCCAAGGCAATGATCATACATAGGCATCACGTCCAAGATTAGTAGACCAAAATGATTCTGCATCTACTACTATTACTCCACACATCGCCCGCTATCCAGCATGCATCTAGTCTATTAAGTTCATAGGAAAACGGAGTGATGCTTTAAGCAAGATGACATGACGTAGACAAGATAAACTCACGTATGAAATAAATCACATCTTGTTACCCTTAATAGCAATGATACATGCCTGTCATGTCTCTTTCTGTCACTGAGATTGAGCACCGCAAGATCGAACCCATCACAAAGCACCTCTTCCCATGGCAAGATAAATCAATCTAGTTCGCCAAACCAAACCAATAAATCAGAGAAGAAATACGAGGCTATATTAATCATGCATAAAAGAGTTCAAAGAAAACCCAAATAATATTCATGGATAGATCTGATCATAAACTCGTGATTCATCGGATCCCAACAAACACACCGCAAAAAAGAATTACATCGGATAGAACTCCAAGAACATCAAGGAGAACATTGTATTCAAGAACATCGAGAGAGAGGAAGCCATCTAGCTACTAACTATGGACCTGTAGGTCTATGACAAACTACTCACGCATCATCGGAGGGGCGGCAAGGATGATGAAAAACCCCTCCGTGATCTTTTCCCCTCCGGTAGAGTGCCGGAAAAGGCCTCTAGACTGGATCTTGTGGTTCTGGAACTTGCGGCAGCGGAAAAAGTATTTCGTGGACTCCCTGGTAGATTTTGTGATTTTAGAGTATTTATGTAATGCCCGGATAATTAAGCTACAACAACCCTCTACTAAGCGGTTACTTCACGATAACATGCCTAACGAGTTTGGATATTTGATCTGAGTTGGGTCGTTGGCCTTATACGCACTAACCGCCACGTGGGACAAGATATGGGCAACCGGCGTCTGAAAGGAATGAGAAGAGGGGTCGAGAGGGGGGTGATTAGACCCTCAACAAGTAAAAGTGGCAGTTTTTAAGTTCTTCGAGTTGAGGTGGAGTTTTAGCACAAGTTTAAGCATTCACAATACATTTCAAGCAAGCATGGCAAGAGTATGAGCAGCGGAAAGAGTAAAGCATGCTAATTGCAAGAATGTGAAGGGATGGGATTGGAGTGTGCAAACGCAATGAAGACATGGAGATTTTTGGTGTGGTTCCGATAGGTGGTGCTATCGTACATCCACGTTGATGGAGACTTCAACCCACGAAGGGTAACGGTTGCGCGAGTCCACGGAGGGCTCCACCCACGAAGGATCCACGAAGAAGCAACCTTGTCTATCCCACCATGGCCATCGCCCATGAAGGACTTGCCTCACTCGGGTAGATCTTCACGAAGTAGGTGATCTCCTTGCCCTTACAAACTTCTTGGTTCAACTCCACAATCTTGTCGGAGGCTCCCAAGTGACACCTAACCAATCCAGGAGACACCACTCTCCAAAAGGTAATAGATGTTGTGTTGATGATGAACTCCTTGCTCCTGTGCTTCAAATGATAGTCTCCCTAACACTCAACTCTCTCTCACAGATTTGGATATGGTGGAAAGATGGTTTGAGTGGAAAGCAACTTGGGGAAGGTTAGAAATCATGATTCTTGTGGTTGGATTGGAATATCTTGATCTCAACACATGAGTAGGTGCTTCTCTCTTAGAAAATGTATGTTGGAACTGTAGGCACGTTCTGATGGCTCTCTCACATATGGAGAAGGGGGTGGAGGGGTATATATAGCCTCCACACAAAATCCAACCGTTACACACATTTGACCCAACTCGGTCAAACCAAATAGAAGAACTTAGTGCGACCGATTCAGTTCAAAATGTGAACGTTACGAATCTCGGTGGGACTGACTGGAACAACTCGGTGGGACCGATGTGCTAGGGCTAGGGCAAAACCTCATCTCAGTGAAGCCAATTGCTTGAACTCGGTGAGACCGATTTCAGCAAAGAGCAAACAGAGAGTTGGTCAAGCAAACTCGGTGTGACCGATCGCTCATTTCGGTGAGACCGAAATGTTACAAATGGAAACAGAGAGTTTGCAGGGCCATCTCGGTGAGACCGAGATCCGTATTGGTGTGACCGAAGTGTTATGGTTTCTAGCAGTGGCTATGTCAATTGAACTCGGTGGCGCCGGATAGAAGATTTCGGTGGGGCTGAGTTTGACTTTGGGTTTTGGACATATTTGGGAATGAGAGAGTGGTTGAGGGCTTTGGAGCAATATCACTAAGCATTTTGAGCAAGTAGACCATTAAGCAACACCTCATCCCCTTTTAATAGTATTGGCTTTCCTATGGACTCAATGTGATCTTGGATCACTAAAATAGAAATGAAGAGTCTTGAGCTTTTGCCAATATGTGTTCCTGACACCTTGAAGGGGTTCCACATCGTCTTGTCCTTTCCACGCCATTGTTGAACTTGTCTGAAATACACTAGATACAAGTATTAGTTCAATTACCAAAATCACCCAGGGAGCACTTGTGCTTTCAATCTCCCCCTTTTTGGTAATTGATGACAACATACATCAAAGCTTTAGATAAAAGATATGCAAAGTAATAGGTAAAGCTTTGGACAGACATGTAACATGCATAAGCTCCCCCTACATGTATGCAATCATGTGAAGTTGGAATACAAGAGCCTGTGAATGCATAAGCATGACAGAGCAAGCAATGAGTTACATGTATCTTGGCTATATGCATCAGAGCAAACAATGTGGTTAAGGAGTGTACCTCCATGTGTATGAATCCTTCTTGCAAACAATATGTACATCAGCAAGAGATCATCATGCACATGAGTGTCATGCATATACTTACCTTGTGGTCTTGAGCTAGCCTTGGAAGAGGTGGACTTGAGAAAACAGGGTTAGATAACACAAGAGCACTCTAAGCAAAGTAATTTCAGGAAACCACAAGAGTACCAAGACTGGGATGACATGTAATGGGTTAGTACTAAGTACTCCATTTAGATATTGGCATGTCCCCAAAGATCTAAAGATATGCAATGAATTCCAAAGATTTTCCTCCCCTAGATATGGAATCTTTCTCCCCCTGAATCTGATATTGGATATTGGAAGAAAGTAGGGTGAGAGAAAATCAGAGCAAGAAGTGGTAATTATCATCCAAAAACAGAGCAACAAGAATATTAGCAATAGCTAAGATCAAACATACATGTCTTTCCCCTCTTAAAGACATGTGACTTCTCTCCTCTTTTGTCAACAAGCATCTATAGGAGAGCTTAGATGAGCTCATATGAAAAGCTTTGATGGTCTCTCTCTCCCCCTTTGACATCAATTTCCAAGAAGGGCACTTCTGGAGCATGAGTCAAATAGGTGTGGTCCTTGAGAGTCACTATAAAGCAGCACGTGGTCTGAGATGCTTATAGAGGATAGAATCATTGAGTGGAGCTAGAGAAAATAGGCAATAAGAAATGGCAAAATATTTTCTCAGAGTTGAAATCGGTGACTCCGATTCTTTTCTTTCGGTGATGCCGAATGACAGAGTTACAGAAAGTCCATATCGGTGAGACCGAATCAGTCCATGTCGGTTGTACCGATGAACTGCTCACAAGGAGACCTTGTGTTTTGGTCTTGCCGATGGGTTTGGATCGGAGGTACCGAGTTCAACTTAGAGTAAAGATTTTGTCAATCTCAGCTCACTTGGGAATTGAAATCTCACAACGATTTGCAAGGAATTAACAGAAAGATTTGCAATGAATTAACAGCAAGGTCACAGAAGAAAATTAGAAAAGAGATCTAGATGAAGTTTTCTTAGTGGGAGACAAAATAGCAAGAAACATATGCAAGAACACAAAGTAAATGAGCAAAGAAACACTAGAGAACTTCATCTAGAAGGGGTCGGCGACAAAGTCACCTATGTTAGAGTATATTGACTTAGGAGTCAAGTGAGATCACTTGATCATAGGTCGTACTCATCGTTTAAGCTCAAAATGGGGTTACCATTTTTCGTTTAAGCATTTTGATGTATTCACATCTTGTTGATTTGCTTTGACTCATGACTTGGGTCAAAGCTTCTCTAAGATGGAATGACATACCTTGGGTTGTGGTGTTGATCTTGATCATGTAGTTGAACTTGTGTTGGATGCTCAAGGTTGATGTAGTTCATCAAGAGTTGGGAGCACCACTAGTAGTTTGAGTTCATCCTCCTACATGGGTTAGTCTTGCAAGGAAGAGCACTTGTGTATCCAAAATGACAATCATGAAACTTGATACCAAATGAAATTTGATATATAGAAATTGTCAAAGGATATGTCGAGTGAGTTCATGCTTCCTTGTATTCAACAACCATATAGTAGGGACTTGGTGATGTAGAGATTGCTCAAAATGTGAGTGACTTGCAATCTCATAGATTTGGGTTCATCCAAGTACCTACAAGGGTTATATAGCATGCAAGGGTACAAGTATAGATCCAAGACATATGATCATCATCACAAGAGAAATATCAAGGATTAGTCATAAAAGGCTTATGCCTTGCACGTATCCAAATGGAGCTTATAATCCAAGTTTGAGGCATCAATGATGTTCAATTCACCTCTCAAATGGCAAAATACTTTCTCATTAAGCGGTTTGGTGAATATACCCGCCAATTGCTTATCGGTACGAACATGCTTAATATTGATGTCTCCTTTAGCAACATGATCTCGAATGAAATGATGACGAACTTAAATATGCTTAGTTCGAGAATTTTGCACAGGATTGTGAGCAATCTTAATAGCACTTTCATTGTCACAAAGCAATGGAACATGTTTCACATGTATCCCATAATCCTTAAGGGTTTGGGTCATCCAAAGTAATTAAGCACAACATGATCCGGCGGCAATGTATTCCGCTTTGGCGGTGGATAAGGATACTGAGTTTTGTTTCTTGGAGGACCAAGACACAAGGGATCTACCAAGAAATTGACAAGTACCCGAAGTGGACTTTCTATCAACCTTGTCACCGGCATAGTCCAAATCGGAGTAGCCAACAAGATCAAAAGATGACCTCTTAGGATACCAAATGCCAAAGTTTGGTGTATGAATTAAGTATCTCACTATCCTTTTCACAGCCTTAAGATGAAATTCTTTAGGCGCCGCTTGATATCGTGCACATATGCACACACTTAGTATAATATCAGGATGGGAGGCACATAGATATAAAAATGAACCAATCATAGAGCGGTAAACCTTTTGGTCAACCGGTTTGCCATCCTGAGTCAAGTCAAGATGTCCACTAGTGGGCATGGGTGTTTTCATACCTTTGCTTTCTTGCATGTTGAACTTCTTGAAAAGATCCTTGGTATACTTTGTTTGAGAAACAAAGGTACCTTCCTTAGTTTGCTTGATTTTCAAACCAAGAAAGAATTTGAGTTCACTCGTCATAGACATCTCAAACTTCTCCGACATTAGCCTTCCAAACTTTTCACTAAAATGAGGGTTAGTTGAACAAAATATGATATCATCGACATAGATTTGGCACACAAATAATTCACCATTAACCCTTTTAGTAAAAAGTGTAGAATCAATCTTCCCAATTTCAAAGCCTTTTTCAATAAGAAACTTGCTCAAGCATTTATACCATGCTCTAGGAGCTTGTTTAAGACCATAAAGAGCTTTGTGAAGTTTGTAGACATGATTAGGTTTCTTAGGATTAACAAAGTTGGGAGGTTGTTTAACATAAGCTTCCTCCTCAATTGCACCATTTAGAAAAGCACTTTTAATGTCCATTTGGTATAAAGTGGTATCATGGTGATTGGCATAAGCAAGTAAGATGCGTATGGATTCAAGTCTAGCAACGAGGGCATATGTCTCACCATAGTCCATACCTTCGACTTGAGTGTAGCCTTGAGCAAGGAGACGGGCCTTGTTGTGTACAACTTGTCCATCCTCATCTTGCTTATTTTGAAACACCTATTTGGTTCCAATGACATTGTGGTTGTCGTCCGGCTTTTCAACCAATGTCCACACTTGATTCCTCTTGAAGTTGTTTAGCTCTTCATGCATAACATTCACCCAATCCAGATCCTCAAGAGCTTCTTCAACCTTCATAGGCTCAATACTAGAAATGAATGAGTAATGTTCACAAAAGTTAGCCAAACAAGTTTTAGAGCGAGTAATTCTCCCGGTTTGAATGTCATCAAAGATTTGTTCGACGGGATGGTCTCTTGTGACTCTTGCTCTAACTCGTGAGAGCTTTTGTTTGGGTTGGGGTGGAACATCCCCTTCATTATCTTCTTCTTGTCCTCCTTCATTGTTGTTGACGTTGCCGTTCTCTTGTGGAGGTGGAGAGGGAGGTCGATGTGGTTCATCTTGTTGTACTTCCTCATTTCCTTCATCTTGACGTGTCCCACTTGTGGATGCCTCCAAGTCAACTTGTGGTTCACCTTGATGTGAAGTTGAGGCTTCAACTTGAATGGATGAAGTATTCTCCTTCACCTTCGTTGGGCGAATCTTGCCAATGGACAAATCTTGAATTGCTTCTGAAGGATCTTTGTCTCCTACATCAATTGGCAATTGCTCTACTTGCGAACCGTTAGATTCAGCAAACTTCACATCTACCGTCTCTTCAACCTTTCGGGTGAAATTGTTATAGACACGGTAAGTGTGAGAGTTTGAGCCATAACCGAGTAGGAAACCTTCATGAGATTTAGAAGCAAATTTCAAGCGACGATGCTTATCAAGAATGTAACACTTTGAGCCAAATACTCGAAAGTATCCAACTTGGCGTTTTTTACCGGTGAGAAGTGTGATGCCCCCGGCTCAATCGTGCACTAATCATACACGCAAATGCACATGATCAAGCCTAAGGACTCACGGGAAGATATCACAACACAACTCTAAAACATAAATAAAGTCATTCAAGCTTTATATTGCAAGCCAGGGGCCTCGAGGGATCGAATACATAAGCTTGCATACAAGCGTCAGCGGAAGCATCAGATATCTGAGTACAGATATAAAAGAAAACACATATATGCCCTTAAAAGGCGGGGCAAAAGAAAACACTATGATTGAAAGGCGTAGGCCTCCTGCCTGGGACCCTCCGAACCTACTCCTGGTCGTCAGCAAGCTCGTAGAAGTATCCAACCTCGGGGTAGTAGTAGCAATCGCTGGCGGGGGCAGCTGTCTCAGGGGCTCCGTCATCTGGTTGCATCAAAAGGGGTATGGGGGAAAAAAGAAAGCAAAGCAACCGTGAGTACTCATCCGAAGTACTCAGCAAGCAAAGATCTACACTACATATACAACATTATCAAAGGAAGGCTGTATATGTGGACTGGGCTGCAGAAATGCTAGAATAGAGAGAAGGCCTAGTCCTAACGAAGACTAGCATCTTCAGCGGTCTTGCAGCAATGGAAGAGAGTAGAACAGTACAATATAATGTAGTAGTATCATTAAGTCTCAACCTCACCCAGAGATCCTTTCTCGACTCCCTGCGAGAAAGAATTCCCAGAGCCATACAGTCATCAACCTCGTCCTGAGATCCCTTCTCGACTCCCTGCGAGAAGCAATCCCAGAGCCATATATCCAGGTATCATCTCACGGTCTAGTTGTGTCGATCGGGATACAACTCCGAGTGTCCTTTACCGTAGGACCGGCTATCAATAGATGTGTTCTTCCCTGCAGGGGTGCACCAACTTACCCAACACGCTCGATTAACTCCGGTCGGACACACTTTCCTGGGTCATGCCCGGCCTCGGCCAAACGATACACCGCAGCCCTACCTACAGCTCAGCAGAGAGGTCCCCGCCGGTCTACATCCTAAGCGCTCAGGGGTCTTGGGCCATCGCCCTGTGCACTCCGGGTCATTGCGAGCAGGGTGAAGCCAGGCACCAGGAGGGCGCCGGTTCGTCCCGGCCGCAAGGCTGAACTAGACGTCTGACAGAGCTTTCAGCTGATGCTACGATGCAGAACGCCCATACTATGCCCACGTGCTGGTTAGTGCTATCAGGCCAGAGGCCTGCTCGGATCAAATATCCAAATCGTTAGTGGACTAGGGCTTGCGGTAACGAGCAGAGACTCACTATCGATGTGAACCCATCGCCCCGTCTCGAGGACTTGCTGCAAGGGCTAAGAATGCCCAGCCGCGCCTCGTATCCATCACTCGGGCACCATCCAGGTCAACCCGTCTCCACAACACTCGCCACTTAGGCTCACGCGGGTACCCCTCAGGGTCGACCCGCCTTTCCAAGTAACAGTGTAAAGTCCAAGTATCTGTGTGTCCATAACATCAGGGGAATCCGAGGTATCACCCTCGTTGGATTCCTACTCGATGTATCCGTCAAGGTGAACTCGGAGGAATCACCCTCGATGGGTTCACGCTTGATCTGTTGCACGACAGCGTCGTTACCGGAAGTGGTGAAGGAGGAATCACCCTCGATGACCACGACCAAATAGCTACTCTACAGAGTTAACATCTGAAGTGCTACACGAGGTATCACCCTCGGCACTCGATAGTAAAGCTGCAGTGTCGTTACAACTAAGGGGGGTGAAGTGCAGTGTCGAGGTTGTCTTCGATCCCGTCGATCGGGTCTTCTGATAATCCAGCAGGGCAGTCGGGACAAGTGGGGTCACTGATAGGTCTCTACCCAGCCTATACTAGACAGTTTAGGATAAGCAGGTAAGGTTTCAATAGCAGGTTACAATAAATAGGCTATGCATCAGAATAGGTAAAGCAGTAGCAACAACAATTCTAATGCAAGCATGAGAGAGAAAGAATAGGCGATATCGGTATGCTCAAGGGGGGTGCTTGCCTGGTTGCTTGGCGGCAAAGGCAAGGTCGTCAACGGTGTCGTTGGGCTCCTGAGCTGTGTCGGTACCGGGAACTGCATCGAGGTCTAACGAGAGAGAAGAGGGGGAGGAAACAGTATAAATATAGAGCAAACTAATGCTACACAACGTATGACATGACAATATGCAGTGCCGGGTGTATCCTAACGTATGGTTGCACGTCACCGAGGAAGGGGGAATCCATCCGGGAATGTTTTCCCGGTTCCGGACATTTGTCAGACAGATGACCGGAGGGGAACGGTTCCATGTTCGGTTAGTTAGGGACGTGTGACGGACAAACGGACCGCGTATTCGGATTCGTCTCGAAATTCTGAGCAACTTTCATGTACAAAGTATTTTCATCCGAGCAACGGTTTAATTTATATTAAATTCTGAAATTTTATTAATCATTTTGAATTATTTAATTCAGAAATTCATTTATTGCATCATCAATGATGTGATGCTGACATCAGCAGTCAACATGACTGTTGACTGGTCAATTGACCAGTGGGTCCCACATGTCATTGTCTGTTTAGTTAATTAACAGTTTAATTACACTAATTACAGATTAATTAGGCTATCTAATTGATTAACTTAATTAAATAGAATTAATTAGGTTAATTATTTATTTATTTATTTTTATTTGTTTTTATTACATTTTCATTTCCTTTTTTTTCTGGGGGCTGGGCCCCACGTGTCATTGACTCAGGGGGGTTGGGCCCCACCTGGCAGTGGCACTGGGCCACTGCTGGGCGTCAACACGCGCGCGCGTGCACAACACGCGGCGACGCGGCTACGGGCGCGCGCCGATGCGGGGAGCGGCGAGGCGAGCGGCGCGGTGCGGGCAGCAGTAGGCGGGCGAGCGGAGTAGGGCGACGGCGTGGGCTGCAGCAGCCGCAGCGGGCAGCAGCGGGCGAGCAGCGGCTGGCCGGGCGCGAGGCCAGGGGAAGGCGGGCGAGAGCGCGGGTAGGGGCGTGCCAGGCACAGCCTGGGCAAGGCGGGGCGCGGGCGCCGAGTGGTGGCGGACGCAGTGGGGCCAGCGCGACGCGCGGGGAAACAGCGGCGGTGGTTGCCGCAGGCCGCAGCGGGCGGCGGCGACGGCAGCAGGCGCGGGCGAGCGTGGCGGGGCTGCGGCGTGCGCAGCGGGCGGTGACCGCGTCGGGGACAGGGGGAGGGGGAGTCGGGGTTCTCACCCCCGTTTGCCGGTGTACGCCGGCGAGGCTCGGTGTAGCCGAGCCGGTGAGGGGACAAGGAGGCGGCGACGAGGTCGAGGACGGGGACGGCGGCTGATCGGGCGTGGCGCCGTGCCCCAATCCAGATCGGGAAGAGGGGCGAGGAGCGAGAGGAGTGGGGGGGAGTGGGAGCAATGGGCTAGGGTTTGGGTGCTAGGGGGGTTATGGAGAGGCGGCTGCGCTGGCCTGGCTGGTTGCGGCTAGCTGGGCCGAGGGCCAGTTGGGGGGGGGGGATTCTGTTCCCTTTTTTTTGTTTCTTTTCTTTTCTTTTTAATTTGTTTGATGTATTCAATTTGGTTCCTTTTTATTTTAGTTTTATAAAACATACAAGTGACACCTAAAATTAGTGTTACAACTGATGTCACTGTCACAAATGATTTGGCACTTTAAATAAATTAATTTGTATTTTGTTTATTATTTTAAGAGCATTTAAATAATAGTTTTGCCACTGTTTTAGTCACTATATTGTATTTAAATATTTTATAAAAGTGTGGTTTCTATATGACAATTATCCAGGGATTATTTGCCACACCTCGAACATTTTAGTTTTCAAATTTGAACAACTTTTATTTTCACTTCAAATCTGAATTCCCATTTGAATTTGAATTGAAAAGAGATATGAACCAAATGCTATTTAAGCACTGTTGATCATGATGACATGGCATTATCAAAAGGGGATTACTGTAGTTAACCACTGGGGGTGTTACAAGTCCCCTCCACTAATAAGAATTCTCGTCCCGAGAATTAAGAGGTAGAAGGAAAAAGATCGGGGTATTCAGCACGGAGGTTATCCTCGTGTTCCCAAGTGGCTTCATCTTCAGTATGATTTGACCACTGCACTTTGAGGAACTTGGTCGTCTTCTGACGGGTTCGACGTTCAGCTTCATCGAGAATGCGGATCGGATGCTCCTTATAAGATAGATCATCTTGCAATTCGAGCATCTCGTGATCCACTGCTCGGTGCAGAGACTCCTTGAAGCATTTACAAAGTTGCGACACATGGAAGACATCGTGGATATGGGAGAATTGTGGCGGCAACTCCAATTTATACGCCACCTGACCACGTCTGGCACAATGCGGAAAGGACCAATGTAGCGTGGAGCGAGCTTGCCCTTGATTCCAAAACGGTGAGTGCCCTTCATAGGAGTGACACGCAGATAAGCTTGATCACCAGGTTGATAAGTCAAACCCCATCGTTTGCGATCATAGTTGCTCTTCTGGCGGTCCTGAGCCGCCTTGAGATTTTCTCGAACAATACAGACTTGTTCTTCGGCGTGTTGAATAATATCCTGACCCACGAGCGGTCGTTCCCCAGTTTCTGACCAATTCAGAGGGGTTCGACACTTACGTCCATAAAGTACTTCAAAGGGGGCCATCTTCAAGCTGGCTTGATAGCTGTTGTTATAAGAGAACTCAGCATACGGGAGAGATTCTTCCCACTTCTTGCCGAAAGAAATAACACAAGCTCGCAGCATGTCTTCAAGCACTTGATTGACTCGCTCAACTTGGCCTTGGGATTGGGGATGATAAGCTGAACTCCAGGTAATATGAGTTCCCATAGCTTCTTGGAAACTTTCCCAGAACTTGGAGGTGAAAAGACCGCCACGGTCCGAACTGATCTCCTTCGGAATGCCGTGGAGTGAAACAATTCTGGAGATATATAATTCTGCTAGCTGACTAGCAGTGATAGTCTCTTTGACAGGCAGAAAGTGTGCAACTTTAGAAAGTTGGTCGACGACTACAAGAATAGCATCGTGACCCTTCTGTGACTTGGGAAGGCCAGTAATAAAATCCATCTGAACCATATCCCATTTCCATAGAGGAATAGGAAGTGGTTGCAGAATTCCAGCAGGCTTCTGATGTTCTGCTTTAACGCAATGACACACATCACATTCAGCAACATACCGAGCAATATCCTGCTTAGTTTTAGACCACCAATACCTTTGACGGAGATCACGATACATCTTGGTGCTACCCAGATGAATAGACAGCGGGGTATCATGTGCCTCCTTCATGACCTTGTCAGTCATAAGCTCGAAGCGAGGTACGATAATGCGGTTTCTGAAATACAAGGTTCCATCTTCAGACAGCGAGAAATCCCTGTACTTTTCAAGGTGAAGATTTTTCTTCATCAGATCTATTTCAGCATCCTTAGCTTGCGCATTCTTAACAGCTTTCTCAAGATCTAGTTGTATCACAAGGTTATTAAGAGAACCATGTGGAACAATACACAGATTCAGCTTGCGCAGTTCTTCAAAAAGACGAGGTTGAGCTCTCCTAACCATGAGGTTGTCGCAATAGGACTTGCGGCTTAAGGCATCAGCCATCACGTTAGCCTTGCCAGGGGTATAAGAAATACCCAAATCATAGTCCGCAATGGCCTCCATCCATCTTTGCTGACGGAGGTTTAGAGATGGCTGAGTGAACAAGTACTTCAGACTTTTATGATCCATGTATATCTCGCAATGATTACTGAGAAGGTAATGTCGCCACAACTGCAGTGAATAGATGACAGCAGCTAGTTCTAGATCATGTACCGGATAATTCTCTTCATGTGGGCGCAACTGACGGGAGCCATAGGCAATCACTTTACGCTCTTGCATTAGGACATAGCCTAATCCTTCACGGGATGCGTCACAATAGATCACAAAGTCTTTGTGAGAATCTGGTGGAGCAAGTACTGGGCCAGATGTCAGCTTGTCTTTGAGTGTTTGAAAACTTTCCTGACATTTTTCTGTCTATTCAAACTTAACGCCTTTGTGAAGCAGATCAGTCAAAGGCTTAGCAATCTTTGAAAAATTCTCGACAAAAAGACGGCAATAACTTGCAAGGCCGAGAAAACTTCTCACTTGCTTGACGTTCTTCGGGGGAGTCCAGTCAAGAATAGCCTGAACTCGTTCTGGGTTAACAGCAATTCCATCCTTGGAAATCACATGACCAAGGTAAGTTACTTCAGAAAGCCAAAATTCACATTTGGAATACTTGGCATACAACTGGTGTTCTCGGAGCCTTTCCAGTACCAGACGGAGGTGTTCGGCATGTTCTTCTTTATTCTTCGAATAAACCAGAATATCATCCAGATATACCACGACAAATTTGTCGAGGTAATCCATGAAGATGTAATTCATCAGACGGGAGAAAGTTGCTAGAGCATTGGTTAAGCCGAAGGACATGACCATGTACTCATAGGAGCCATAGCGAGTAACAAATGCTGTCTTGGGAATATCCTCTTCACGAACACGGATCTGATGATAACCCAACCTCAAGTAGAGTTTACAAAACACCGATGACCCAGCAAGTTGATCATACAAATCATTGATCCGAGGAAGCGGATATTTGTTCTGGATTGTGGCTTGGTTAATGGGCCGGTAATCCTGAACCAATCGGTTAGTTCCATCCTTCTTCTTAACAAAGAGTGAAGGTGCTCCCCAAGCAGAGGAACTGGGGCGGATGAAACCCTTCTTAAGTGACTTGTCGATTTCCTCCTTAAGCTCGAGATGGTGGTGCGGAGGCATTTTATAAGGACGCTTCGCAATAGGGGTTGTGCCTGGTTTCAAGTCGATGACAAACTCAATAGCTCTAGCAGGGGGTATTCCTGGAAGTTCCTCTGGGAAGACGTCTTGAAAATCACTAGCAACGGGAACGTTCTTGATGCCTTCAAGAGGCGAAGCATTCAACGCATTCAGAGCATAAATCTGGCTCTCGGCATTCTGCATCAGCTTGGCTGAGTAGTTGATCACCTGACCAGAAGGGTGTGTGAGCTGGACTGTCTTAGTAGCACAGTCAATCAAAGCATTATGGGCTGTCAACCAGTCCATACCGAGAATGATGTCTATGTCGGAAGGTCCAAGAGCAATAAGGGAAGCAGAGAACATCAACCCTTCAATTCGGATCTGATTGTTGTGACTTACCATCTTGGTTTGCCACCTGGAACGGGGAGTGATAATCTCTAATGGAGTGGGTAATGAGCTCATAGCTAACCCATGTATTTATGCAAATTGCTGGGACACAAAGGAATGTGATGCCCCGGAATCAAAGAGAACATAAGCTGCAACTGAATTAACTGGCAGAGTTCCCATCACGATTTTAGGGGACTCACGAGCTTCCCATTTTGACATGAGTGACCTGGCCACGACCCATAGCAAGCGGCCTGGCCTTACAACTTCTGGAATGATGGGTTCGATGGCCCTTCGTACGACCATCAGGAGGACGTGGTGCAGCCTGAGGAGAAGCCATGGCATTGGACTGTCCACCCTAAATCGTTAGCTGTCTCGGCGGCGGAGGCAGACAAGGTGCAACATAAGACGGCCTTGGTGTTGGAGCAGGTCGATGATGAACATTGTGTGGAATCCAGACTCGACGTTTCTGAACAGGCTGACCCGAGGATGAGCCAGCTTCATGAGTGCGCTTGAGCGACTCCTGGTGTTTAGTCAGAGCAGTCTCAACTCGGAAAGTTTGGCTGACAAGCGTTGCGAAGTCTGTACAATCATGGACAGCAAGTGCGAGGTTTATATCCGTACGCAGTCCTTCACGGAATTTCTCCTGCTTGCGGGCATCAGAGCAGACGTCATCTTCAGCATAGCGGGACAATTCAAGGAATTTCCTCTGATATTCATCCACAGTCATTGTGCCCTGTGAGAGTTTGCGGAACTCCTGCTTCTTCTGGTCCATCAGACCTTGAGGAATGTACCGTGCACGAAAAGCTGACTGAAATTCCTGCCAAGTGGTTACTGTTTCTGCAGGCAACATACCCTTGTGGCTTTCCCACCATTGAGCAGCTAGACCCTTTAGGTGGAATGTCGCAAAGGTGACGTAACTGTCAGGAGCAACATTAGCTGACTCCATTTCAAACAGGATGTCACGAAGCCAATCATCAGCATCCATAGGGTTGGTGGAGTTGCAGAAAACGGATGGATTGAGGCGCACGAATTCTGGCAGAGTTATTGGGGTAGGCTGTTGATGAGCACTCTGGTTTGGGAACTGAGCCAATATCCCGGTCATAACCTGACGGTTCAATTTAAACCGCTGCATCATTGCGGCAATATAAGTTGGAGGTGGGGGATCGTCAGCCATCCTGCCAAATTCAACAGGGGCAGTTTAGCAAGAAAAACTGCAGGTGTATGGAGTTATTCATGATGTATCACGAGTGATAAACAAGAAGGCATTAGGTGCATATTAGTAGTCATTAAAGACATACAGAACGATGTACGGAGTTGGACACAAACAACGATAGGAGTTCGGCAAGGCACGTAGCTAGACAAGCTAGGCGGTGCGCAGGCACGTGGCAAGGAAGTACACAACGAGACATAGCAAAGGCTACATCAATGTCGGAGAAAACTGTTGGAGCGAGGAATCTGCAAGTGACAACACAGGGTGCCCTCGATAAAAGGATCCTGTAAGAAGAACCTGGCTCACAATCTTGAAGCAAGGGGGAATATTTTCAGAACTCCGGGTGGATGTGATCACGAGAACCTAAGGTTGGAGTTAGTAAAATTTTAACCCAAATAGAAGAGAGAGCAGAGTCCCAGAGTAAGGGTCGAGGAGTAAAAGATCCTAATACCACCCATTCGGCGACGTGGGCCCGTAAGCCACAACGCCAAGTTAGTAAAACAGTTTTTGGTTACTAGACTCAACTTCGGCCAAAGAGTTGGAAAGGGGGGTTCCTACAGGCAGTCGGCTCTGATACCAACTTGTGACGCCCCTGGCTCAATCGTGCACTAATCATACACGCAAATGCACACGATCAAGCCTAAGGACTCACGGGAAGATATCACAACACAACTCTAAAACATAAATAAAGTCATTCAAGCTTTATATTACAAGCCAGGGGCCTCGAGGGCTCAAATACATAAGCTTGTGTACAAGCATCAGTGGAAGCATCAGATATCTGAGTACAGATATAAAAGAAAACACAGCTATGCCCTTAAAAGGCGGGGCAAAAGAAAACACTACGATCGAAAGGCGCAGGCCTCCTGCGTGGGACCCTCCGAACCTACTCCTGGTTGTCGGCAAGCTCGTAGAAGTATCCAACCTCGGGGTAGTAGTAGCGATCGTCGGCGGGGGCAGCTGTCTCAGGGGCTCCGTCATCTGGTTGCATCAAAAGGGGTATGGGGGAAAAAAGAAAGCAAAGCAACCGTGAGTACTCATCCGAAGTACTCAGCAAGCAAGGATCTACACTACATATGCAACATTATCAAAGGAAGGCTGTATATATGGACTGGGCTACAGAAATGCCAGAATAGAGAGAAGGCCTAGTCCTATCGAAGACTAGCATCTTCGGCGGTCTTGCAGCAATGGAAGAGAGTAGAACAGTACAATATAATGTAGTAGTATCATTAAGTCTCAACCTCACCCAGAGATCCTTTCTCGACTCCCTGCGAGAAAGCAATCCCAGAGCCATACATTCATCAACCTCGTCCTGAGATCCCTTCTCGACTCCCTGCGAGAAGCAATCCCAGAGCCATATATCCAGGTATCATCTCACAGTCTAGTTGTGTCGATCGGGATACAACTCCGAGTGTCCTTTACCGTAGGACCGGCTATCGATAGATGTGTTCTTCCCTGCAGGGGTGCACCAACTTACCCAACACGCTCGATTAACTCCAGCCGGACACACTTTCCTGGGTCATGCCCGACCTCGACCAAACGATACACCACAGCCCTACCTACAGCTCAGCAGAGAGGCCCCCGCCGGTCTACATCCTAAGCGCTCAGGGGTCTTGGGCCATCGCCCTGTGCACTCCGGGTCGTTGCGGGCAGGGTGAAGCCAGGCACCAGGAGGGCGCCGGTCCGTCCCTGCCGCAAGGCTGAACTAGATGTCTGACAGAGCTTTCGACTGATGCTACAATGCAGAACGCCCATACTATGCCCACGTGATGGTTAGTGCTATCAGGCCAGAGGCCTGCTCGGATCAAATATCCAAATCGTTAGTGGACTAGGGCTTGCGGTAACGAGAACAGACTCACTATCGATGTGACCCCGTCACCCCGTCTCGAGGACTTGCTGCAAGGGCTAAGAATGCCCGGCCGCGCCTCGTATTCATCACTCGGGCACCATCCAGGTCAACCCGTCTCCACAACACTCGCCACTTAGGCTCACGCGGGTACCCCTCAGGGTCGACCCGCCTTTCCAAGTAACAGTGTAAAGTCCAAGTATCTGTGTGTCCATAACATTAGGGGAATCTGAGGTATCACCCTCGTTGGATTCCTACTCGATGTATCCGTCAAGGTGAACTCAGAGGAATCACCCTCGATGGGTTCACGCTTGATGTGTTGCACGACAGCGTCGTTACCGGAAGTGGTGAAGGAGGAATCACCCTCGATGACCACGACCAAATAGCTACTCTACAGAGTTAACATCTGAAGTGCTACACGAGGTATCACCGGTGGCCACGGCGGGCGGAGGCGACGCGTCGACGGCGAGCGGCGCATGGGGCAACGGCGAGCGGGGTGTGGTCAAGGCCGGCACGAGGCGGAGGAGCAGCGGCAGCAGCAGGCCAGCCGGCGGGGGGGGGCGAGGGGCACGACGAGTGGACGCGACGATGGACAGGGGGAAGGGGAGGACGACCGGGGTCCTCACCGGCATTGGTGAGCAGGGGGCGTCGAGGCTTGGGGCCGGGTTGGGGGCGAGGCGAGGAGGCGATGGCGAGGACCGGTGACGGCGTGGCGGGGCGGCGCCGGCGATTGGCGAGGGACGACGGCGTCGAGGATGCGGGGTCGATGCGCGATGGGGCGATGATGAGGACGTCCGGCGTGGGGGCGGGAGACGCGGTCGTCGGGGTCGGACGGTGGCGTCGGGGGCGCAGGGGGGAATGGGAGAGAGGCGTGGGGGGTGATCGAGGGGAGTGGGGAGGGGGTAGTGGGGTTCGTGGCTAGGGTTTCCGGTTCGGGGGAGGGCCATATAGGCCAAGCGGGGCGTGCGGGGGAGTGGGCCGGCCTAGCCGGCCGACTGAATGGCTAGCTGGGCCACGAGGCCCACTGGGGGAGAGGGGTTTTCTGTTTTCCTTTTCTTTGTTTTCTTTTTATTGTTTTGTCCTTTGTTTTTATTTCAAATGACTTTTGCAAAATATGATACTTGCTAAAATAAATGCTATGCAATATTTACCACTGTTTTAAAATGGTTAGGAGGCAAATGAATTTCATATTAATTGTAGATTAAATAAAATGGAATAAACACTTATGTTTTGTTACTGTTTCTTGCTGTTAGAGTTACTTAATTAATTTAATTAATGTTGCTGCTATTTTTATAAATGCCTTGGGAATATTTGCAACATGATGGACATTTTAGTTCCTGGATTTGAACAAATTTTATTTTCACTTTTAGTTTGAATTTCCATTTGAATCTGAATTGAAAAGAGATATGATCCAAATGATGTTTAAGCACTGATGATCATGATGACATGGCATTATCAAAAGGGGATTACTGTAGCTAACCACTAGGGGTGTTACACTCTATTGGCCCAATAGGCCCATCATCCTCCCGGGGCTTCCCGGAACCCCTTCTGGTGATCACATGACTACCCGATGCACTCCGAAACTCTTCCGGTGTCCCAATAGTATCGTCCTATATATCAATCTTTACCTCCGGACCATTCCGGAGCTCCTCGTCATGTCCGTGATCTCATCCGGGACTCTGAACAACATTCGGTCACCAAATCATACAACTCATATAACATTATATCGTCAATGAACGTTAAGCGTGCGGACCCTATGGGTTCGAGAACTATGTAGACATGACCGAGACACCTCTCCGGTCAATAACCAATAGCGGAACCTGGATGCCCATATTGGTTCCTACATAATCTACGAAGATCTTTATCGGTCGAACCTTATGAGAACATAAGTAATTCCCTTTGTCTGTCGGTATGTTACTTGCCCGAGATTCGATCGTCGGTATCTTCATACCTAGTTCAATCTCGTTACTGGCAAGTCTCTTTACTCGTTCCGTAATACATCATCTTGCAACTAACTCCTTAGTCACTTTGCTTGCAAGGCTTCTTATGATGTGTATTACCGAGAGGGCCCAGAGATACCTCTCCGATACACGGAGTGACAAATCCTAATCTCGATCTATGCCAACTCAGCAAACACCTTCGGAGATACCTGTAGAGCATCTTTATGATCACCCAGTTATGTTGTGACATTTGATAGCACACAAGGTATTCCTCCGGTAACCGGGAGTTGCATAATCTCATAGTCGAAGGAATATGTATTTGACATTAAGAAAGCAATAGCAATAAACTGAATGATCATATGCTAAGCTAACGGATGGGTCTTGTCCATCACTTCATTCTCCTAATGATGTGATCCCGTTATCAAAAGACAACACATGTCTATGGTTAGGAAACCTTAACCATCTTTGATAAACGAGCTAGTCTAGTAGAGGCTTACTAGGGACACGGTATTTGTTTATGTATCCGCACATGTATTTAAGTTTCTGGTCAATACAACTCTAGCATGAATAATAAACCTTTATCATGATTAAGGAAATATAATAATAACCATTTTAATATTGCCTTCAGGGCATATTTCCATCAGTCTGCCACTTGCACAAGAGTCAATAATCTAGTTCACATTGTCATGTGATTAACACCCATAGTTCACATCGCCATGTGACTAACACCCAAAGAGTTTACTAGAGTCAATAATCTAGTTCACATCGCCATGTGATTAACACCCAAAGAGTACTAAGGTGTGATCATGTTTTTCTTGTGTGAGAAGTTTAGTCAACGGGTCTGTCACATTCAGATCCGTATGTATTTTGCAAATTTCTATGTCTACAATGCTCTTCATGGAGCTACTCTAGCTAATTGCTCCCACTTTCAATATGTATCCAGATTGAGACTCAGAGTCATCCAAATAGGTGTCAAAGCTTGCATTGACGTAACCCTTTATGACAAACTCTTTATCACCACCATAACCGAGAAATATTTCCTTAGTCCTCTTAGGTAACTAAGGATAATTTTGACCGTTGTCAAGTGATCTACACCTGGATCACTATTGTACCCCCTTGCCAAACTCATGGCAAGGTACACAATAGGTCTGGTACACAGTATGGCATACTTTATAGAACGTATGGCTGAGGCATAGGGAATGACTTTCATTCTCTCTCTATCTTCTGCCGTGGTCGGGCTTGAGTCTTACTCAACTTCACACCTTACAATACAAGCTAGAACTCCTTTGACTGATCCATTTTGAACTCCTTCAAAATCTTGTCAACGTATGTACTCATTGAAAATCTTATCAAGCGTCAAGATCTATCTCTATAGATCTTGATGCCTAATATGTAAGCAGCTTCACCAAGGTCTTTCATTGAAAAATTCTTATTCAAGTATCCTTTTATGCTATCCAGAAATTCTATATCATTTCCAATCAGCAATATGTCATCCGCATATAATAATAGAAATGCTACAGAGCTCCCACTCACTTTCTTGTAAATACAGGTTTCATCGTAAGTCTGTATAAACCCATATGCTTTGATGACCTCATCAAAGCGTATATTCCAACTCCGAGATGCTTGCACCAGTCCATAGATGGATTGCTGGAGCTTGCACACTTTGTTAGCACCTTTAGGATCGACAAAACTTTCCGGTTGCATCATATACAACTCTTCATCAAGAAACCCGTTAAGGAATGTAAGGTTTTTGACATCCATTTGCCAGATTTCATAATCATAAAATGCGGCAATTGCTAACATGATTCGGACAGACTTAAGCGTCGCTACGGGTGAGCAAGTCTCATCGTAATCAACCCCTTGAACTTGTCGAAAACCTTTAGCAACAAGTCGAGCTTTGTAGACAGTGATATTACCGTCAGCGTCCGTCTTCCTCTTAAAGATCCATTTATTCTTTATAGCTTGCCGATCATCGGGCAAATCCACCAAAGTCCACACTTTGTTCTCATACATGGATCATATCTCAGATTTCATGGCCTCAAGCCATTTTTGGAATCTGGGCTCATCATAGTTTCTTCATAGTTCGTAGGTTCACTGTTGTCCAACAACATGACTTCCAGGACAGGATTGTCATACCACTCTGGTGCGGAACGTGTTCTGGTCGACCTACGAGGTTCAGTAGTAACTTGAGCTGAAGTTTCATGATCATCATCATTTGCTTCCTCTCTGGTTCGAGTAGGCATCACGGGAACTACTTTCTCTGATGTACTACTTTCCAATTCGAGAGAAGGTACAATTACCTCATCAAGTTCTACTTTCCCCCCACTCACTTCATTCGAGAGAAACTCCTTCTCTAGGAAGGACCCATTCTTAGCAACAAAGATTTTTGCCTTCGGATCTGTAGTAGAAGGTATACCCAATAGTTTCTTTCGGGTATCCTATGAAGACGCACTTCTCCGCTTTGGGTTCGAGCCTATCAGGCTGAAGACTTTTTGACATAAGCGTCGCATCCCCAAACTTTTAAGAAACGATAGCTTAGGTTTCTTGCCAAATCACAGTTCATACGGTGACATCTCAACGGATTTAGACGGTGCCCTATCTAACGGGAATGCGGCTGTCTCTAATGCATAACCCCAAAATGATAGTGGTAAATCGGTAAGAGACATCATAGAACGCAGCATACCTAATAAAGTACGATTACGACGTTCGGACACACCATTACGCTGTGGTGTTCCAGGTGGCGTGAGTTGTGAAACAATTCCACACTGCTTTAAATGAAGGCTAAACTCGTAACTCAAATATTCACCTCCACGATCAGATCATAGGAACTTTATCTTCTTGTTACAATGATTCTCTACTTCACTCTAAAATTCTTTGAACTTTTCAAATGTTTCAGATTTGTGTTTCATTAAGTAGATATACCCATATCTACTCAAATCATCTGTAAAGGTTAGAAAATAATGATACCCGCCGCGTGCCTCAACACTCATCGGAGAATGGAGTTCCGGAGAATGGAGTTTTAGTCATCTTGCCCATGAGGCATGGTTCGCAAGTATCAAATGATTCATAATCAAGTGATTCCAAAAGTCCATCCGTATGGAGTTTCTTCATGCGCTTTACACCAATATGACCTAAACGGCAGTGCCACAAGTATGTTGCACTATCATTATCAACTTTGTATCTTTTTGCATCAATATTATGAATATGTGTATCACTACGATCGAGATTCAATAAACCATTCACATTGGGTGTATGACCATAGAAGGTTTTATTCATGTAAACAGAACAACAATTATTCTTTGACTTAAATGAATAAACGTATTGCAATAAACATGATCTAATCATATTCATGCTCAATGCAAACACCAAATAACATTTATTTAGGTTCAACACTAATATCGAAGTTAGAGGGAGTGTGCGATGGTGATCATCTCAACCTTGGAATCACTTCCAACACACATCGTCACCTCGTTTTTAACTAGTCTCTGCAACTCTTGTTTCGAGTTACTAATCTTAGCAACTGAACCGGTATCAAATACCCAGGGGTTACTACGAACACTAGTAAAATACACATCAATAACATGTATATCAAATATACCTTTGTTCACTTTGCCATCCTTCTTATCCGCCAAGTATTTGGGGCAGTTCCACTTCCAGTGACCATTTCCTTCATAGTAGAAGCACTCAGTTTCAGGCTTGGGTCCAGCTTCGGGCTTCTTCACGGGAGTAGAAACTTGCTTGCCATTCTTCTTGAAGTTCCCTTTCTTTCCCTTGCCCTTTTTCTTGAAACTAGTGGTCTTGTTAACCATCAACACTTGATGCTTCTTCTTGATTTCTACCTTCGCCAATTTCAGCATCGCGAAGAGCTCGAGAATCGTTTTCGTGATCCCTTGCATATTATAGTTCATCACAAAGTTCTAGTATCTTGGTGATAGTGAGTAGAGAACTCTGTCAATCACTATCTTATCTGGAAGATTAACTCCCACTTGATTCAAGCGATTGTAGTACCCAGATATTCTGAGCACATGCTCACTAGCTGAGCTATTCTCCTCCATCTTGTAGGCAAAGTATTTGTTAGAGGTCTCATGCTTCTCAACACGGGCATGAGCCTGAAATACCAATTTCAGCTCTTGGAACATCTCATATGTTCCATGGCATTCAAAACGTCTTTGGAGCCCCGATTCTAAGCCGTAAAGCATGGCGCACTAAACTATCAAGTAGTTATCATATCGAGCTTGCCAAACATTCATAACATCTGCATCAGCTCCTGCAATAGGTCTCAGTCACGGACACAGTCCGCATCATTGCTACTATCATCTTTCAACTTAGTTTTCTCTAGGAACATATCAAAAATAAGGGAGCTATATCGCGAGTTATTGATCTACAACATAGATATGCAAAAACTATTAAGACTAAGTTCATGATAAATTTAGTTCAATTAATCAAATTACTAATGAACTCCCACTTAAATAAACATCCCTCAAGTTATCTAAGTGATACATGATCCAAATCAACTAACCCATGTCTGATCATCACGTGAGATGGGGTAGTCATCAATGGTGAACATCTCTATGTTGATCATATCTACTATATTACTCACGTTCGACCTTTCGGTCTCGAGTGTTCCGAGACCATGTCTATACATGCTAGGCTCGTCAAGTTTAACCCAAGTATTCTGCATGTGCAAAACTGTCTTACACCCGTTGTATGTGAACGTAGAATCTATCACACCCGATCATCACGAGGTGCTTCGAAACGACGAACTTTGCAATGGTGCATACTCGGGGAGAACACTTTTATCTTGAAATTTAGTGAAGGGATCATCTTATAATGCTACCGCCGTTCTAAACAAAATAAGATGCATAAAGGATAAACATCACATGCAATCAAAATATGTGACATGATATGGCCATCATCATCTTGTGCTTTTGATCTCCATCTCCAAAGCATCGTCATGATCTCCATCATCACCGGCTCGACACCTTGATCTCCATCGTTGCGTTGGGGTCGTCTCGCCAACTATTGCTTCTACAACTATTGCTAACGCATAGCGATAAAGTAAAGCAATTACATGGCATTTGCATTTCATACAATAATCAAGAGACAACCCTAAGGCTCCTGCCGGTTGTCAATATTACAAAACATGATCATCTCATACATCAACATATATCACATCACGTCTTGACCATATCACATCACAACATGCCCTGCAAAAACAAGTTAGACGTCCTCTACTTTGTTGTTGCAAGTTTTACATGGCTGCTACGGGCTTCTAGCAAGAACTGTTCTTAACTACGCAAAAACCACAACGGTGATTTATCAAGTTTGCTGTTTTAACCTTCTTCAAGGACCGGCCGTAGTCAAATTTGATTCAACTAAAGTAAGAGAAACATACACCCGCTAGCCACCTTTATACAAAACAAGTTGCATGTCAGTCAGTGGAACCGGTCTCATGTGCGTGGACATGTACGGTTGGTCTGGGCCGCTTCATCCCACAATACCGCCGAATCAAAATAAGATGGTGGTAAGCAGTATGACTATCACCGCCCACAACTCTTTGTGTTCTACTCGTGCATATCATATACGCATAGACCTGGCTCGGATGCCACTGTTGGGAAACGTTGCATGGAAAACAAAAAAAATTCTACGCACACGCAAGATCTATCCATGAAGATGCATAGCAACGAGGGGGAGAGTGTGTCTATGTACCCTCGTAGACCGTAAGCGGAAGCGTTTAGTAACGCGGTTGATGTAGTCGAACTTCTTCGCGATCCAATCGATCAAGTACTGAACGTACGGCACCTCCGCGTTCAGCACACGTTCAGCTCGGTGACGTCCTCGCCTTCTTGATCCAGCAAGACGGCAAAGTAGTGTATGAGTTCCGGCAGCACGACGGCGTGGTGACGGTGATGGTGAAGCTATCTTCGCAGGGCTTCGCCTAAGCACTACGAAAATATGACCGAGGGACGAAACTGTGTAGAGGGGCGCCGCACACGGCTAAGAGATTATCGTGGTCTTGTGTGGCGCCCCCCTCCCACATATATATAGTTGGGGGGAGAGGGGAGGCAGCCAGGGGCGTCCCAAGGGTGGTCGAATCCACCTTGGGCTCCTGCCCTGGCCGCCCCGCCCCCCTACTACATTTACCTGAGGGGGAAAGGAAGGGGAGGCTGAATCCCCCTCCTTCCTTTCTCCCATAGGCCGGCTGCCATAGGGGGCTGTGCCAGCCCCTTGTGGGCTGGTGTGCTCCCCTCTATTGGCCCAATAGGCCCGTCATCCTCCCGGGGTTTCCCGGAACCCCTTCCGGTGATCCGATGACTACCCAGTGCACTCCGAAACTCTTCCGGTGTCTGAATAGTATCGTCCTATATATCAATCTTTACCTCTGGACCATTCCAGAGCTCCTCGTCATGTTTGTGATCTCATCCGGGACTCCAAACAACATTCGGTCACCAAATCATATAACTCATATAACACTATATCGTCAACGAACGTTAAGCGTGTGGACCCTATGGGTTTGAGAACTATGTAGACATGACCGAGACACCTCTCCGATCAATAACCAATAGCGGAACCTGGATGCCCATATTGGTTCCTACATATTCTATGAAGATCTTTATCGGTCGAACCTTATGACAACATACGTAATTCCCTTTGTCTGTCGGTATGTTACTTGCCCTAGATTCGATCGTCGGTATCTTCATGCCTAGTTCAATCTCATTACTGGCAAGTCTCTTTACTCGTTTCGTAATACATCATCTTGCAACTAACTCCTTAGTCACTTTGCTTGCAAGGCTTCTTATGATGTGTATTACCGAGAGGGCCAAGAGATACCTCTCCGATACACGGAGTGACAAATCCTAATCTCGATCTATGCCAACTCAACAAACACCTTCGGAGATACCTGTAGAGCATCTTTATGATCAACCAGTTACAATGTGATGTTTGATAGCACACAAGGTATTCCTCCGGTATCCGGGAGTTGCATAATCTCATAGTCAAAGGAATATGTATTTGACATTAAGAAAACAATAGCAATAAACTGAACGATCATATGCTAAGCTAACGGATGGGTCTTGTCCATCACTTCATTCTCCTAATGATGTGATCCCGTTATCAAATGACAACACATGTCTATGGTTAGGTAAACTTAACCATCTTTGATCAACAGGCTAGTCTAGTAGAGGCTTACTAGGGACATGGTATTTGTTTATCTATCCACACATGTATTTAAGTTTTCGGTCAATACAATTCTAGCATGAATAATAAACCTTTATCATGATTACGTAAATATAATAATAACCATTTTATTATTGCCTCTAGGGCATATTTCCATCAATTGGATCTTGGAACTTTAATCGATTGAAATTGGAATTTCACCCAAAAAAATACCCTATGCATCTAGTTCATTGTGATCGGAATTATATATATAATTTTTGACCTCGTGAAGGAGAAAGTATCGCTCTAGCTTGGGGGAGGCTTAAGTAAATGTTATATTCATGCCCTAATCATGAGCTCTCGAGAGAAATTATTATTCAGAACTTTTATGTTCGGCTTTCTCGTGATGATCAATCCATGCTCGATACTTCTTGTACTGGTTCTTTTATGAAGAAGACTATTGAATTCAGGTGGGATCTTTTAGAAAGAATTAAATGCAACTCTGAAGATTGGGAACTCAACGAAGGTAAAGAGTTAGGTATTAAGCTTGAATTTGATTGTGTTAAATCTTTTATGAATACCGATGCTTTTCACAAGTTTAGCACTAAATATGGACTTGACTCTGAGATAGTAGCCTCTTTTTGTGAATCTTTTGCTACTCATGTTGATCTCCCTAAGGATAAGTGGTTTAAATATCATCCCCCTATTAAATAAGAAATTGAAGAACCGGTCATAGTTAAAGATGAAACTATTATTTACAATGTTGATCCAGTTGTGCCTACTGCTTATATTGAAAAACCACCTTTCCCTGTTAGGATAAAGGAACATGCTAAGGTTTCAACTGTGGTTCACAAAAGTAATATTAAAGCACCTAAACCTTCTGAGCACATTAAATTAGAACCTAGTGTTGCTATGGTTAAAGATCTCCTGGTGAAAAATATTGATGGGCATGTTATTTATTTCTGTGATGAAGCTCTTAGAATTGCCAAACCCGATGAAAAAGATAAACATAGACATGTTGTTGGCCTGCCTGTTGTCTCAGTTAAAATAGGAGATCATTGTTATCATGGTTTATGTGACTTAGGTGCTAGTGTGAGTGCTATTCTTTTTACTTTATACCAAGAAATTATGGATGACATAGCACGCGCTGAAATAGAAGACATAGATGTTACTATTAAACTTGCTAATAGAGACACCATCACACCACTTGGGACTGTTAGAGATGTTGAAGTCTTGTGTGGGAAAATAAAATACCCTACTGATTTTCTAGTTCTTGGTTCCCCACAATATGATTTTTGTCCCATTATCTTTGGTAGACCTTTCTTGAACACCGTTAATGCTAAAATAGATTGTGAGAAACAAACTGTCGGTGTTAGCTTTGGTGATGAGTCTCATGAGTTTAATTTCTCCAAGTTTAGTAGACAACCTCATAAGAAGTAATTACATAGTAAGGATGAAATAATTGGTCTTGCTTCTATTGTCGTGCCTCCTACTGATCCACTAGAACAATATTTGCTAGACCATGAAAATGATATGCATATGCATGAAAGAAATGAAATAGATAAAAATTTCTTTGAACAATGACCTCTGCTCAAACACAATTTGCCTATTGAAACTCTAGGAGGCCCTCCTCCACCTAAAGGTGATCCTGTGTTTGAATTAAAACAATTGCCTGACACTTTGAAATATGCTTATCTCGATGAGAAAAAGATATATCATGTTATTATTAGTGCTAACCTTTCAGAACATGAAGAAGAAATATTATTGAAATTCTGAAGAAGCACCATGCTGCTATTAGATATACTATTGATGATCTTAAGGGCATTAGTCCCACTCTTTGTCGGCACAAGATTAATATGGAACCTGATGCTAAACCCGTTGTTGATCATTAACGATGTTTGAATCCTAAGATGAAAGAAGTGGTAAGAATTGAAATATTAAAACTTCTGGAAGCAGGTATAATCTATCCCATAGCTGATAGTAGATGGGTAAGTCATGTTCATTGTGTCCCTAAGAAGGGAGGTATTACTGTTGTTCCAAATGATAAAAGTGAACTTATTCCACAAAGAATTGTTACTGGTTATAGAATGGTAATTGATTTTAGAAAATTAAATAAAGCTACTAGAAAAGATCATTACCCTCTGCCTTTTATTGATCAAATGCTAGAAAGATTATCTAAGCACACACACACTTTTGTTTTCTTGATGGATATTCTGGTTTTTCTCAAATACCTATTTCACAATTTGATCAAGAGAAAACCACCTTTACTTGCCCTTTTGGAACTTATGCTTATAGACATATGCCTTTTGGTTTGTGCAACGCACCTGCTACCTTTCAAAGATGTATGACTGTTATATTCTCTGATTTTTGTGAAAAGATTGTTGAGGTTTTCATGGATGATTTTTCTATTTATGGAACTTCTTTTGATGATTGCTTAAGCAACCTTGATCGAGTTTTGCAGAGATGTGAGCAAAATAATCTTGTCTTGAATTGGGAGAAGTGCCACTTTATGGTTAATGAAGGTATTGTCTTGGGGCATAAGATTTCTGAATAAGGTATTGAGGTGGATAAAGCTAAAGTTGATGCAATTGAGAAAAATGCCATGTCCTAAAGATATTAAAGGAACAAATCCTACGGAAATGTCACTCTGAAGCTTATGGAGGGCATCATGCGGGAGATAGAACTGCTCACATGGTATTTCAATCTAGTTTTTATTGGCCTACTCTCTTCAAGGATGCCCGTAAGTTTGTTTTATCTTGTGATGAATGCCAAAGAATTGGTAATATCATTAAGCATCAGGAAATGCCTATGAATTATTCACTTGTTGTTGAACCATTTGATGTTTGGGGTTTTGATTTTATGGGACCTTTTGCTTCCTCTAATGGATATACACGTATTTTGGTTGCTGTTGATTATGTTACTAAGTGGGTAGAAGCTATTCCAACTAGTAGTGCTGATCATAACACTTCCATTAAAATGCTTAAAGAAGTTATTTTCCCAAGGTTTGGAGTCCCTAGGTATTTAATGACTGATGGTGGCTCACACTTTATTCATGGTGCTTTCCGTAAAATGCTTGCTAAATATGATGTTAACCATAGAATTGCTTCACCCTGTCATCCTCAATCTAGTGGTCAAGTTGAGCTTAGCAATAGATAAATAAAACTAATATTACAAAAAATTGTTAATAGGTCCCGAAAGAATTGGTCTAAGAAATTGGACGATGCACTTTGGGCGTACAGAACAGCATATAAAAATCCTATGGGTATGTCTCCCTATAAAGTGGTTTATGGAAAAGCTTGTCATTTGCCTCTTGAGTTAGAACATAAAGCATATTGGGCAATTAAAGAACTTAATTATGATTTCAAACTTGCCGGTGAAAAGAGGTTATTTGATATTAGCTCATTAGATGAATGGAGAACCTAAGCTTATGAAAATGCCAAATTATTTAAAGAAAAAGTTAAAAGATGGCATGACAAAAGAATCCAAAAGCGGGAATTCAAAGTTGGGGAATATGTTCTTTTGTACAACTCTCGTTTTAGATTCTTTGCAGGAAAACTTCTCTCCAAATGGGAAGGACCATATATTATCGAAGAAGTTTATCGCTCTGGAGCTATCAAAATTAATAATGCCGAAGGTACTAACCCGAAGGTGGTCAATGGGCAAAGAATTAAGCACTATATCTCAGGTACGCCTATTAATGTCGAAAGCAATATTATTCAAACCATGACACCGGAGGAACACATAAAACAAACCTTTCGGAACACTCCAGAATCCTGAAAAAGAGGAGGTACGTGATACGGTAAGTAAACAGACTCCAAAAAATCCGTAAAAATATTTTTTGTCAGTTTTGGAATATTGCAAAATTTAGGAAAATAAGAAACAACCAGGAAGGCAACCGTGGAGGGCACAAGACACCAGGGCGCGCCTGCCTTGCCTGGTGCACCCAGGTGGGTTGTGCCCACCTCGGGAACCTTCCCGACTCCGTTTTCCTTCCATATTCTTATTTCCCAAGATAAAAAATATCTGTATATACCCCCAAATGATCTGACCACCGCATCGCAGAAAAATCTCCTGTTCTTGTTCCGTGTTGTTTTTCCTTTCAGATCTAAACCACCATGGCTCCACCAAGCTCCTCCAAGGACAAGTTCTTTGAGAAGGTCATCAACCCATATTTGCGGGAGGTGATGCAGCACCCTCAAGCCATTGAGATGCGTGAGGGGGTGCTCCACATCCGAGATGTTCAAGGGTCCAAGAGGACGGGGACCATGGAGGCCAGGCTCGAAGCCATGGAGCAGGAGGTCTTCAAGTGCAAGGGGATGGTGGAGCATGGACTCAATGCCAATCACCTCATGATTACGGATTTCACCCGTGATCACAAGGTGGATGGCCGGTCCATGAAGGACATTGTCTTCACCCTCAACGAGCAAATCAATTTTCTGCAAAGACAAATCTATGATCTCCAAAATCAAGTCTTTGAATATGAGGCAAGATTTAAAGGTATGAGTTTAGCTGCCAGTTGCAGGACTCGTGAGACTTGTGCTTCCTCTTATGATGGTGAGCCACTGCCATGGAAGCCGGAGGATAAGCCCGTTACTACCTCATCACCACCACCATCATCATCTTCCCCACCAAAGGAGACTTGAGTACATGGTATGGGCACTCCCCTTGGATGTGCCAAGCTTGCGGGAGGTGCCCCGGTATCGTATCACAATCACTTTCTTTGCCTTTATCTATCTTAGTTTGATCTTTAGTTATCCCATGATCTAGTTGAATAAAAGTTTAGTTCGATCTATTTTTGAGTGCTTGCTTAGTGATCTATCTATCTATGTAATCGTGTGCGAGATATATAATAAAGAGTAGTTTGAGTTTTGTTTCTTTACTTTTATGTTTCAATAAAAAGTAAGGAAAATAAATGAAAAAGATCATATGCTAATCCCATGGTAAGTAACGACATCACATAAGGAAAAGTAGAAGTGGTAAAATTTATTGGAGATTGACAAACATAGCATTGGTCAATGATGCAATTCATGAAAGAATTAATAAGGGAAGAGAAGATTCACATGCAAATACACTATCTTGGACATCTTTTATGATTGTGAGCCCCCATTAAATATCATATGTCAAAATTGTTGATGTTGGACAAGGAAGACAACATAATGATTTATGTTTGTTCATATTCACATAGAAGTTATATTGTCATAGATCCTTCAACATGTGGTGCTTGCTCAATATCTTTGCTAGCCAAAAACTCCGCACTAAGTAGAGATACTACTTGTGCATCCAAAAACACTTAAACCCAAAATCTTATTTTGAGAGTCCACCATACCTACCTATGGATTGAGTAAGATCCTTCAAGTAAGTTGTCAACGGTGCAATAAGGCAATAAAAATTGCTTCTAAATGTGTTGGATCATTTAGTGTAAGAGAAAATTGAGCGTTGTACGAACTTGTGATGGCAAAATAATAAAAGCGATGGACTTCATAATAAAGGTTGCTATCATAAGGGGCAATATAATGTGACGTTCTTTTGCATTAAGGGATTTGGCATACAAACAAAAAGCGCATGGCAACCTCTGCTTCCCTCTATGAAGGGCCTATCTTTTACTTTTATGTATTTACTTTTAAGCAAGAGTCAAAGTATTCTTCCCTATTCGTTTTTATTTTCTCTTTTTGCAAACATCATGTGGCGAGGAAAGATCTAGGCACATATATCTAGTTGGATATGAGTGAGCATGAGTTATTATTGTTGACATCACTCCTGAGGTGAATACGTTGGGAGGCGAAACTATAAGCCCCTATCTTTCTATGTGTCCGGTTGAAACTTTTTGTTCATGGGTATGCTGTGAGTGTTAGCAATCATAGAAGGTTAAATGATGGTTGAGTATGTGGACTTGCCAAAAGGCTCCGATACGTGACCCTTCCTGAAAATATGATGAATTGTAGTTGCAAAGTTTACTGAGAACATAGTTTGCTCGTTTTTGATAGGGTTTATGCTTTATACTTCAATGTTGTGAATTGTTACTTGTTCATGAGAAGTTATATGATAAAAGTTGTGTGATAAAGTTTTATGTTAAAGTTCTTTGTTGTTATAATAATAAGCATGATGCTTCTATGTCCGTATTTTGTTTTTACCGACACCTCTCTCTCTCTCTCTCTCTAAGCATGTGGACATGTTTTTTGATTTCGGTTTTTCGCTTGAGGACAAGCGAGGTCTAAGCTTGGGGGAGTTGATACGTCCATTTTGCACCATGATTTCTTATTGTTATTTATAATGTTTTTATGCATAATAATGCTTTATGGAGTAATTCTAATGCCTTTTCTATCATAATATGCAAGGTTTACACAAAGAGGGAGAATGCCGGCAGCTAGAATTCTGGACCTGAAAAAGCTATGTCAGAGTTACCTATTCTGCACATCTCCAAATGAGCTGAAAATTTACGAAGAATTATTTTGGAATATATAAAAAATACTGGAGCAAATAACTACTGGAGGGGGGCCACCTGGTGAGCATAAGACACCAGGGCGCGCCAGGCCCCCCAAGCGCGCCCTAGTGGGTTGTGCTCATCCCAGCCCACCTCCGGTGCCCATCTTCTGGTATATAGATCATTTTAACCTAGAAAAAATAAGGAGAGGACTTTCGGGACGGAGTGCCGTCGTCTCGAGGCGGAACCTGGGCAGGAGCACTTTTGCCCTCACGCGGAGCGATTCCGCCGGGGGAACTTCCCTCCCGGAGGGGGAAATCGAAGCCATTGTCATCACCAACAACCCTCTCATCTTTGGGAGGGCAATCTCCATCAACATCTTCAATAGCACCATCTCCTCTCAAACCCTAGTTCATCTCTTGTGTTCAATCTTTGTACCGGAACCTCGGATTGGTACCTGTGGGTGACTAGTAGTCTTGATTACATCTTGTAGTTGATTACTATATGGTTTATTTGGTGGAAGATTATATGTTCAGATCCATTATGCTATTTAATACCCCTCTGATCTTGAGCATGATTATCATTTGTGAGTAGTTACTTTTGTTCTTGAGGTCACGGGAGAAGTCATGTTGCAAGTAATCATGTGAACTTGATATGTGTTCGATATTTTGATGATATGTATGTTGTGATTCCCTTAGTGGTGTCATGTGAACATCGACTACATGGCACTTCACAATATTTTGGCCTAAGTGAATGCATTGTGGAGCAGTTATTAGATGATGGGTTGCTAGAGTGACAAAAGCTTAAACCCTAGTTTATGCGCTACTTCGTAAGGGATCGATTTGGATCCAATTGTTTAATGCTATGGTTAGATTTTATCTTAATACTTTTCTCATAGTTGCGGATGCTTGCGAGGGGGTTAATCAAAAGTGGGAGGTTTGTTCAAGTAAGAACAACACCCCAAGCACTGGTCCACCCACATATCAAATTATCAAAGTAGCGAACACGAATCAAACCAACATAACGAAAGTGACTAGATGAAATTCCCATGTACCCTCAAGAACGCTTTGCTTATTATAAGAGACTGTTTTAGCATGTCCTTTGCCACAAAAGGATTGGGCTACCTTGCTACACTTTATATACTGTTACCGTTACTTGTGCGTTACAAATTATCTTGCTATCAAACTACCTGTTACCGACTATTTCAGTGCTTGCAGAAAATACCTTGCTGAAAACCACTTGTCATTTCCTTCTGCTCCTCGTTGGGTTCGACACTCTTACTTATCGAAAGGACTACGATTGGTCCCCTATACTTGTGGGTCATCACTGATCCACTCAGAGGAGCAGGTCTCCTTCCTGAAAAGCACGCCCTCTGACGTGTCTGTCGTGGTAGCGGCATAGGTCTTGTTGGTACAACGTCGATCTTATAAGCGCCAGCTCACGCTCCTCCAAGAGGTCGAGGCCATCTTGCCTTGCCTCTTCGCCTTCGGCTTCTGAGTAAAGGTCCACTCGGGGAGAATCGTGAAGCAAGTCACTCGGTAAAACTGCTTCCGACCCATAGACCATGAAGAATGCAGTGCAATTGGTGGACTGGTTCGGGGTCGTCCGCAAGCCCCAGAGGACTGATGGTAGCTCGGTTACCCAGGCCCCTGCCGCATGCATTAGGTCGCGCATGAGGCGAGGCCTCAACCCTTGGAGTATCAGTCCATTCGCCCGCTCTGCCTGCCCATTCGACTGCAGGTGCGCCACAGAGGCGTAATCGGCCCGAGTGCCTTGGGTGTAGCAAAACTCACGAAACTCGTTCGAGTCAAAGTTAGACCCGTTTTCGGTGATGATGCTACGAGGGACTCCGAATATGAAGGTTATCTCTTTGATGAACTAAATGGCGGTGGTCGAGTCCAACTTTTTTATTGGCTTTGCCTCAATCCTCTTGGTGAACTTATCGGCCGCCACCAGTAGGTGCGTGAAACCACTCGCCCCGGTCCGGAGCGGGCCGACCATGTCAAGCCCCCAGACGGTGAACGGCCAGGTCAGGGGGATAGTCTTCAGAGCGGACACCAGCTTGTGCGACTGATTAGCGTAGAATTGGCACCCGATGCATTGATCCATCATGTCTCTGGCAGCCTCGTTGGCGTGGGGCCAATAGAACCCGGCTATGAATGCCTTGGCAACTAGTGTCCGGGAGGATGCATGGTTCCCACAGGTTCCCGAGTGAATCTCTTGCAGGATTTGTTGCCCTTCATCTGGTGATATGCAGTGTTGAGTGACCCCGGTAGTGCTTTTCTTATATATCTGATCTCCCATCACAGTGAATGCTTTAGATCAGCGCACAATCTCATGAGCCTCAGCTTCATCTTCTGGGAGTTCCTGCCTGAGCAGATAAGCCAGATATGGTTCAGTCCACTAGGGAGTGATAACAAGGATCTCTTGGACCAGGTCGATCACCGCAGGGATGTCCACTTCAGTCGGATTGGAAGGACCGATTGTTGCGAGGTCTCCTCTACGAAAGGGTCTTACTTGATCATGGGTGAGTGCAGGTTCTCTAGGAACACATTCTTAGGTACTGCCTTCCAAGTGGAACCCATCTTGGCCAGATCATCAGCTGCTTGGCTCTTGAGTCATGGCACGTGATGGAGCTCCAGTCCTTCAAAGTGCTTCTCTAGCTTTCTGACGACATTGCAATAGCCAGTCATCGCTGGACTATGGATATCCCATTCCTTCATGACTTGGTTTACCACTAGGTCCAAGTCACTGTAGACCATCATTCGGCGAATTCCCAGAGAAATTACCATTCGCAACCCATACATGAGAGCTTCATACTCGGCTTCATTGTTGGAGGAGTCGAAGTGAATCTGAAGCACATAGCTGAGTCAGTCGCCTTTAGGGGACACCAAGATCACTCCAGCCCTGGAGCCATGGAGCATCTTGGAGCCATCGAAAAACATCGTCCAGTGCTCGGGGAGACTCGGGACAAGCTGCTCTTGTTCCATCCACTCAGTGAGCAAACCCACTAGGGCTTGCGACTTGATGGCTTTTTTAGCTTCAAACTTGATATCCAGCGGAAGGAGCTCGATGACCCACTTTCGGCCCGTGGCGTCTCTTTTGTTCATGATCTCAGACAGAGGGGCGTCACTTATCACCGTGACCAAGTGCTCTTGGAAGTAATGTGCCACCTTCTTTGTAGTCAGATAGATCCCATATACTAACTTCTGGTAATGCGGATACCTTTGCTTGGAAGGGGTCAGGACTTCGGAGATGTAGTAGACTGGTCGTTGGAGCTTGAAGGTTTTGCCTTGTTCTTCCCACTCCACAGTGAGTACAGTGCTAAGAACTTGGCTCGTGGCCGCGATGTATAAGAGCAGTGGCTCTTTGCAGCTCGGAGCATCTAGCACCGGCAGGGTGGAAAGCAGAGCCTTGAGTTCCTGGAACGTAACCTGCGCTTTAGGAGTCCATTTGAACCTGTCAAACTTATTCATTAATCGTTAAAGTAGCAGGGATTTTTCACCGAGTCTTGATATGAACCTACTCAGGGCTGCGAGACAGCTTGTGAGGCGTTGTTTGTCATGGAGACGCTCTGGTTGTTTCATTCGGACAATAGCTCCGATCTTCTCAGGGTTTGCGTTGATCCCGCGTTCGGAAATGAGGAAACCAAGTAACTTGCCGGCGGGGACCCCGAAGGTACACTTAGCTGGATTGAGCTTTATGCCAAAAGTGCGCAGGTTCACAAAGGTCTCGGCGAGGTCGATCAGGAGGTCGGAACCTTTCCTAGACTTGACCATGATGTCATCCATATAGGCCTCCATGTTCCGACTGATCTGCTTTTGCAAGCACTTCTGAATCATGCGCTGGAATGTAGCCCCAGCATTTTTCAATCCGAATGGCATAGTGATATAGAAAAAACAACCGAATGGGGGTGATGAACGCTATTTTTATTTCATCAGGACCATACATTCGGATCTGGTGGTACCCGGAGTACGCATCCAAAAATGATAACCGCTCACACCCGATAGAAGAATCTACTATTTGATCTATGCGAGGGAGAGGGAAATGATCCTTCGGGCAGGCCCGATTGATGTGCTTAAAATCGATGCACATTCGGAGAGAGTTATTTTTCTTCGGCACCATTATGACGTTGGCGAGCCACTCGGAGTGGTACACCTCTCGGACGAATTCGGCGGCTCAGAGCCACGCTATCTCCTCGCCAATCGCCTTACGCTTCTCTGTGGAAAATCGTTGAAGGTACTCTTTGACAGGCTTCATCTTCGAGTCGACACGGAGTCTATGCTCAGCTAGTTTCCTGGGAACACCCGGCATGTCAAAAGGCTTCCATGCGAAGATGTCCCAGTTCTCACGGAGGAACTGGATGAGCTCACCTTCCTATTTGCTATCAAGGGTGGTGGAGATGTTGGTTGGGGCGGCATTCGGATCCTCAGGATGAACATGCACTGGCTTCGTCTCTCCTACCGACTAGAAAGCGGATTCCATGGTCGGCTTTTTGGACTTCAGCAGATCACTCAAATCTACCGCTTTCTTGTACTCATCCAACTCGGCCATTGCAATCTGCTCGTCAGTGATCTGGGAGCCCTTCTGGAGACATTTTTTGGGTCGCTTCCGGTTTCCCATGATAGTGATCACACCCTTGGCCCTGGCATCTTAAGTTTAATATACACGTAACACGGACAGGCCATGAAACGTGCGTAGGCTGGCCTACCCAGGATAGCATGGTAAGCACTCCGGAAGTCTACCACCTCGAAAGTTAGCCGTTCCTTTCTGAAGTTCTTCTCTTCGCCAAATACGACGTCGAGGGTGATCTGTCCGAGTGATTTGGCCTTCTTCCCGGGGATTACCCCGTGGAACTGCATATTGCTCTTGCTGAGCCGGGACATCGGAATGCCCATTGCCTCCAGTGTGTCAGCGTACATAATGTTGAGCCCATTGCCGCCATCCATTAGGACTTTGCGCAATTAGACCCCTCCAACGGCTGGGTCAACCACCAAAGCCTACCGCCCGGGGGTTGGTATGTGGGCTGGGTGGTCCGACTGATCGAAGGTCACTGGCGTCTTGGCCCAATCGAGGTATTTGGTGGCAGTCGGAACCGCCATATTGACCTCTCGGTTGATAACCTTGAGGCGACTCTTGCTTTCGATGTCGGCGAAGATCATCAAGACTTTTTCTACGTTGGGGTACCCGGAAGCACCCTTGCCTCCATCGTCATCATCGTCTTCATCCTTGTCCCCAGAGGAATCATGTCGCATCTTTTGCTTTAGGAGTCGGCACTCCCAAGTTGTCGTGGATTTAACACGGCGGATGCCCTTGTGAAAGGATTTAGGTGTGGAGCCATCGCAATGTAGGTTAGCTCGAAGGGGTTGAATGGTACAAAGGACACAAAGGATTTACCTAGGTTCGGCCCCTCACAACGAGGTAAAAGCCTACGTCCTGCTTCTAGTTGTATTGCTTGAGTTTCGATTACAAGGGAGCGAATACGCTTAACCTAGCTCTCGATCAATTGTTTCCAGAGTTAATCCGCTGCCGGGTCTCGCCTTTATATACATAGGTCGAAGCCCGACAGCTTACAAGGGTCTGAGCCGGATCACACAACGTGACCGGCCTGGTTTCTAATTTGCCTTGCCTTAACAGACAAGCTAACATATGGCGGTTCACACGTTCGGGTCTTAGGCCTCCACCAGGCCCGCTTCTGTGAGTCATCGTCTTCATACTTCACCTTCTTGGACCTCCTTGGGCCTTCTTTATGTTAAGTCACCAACTGTGTAACCCGGCCCTTCCTGGGCGGGTCACACCACGGGGTATATCCCCAACATTAGGCCCCAGATTGATTTGAACCTGTTCATGTCAATCTTCATCCTTTGGTTGGCGAATCCCTTAAACCCTTCGATGTTTATCCTGACAAATCTTCTTGACCCGCCATGACGAATGGTGATGTCATGTAATCAATCTCAGAAAAAATCCTATGACATCACAACGGATCTTTGCATTAATCAACCATCCCAAGAATCGAGGTGCCTCCGTAGTTGAGATAATGATCACACCTCCTCGATTTTCGTGCCTGCCATTTTACTGGTTACTTTTCCTTATAAATAGGCACGGGGGGTCTTTTTCACTTTTTACCCCCGCCTCCTCCTCTTCTTCTTCTTCCTCGCGACAACCGACGCCACCGGAGCTCCGCCGCCCCAGTCAACAACTTCGTCTCGGCCGCTGCATCAACCTGATTTCGACCAGAAAACTACGGCACCCCTCCGCTGTCCATCAGCATCACCAGGTACGCATCTCCCTCTGTTCCCAATCTGCATTAGGGTTCCTCAGTTCTTTGGTGTTCATCAGCGTTCGTCGCGCTCACTTGTAGTTCATTTGCCATATTACCTAGTTGAATCCAAACGCAATACTGAAGTCATGCTTCAATTACTTTAGAATTTGCTATCAACCATAGATCCATTCCTTCCTTCTGAGATTCACTCCTCAACACAGTAGTTCGTCCTCCATGTTTCAGGTTTAGCAATTTCCACCTATTTTTCGAACTGCCATTAGATCCAGAACTATAAGCAGGACCCATAAAACTTGTTTGTTCAGTACTTAGTGAAATTTCGCTCAAATCCAGGTCTGTAGATGCCATCTTAATCACTGTTGCATAGGCGGCTCAAATGACATCTTTATAATCCGCCAAATGCTAGCCGGTTTATATACGAACTGTTAAACCGCCAGTGTCTGTCCAACCTTAATCACAATTATATAGCCTGTGTATACCTCGCCGGCTTAACCATTACTGTTTATTTCCATTCTTCATAGTAATCAATCTTATCCACACAACCAATCTTTGACTAGCAAGCTTGTTTTCTTAACTATGGGGCGGCTTACCATCACAATATTAACCCATCAATTCTTCACTCCCAGGATTTAATTGGTAAAAAATGACTAAGACCACCACCTCTTGCGACTGGGTTGCTTCCATTGTCACGGAACAATCTCTTAATGAATATGTTGATATGGGCGTCTTGCCAGCAAAGAATGTCATCCACTGGCGAGTTCCGGGGACCGAGATTAAGCCTCAACCGAAAGAAGGCGAAGTCATAGTCTTTGCTGATCACCTCCTTCGTGGCTTCTCGCCACCCACTCAAAGTTCTTTCGCGATGTTCTGCACTTTTATCAGCTTCACCCTCAAGACATTGGCCCCAATTCTGTGTCCAATATTTGCAACTTTCAAGTCTTCTGCAAAGTGTACCTTCAAGAAGAGCCCAGCGTTGACTTATTCAGAGAATACTACTATTTGAACCACCAGACTGAGATGACAGACGGGCCTAGTCTCGAACTTGGTGGAGTTTCAATCTAGAGATGGAGAGACGCCGTCTTTCCTGCAGCAGCACTGCCCAGTCATCCCAAAGACTGGAATCAAACTTGGTTCTATTGCCAAGACACTTCTCCGGCGGGTGAAAATCCTCTGCCGGGTTTCCGCACCTGCCGGCTCAGCCCTAGACATCCACTCCCCGACTGGATCAGCACCGCAGAACGAGCCAAGTACGCGCCAACCTTTTCAAAAATAAGGGCTTTGTTAGCCAATGGCTTAACTAGAGTCGATCTGGTCCGATGCTGGGTCGCCTGGAGAGTCTTGCCTTTGAGCCGCCGCACCGGCTTAATGTGCGAATACACATGTGATGTAAAGGACCCTCAGAGGTACAATCCAACATGTCTTGAAGACCAGGAAATCAATGAAATGACCAAATCATTACTCGGTGAGATCCTCGAAAGCTGCAGCAAGGCGGGCCTAAACCCCTTCTGCACTCTCAACCCAGCTCCTGATGTAAGTATTTCAAGTCCTTCTTTCCTTTACTTATCGTTTTCACATAAACTGCACCACTTCTCATTGTCGTCTGTGTTTTCAGGCGGGCTCTCCCTTCTGGAATAGGAAGCTACAGGATAAAAAAAATCACAGGATAAACCGGCGAAAAAGGCCAAAGCCAAAACCAAGGCTCCAAAAAAGACCAAAAAGAAGCCAGATGCAGCAGACTTATTCGCCCTGGACGATGAGTCAGAGGTAGAACTTGATTCCCTTGGCTTTTTATTTATGCAACTTATTGACGCTGATTCCTCTCAGGATGATGCAGAGACCAGCCAGGCAAACGCTGCAGAGGTAAATATCATTTCCTCCCACTCAGAGCGCTTGCCAAGATAGAAAACTCGGCAGGTGACCCATAAAGTAAGTTTTTCTCACCCTCTTGCTTACTTGGATCCCCACTTTATTTTGAAGAAACAACAGCACGAAGCTAGGCGCAAGACTCGAAGCGATGGTAATGAGGAATTGGTTTCCGGCTTACCAAATACTCCAGCTCCTCGCAAACGCCGCCACGAGGTGCTTCTAAATCCAACTCTTTCCTTTCCAAAAGCGGGTCTCATTCGTCAACCACTTAACTCGTCCGACTCAAATTATCAGGGAACATCTCACTCATCCTCCGGCGATTCTACCGGGACCCAGTTTCCTACTTTCAAAATTGCCCATGGGTAAGAATATTTCACTTGCTTGGTTAATGCCTTATGACGTTATGCTCATATCCTTATACACCTTCCTTTCAGTGGTGTAGCTAAGACTGGCAAGAAATTGAAGACAGGCGGGCCTTCAGAAGACCCCAAGGTTAATGAACCGGAGAAGCACGCGCCAATAGTCTCACAAGCTTCAATTCAGAATCTTGAAGGCGCTACTAATGACCCGCCTCCGGAAGCTGACAACACCAATGTGGATCCAATGAACATGGATGCTGATCCGCCGAGCCCTAAGCCGCCAAGCCCTGCCAAGCCTGTCAAAGAAATAGCTCTTGAAAAGATTGCTGAGGATGTCCACATTACTAGCACAGGTTACACAGAGCCAGGAGCCCCCAGAGTCTTGACCAAGCACAGCGCCAAAGAAGAGCCGCCAGCAAGAAGTAAATTGAAACTGGACTTGGAAAGTTATGCTGCTCTTGGTGCTGGTGACATTTACGCAGGTTACCTTCACCACCTTCACACTAGCCGTGAACTAGAAGCCGGCTTAGTGAACCTCATGAGGGAGCGTTATGAGGTACGACTATTAATCCTTCTTCATATGTATCCATTTAGCCGCCAAGTCTAGAGTATATGACCAACGGGAATATGTTGTAGACTTAAAAAATAACTTTCAGACTGTAGTTCACCTGGTTAACTTATCCGTTAAGATCCAATCATGTAGCCCCCAAGGGCCGGCTTAAACTGACAAGTTGAGCTGGGACTTCAAGTTTAAGAAATCCAAATATGTAGCCTCCAAGGGCCGGCTTAAACTGACAAGTTGAGCCGGGACTCCTAGTTTAAGAAATCCAAATATGTAGCCCCAAGGGCCTGCTTAAACTGACAAGTTGAGCCGGGTCATAAAACAAAACCAACCTACATTAGCCCCCAAGTGCCAAGGATATTGTTCATAATGTGCTTGGGACTTGTACCATTATTATTGAGTAAGATATGAATCCTGATCTATCATATCTAACTTTCTCCTTGGGAGGCTTTATCTCTGAAGGATGTAGAGATGGGCGACTTAGCCAAGAAGATTAAACATCAAGAAGCTGAGATTGTGAAAGCAGAATCAAAATTTTAGTTTGCCGTGAAGGAGAATGAGAAGCTCAAGGCCAACTTTGCTACCGAGAGAGCCGCCTTCGAGACTGAGAAAGCAAACTTGATAAAACATGCACAAGACACAGAAGCCCAACTTAAACCGGTTGCTGACGAACTGGCCGGCTTAAAGGGACATATCACTCATATGATAGCCGCCATCTTTGGTAAGATTCATATTCCGTTCACACTTCTGTTGTAATATCATTGTAAGCCGCCAGGCAATTCTCAATCCTTGTTATATGAATGTATGAACATGCCCTAGAAGTGCTAGCCTCAGACAAGACATGCTGTTGAAGTTGAAGGCCATCTACTCTTTTACAGAACAGCTATACAGTGGTGCTCTTCGTAGTCTGGTGGCCTTAGGGGGAAACAGAAAACCACCAAGTCACATCAAGGCTGTACTGGACCACTTGTCAACTGTCCCGAGCCAAATTGAAGATAAAAAATTATCAGCCGCCCGTGCCGGAGCCCTTGTCATCCTTGGCCGTGCTAAAGCCTGGGTATCAGAACTTGACCCGGCAGAAATAGCCACCGGGTGCCCTGAGTTCAAGGATGATAAGTCGCCTTTTGAGGAAAAGGACTTCAACCACTGCGTTCGGGAGATGCGTGGCCTGCAAGCTGGTTGAAGAATTGAATCTGAACAACTACACGGCGGCTTATGATGAGAACAATAAGAAGATACTGCCGTCGGCTTACAACCCTGTCAATCTCATCCCTTCTTGTCGTAAGAATACTTTTGCTCCTGACGTTGATCATTTTGTTATTCTCAATGATGAAGCATGTTTCGAAGCGTTAACCGACATCGATTGGACAACGGCTGATCTTCAGATGACCGACGAAGAAGAACCGGCGCAGGATGATCCACAATCTTCCAGGTAACTAGGAGAAGAATAGGTAGTGATGATTCGGGTGGCTCTCAGATCGGTTTACAAGAGCATAGTACTATAAACATTTGCAGTTTGTTTGAAGGTCGGAGCTATGCCTTTGTAATAGGATAGCACAAAACAATGATCTGCCATGTCATGCCTTCGTGCATGTTTAACTTGTAATATTTGACCCACTAATGTGCTTTCTCATAATATCATCATTCATGTGAGTCAGATCAATACTTCATATTTCCTGCACACAAGTTAAACAACATATGCCCTGGCGGTTTAAGCCAAGGCGGGTAACAACCCCAATATAATAGTCTTTGAATTTTTTTCCAGAAAGACTAGCATAAAGGCCATCTAAGACGAAACATTCTAGCGACTTAAAGTCCAAAACCAGGGTGGGTTACCAAATCCCATTTATTCATATAATTTATTGAAAGACATACCTGTAGACTGAAACTATGGTGACATATTGATAATTAATAGCCGTGGCGGGTACCAACCTGGAGTCATGAAATATCATGAACTTGATTGCTCAAGGCAAAAAATATCCTGGCGACTTAAAGTCCGCCACCAGGGCGGGTTACCAAACCCACAAACACTCAAATATGAGTCATATAATCAGAGGTGCATGACCCAGATTGTCAAAAGATGTTTGATCAGAACAAATCTTTTTAAGAGACACAAATCCAAAATTTCAGAAAAAAGATGCAGAAAAAATCTCAAATAGTGATCTGGCCGGCTCACTAAAGCACGGCCAGACTGGCTAGCAAAGCCATGTGCTTTCAATGGCCGCACAGCCTTTGGTACTTAGACCACATGATTGCTTTCAAAAGGTAGCAACAGCCGTTTTGGCACTCAGGCCCACATGATTGCTTTTAAAAGGCAGCAACCGCCATTTTGGCACTCAGGCCCACATGATTGCTTTCAAAAGGCAGCAACAGCTGTTTTGGCACTCAGGCCGACATGATTTCTTTCAAAAGGCAGCAACAACCATTTTGGAACTCAGGCCCACATGATTGCTTTCAAAAGGCAGCAACAGCCGTTTTGGCACTCAGGCCCACATGATTGTTTTCAAAAGGCAGCAACAGCCGTTTTGGCACTCAGGCCCACATGATTTCTTTCAAAAGGCAGCAACAGCTGTTTTGGCACTCAGGCCCACATGATTGCTTTCAAAAGGCAGCAACAACCATTTTTTTACCTAGCTTTACTGTAAGCCGGCTCTCACATGTTATAAACCGCCCAGTGGTTGGAAGCCCCCAAGTGACCGTATGATAAATTAATAAAGGCTCAGATACTTAGAAATGAAACGATAGAGGCCCCATAAGTCAGGGATGCCAGCTTTATTATATTGATCATAAAGAGTATATACATTGAAAAAATATGTACAAAGGTAAGAGCTGGCGGCTCAAGTATAGTACGGCCGGAGATGTGCAATATTCCATGGACGGCGGGTCTCCTCCTCGGACTTGCGAGAATCCTTATGCTCACGTACATCGATGAGGTAATACGACCCGTTGTTCAGGTTCTTGCTGATCACAAAGGGCCCTTCCCAAGGTGGGGATAATTTATGCATATCTGTTTGATCTTGGATGAGCCGAAGCACCAAGTCGCCTTCTTGAAACGTCCGGGTCTTAACTCCATGGCTATGATAGTGACGCAGATCTTGTTGATATATCGCCGAATGAGCCATCGCCAGGTCACGCTCCTCATCCAAAACATCAAGCGCGTTTTGACGTGCTATTTCATTATCAGCTTCGACATAAGCCACCACACGAGGCGAGTCATGACGGATATCGCTTGGAAGAACCGCCTCTGCTCCGTACACCATGAAGAAAGGCATATAGCCCGTTGATCTGTTGGGGGTGGTGTTGATACTCCAAAGTACGGAAGGTAACTCCTCAACCCAATAGCCCGGTGTTCGCTGCAAAGGAACCATAAGCCGGGGCATGATGCCTCTCAATATTTCTTGATTGGCCCTCTCTGCTTGACCATTAGACTGTGGATGAGCCATGAAAGAGACATCAAGACGAATATGCTCTCATTGACAGAATTCTTCCATATCACCTTTAGACAGATTAGTGCCATTATCAGTTATGATACTGTGAGGGTAACCAAAACGAAAGATCAATTTTTTAACAAACTGAACTGCCGTTGCTGCATCACATTTGCTGACCGGCTTTGCTCCACCCACTTGGTAAATTTGTCAACCGCCACCAAGAGGTGGGTTTTCTTATCCTTAGACCTTTTGAAAGGTCCAACCATATCAAGCCCCCAGACCGCAAACGGCCTGGTAATTGGAATCATCCTTAGTTCTTGAGCCGGCACATGAGCCCGTCGAGAAAATTTCTGACATCCGTCACACTTACTAACAAGATCTTCTGCATCAGCATGAGCCGTCAACCAAGAAAATCCATGACGAAAAGCTTTAGCCATGAGAGATTTAGAGCTGGCGTGATGACCACAATCACCTTCATGGATTTCTCTTAAAATCTCACGGCCCTCTTCAGGAGAAACACAACACTGGAACACGCCCGTGACACTGCATCGGTGTAACTCGCCATTGACAATAGTCATTGACTTAGATCGCTGGGTTATCTATCTGGCCAGAGTTTCATCCTCAGGTAACTCGCCCCGGGTCATATAAGCCAAGTATGGAACTGTCCAATCAGGAATAGCATGGAGAGCCGCCACCAACTGCGCCTCCGGGTCAGGAATAGCAATATCCTCTTCTGATGGCAATTTGACTGAAGGATTATTCAACACATCAAGAAATACATTGGGAGGTACCGGCTTACGTTGAGACCTGAGCTGGCTCAATGCATCAGCCGCCTCATTCTTCCTTCGATCAAGATGCTCCACCTGATAACCTTTGAAGTGACCAGCAATATTGTCAACCGCTCGACGGTAAGCCGCCATGAGCGGGTCTTTGGAATCCCAAGTACCTGACATCTACTGAGCCACCAAATCTGAGTCACCAAAGCACCTGACCCGGCTCAGATTCATCTCTTTGGCCATCCGAAGACCATGGAGCAGAGCCTCATATTCAGCCGCATTGTTAGTACAGGGAAACATCAACCTCAAAACATAACAGAATTTATCACCTCGTGGGGAAGTCAGAATGACTCCAGCCCCCGAACCTTCTAACTGCCTGGACTCACCGAAATGAATAGTCCAATATGTGTTGTCAGGCCTCTCCTTAGGCATCTACAACTCCGTCCAATCATTGATGAAATCCACAAGAGCCTGAGATTTGATAGCTGTCCTTGGCACATACTTCAAACCATGGGGTCCAAGCTCAATGGCACATTTAGCCACGCGGCTTGTAGCCTCTCTGTTCTGAATAATATCCCCCAAAGGGGAAGAACTAACCACTGTAATAGGATGGCCAAGAAAATAGTGCTTCAGCTTACGACTAGCCATGAACACCCCATATACCAGTTTCTGCCAATGTGGGTATCGCTGTTTAGACTCAATTAACACCTCACTGACATAATAAGCCGGCCTCTAGACTGGATACTCCTTACCCGTCTCCTTCCGTTCCACTACAATCGCCACACTGACAGCTCTGCTGTTAGCCGCCATGTATAAAAGCAAGGGTTCTTTCTCAATGGGAGCTGCAAGGATGGGAGGCTCAGCCAGCTGCTTTTTGAGCGCCTCAAACGCCTCATTAGCCGCGTCACTCCAAACAAAATGGTCTGTTTTCTTCATCATCTGATACAAAGGAATTTCCTTCTCTCCCAGGCGGCTTATGAACCGGCTTAAAGCGGCGATACGACCCGCCAGGCGCTGGACGTCATTGACACACACCGGCTTAGCAAAAGAAGTAATAGCCTTAATCTTCTCTGGGTTAGCTTCAATACCTCTCTCGGAGACCCGAAAACCCAAAAGCTTGCCTGCAGGTACACCGAAAACACATTTAGCTGGGTTAGGCATCATTTTGTAGACCCGGAGATTGTCAAAGGTCTCTTTCAAATCATCCAGTAGAGTCTCCTTCCTGGACTTTACAACAATATCGTCCACATAAGCATGAACATTGCGCCCAATCTGGTCATGGAAACAATTCTGGACACAACGCTGATAAGTCACATGTGCACTCTTGAGCCCAAAAGGCATAGACACATAGTAGAAAGCTCCAAAGGGTGTGATAAAGGTTGTCTTCTCTTGGTCTTTAACTGCCATCTTAATCTGATGGTAACCAGAATAAGCATCCAGGAAGCATAAACACTCACAACCCACCGTGGCATCTATGATCTGATCAATACGGGGAAGAGCAAAAGGATCAGCTAGACAGGCTTTGTTAAGATCCGTGTAATCCACACACATACGCCAAGTGCCATTTTTCTTAAGTACCAGCACCGGGTTAGCCAACCACTCAGGGTGAAAGACTTCAATGATGAATCCGGCCGCCAAGAGCAGGGCCACCTCTTCTCCAATGGCCTTACATCGCTCTTCATTGAAATGACGAAGGAACTGCTTCACCGGCTTAAATTTAGGATCAATATTGAGAGTGTGCTCAGCGAGTTCTCTCGGTACACCTGGCATGTCTGAAGGTTTCCATGCAAAAATGTCCCGATTCTCACGGATGAACTCGATGAGCGCGCTTTCCTATTTCGGATCCATGTTAGCACTGATGGTGAACTGCTGAGATGAGTCGCCAGGGACAAAGTCCACCTGCTTGGTGTCATCAGCTGACTTAAATTTTAACAAAGGGTCTTGCTCAGTAGTCGGCTTCTTCAAAGGGGTCATATCAGCCGGGTCAACATTATCTTTATAGAACTTGAGCTCCTCCGTAGCGCAAGCCGACTCAGCATATGCAGCATCTCCTTCTTCACACTCCAATGCAATTTTTCGATTACCATGGACTGTAATAGTACCCTTATATCCTGGCATCTTAAGCTGCAAGTAAACATAACAGGGTCGTGCCATAAATTTGGCGTAAGCCGATCGCCCAAACAAGGCATGGTACGGGCTCTTTATCTTAACCACTTCAAACCATAATGTCTCTGCCCTGTAGTCATAATGATCACCAAAAGCCACTTCCAAGGCGATTTTACCAACTGGATATGCCGACTTACCAGGGACCACACCATGGAAAACTATAGAGGATGGCTTAAGCTCCTAATCAGTCAAATTCATCCGGCGAAAGGTATCATAATAAAGGATATTGATGTTGCTGCCTCCATCCATGAGCACCTTAGTGAATTTATAACCCCCGACTTGAGGGGCTACCACCAACGCTAGTTGACTCGGATTGTCAACCCGGGGCGGGTGATCCTCATGACTCCATATAATTGGCTGCTCTGACCAGCGCAAGTATTGAGGTACTGTTGGCTCAATCGTACTGACTGCAGGTTTATGAACCTTCTGATCTCGCTTGCAAAGACTTGTAGAGAAGACGTGATACTAGCCACCGTTAAGCTGCTTTGGATTGCTCTGGTATCCTGACTGATGCTGCTGGTTACCCTGACCAGACTGTTGTTGCTTATAACCACCCTGATTACCTTGTCCTTGATATCCAGAATTTGTGCCGCCGCCAAAGCCGGGTCCCTGTGAGCCGGATCCTGACCCACCCAGCAGGCCATTATTGCCACCATGACCCTAATTGAAGCTAGAATTCTTGTATTCTTTCATGATGAAGCAATCCTTCCAAGCATGAGTCGATGGCTGACCGGGCAGACTATGCTTTGGGCAAGGGTCATTAAGCAGGGCCTCCAGATTAAATTTTGGTCCTCCAAGCTTACCCTTACGACGTAGATTTTTATGCTGAGCATTGGTGTTAGCCACCAAATCTGACCCGCCATCAGTTTGCATGTGCTTGCCGCCATTACCCTGGTTATGACCCGTCATGTTTTGCTGCTGACCCTTACTATTACCATTCTTCCTCCCCTTATTAGATTTTTCATCATCAGATCGGGGGTCCTTGGTGTTGTCTGAGTCAGCATACTTGATGAGAGCCGCCATGAGCTCTCCCATGTCATTGCAGTGGCGCTTAAGCCGCCCCAGCTTCTGTTTGAGAGGCGTGAAGTGACAATTTTTCTCCAAAATCAGAACCGCAGAGCTAGCCGCGATGCTATCCGATGAGTGGATAATAGCTGAGACCCGACGAACCCAATGGTGGGCCGACTCATCCTCTCGTTGCACGCAGTTGTCCAAATCAATGATCGATAGAGGCTGCTTACATGTTCCTTTGAAATTCTAAATGAAGCGCGCCTTGAACTCAGCCCATGAACTGATGGAATTGGCAGGTAGCCCTTTCAACCAGGTTCGTGCTGGTCCATCTAAGATCATGGTGAAATACTTGGCACATACAGCATCATTAACATCCAACATCTCCATAGCCAGCTCATAGCTCTCAACCAAAGCCTCAGGCTGAAGATCAGCTGTGTAATTAGGCACCTTGCGAGGGCCTTTAAAGTCCTTAGGCAGACGCTCGTTGCGTAGAGCCGGCACTAGGCACGGCACACCAACTGACCTGGAAATCGTCCCAACTCCAATGGATGCCGAAGGGGTTACTGGAAACTGCTGGTGAGCCCCCAGCTGAGCCGCCAATTCCGCTTCACGACGGGCTCTGCCCTGATCTACGAGGGCCTGAGTATTGTCTGGCATATGGTCGACTTGGGGCGGTTTGAGCCAGCGCGGTGGGTCATCATTGTGAGGCGGGTTACGACATCACTCGCTGCTGGAAACCGTCGGTGACTCAATGCACCGGCTATAACTTCGGCTTGGTTGGGGAGTTGAGTGAACACGCTCGCGACTGTATGAATAAGCCGCCTGCTGTGCCACAGCCGTTTGGAGGAGCTCTACAGCGTTCCGGGTGTCTATTGCAGCTGGAGACTCGCCTTCGATCGGGATAGCCACCAGCCATGTAGCCGCTGCTATCATATTGTCCACCGAGTTAGAATAATGGCCTGAGGGTGTTGGGACTCACTGAGAAGGGGTCTGATCCCTACGGGGTGGGTCTGGCACTCGAGGTTGTGCCGCCGCCCCGGCTCCTGGCACCTCAGCAGCCCGGGTTACATCAGGCGGGTTACTTGTTCCTGCCCCAGGCGTGTTAAACAGATTCCGCCCCTCAAACTATGAAGGCAAACGGCTCTGATGCCTCCTTCGAAGAATGGCATTAGATGCGTTCTGGTCCAAATTCAGACGAAAAGACTTTGCTCTTATCCGTTGTGACTCGGCCTCCAATGCAGCCCGCTCTGTCGCCATCCTAGCGTTCTCCGCATTAAGATCCTCTCGGGCCTTGGTCACCTCGTCCCGCAGCTTTGCAACCTCTGCATTGTGCTGTACTTGATTCGCCGGAGTTACCTCTGCAGCTAACAAAGTTGCCAAGGCATCCAAGAGCTCAGATAAAGCTTGAGCCGGCGGCCGCGCAGAGCCGCTCGCCCCGGCTATCGCAGCGGCAGTTGAGCCGGATGTCATGGCCACGGCAGTTGAGGAATTCAACATTGGTTGTGTGCCAGCCATAAAGATAGCAGCCCTGCTCGGCGGCTCATAGGGCTCCGGAATACTGTCACCATCGGAATAGCCCCCAAGCCCGTTGTCCTGAAGCTGATAGATTGACTCGGTCTCTCCAGTTGAGGACTCATCACCTGAATAGATGGTCGTCTCTCCGCTAGACACAGATCCTTCCTCGAGATCTGCCCCATGAACAAAGCCAACAAAGGCATGCTTCTGGCCGGGTTGAACTTTGGCAGGTCGTGCACGCCGAGCCATCTCGATGATGTTGGTGCAGGTGTCCGCCTCAGGCTCCGACTCGCTGAACTTGCCGATGAAGACGTGAATCCCACCGAAGGGGACTCGGTACCCGTACTCGATTGAGTCGGCCACGGGACCCCAGCATCGTCGATGTAGATCTTGCTGCGGTGACTCTTAGTCCTCCGGCCCATGGCGTATCCTTCTATCCCTGGGAAGTTGCCCTTCAAGAACTCGAAATCACCGTGCTCTGGCCCCACGGTGGGTACCAACTATCGTGGATTTAACACGGCAGATGCCCTTGTGAAAGGACTTAGGTGTGGAGCCATCACAATGTAGGTTAGCTTGAAGGGATTGAACGGGACAAAGGACACAAAGGATTTACCCAGGTTCGGCCCCTCACAACGAGGTAAAAGCCTACGTCCTGCTTCTAGTTGTATTGCTTGAGTTTCGATTACAAAGGAGCGAATACGCTTGACCTAGCTCTCGATCAATTGTTTCCTGAGTTAATCTGCTGCCGGGTCTCGCCTTTATTACACAGGTCGAAGCCCGATAGCTTACAAGAGTCCAAGCCGGATCACACAACATGACCGGCCTAGTTTCTAATTTGCCTTGCCTTAACAGACAAGCTAACATATGGCGGTACACACGTTCGGGTCTTGGGCCTCCACCAGGCCCGCTTCTGTGAGTCGTCATCTTCATACTTCACCTTCTTGGACCTCCTTGGGCCTTCTTTATGTTAAGTCGCCAACTGTGTAACCCAGCCCTTCCTGGGCGGGTCACACCACGGGGTATATCCCCAACACAAGTGGTATGCTTGGGCAAAATCAAATTGCCCTCCTCGTCTTTCTTCGTATGGATCTGGCAGGGTTGATCGAGAATGTCACTCTTCGGGGCGACTTGCTTCTTCCCCTTCCAGTCTTTCTTCTGCTTTTGGGAGCCTTTACCTTTGCCTTGGCCGGCCAGGGCCGCAGCGTCAGCACTCCCTCCAGCCTCAGCTTTCTGCTTGTCCTCTTGCCCTTATCATTGTTCGACTGATGGGCGTCGCCTTCTCGGCCTTTGCCGCTTCTTAGTCGGTCTTCCACTTCACCGTTGGCATGCTGATTGGCTATCTCCATAGCCCGACTAAGAGTCAGGGTCTTAGTTCGACTGAACTTCATGTTCAGCTCTTGGTATCTGACTCCGGCCTTGAAGGCGCAGATCGCCTGGTGCTCGGTGACGTTCTCCACCGTGTTGTGTAGGGTGGTCTACCGCTGAATGTACTAACGGAGAGTCTCGTTTTGTCTCTGCACGCAGTGCTGCAACTCGGCCAAACCACCCGGTCTCTTGTAAGTGCCTTCAAAGGTCTTGACGAACACTCTCGCCAAATCATCCCAATAGTATATGCTACCAGGCAGGAGCTGCGTGAGCCATGCCCGAGAGGAGCCTTCGAGCATCAGCAGTAGGTGTTTCATGGCCACGTTGTTGTTGCCGCCGCCGATCTGGACTGCCACCCGGTAATCTTCCAACTAGATCTCTGGCTTGGACTCACTAGTGAACTTGCTGATCCTCGTGGCCAACCTGAAGTTGCTGGGAATCTCTGTTGCCCATATATACCGGCTGAAACACTCAGGACCCGAGGGTACGGAACCACTCGGAACATCGGCATCTTGGCATTCTCGCAAGGCCCGGCCCCTGTCGACCAGGTTCTGAGCGATAACGGATCTCGCGTTGAACTGCGAGTCTCGGGTGTCCCTTGTGTGACAAGAAGGACTCGGCCTACGATCACCGCCTTGTGTCCGTATGTCGTCGTAGGGCTGGCGCCCGTATGCTCCATCTCGCGATGGAGGCATCAGGGCGCGATTGTAATCGCTGTGGCGCTGGGGCGACGCAACCTGATCGCGCCTCCGATCTTCGTAGTGATCTCTCAAGGAGGATGTGACTCGGCGCCTGCCAGAATGGAGTGGGCTGTGAGCCAATTGGAAGGTCTCTGTGTGCACCGACGCTCTATAGATGCGATCCCTGGACTGGGACACCGCCGCATTCTACGACAGCACCGTCTTTAGGAGCGCCTAGATCTGCCGAATCCCCTCTTCGGCTGCGGAGCCGGAGGGTTGGATGGAATCCGCGATCCGAGTAGCGGCTGCTAGACTTTGCAGCGGAGTACTGAGAACTTGATACTTACGAGGCTGGTCACTCGAGTAAAGCCGGCGCTTGTGCCAACTGGAGCTAGGTTAGCGGCACGCACGATCATCCAGCTCCCTCTAAAGCCGTTCGAGGCGATCGCGCTCGGCCAGGGTGGCCAGGTGAATCGACTCCATGGCCAGCACTTCAGGGGTCGTCCCGGTGATGGGGGTGTTCAGGAGCTATTCGTTCCTGCGGCGAAGCTCGTCACACTGCTCTCGGGTGAGAGCCTGGGGCATGTACGGCTCATGGTCCACGCCGCCGCCAGTAGTGTTACCGTGTGATGCACCCACACGGCCGTCCCGGGCATCCGTGTACCCCGGGGGCGCGCGATGCTCGGAGTTGTCCGCCATGAGAATTTTGGCGGTCGACTCAACACTTTCGCACTCGGACTCCTCAGAGGAATCGCCGAGTGACCCGTCGGAGAGGTCGAGGGCGGGCTCGTCGAATTCGAGAGCAGCCACATGCTCTGTCGTGGCCTGGATGGCCACAGCATGCTTGATCTAGCATTGCAGCCATCAGCGCCCGGAACGCTTGCGGCGACGCGTGATGGGAGGGTGAGTGGCCACTCGGTACGGAGCCGAGGGCTGCCGAAGAAGGACTCTGTATGAGGACGCGCGGAAATGCGCCGCGCCACGGACGGGCAGCGCCTTCACATCGAGTGGGGCCTCGCGAAGCCACGTTGAGTCACCAGCGATGAAGGAGAGCGTCCCGAAACGGATTTCACCGTCGACTAACATGATGATGAAGAAATCCACCTACGCCGTGAAACTTTGCTAGACGTCTAGCCCCAAGGTGGGCGCCAACTGTTGGGGTTACGATCCTGATAATGAGTACTAGGGGTACGAATAAGGGGCAGAACCTAGCTACGGCGCAGGTGTAACACTCGGTATTTAACGAGTCCAGGCCCCTCTCGGCGGAGGTAACAACCCTATGTCTCGTGCCCTGAGGCTTGGTTTTTATTTGATGGGTATGGTTACAAAGGTTGCTCGACCCTAGCTCAGGAGGTGGAGTGTGGCTTATATAGAGTGCGCCGCAGCCCCATGTCCTCCATGTCGCCAGGGCATTTAATGACATTGATTGCGTCACTTACAGGTGTAAAGAGCCTCTACTACAACAGTTATAGGTAACGGCAGTCTTGACTCCGCCTTAAGGGCGACTTAGGATTCCTCGACCGTTGCAACTCCCACGCTGTCCCTTCATCTCTTTAGTCCAAGTGGTGGTTGTCCAGCCGAGTGACGGGTGGTCGTCCGAGTGTTGTCGAGCTGTCCGAGTGGACTTCCTGATATATGCATCCGAATGCTGGTATGGTCCAGGGACCTACTCATGGTTGTGAAGGGCCCCATGTGGGCCCCATATGATGGGTCCTTGACCCTACCTATAATAGGTGACCTCATCAGCACCCTCATTGGGATTACCTAAAAATTGTTCTTTCATAACAAGATTCAACAAAGCGGCATTAATATCATAAGACTCCGCACTAGTAGCGGGAGGAGCAATAGGAGTACTAATAAAATCATTATTATTAGTATTAGAAAAATCACACATTTTTGTATTTTCTTGAGACATCGCAACTATGCAAATGAGATAACAAGCAAGCAAAGAAGCAAACAAGAAAAAGGCAAACAGAAAATATTTTTGTATTTTTGTAAAAAAAATGAGAAGTGGGGGAGATGAAAACGAGAGGCAAATGTCAAATAAAGTAAATGCAAGGAGATGAAAGTTTATGCGTAGGTACTTGATAGATGTTTATGATGTCTCCCCGGCAACGGCGCCAGAAATTCTTCCTGCTACTTGTGAGCTGCGTTGGGATTTCCTCGAGGAGGAGAGGATGATGCAGTACAGTAGAGATAAGTATTTCCCTCAGTTATGAAACCAAGGTTATCAATCCAGCAGGAGAACCAAGCAATACTATGTAAACAGCACCTGCACACAAACGACAAATATTTGCAACCCAACGCGTAGAGGGGTTGTCAATCCCTCAACGGTTATGAGCAAGATTAAAAGATAGAGTTTTTGATAGATAGATATGACAAAAATACAAAATAAAATAAATAAATAAAATTGCAGCAAGGTATTTTTGGTTTTAATATATGATAGAAAATAGACCAGGGGGCCATAGTTTTCACAGAGGCTTCTCTCGAGAAAATAGCATACGGTGGGTAAACAAATTACTGTTGGGCAATTGATTGAAAAGCAAATAATTATGACGATGTCCAAGGCAATGATCATACATAGGCATCACGTCCAAGATTAGTAGACCGAAATGATTCTGCATCTACTACTATTACTCCACACATCGACCCTATCCAGCATGCATCTAGTGTATTAAGTTCATAGAAAAACGGAGCAATGCTTTAAGCAAGATGACATGATGTAGACAAGATAAACTCACGTATGAAATAAATACCATCTTGTTACCCTTAATAGCAATGATAGATGAGTGTCATGTCTCTTTCTGTCACTGAGATTGAGCACCGCAAGATCGAACCCATCACAAAACACCTCTTCCCATGGCAATATAAATCAATCTAGTTGGCCAAACCAAACCAATAAATCAGAGAAGAAATACGAGGCTATATTAATCATGCATAAAAGAGCTCAAAGAAAACCCAAATAATATTCATGGATAGATCTGATCATAAACTCACGATTCATCGGATCCCAACAAACACACCGCATAAAGAATTACATCGGATAGAACTCCAAGAACATCAAGGAGAACATTGTATTGAAGAACATCGAGAGAGAGGAAGACACCTAGCTACTAACTACTAACTACGGACCTGTAGGTCTATGGTAAACTACTCACGTATCATCGGAGGGGTGGCAAGGATGATGAAGAACCCATCCGTGATCATTTCCCCCTCCGACAGAGTGCCGAAAAAAACCTCTAGATTGGATCACGTGGTTCTAGAACTTACGGCGGCGAAAAAAGTATTTCGTGGACTCCCTGGTAGGTTTTGCGATTTTAGAGTATTTATAGAGGCGGAGGTAGGTCAAACGGAGTCTTGTGGGCCCCACTACCCACCAGGGCGTGCACTAGGCCCCTCGCGCGCCCTGGTGCCTAGTGGGCCACTCCTTCGTCTTTGCGTTCCCTCCCAAAGCTTCCAGTGTCTCTTATTGCCAGAAAAAAATCTCCAAAAAGGTTCATGGCATTTGGACTTTGTTTGGTACTGATATTCTGCAAAGTAAAAAACAAGCAAAAAACAACAACTCGTACTGGGCACTAAGTTAATAGGTTAGTCCCAAAAAATGATATAAAGTTGCTTGTAAATGTGTATAAAACATCCAAGATTGATAATATAATTGCATGGAACAATCAAAAATTATAGATACGTTGGAGACATATCACTCATGCTCATGTATTACGTGGGGCTGAAAATGTTGAAGCGCGTTAGAAGTATGATCCAACTGCCTGGTTTGACACCGGGGTGCTCGTGATTTATATTTATGGGGTGAAGGTGGAGTCATGCCATGCTAACATGATAAAATGAGTGGGGATAACATTCGTTAAGGATCGTACATTTTGAAAAAGTAATGATTATGTTTCTTATATTATTATGTTGATATTGTTACTTCATCGTTTCTCAATAATTATACCGTCAAAGAGATTACATGATACACATGTTAGGTAGCATTTCACATAAAAATTCTGTTTTTATCATTTACGTACTCGAGGGCAAGCAGGAATTAAGCTTGCGGATGCTGATACGTCTCCAACGTATCTATAATTTTTTATTGTTTCCTGCTATTATATTATCAATCTTGGATGCTTTATATGCATTTTTATGCTATTTTATATCTTTTTTGGGACTAACCTATTAACCCAGTACCCAGTGCCAGTTCCTGTTTTTTTGCTTGTTTTTGGCTTTTCAGAAAATCAACACCAAATGAAGTCCAAACACGATGAAACTTTACGGTGATTTTTTCCGGACCAGAAGGGACCCTAGTGAAGGAAATATGCCCTAGAGGCAATAATAAAGTTATTATTTATTTCCTTATTTCATGATAAATGTTTATTATTCATGCTAGAATTGTATTAACCGGAAACATAATACATGTGTGAATACATAGACAAACAGAGTGTCACTAGTATGCCTCTACTTGACTAGCTCATTGATCAAAGATGGTTATGTTTCCTAACCATAGACATGAGTTGTCATTTGATAAACGGGATCACATCATTAGGAGAATGATGTGATTGACTTGACCCATTCCGTTAGCTTAGCACTTGATCGTTTAGTACGTTGCTATTGCTTTCTTCATGACTTATACATGTTCCTATGACTATGAGATTATGCAACTCCTGTTTACCGGAGGAACACTTTGTGTGCTACCAAACGTCACAACGTAACTGGGTGATTATAAAGGTGCTCTACAGGTGTCTCCGAAGGTAATTGTTGAGTTAGCGTATTTCGAGATTAGGATTCGTCACTCCGATTGTCGGAGAGGTATCTCTGGGCCCACTCGGTAATGCACATCACTATAAGCCTTGCAAGCATTGTAACTAATGAGTTAGTTGCGGGATGATGTATTACGGAACGAGTAAAGAGACTTGCCGGTAACGAGATTGAGCTAGGTATTGAGATACCGACGATCGAATCTCGGGCAAGTAACATACCGATGACAAAGGGAACAACGTATGTTGTTATGCGGTTTGACCGATAAAGATCTTCGTAGAATATGTAGGAACCAATATGAGCATCCAGGTTCCGCTATTGGTTATTGACCAGAGACGTGTCTCGGTCACGTCTACATAGTTCTCGAACCCGTAGGGTCCGCACGCTTAAAGTTCTGTGATGATTTGTATTATGAGTTTATGTGTTTTGATGTACCGAAGGTAGTTCGGAGTCCCAGATGAGATCGGGGACATGACGAGGAGTCTCAAAATGGTCGAGACGTAAAGATCGATATATTGGACGACTATATTCGGACATCGGAAAGGTTCCGAGTGGTTCGGGTATTTTTCGGAGTACCGGGGAGTTACGGGAATACGGGGAAGAAGTATATGGGCCTTATTGGGCTTTAGGGGAGAGAGAGAGGCAGGCCGCGCCCCCCCCCCCAAGGCCTAGTCCGAATTGGACTAGGGGGAGGGGCTGCGCCCCCTCCTTCCTTCTCTTCTCTCTTCCCCTTCCTTCTCTCCTACTCCTACTACTTGGAAGGGGGGGAATCCTAATCCCGATGGGAGTAGGACTCCTCCAGGGCGCGCCATAGCTAGGCCGGCCCTCCCCCCTCCTCCACTCCTTTATATACGTGGCCAGGGGGCACCCCATAGACACAACAATTGACCATTGATCTCTTAGCCGTGTGCGGTGCCCCCCTCCACCATAATCCACCTCGATCATATCGTAGCGGTGCTTACGCGAAGCCCTGCGTCGGTAGCATCATCATCACCGTCACCACGCCGTCGTGCTGACGAAACTCTCCTGTGAAGCTTTGCTGGATCGGAGCTCGCGGGACGTCATCGAGTTGAACGTGTGCTGAACTCGGAGGTGCCGTGCGTTCGGTACTTGGATCGGTCGGATCGTGAAGACGTACGACTACATCAACCGCGTTGTGCTAACGCTTCCGCTTTCGGTCTACGAGGGTACGTGGACACACTCTCCCCTCTCGTTGCTATGCATCACCATGATCCTGTGTATGCGTAGGAATTTTTTTGAAATTACTACGTTCCCCAACAGTGGCATCCGAGCCTGGTTTTATGCATAGATGTTATATGCACGAGTAGAACACAAGTGAGTTGTGGGCGATACAAGTCATACTGCTTACCAGCATGTCACACTTTGGTTTGGCGGTATTGTTGGATGAAGCGGCCCGGACCGACATTACGCGTACGCTTACGCGAGACTGGTTTTACCGCCGTGCTTTGCACACAGGTGACTAGCGGGTGTCAGTTTCTCCAACTTTAGTTGAACCGGGTGTGGCTACGCCCGGTCCTTGTGAAGGTTAAAACAACACTAACTTGATGAACTATCGTTGTGGTTTTGATGCGTAGGTAAGAACGGTTCTTGCTCAGCCCGTAGTAGCCACGTAAAACTTGCAACAACAAAGTAGAGGACGTCTAACTTGTTTTTGCAGGGCATGTTGTGATGTGATATGGTCAAGACATGATGCTATATTTTATTGTATGAGATGATCATGTTTTGTAACTGAGTTATCGGCAACTGGCAGGAGCCATATGGTTGTCGCTTTATTGTATGCAATGCAATCGCCCTGTAATTGCTTTACTTTATCACTAAGCGGTAGCGATAGTCGTAGAAGCAATAGTTGGCGAGACGACAATGATGCTACGATGGAGATCAAGGTGTCGCACCAGTGACGATGGTGATCATGACGGTGCTTCGGAGATGGAGATCACAAGCACAAGATGATGATGGCCATATCATATCACTTATATTGATTGCATGTGATGTTTATCCTTTATGCATCTTATTTTGCTTTGTTTGACGGTAGCATTATAAGATGATCTCTCACTAAATTTCAAGGTAAAAGTGTTCTCCCTGAGTATGCACCGTTGCCAAAGTTCGTCGTGCCGAGACACCACGTGATGATCGGGTGTGATAAGCTCAACGTTCATCTACAACGGGTGCAAGCCAGTTTTGCACACGCAGAATACTCGGGTTAAACTTGACAAGCCTAGCATATGCAGATATGGCCTCAGAACACTGAGACCGAAAGGTCGAGCGTGAATCATATAGTAGATATGATCAACATAGTGATGTTCACCATTGAAAACTACTCCATTTCACATGATGATCGGTTATGGTTTAGTTGATTTGGATCACGTGATCACTTAGATGATTAGAGAGATGTCTATCTAAGTGGGAGTTCTTGAGTAATATGATTAATTGAACTTTAATTTATCATGAACTTAGTCCTGGTAGTATTTGCAAATTATGTTGTAGATCAATAGCTCGCGTATAGCTCCCCTGTTTTATTTTTGATATGTTCCTAGAGAAAACTAAGTTGAAAGATGATAGTAGCAATGATGCGGACTGGTTCCGTGATCTGAGGATTATCCTCATTGCTGCACAGAAGAATTATGTCCTTGATGCACCACTAGGTGACAGACCTATTGCAGGAGCAGATGCAAACGTTATGAATGTTTAGCAAGCTCGATGTGATGACTACTTGATAGTTTAGTGCGCCATGATTTACGGCTTAGAATCGGGACTTCAAAAACGTTTTGAATGCCACGGAGCATATGAGATGTTCCAAAGAGATGAAATTGGTATTTCAGACTCATGCCCGTGTCGAGAGGTATGAGACCTCTGACAAGTACTTTGCCTACAAGATGGAGGAGAATAGCTCAATCAGTGAGCATGTGCTCAGAATGTCTGAGTACTACAGTTGCTTGAATCAAGTGGGAGTTGATCTTCCGGATAAGATAGTAATTGACAGAATTCTCTAGTCACTATCACCAAGTTACTGGAACTTCGTGATGAACTATAATATGCAAGGGATGACAAAAATGATTCCCGAGCTCTTCGTGATGCTGAAATCAATGAAGGTAGAAATCAAGAAAGAGCATCAAGTGTTGATGGTTAACAAGACCACTAGTTTCAAGAAAAGGGCAAAGGAAAGAAGGGGAACTTCAAGAAGAATAGCAAGCAAGTTGCTACTCCCGGGAAGAATCCCAAGTCTGGACCTAAGCCTGAAACTGAGTGCTTCTACTGCAAAGGGACTAATCACTGGAAGTGGAACTGCCCCAAGTATTTGGCGGATAAGAAGGATGGCAAAGTGAACAAAAGTATATTTGATATACATGTTATTGATGTGTATTTTACTAGTGTTCATAGTAGCCCCTGGGTATTTGATACTGGTTTAGTTGCTAACATTAGTAACTCGAAACAGGAGTTGCAAAATGAACAGAGACTAGTTAATGACGAGGTGACGATGTGTGTTGGAAGTGATTCCAAGGTTGATAAGATCACCATCGCACACTCCCTCTATTTTCGGGATTAGTGTTAAACCTAAATAAATGTTATTTGGTGTTTGCGTTGAGCATGAATATGATTGGATCATGTTTATTGCAAAATAAATGTTATTTGGTGTTTGCGTTGAGCATGAATATGATTGGATCATGTTTATTGCAATACGGTTATTCATTTAAGTCAGAGAATAATTGTTGTTCCGTTTACATGAATAAAAACCTTCTATGGTCATACACCCAATGTAAATGGTTTATTGAATCTCGATCATAGTGATACACATATTCATAATATTGAAGCCAAAAGATGCAAAGTTAGTAATGATAGTGCAACTTATTTGTGGCACTGCCGTTTAGGTCATATTGGTGTAAAGCGCATGAAGAAACTCCATACTGATGGACTTTTGGAATCACTTGATTATGAATCATTTGATGCTTGCGAACCATGCCTCATGGGCAAGATGACTAAAACTCCGTTCTCCGGAACAATGGAACGAGCTACAGACTTATTGGAAATAATACATACCGATGTATGCGGTCCGATGAGTATTGAGGCTCGCGGCGGGTATCGTTATTTTCTGACCTTCACAGATGATTTGAGCAGATATGGGTATATCTAGTTAATGAAACACAAGTCTGAAACATTTGAAAAGTTCAAAGAATTTCAGAGTGAAGTAGAAAATCATCGTAACAAGAAAATAAAGTTTCTACGATCTGATCGCGGAGGCAAATATTTGAGTTACGAGTTTGGTCTTCATTTAAAATGTGGAATAGTTTCGCAACTCATGCTACCTGGAACACCACAGCGTAATGGTGTGTCCGAACGTCGTAACCGTACTTTATTAGATATGGTGCGATCTATGATGTCTCTTACTGATTTACCACTATCGTTTTGGGGTTATGCATTAGAGACAGCTGCATTCACGTTTAATAGGGCACCATCTAAATCCGTTGAGACGACACCGTATGAACTGTGGTTTGGCAAGAAACCTAAGCTGTCGTTTCTTAAAGTTTGGGGCTGCAATGCTTATGTGAAAAAGCTTCAGCCTGATAAGCTCGAACCCAAATCGGAGAAGTGCGTCTTCATAGGATACCCAAAAGAAACTGTTGGGTACACCTTCTATCACAGATCCGAAGGCAAGATATTTGTTGCTAAGAATGGATCCTTTCTAGAGAAGGAGTTTCTCTCGAAAGAAGTGAGTGGGAGGAAAGTAGAACTTGATGAGGTAGTGGTACCTTCTCTTGAATTGGAAAGTAGTTCATCACAGAAATCAGTTCCAGTGATGCCTACACCAATTAGTGAGGAAGCTAATGATGATGATCATGAAACTTCAGATCAAGTTACTACAGAACCTCGTAGGTCAACCAGAGTATGTTCCGCTCCAGAGTGGTACGGTAATCCTGTTTTGGAAGTCATGTTACTAGACCATGACGAACCTACGAACTATGAGGAAGCGATGATGAGCCCAGATTCCGCGAAATGGCTTGAGGCCATGAAATCTGAGATGGGATCCATGTATGAGAACAAAGTATGGACTTTGGTTGACTTGCCCGATGATCGGCAAGCCATAGAAAATAAATGGATCTTCAAGAGGAAGACGGACGCTGATAGTAGTGTTACTATCTACAAAGCTAGACTTGTCGAAAAAGGTTGTTGACAAAGTTCAAGGAGTTGACTATGATGAAACTTTCTCACCCGTAGCGATGCTTAAGTCCGTCCGAATCATGTTAGCAATTGCCGCATTTTACGATTATGAAATTTGGCAAATGGATGTAAAGACTGCATTCCTGAATGGATTTCTGGAAGAAGAGTTGTATATGATGCAACCTGAAGGTTTTATCGATCCAAAGGATGCTAACAAAGTGTGCAAGCTCCAGCGATCCATCTATGGACTGGTGCAAGCATCTCGGAGTTGGAATATACGCTTTGATGAGTTGATCAAAGCATATAGTTTTATACAGACTTGCGGTGAAGCCTGTATTTACAAGAAAGTGAGTGGGAGCACTACAGCATTTCTGCTAAGTATATGTGAATGACATATTGTTGATCAGAAATAATGTAGAATTTTCCGGAAAGCATAAAGGAGTATTTGAAAGGAGTTTTTCAAAGAAAGACCTCGGTGAAGCTGCTTACATATTGAGCATCAAGATCTATAGAGATAGATCAAGACGCTTGATAAGATTTTTCAATGAGTACATACCTTGACAAAGTTTTTGAAGTAGTTCAAAATGGAACAATCAAAGAAGGAGTTCTTGCCCGTGTTTTAAGGTGTGAAGTTGAGTGAAGACTCAAAACCCGACCACGGCAGAAAATAGAAAGAGAATGAAAAGTCATTCCCTATGCCTCAGTCATAGGTTCTATAAAGTATGCTATGCTGTGTAACAGATCTATTGTATACCCTACATTGAGTTTGGCAAGGGAGTACAATAGTGATCTAGGAGTAGATCACTGGACAACGGTCAAAATTATCCTTAGTGGAATAAGGATATGTTTCTCGATTATGGAGGTGCCAAAAGGTTCGTCGTAAAGGGTCACGTCGATACAAGTTTTGACACTGATCCAGATGACTCTAAGTCTCAATCTGGATACATATTGAAAGTGGGAGCAATTAGCTAGAGTAGCTCTGTGCGGAGCATTGTTGACATAGAAATTTGCAAAATACATACGGATCTGAATTTGGCAGACCCATTGACTAAACTTCTCTCACAAGCAAAACATGATCACACCTTAGTACTCTTTGGGTGTTAATCACATGGCGATGTGAACTGGATTATTGACTCTAGTAAACCCTTTGGGTGTTGGTCACATGACAATGTGAACTATGGATATTAATCAAATGGTGATGTGAACTGTTGGTGTTAAATCACATGGCGATGTGAACTAGATTATTGACTCTAGTGCAAGTGGGAGACTGAAGGAAATATGCCCTAGAGGCAATAATAAAGTTATTATTTATTTCCTTATTTCATGATAAATGTTTATTATTCATGCTAGAATTGTATTAACCGGAAACATAATACATGTGTGAATACATAGACAAACAGAGTGTCACTAGTATGCCTCTACTTGACTAGCTCGTTGATCAAAGATGATTATGTTTCCTAACCATAGGCATGAGTTGTCATTTGATAAACGGGATCACATCATTAGGAGAATGATGTGATTGACTTGACCCATTCCGTTAGCTTAGCACTTGATCATTTAGTACGTTGCTATTGCTTTCTTCATGACTTATACATGTTCCTATGACTATGAGATTATGCAACTCCCGTTTACCGGAGGAACACTTTGTGTGCTACCAAACGTCACAACGTAACTGGGTGATTATAAAGGTGCTCTACAGGTGTCTCCGAAGGTACTTGTTGAGTTGGCGTATTTCGAGATTAGGATTTGTCACTCCGATTGTCGGAGAGGTATCTCTGGGCCCACTCGGTAATGCACATCACTATAAGCCTTGCAAGCATTGTAACTAATGAGTTAGTTGCAGGATGATGTATTACGGAACGAGTAAAGAGACTTGCTGGTAACAAGATTGAGCTAGGTATTGAGATACCGACGATCGAATCTCGGGCAAGTAACATACCGATGACAAAGGGAACAACGTATGTTGTTATGCGGTTTGACCGATAAAGATCTTCGTAGAATATGTAGGAACCAATATGAGCATCCAGGTTCCGCTATTGGTTATTGACCAGAGACGTGTCTCGGTCATGTCTACATAGTTCTCGAACCCGTAGGGTCCGCACGCTTAAAGTTCTGTGATGATTTGTATTATGAGTTTATGTGTTTTGATGTACCTAAGGTAGTTCGGAGTCCCGGATGAGATCGGGGACATGACGAGGAGTCTCAAAATGGTCGAGATGTAAAGATCGATATATTGGACGACTATATTCGGACATCGGAAAGGTTCCGAGTGGTTCGGGTATTTTTCGGAGTACCGGGGAGTTACAGGAATACGGGGAAGAAGTATATGGGCCTTATTGGGCTTTAGGGGAGAGAGAGAGAGAGGCCGCGCGCCCCCCCAAGGCCTAGTCCGAATTGGACTAGGGGGAGGGGCTGCGCCCCCTCCTTCCTTCTCTTCTCTCTTCCCCTTCCTTCTCTCCTACTCCTACTACTTGGAAGGGGGGACTCCTACTCCCGGTGGGAGTAGGACTCCTCCAGGGCGCGCCATAGCTAGGCCGGCCCTCCCCCCTCCTCCACTCCTTTATATACGTGGCCAGGGGGCACCCCATAGACACAACAATTGATCATTGATCTCTTAGCCGTGTGCGGTGCCCCCCTCCACCATAATCCACCTCGATCATATCGTAGCGGTGCTTACGCGAAGCCCTGCGTCGGTAGCATCATCATCACCGTCACCACGCCGTCGTGCTGACGAAACTCTCCTGTGAAGCTTTGCTGGATCGGAGCTCGCGGGACGTCATCGAGTTGAACGTGTGCTGAACTCGGAGGTGCCGTGCGTTCGGTACTTGGATCGGTCGGATCGTGAAGACATACGACTACATCAACCGCGTTGTGCTAACGCTTCCGCTTTCGGTCTACGAGGGTACGTGGACACACTCTCCCCTCTCGTTGCTATGCATCACCATGATCCTGTGTGTGCATAGGATTTTTTTTGAAATTACTACGTTCCCCAACACCTAGAAGGTCCGGTAGGATGCTAGAAGAGCTACAAAAGAGTCACAAGCTCACAGGATGCGCCCCCTCAGCTTGTGGGCCTAACGCAATTCCGTTTGACCTAATTTCATCTCTATAAATTCACATATATTCCCAAACCAATAAAGAACCAACTGAAACACCTTTTTCGCTGCCACAAGCTTCTGTTCTTCCGTGATCCCATTTGGAGGCCTTTTTTGGTACTCTATCGGTGGGGGGATCAATCATGGAGGGCTTCTACATCATCCTTGCTGCCTTCTGATGATGCGTGAGTAGTTTACTACAGACTAACAGGGTCCATAGCTAGTAGCTAGATGGCTTCTTCTCTCTCTTTGATCTTCAATACAATATTCTCCTCGATCTTCTTGGAGTTCTATTCGATGTAATCTTCTTTTGCGGTCTGTTTGTTGGGATCCAATAAATTGTGGGTTTATGATCAGATTATTCATTGAAAGTAATTGAGTCTTTTCTAAACTTTATTATGCATGATTGTTATAGCTTTGTATTTCTCTCCGATCTATCTATTTGGTTTGGCCAACTAGATTGATTTATCTTTAGTGGGAGAGGTGCTTTATAATGGGTTCAATCTGGTGGTGTCCTCGCCTAGTGACACAAGGGGTAGCGAGACACGTGTTGCATCCTTGCTATTAAGGGTAAAACGATGGGGTTTATTCATATTGATTGGGTTTACTTTGTCTACATCATGTCATCTTCCTTAAGGCGTTACTCCGTTTGTCATGAACTTAATACCATAGATGCATGCTGGACAGTGGTCGATTGGTGGAGTAATAGTAGTAGATGTAGGCAGGAGTCGGTCTACTTGTCATGGACGTGATGCCTATATACATGATCATTGCCATGAATATGTCATAACTATGCGTTTTTCTATCAATTGCCCAACAGTAATTTGTTCACCCACCATATGCTATGTGTTCGAGAGAGAAGCCTCTAGTGAATACTATGGCCACTGGGTCTACTTTTATCATATTATTAAAACTAAATTTACTTTGCTGCAATATTACTCTTTTTATTTTTACTCTTCTTTTTATCTATATATTACTATCATAATTAATCCTTGCAAATAACGGGTTCAAGGGGATTGACAACCCTCTGGCCCACGTTGGCTGCAAGTATTTTCTTTTGTGTGTGTAGGTGCTCTTGAAGTGAATTCTTGGTTCTCCTATTGGTACTGCTTCACCCCTCCTCTTCGGGGAAATTCCAGCGCAGTTTACAAGTAGCATGGGTGCATTTTTTGATGACTATAATGATGCTATTTAGGTAAAAATTGTATGCTAAATTGCTAATGTTATGTACTGCACCTGAAGAACTGCACATCTTATGTTATGTTATGTTATGCACCTGAAAAATTATGTTGTGTTTAACTTCATTGCCTATTCATTTATGTTGTGTTTAAATTCACTATCACTATCTGAAGTGCCACTATAGTGTGTCACTATGTTTGGCAGCACATGTGAATGCAGCTGAATGTGTAACTATCAATGCATCTGAATGAGTCAACATCGGAATGCATTTTTAGCAATATAGATGTTGCCAAAAATGGATCTGAATGTGCTGCCAAATGATGTCTACTACACAACTTATTCTTGTAGACTCGTGTTGGGCCTCCAAGCGCAGCATTCTGTAGGACAATAGCAATTTTTCCTCAAGTCGACGACCTAAGGTTTATCAATCCGTGGGAGGCGTAGGATGAAGATGGTCTCTCTTAAACAACCCTGCAACCAAATACAAGAAATCTCTTGTGTCCCCAACACACCCAATACAATGGAAAATTGTATAGGTGCACTAGTTCGGCGAAGAGATGATGATACAAGTGTAGTATGGATAGTAGATATAGGTTTTTGTAATCTGAAAATATAAAAACAGCAAGGTAGCAAATGATAAAACGGAGCACAAACGGTATTGCGATGCTTGAAAACAAGGCCTAGGGTTCATACTTTCACTAGTGCAATCTCTCAACATTGCTAACATAACTGAATCATATAACAATCCCTCAACATGCGACAAAGAATCACTCCAAAGTTCTTATCTAGTGGAGAACATATGATGAAATTGTTGTAGGGTACGAAACGACCTCAAAGTTATCTTTTTCGACCAACCTATTGAGCCATCCCTATAAGTATCACAAAGAGCCCTAGAGTTCGTACTAGAATAACACCATATGATACACATCAACCAATCTAATGTCACCTAGATACTCCAATGTCACCACAAGTATTCGTGAGTTGATTATTCAATATGCATCAAACAACTTCAGATTCATAATATTCAATCCAACATAAAGAACTTCAAAGAGTGCCCCAAGATTTCTACCGGAGAAAGTAGGACGAAAACATGCATCAACCCCTATGCATAGATTACCCCAATGTCACCACGGGAATCTGCAAGTTGATTGCCAAAACATATATCAAGTGAATCAATAGAACACCCCATTGTCACCACGGGTATCCACATGCAAGACATACATCAAGTGTTCTCAAATCCAAACTATTCAATCCGATAATAGTGAAACCTCAAAGGTAAAAACTCAATTCATCACAACAAGATACAGAGGGAGAAACACCATATGATCCAACTATATTAACGAAGCTCGTGGTAGATCAAGACCGTGCCAAATCAAGAACATGAGAGAGAGAGAGATCAAACACATAGCTATTGGTACGTACCCTCAGCCCCGAGGGTGAACTACTCCTTTCTCGTCATGGAGACCACCGGGATGATGAAGATAGCCTCCGGTGATGATTTCCCCCTCCAGCGGGGTGCCGGAACGGGGCTCCAAATGGGATCTCTTTGGTACAAAGGCTTGCGGCGGCGGAGTCGAAGTTCTAGGTTTACTTCTGGGGGTTTCTCTATTTATAAGAATATTCAGCATTGGAATCACGCGAAAAGGAATTACGATGGGCCCACAAGCCACTTGGGCACCATCACCCCCCTGGGCACGCCCAAGTGGCTTGTGGGCGCCTGGTGGCTCTTCTGGTCCTCCCACGAAGCTTCAGGGGTCTCCTTTGTTCCAAAAAAATCGTCAAAAAGTTTCAGCCCATTCCGAGAACTTTTATTTTTGCACAAAAAAAAACACCACGATGGTTCTGCTGAAAACAACGTCAGTCCGCGTTAGTTCCATTCAAATCATACCAAAACCATATAAAATTGTTATAAACATGGCATGAATACTTCATAAATTATAGATACATTGGAGACGTATTAACATCCCCAAGCTTAATTCCTGCTCATCCTCGAGTAGGTAAATGATAAAAGAAATAATTTATGAAGTGTGAATGCTAGCATAGTGTATAAGTTTGATCAATGATACTTTCAATCACCTTTTCTAGCAGCACAAACAACAACTCTTTCTCATAAAACTCATCATGATAAAGTAGCAATCAATTCACATGGTATGATTCAAACAATGCATTCTCCTGAAACTTAACAAGCTATGTTCTTAGTCACCAAACAATTGCAATTCAACTTATTTTCAACAAATTCTAAGTAAGAGCACCACATACTCAATTATCATATAGTCTTCTATGATTGCTAGTACTCAAAGCATATTTTTAGAACAAATGGCATCCATCGAACACAGAGAAAGATAGGGGCTTAATGTTTCGCCTCACAACTTATTTATCATACAGATAATTGTCAACAATAATAATTCATGATCAAATATATTTGAATGGCCATATATGCCTGGATCTTTTCCCACCACATGATGCTTGCCAACTAGAGAATAGGTTGGAATAAGAAACTGACTCAACAAAAATAAAGTTAACAGAAAAAGTAAAAGATAAGCCCTTCGCAGAGGAAAGCATGGATTTGCATAGGTGCCAGAGCTCATTGCTTAAAACAGAGATGAATACATTTTGAGAGGTGTACTTTTCCTCTAAATGTCACGACCAAGAGTTCTCAGTATCTTCCATGCTAAACACATTATCAGCGGTTCCCAAGCAGAATGGTAAAGTTTACTCCCCCTCAACCATTCAAACACAAGCCATGGCTAGCCGAATCCTCGGGTGCCCTCCATACAATCAACTTTTCGGGGAGTTTGTTTCATTATTATTTTTTCATTTGGATTAAAGGACTGGGCATCCCAATTACCAGCCTCTCTCGTGGAATGACAAGTGAATAAACACCCATCGTGAGAATAACCCGCTTAGCATGGAAGATACTGACCACCCCCTGTTGCTTCATGAGTGGCACGGGCACACAAAACAGATGTTTATTTGAAGATTTAGAGATGGCACATGCAAATTTACATGGAACGACAGGGTAATACCGTATATAGGTAGGTATGGTGGACACTCATGGAAGAAACTTGGCTCAAGGATTTTGTATGCACAAGCAGTATTCCCGCTTAGTACAGAAATTTTGGCTAGCAAAAGATTCTAAACAAGCACCACATGTTGGAGGATCCATAACAATATAACTTCTATACAAATATACACAACCATAACTCATTACGTTGTCTTCCTTGTCCAACTTCAACTAATTTGCTCAAGTTTGAAAATAATTAATGGATATTCACAATCATAAAAGATGTCCAAGATAATATATTTGTATGTGAAAGTTCTCTTCCTTATACTAATCATTCATGAATTGCTTGTATGACCAATATTGTGATTGTCAAACTTCAATAGATTTTACTTTATGAACCCAATGTGAAACTACTAGTAGGCATGGGACAAGTATATGAAGCACATATAATTTCAACTTTATGATATTCAATTCATTCAACAATTTACTCTTAGGATATAAGTAAAGAACGAGAGTAAACGACAAACTACCCCAAAAAGATATAAGTGAAGATCAATGAGTAGTTAAATAATTAAGTAGCTATGTGAGGACTCTCTCTCATTTAAAAATTTCAGATCTTAAGTATTTTATTCAAACAGCAAACAAATATAAAATAGAATGACATTCCAAGAATATCGCATCTCATGCAAAGAAGCAAAAACTTAGGCTCAACCAATACTAACCGATAGTTGTTGAAGAAGAAAGGGGATGCCTACCGAGGCATCCCCAAGATTAGATGCTTGAGACTTCATGGAATATTATCTTGGGATGCCTTAGGCATCCCCAAGCTTGAGCTCTTGTGTCTCCTTAATTCCTCTCATATCACAGTTTCCCTAAATCTCAAAAACTTCATCCACACAAAACTCAACAAGAACTCGTGAGATAAGTTAGTATAAATCAATGCAAAACCTTATCATTATCAACTGTAAAAAATTACTAAAATTATTATTTAACATTTCATACTAAATGCTTCTGCATATTTAGTACTCCTATCCTCAAATAGAATCATTAAAAAGAAAATATATGCAAACAATGCAAACATAACAGCAATCTGCCTAAACAGAATAGTTTGAAAAGGATGAAGAAAGATTCATACTTATTTAACTCCAAAAATTATGAAAAATTACCACACTGTAGAAAATTTGTCATAGCTTAATGTGTAAAAATTTAAATATTTTATCACATTCTGACTTTTCCGAAGAATTCAGACGATAATAGAAAACTTTCTGTTTCCAAACAGCAACATATAGGCTTGCAAAATAAGCATGGTAAAGGCTATACTTGACACTTTTATTGAAATAAAGGATACAATAAAATATTATAAATAACAACAAGCAAATATCAACAAAATAAAATGACGCTCCAAGCAAAACACTATCATGTGACGAATAAAAATATAGCTCCAAGTGAGGTTAGCGATAATGTTGAAGACGAAAGAGGGGATGCCTTCCGGGGCATCCCCAAGCTTCAAAACTTGGGTCTTACTTGAATATTACCTTGGGGTGCCTTGGTCATCCCCAATCTTAGGGTCTTGCCACTCCTTATTCTCCTCATATCGATATCTCACCCAAAACTTGAAAACTTCAATCACACAAAACTTAATGGAACTTCGTGAGATAGGTTAGTATGATAAAGAGCAAATCATTCACTTTGGTACTGTCAAGCCAAGATTCATAATTGTTCTAACACAATGCCTATTGTAACCTATAATTTCTACAATTTATATTGACCAATATAAGCCATAGAAACTATAAAACAAGCAAACTATGCATTGAAAACAGAATCTGTCAAAAAATAGAACAGTCTGTAATGATCTGAACAATCACCATACTTATGTAACTACAAAAATTCTGAAAAATTAGGAAAAAGTAGGAAATTTTTATATAAATAATTTGTAAAAAATTCAGAATTTTTTTACGCTCCAGTGATTTTAAACAATCCTGTTACTAGGCACAGAAGTTTCTGTTTTTGCACAGAATCAAGTCAAGTATCATCCACACTATCCCAAAGGCTTTACTTGGTAATTTATTGAAACAAAAGCTATAAAACATGATTACTACAGTGTCTTAATCATGTGAACACACAAAAACAGTAGTGGTAGATATTGGGTTGTCTCCCAACAAGCGCTTTTCTTTAATGCCTTTTTAGCTAGGCATGATGATTTCAATGATGCTCACATAAAAGTAAATAATTGAAACATAACATGAGCATCATGAAGCATATGACTAGCACATTTAAGCCTAACCCACTTCCTTTGCATAGGGATTTTGTGAGCAAACAGTTTATGGGAGCAAGAATCAACTAGCATAGGAAGGCAAAACAAGCATAACTTCAAAACTTTCAACACATAGAGAGGAAACTTGATATTACTGAGATATGAAGAAGCATATATTCCCCTCTCATAATAATTTTTAGTATCATCATGAATGAGTTCAACAATATAACTATCACATAAGGCATTCTTTTCATGATACATAAGCATAGAAATTTTATTACTCTCCACATAAGCAAATTTATTCTCATGAATAGTAGTGGGGGCAAACTCAACAAAATAACTATCATGTGATACTTGATTGGGATAATCCAATTGAAAATTGAAATCTTTATAGCATACATGTCATCACAATAATCATAATGGATAGCAACTTTGTTGTTACAATCAATTGAAACCTCTTTCAAAATACTGGATTCATCACTAAATAAAGTCACGACCTCACCAAATCCACTTTTATCATTATAATAAGATTCAACACCCTCCAAAATAGTGGGATAATTATTTTCTAAAGTTGACACTCTTCCAAACCCACTTTCATAAATATTGCAATCATCATAAATAGGAGGCATGAAATCATCATAACAAATTTGCACATCAAAACTTGGGGGACTAAGAATATCATCTTCATCAAACATAGCATCCCCAAGCTTATGGCTTTGCATATCACTAGCATCATGGATATTCAAAGAATTCATAATAGCAACACTGCAATCATGCTTATCATTCATGGATTTTATGCCAAACATTTTATTGAATTCTTCTTCTAACACTTTGGCACAATTTTTCGATCCATCATTTTCAAGAAACACTTTATAAAGAAGAAGAATATGAGGCAACCTCACTTCCATTTTTTTAGTTTTCTTTTTATAAACCAAACTAGTGATAAAACAAGAAACTAAAAGATTCAATTGCAAGATCTAAAGATATACCTTCAAGCACTCACCTCCCCGACAACGGCGCCATAAAAGAGCTTGATGTATATTACACAACTTATTCTTGTAGACTCATGTTGGGTCTCCAAGCGCAGAGTTTTGTAGGACAGTAGCAATTTTCTCTCAAGTGGATGACCTAAGATTTATCAATCCGTGGGAGGCGTAGGATGAAGATGGTCTCTCTCAAACAACTCTGCAACCAAATACAAGAAATCTCTTGTGTCCCCAACACACCCAATACAATGGCAAATTGTATAGGTGCACTAGTTCGGCGAAGAGATGGTGATACAAGTGTAGTATGGATAGTAGATATAGGTTTTTCTAATCTGAAAATATAAAAACAGCAAGGTAGCAAATGATAAAACGGAGCACAAACGGTATTGCAATGCTTGAAAACAAGGCATAGGGTTCATACTTTCACTAGCGCAATCTTCCAACAGTGCTAACATAATCGAATCATATAACAATCCCTCAACTTGCGACAAAGAATCACTTCAAAGTTCTTATCTAGTGGAGAACATATGATGAAATTGTTGTAGGGTACGAAACGACCTCAAAGTTATCTTTTCCGATCAATCTATTGACCCATCCCTATAAGTGTCACAAACAGCCCTAGAGTTCGTACTAAAATAACACCATATGATACACATCAACCAACTCTAATGTCACCTATATACTCCAATGTCAACACAAGTATCCGTGAGTTTATTATTCGATATGCATCAAACAACTTCAGATTCATAATATTCAATCCAACATAAAGAACATCAAAGAGTGCCCCAAGATTTCTGCCGGAGAAAGTAGGACGAAAACATGCATCAACTCCTATGCATAGATTACCCCAATGTCATCGCGGGAATCCGCAAGTTGAATGCCAAAACATATATCAAGTGAATCAATAGAACACCCCATTGTCACCACGGGTATCCACATGCAAGACATACATCGTGTGTTCTCAAATCCAAAGTATTCAATCCGATACTAGTGAAACCTCAAAGGTAAAAACTCAGTTCATCACAACAAGATAGAGAGGAAGAAACACAATATGATCCAACTATATCAACAAAGCTCGCGGTACATCAAGATCGTGCCAAATCAAGAACACGAGAGAGAGAGAGAGAGAGAGAGAGAGAGAAAGAGATCAAACACATAGCTACTGGTACATACCCTCAGCCCCGAGGGTGAACTACTCCGTCCTCGTCATGGAGACCGCCGGGATGATGAAGATGGCCTCCGATGATGATTTCCCCCTCCGGCAGGGTGCAGGGGCTTGTGGCGGCAGAGTTGAAGTTCTAGGTTTATTTCTGGGGGTTTCTCTATTTATAGGAATTTTCAGCATTGGAATCACACGAAAAGGAGTTACGATTGGCCCACAAGGCACTTGGGCACCATCACCCCCCTGGGCGCGCCCAAGTGGCTTCTAGGCGCCTCATGGCTCTTCTAGTCCGAAGCTTCAGGGGTCTCTTTTGTTCCAAAAAATTATCAAAACGTTTCAGCCCATTCCGAAAACTTTTATTTCTGCACAAAAAATAACACCAAGGTAGTTCTCCTGAAGACAACGTCAGTCCGGCTTAGTTCCATTCAAATCATACCAAAACCATATAGAATTGTTATAAACATGGCATGAATACTTCATAAATTATAGATGCGTTGGAGACATATCACCAAACATTGCCCAACAGGTGTTGCAAAAGATGGAAGAAAAGTGACATAAAAACATGAAGCCAATTGCCAAAACAGTGTCCAAACTGATAAACGTAGATGTTGCCAAAATTGGGTCCTTAACTGACACTGACATGCTGCCAAAATTCAGACAAAGACATAGACAAATTGTTAAAACTAAACAGTTGTTAAAATAGTGATAGTTGTTCAAACAATGATAGTTCACTCATGGTTGCCAATTGCGAAAACATAAATGTCGTCAATTGCCAAGACATAAATGGTTCACACATATATGCAATATAGGTAGTTCATGTTCATAGGTAGCCTCACACTCACATCATAGGTAATCCAAACTTACATACAAACATAAGTTAACTATTACTACTAACTGCTACTACTAAATGTATCTTTTCTTCAGTAAACCGCCGCAACTTCTTCAGTTCAGTTGGGTGAAACGGCGAGGGATGGGTGTGTCGGCCATGCGTGGAGAGCGGCGTTGAGCATGCATATTGCCCGCCTTCTTCTTCTTTGCCCTCTGCACCTCCTCCCGTGGCTCCTGCTCCTGCTCCTGTGGCTGCACCTCCTCCCCTAGCTCCTTCTCACTCTTCACCGGAAGAACAATGTCTACCAGGTCCTCCACATCAATGGGCGCCTTCTTGTGGCCTGCGACGACAGGCCGAGCCACGACCTGCGCATCAGGCGAAGCATCCTGCTCCTCCTCGTTGCCAATGACGACGACCGGCATACCCGGTGGCGGCTTCTTGCGGGCGATGGCGAGGTAGTCCGAGTCGACATGATGTGGCACAACAACTTCACCGTGCCTGACATGCTTTGCCTCTGGATCCGGCAGGAGAGGTCGCGGGCTGCACCTGCTGCACGTGCGGTACATGCACCAGCGAGCGCGCTGGGCAGCATCGTCGGACCACGACTCAAGCATGCACCAGACGATAATGGCAACCACGGGCACGCCCTTGCCGTCTGGGAACACACGAGCCTTCTCATCCGCCCTCAACTGTTTGACCAAGCCCCACACATGATTCTCGAGCAATGGGGCGCTCTTGAATGGGCGACGATCTCACAGGCGATGGAGACCTTGACCAGATCGGTGTTGGCCCAGTCGTTGACCATCCTCTCCCACTCGTTGGTCTTCGACATCAACGAGGACGAGAAGCGGCGGCGAGCGGTTGGATGGTTAGGGATTTGAGAGAGAGACAGACATATGAGGGTTTCTCGATGAGGAGGGAAGCGACGAGACGGAGAGAGACGAGATAGGAGTAGTGGGGTAGGCGCGGCTATTGAATAAGGCTGCAACAATTTGACTACTCGACGCTCGTGACTGACAAGTGGGCCCGCTTGGCAACCCTAGCGTGTGGTGCCAAACTGGGCGTGTTTTTTTTCAAAAACTTCTGAGCTCTGAAGGCTGAGTTCAGAATACCTTTTTTTTGCGAGCAAGTTCCGAGCAGCCCTTATCCACTGCGGACTGCGTTTCGATACACCTAAGAGCATCTCCAGCCGCAACCCCAACAGACCCCCCAGGGCGACTTTTTTCGCGCCGGCGCCGAAAAAACCCACCAGTCGCGCCCCAAGATGCCGAAATTTGCCGGCTCGGCCCGTTTTTGGGCCCGGCGATCCCAGGCCGAACCCAGCGCACTGGGGGGCGCTCGGGGGCTCCGTCGGAAGGGGAAAACACGTCTGGGCCACACTGTCAGGCGAAAAGTCAAGCCAATCGTCCAGATTCGCCCCCACCCCTGCGCGCTCGGCCACCACCCTGCCGACCCCGGCGCCGCCCACCACCCAGCACCGCCAGATAGGCCATTCCCCGCCGGAAAAGAGAGAAGGTTTCACCGCGGCAACCTTTCTACCACCTTCCGGGCGAGTTTTCCGGCGCTCCGGCCGCGCAGGGCGGTATACCAGCAGCTGTGCGCCCACCACACCCGCCAGATGTTCGGCGATTTGCCTGTTCGGCGATGGACTCGGACGACGAGGAGGCGCTCGCGGCGTTGCTGGAGGAGGAAGCCGATGCCGACGTCCAGGACAAGGAGCATCTCATGGTCCTCGCCGCCCTCGTCGGCCTGCTCGCGAGCAATGAAAAGCTGCGGCGAGGTGGCTCGGCGTGGGAGCGGCTGAAAGCAAAGAACCGGCATCGTCTGGAAGGCTATTGCATGCTCTACTCCGACTACTTCGCCGACGCTCCATTGCACGGCGACAAAGTATTTCGGCGCCGTTATCGGATGAGCCGAAAGCTTTTCCTCAGGATTGTGAATTCAATCCGGGAGTTCGACAGCTACTTCAAGTGCAAGAAGGATTGCACCGGCAAACTTGGATTCACCTCAATCCAGAAGTGCACGACAGCTATGAGGATGCTTGCATACGGAGCTCCCGGTGATTCACTCGACGACTATGGGCGCATGGCCGAGTCCACGACCATTGAGTGTTTCTACAAGTTCTGCAGGGCAGTGGTGGCAGTGTTTGGACCGCAATACTTGCGATCACCCAATGCTGAAGACACTGCTCGGATCTTAGCACAGAATGCAGCAAGAGGATTTCCTGGGATGCTTGGAATCATCGACTGCATGCATTGAAAATGGAAGAATTGTCCATTTACTTGGCAGGGGATGTACAAAGGCGCTAAAGGCGGTTGCAGTGTGGTACTTGAGGCAGTGGCCACACAGGACCTCTGGATTTGGCATTCTTCTTTGGTATGCCAGGAACTCACAATGACATCAACGTGCTGCAGCGCTCCCCTGTCTTTGCCAAGCTTGTTGAAGGTCATTCTCCTCCGGTGAACTTCGAGGTCAATGGGCGGCACTATAACAAGGGGTACTACCTAGCTGATGGCATCTATCCGAGATGGTCTACATTTGTGGAGACTATCTCAAACCCTGTGCCAGGAGGCAAGAACTCCCACTTTGCGAAGGTTCAGGAGGCTTGCAGAAAGGATGTCGAGCGGGCATTTGGTGTGCTCCAATCTCGATTTGCTGTTGTCCGACACCCTGCTCAGACCTGGTCGAAAGATCAAATATGGAAGATCATGACTTGCTGTGTCATCTTGCACAATATGATCATTGAGAGCGAGCAGAAAGAGCCAGTGTTTGACACTGAACCATATTACAGGCAGGGTCCTCTTGCGCAAGTTGATCACCAGCTACCGGCAACCTGGACTGCCTTCCTTAATATGCGTCAGGAGATCCGAGACCCACAGGTGCATCAACAACTGCAACAGGATCTGGTGGAGCACCTATGGAGGCTCAAGGGCAACGCCTAGCTCGACGTGTTTTGAAATATGAGTTTTTATTTGTTGAACTATATAATTTGTATTGAACTATTTGATTTCTATTGATTTTCTGTGATGAACTATGTGATAAAAAAATTATTTTTGTTGAATTTGCGCCGAACCACGGCGAATATGGGCCGATTTACGCCGATATCGAACCGATTTTTCGCCGAAAATGGGCCGAAAAGCGAGCACATTTACGTAAAAAATGGGCAGATATCGGCTCCTGGGGGCGACCTGAGGGCGGCGGCTGGGAACCCAATCGCCCCCAGAGTAGATTTTAGCGCCGGCTCGCCCCCAGGCGGTGATTTTTAAGCCTCCTGGGGACCAACGGCTGGAGATGCTCTAACCAGCTAGCCTGCACCGACAAAAATTACTGTACCACAGAACTTTGGTCAGTTCGGATCAACGGTAACGAACGACCTCAGTGGGCGCGGTAGTACTTTACTGCCAATGTAGTAGTATGCAGTATTCGGTCCGTTGGAGAAACTTGGTCTGATTCGCTCTCCTCCTACGGAAGCATTGAGCTGGAAAGAGGTCTGACTTCCTAACGTGGCAACTTGCAGATCCAACTGGATTATGCGGATGCCCGCCCGATGATTGGCCGAGGGAGGTCGGTGATGGTCTGCGTTCAGTCCAGCATGTCCACGAATAAAGCAACAGCGTGCGCATGCGCGCCGAGCACATGGCCATGCCCTTGTAGGCAAAGGCAGGTACATGGATTATCCTTGGGAGGAGGCAGGGCCAGGGCAGCTAACCCTGTTCTAGATTGCAAGACAACTGCGCAAACGGCAAAGATATATCATTTGGGCAATCAGCTTGGTTTTTGCCCTTCGGCTTCTAACTAAGGACTGACCCCTTCCGTCAGTTGTTTGATCGGCGGCCAAACATGCGACCCGCAAATTTCCTTCTGCATCTGTCCGTGGACAGAGGGGATCAGTCCACGGACAAAGATGCGGGAGGTCATCATCCAACGCTGTCCGCATACATTTCAAACACCTTTTCAACAAGGCAGATGAAATTCATGCAAACACGGCGGATTTTCATAAGATTTGAAATATTTAGAAGAAAAAAAATGATCCAACCCTAAACCTATCCTACGGCGCCCGCATTTTAGGGAGAACCAACTAGCTCTGGATTCGAGTGGCATTTCACCCCTAACCACAACTCATCCACCGATTCTCCAACATTAGTTGGTTCGGGCGTCCAAGCCCTTGTCGTCCTCCATCCGCCGTCTTCATGATCACCGGTGATAAGACTGATGAAGTGAAGCTGTGGGCTCCGGGGAGCAAGAGTAGAACACGGAGAAAGACTGGTCCACATGGGACACAAGGCCCTTCCGCCTCCCGTGCCCTACTCATCCTCAGAGGAGTCCGCGCCTTGTCCCTCACCAGCGAGCCTGCTTAATGGCGCATACGGACCGACGGGGCATTCAACGGGCGTCTCCGGCATTGAACAGGCGTGGACAATGAAAACGCGTCGCGGACGGCATCCTCGGCGGCGTGCCGCTTCAATGGTGGAGGCAGTGAGAGGGAGGGGGGATTTGGGTGGCGTCGCCATTGAAGCGGGCGTCTCGGAAATGTGAGATGTCACTTTTGCTGGCGTCAGCCAGGAACGCAACCCGGTGAGGAGGAGGGGGTTTGGGTGGGTCAGGGCGGTCAGAAGCTGACGTGGTTGCTGTCCGGACGCCCGCAAAGCCCCCCCCCCCCCCCCCGGTTTGTCTCCAGTTTTGCGGGAGAATGTATGTCCGGACCGTGCCGCGGACCGATATAGGACTACGTTGGATGGCTTTCAAGGTCCGGACAGCGCGGTCCGGATGTATGCGGGCGGTTTGAGGGTGGGCATTGGAGATGCCCTTAGTACATTCACAGATTCCCACATACACTCATCTTTTAAATGCACCATGCACACCCTATCTTTATAAGCACCTTCGAGATATTAATTCGGCACAACATCTTAAGATTGACAAAGTCATCATAGTCGCCTCGTATTCGATATGAACGTTTCCTCCTGAATGAGCATCGCCGGAAAGGCTGGAATAAATACAGAAAAATACGAATACCAATGGCACGTCTAGGACTTGAATCCTCAAGGGTTGGTTACACCATAAGAAATCTAACCATGTGACCTACGCTCAGTTCACGATTGGTGGCCAACACTCACCTCGTCCGTAGGTACGAAATCCTGCATAAGTGTGCACGTCTCAGAAAAAGACTAATTCATCAAAGCCGATTTAGTTTCCCATAAAAAGGGTTAATAACATAATAACCTGCATCGCCGGAAAGGCTGAAATAAATACAGAAAAATACGAATACCAATGGCAAGTCTAGGACTTGAATCCTCAAGGGTTGGTTACACCATAAGAAATCTAACCATCTGAGCTACGCTCAGTTCACGATCGGTGGCCAACACTCACCTCGGCCGTAGGTACGAAATCCTGCATAAGTGTGCACGTCTCAGAAAAAGACTAATTCATCAAAGCCGATTTAGTTTCCCATAAAAAGGGTTAATAAAATAATAACCTAAACATGTTTTAATAGTACTTTTTTCATGAGTGCAAATGACATGCACATATAGGTGATATTTTTTAAAACATTTTAGTATCTTATATGCATTTTTCTGAGTTCATACGAATTTGTTATGAATTTTCATAGTACTAGTCAAATGACTTTGACGGAAGGGCATTCACACGACCTAAAATGCATTTTAGGGGCAAAAATTGAGCAAACTCAGAAATTAGAGGTAAATCTGGGTAGCGGGTTGAGTTAAGGGCAGAAATGTGTATGTCCCTTTAAGAACTGTTCATGCAGTGTAAAAAATGATTGTGTAAATTTAAATTTTGCTGATAGCCTAGAAAAAATGTTCGTGACACTCCAATTTTTTTACGCATTCCAAAAATATATTCATAAATATTTCATAAAATTGCAATACAATTTAATAAAAGTTCAGGTAATATGTTTCTTACCATTCCAAAAATATTGTTGACATTTATTTATTTTACGCATTTCACAGATATGTTCATGACATTTTTTTTAAATGTGTATACAATATAAAAAAATGTTCGTAATTAAAAACGAATATTTCATACCATTAAAAAACGTGATATTGAAAAAAATTATGCATTTCAAATATATGCTCGTGAAAACTATAAAAAATGTTAATACGATGTAAAAAAAAGTTTGCGTACCTTTTTAAAAATGTTTTATAACATTCAAAAAATGTTCAGCGTGTGTTTGGAAAATGTTTAACATGTACTCGAGAAAATTTTCAAGCATGTATTTGACAAAATGTTCAACGTGTATCAAAGAATTTTTCATATATTTACAAAAAAACTATAACTTGTCTAGAAAATTAGACATGTACTTGTAAAAAGGAAAAATGGGGAAAATGAAAAAGAAAAAGAAAAATAAAAAAGGGATAAAAACACAAACAAAAAAAATAAAAAAGGAACAAACATATAAGAGGAGAAAACCAAAAAAGATGCATGGAAGGTTCTGAAACTGCTCCAGACTACTCTCTAAAACTTTTCCAAAACTGTATAATGGGTCGCCCACTACGGGAACAGCACAACCAGCGCAAGTGGTGAGGCCAGGCAAGGGACGTAAATCCGTAGTGATCTAACTGCTCTTATATTTCTTCACCGAGGGAGTATTTGGCACCTTATATGCCAGTTAAAAGGCATTTTGCAACAGGCGCATCTCCATCTACCTTCGGCTCGGCCCATCTAAGTTTTTTCTTTCTCACTAGTGTAAATTTTGAACGTTCAGTCGATTTTTTTAGTCGATTTTTATGGTTGTTTTTCTCCTTTTATTTTTATACCTTTTTTCAATGCGTCAATATTTTTTGATTTTGTGAACTTTCTCAAATTTGTGAACTATTTTCAGATTTCGTAAACTTTTTTCCAAATTTGCTTTATTTCTTCTTCTTTTTTTCATTTTTAAATGTGTGCCTTTTTTTCAATTTAGTAAACTTGTTTCACGTGTCTTGACCTTTTTTCTATTTTTAGGAGCTTCCAAAAACCCAATATTTTTATATTGGAACATGTGTAGTTTTTTCGAATCCACAAACCATTTTCAGATGCATGAACACTTTCCGAATCCCCGATTTTTTTTTTCAAAGTCCACGTATTTTTTTTGAATTCATTTATTATAAAAAAATCTATGAACTTTTTCATACATATGATTTTTTGGTTATTGAAATTTATGAACTGTTACCAAATTCCAGGTTGCTCTCAAATTTGTAGTTTATCTCCCCCATTTTTTTCAATTTTTTTTGAACTTCTGCATATAATGTTTATTTTGAAATGTATGAACTGTTTTGAAATCCACTATTTTTCTGTCATAAGTCAACGGTTAACCATCCACCTGTCAACAACTGTCAGACATAGCTGGGCCTGCCCAGAACGCGCGCCTCTGGGTGCTGCCGAACTGGCGCTTAAGGCGCTGGTTAGCAGCTGTCGGCTAGGGTGAAGAAAATATGCCCTAGAGGCAATAATAAAGTTGTTATTTTATATTTCCTTATATCATGATAAATGTTTATTATTCATGCTAGAATTGTATTAACCGGAAACTTGATACATGTGTGGATACATAGACAAAACACCGTGTCCCTAGTAAGCCTCTACTAGACTAGCTCGTTAATCAAAGATGGTTAAGTTTCCTAACCATAGACATGTGTTGTCATTTGATGAACGGGATCACATCATTAGGAGAATGATGTGATGGACAAGACCCATCCGTTAGCTTAGCATAATGATCGTTCAGTTTTATTGCTACTGCTTTCTTCATGTCAAATACATATTCCTTCGACTACGAGATTATGCAACTCCCGGATACCGGAGGAATGCCTTCTGTGCTATCAAACGTCACAACGTAACTGGGTGATTATAAAGATGCTCTACAGGTATCTCTGAAGGTGTTTGTTGGGTTGGCATAGATCGAGATTAGGATTTGTCACTCTGAGTATCGGAGAGGTATCTCTGGGCCCTCTCGGTAATGCACATCATAAGAAGCCTTGCAAGCAAAGTGACTTATGAGTTAGTCACATGATGATGTATTACGGAACGAGTAAAGAGACTTGCCAGTAACGAGATTGAACTAGGTATGAAGATACCGACGATCGAATCTCGGGCAAGTAACATACCGATGGACAAAGGGAATAACGTATGTTGTCATAACGGTTCGACCGATAAAGATCTTCGTAGAATATGTGGGAGCCAATATGAGCATCCAGGTTCTGCTATTGGTTATTGACCAGAGAAGTGTCTCGGTCATGTCTACATAGTTCTCGAACCCGTAGGGTCCGCACGCTTAACGTTCGATGACGATTTAGTATTATATGAGTTATGTGATTTGGTGACCGAATGTTGTTCGGAGTCCCGAATGAGATCACGGACATGACGAGGAGTCTCGAAATGGTCGAGAGGTAATGATTGATATATAGGACGATGGTATTCGAACACCGGAAGTGTTCCGGAGGGTACCGGGTACATATCGGGTCACCGGAAGGGGTTCCGGGCACCCCCGGCAAAAGATATGGGCCTAATGGGCCAAGAGGGGAAACGCAGCAGCCAGCAGGGGCTGCTGCGCCCCCATATGGGCCGAACCATAGGAGAAGGAAAGAGGGGAAGAGAGAAGGAAGGGGAGGGATTCGGCCTCCCCCTTCCTTCCCTCCTCCCTCCTCTTTCCTTCACCCTCCGGCACTTATGGAAAGGGGGGAGGCCAAATTGGGGAGGACCCCAAGTAGGATTCCTCCTACTTGGGGCGCCCCCTTGCTGCGCCCCTCCCTCTCCCACCTTTATATACATGGGGAGGGGCGCCTAGAACACACAACATTAAATGTTAGCCGTGTGCGGCGCCCCCCTCGACAGATTACACCCTCGGTCATATTCTCGCGATGCTTAGGCGAAGCCTTGCGTGGATCATTTCACCATCACCGTCACCACGCCGTTGTGCTGACGGAACTCATCTATTTCCTCGACACTCTGCTGGATCAAGAGTTCGAGGGACGTCATCGAGCTGAACGTGTGCAGAACTCGGAGGTGCCGTACGTTCGGTGCTTGATCGGTCGGAACGAGAAGAAGTTCGACTACATCAACCGCATTGTCAAACGCTTCTGCTTTCGGTCTACGAGGGTACGTAGACACACTCTCCCCCTCTCGTTGCTATGCATCTCCTAGATAGATCTTGCGTGAGCGTAGGAATTTTTTTGAAATTGCATGCTACGTTTCCCAACAGTGGTATCAGAGTCAGGTCTATGCGTAGATGATATGCACGAGTAGAACACAAAGAGTTGTGGGCGATGATAGTCATACTGCTTACCACCAACGTCTTATTTTGATTCGGCGGTATTGTTGTATGAAGCGGCCCGGACCAACCTTACATGACCACGTTCATGAGACCGGTTCCACCGACAGACATGCAACTAGTTTTGCATAAAGGTGGCTGGCGGGAGTCTGTTTCTCCTACTTTAGTTGACTCGAATTTGACTGCGGCCGGTCCTTGTTGAAGGTTAAAACAACAAACTTGATAAACCACCGTTGTGGTTTGTAGGTAAGAACGATTCTTGCTAGAAGCCCGTAGCAGCCACGTAAAACTTGCAACAACAAAGTAGAGGATGTCTAACTTGTTTTTCCAGGGCATGTTGTGATGTGATATGGTCAAGACATGATGTGATATACGTTGTTGTATGAGATGATCATGTTTTGTAAAAGTTATCGGCAACTGGCAGGAGCCTTATGGTTGTCGCTTTATTGTATGAAATGCAAACGCCATGTAATTGCTTTACTTTATCACTATGCGTTAGCGATAGTTGTAGAAGAAATAGTTGGCGAGATGACCACGATGCAATGATGGAGATCAAGGTGTCGAGCCGGTGACGATGGTGATCATGACGATGCTTTGGAGATGGAGATCAAAAGCACAAGATGATGATGGCCATATCATGTCACATATTTTGATTGCATGTGATGTTTATCCTTTATGCATCTTATTTTGCTTAGTACGGCGGTAGCATTATAAGATGATCCTTCACTAAATTTCAAGGTATAAGTGTTCTCCCTAAGTATGCACCGTTGCGACAGTTCGTCGTGTTGAGACACCACGTGATGATCGGGTGTGATAGACTCTACGTTCAAATACAACGGGTGCAAGACAGTTTTGCACATGCGGAATACTCGGGTTAAACTTGACGAGCCTAGCATGTACAGACATGGCCTCGAAACACTGGAGACCGAAAGGTCGAACATGGATCATATAGTAGATATGATCAACATAGAGATGTTCACCATTGATGACTACTCCATCTCACGTGATGATCGGACATGGTTTAGTTGATTTGGATCACGTATCATTTAGATGACTTGAGGGATGTCTATCTAAGTGGGAGTTCTTAAGTAATTTGATTAATTGAACTTAATTTATCATGAACTTAGTCCTGATAGTATTTGCGTATCTATGTTGTAGATCAATAGCTCGCGTATAGCTCCCCTGTTTTATTTTGATATGTTCCTAGAGAAAACTAAGTTGAAAGATGATAGTAGCAATGATGCGGACTGGGTCCGTGATCTGAGGATTATCCTCATTGCTGCACAGAAGAATTATGTCCTTGATGCACCGCTAGGTGACAAACCTATTGCAGGAGCAGATGCAGACGTTATGAACGTTTGGCAAGCTCGGTATGATGACTACTTGATAGTTTAGTGTGCCATGCTTTACGGCTTAGAACCGGGACTTCAAAAACGTTTTGAACGCCACGGAGCATATGAGATGTTCCAAAGAGCTGAAATTGGTATTTCAGACTCATGCCCTTGTCGAGAGGTACGAGACCTCTGACAAGTACTTTGCCTACAAGATGGAGGAGAATAGCTCAGCCAGTGAGCATGTGCTCAGAATGTCTAGGTACTATAGTCGCTTGAATCAAGTGGGAGTTAATCTTCCAGATAAGATAGTGATTGACAAAGTTCTCTAGTCACTATCACCAAGCTACTAGAACTTTCTGATGAACTATAATATGCAAGGGATGACGAAAACGATTCCCGAGCTCCTCGCGATACTGAAATCGGCGAAGGTAGAAATCAAGAAAGAGCATCAAGTGTTGATGGTTGACAAGACCACTAGTTTCAAGAAAAAGGGCGAGGGAAAGAAAGGGAACTTCAAGAAGAATGGCAAGCAAGTTGTCACTCCCATGAAGAAGCCCAAAGCTGGACCCCAAGCCAGAAACTGAGTGCTTCTACTGCAAAGGAAATGGTTGCTGGAAGCGGAACTGCCCCAAATACTTGGCGGATAAGAAGGATGGCAAAGTGAACAAAGGTATATTTGATATACATGTTATTGATGTGTATTTTACTAGTGTTCATAGTAGCCCCTGGGTATTTGATACCGGTTCAGTTGCTAAGATTAGTAACTCGAAACAGGAGTTACAAAATGAACAGAGACTAGTTAATGAAGAGGTGACGATGTGTGTTGGAAGTGATTCCAAGGTTGATAAGATCACCATCGCACACTCCATCTACCTTCGGGATTAGTGTTAGACCTATATAAATAAATGTTATTTGGTGTTTGCGTTGTGCATGAATATGATTGGATCATGTTTATTGCAATACGGTTATTCATTTAAGTCAGAGAATAATTGTTGTTCTGTTTACATGAATAAAACCTTCTATGGTCATACACCTAATGTAAAGGGTTTATTGAATCTCGATCATAGTAATACACATATTCATAATATTGATGCCAAAAGATGCAAAGTTAATAATGATAGTGCAACATACTTGTGGCACTGCCGTTTAGGTCATATTGGTATAAATCGCATGAAGAAACTCCATGTAGATGGACTTTTGGAATCACTTGATTATGAATCATTTGATACTTGCGAACCATGCCTCATGGGCAAGATGACTAAAACTTCGTTCTCCGGAACAATGGAGCGAGCCAATGACTTATTGGAAATAATACATACCGATGTATGCGGTCCGATGAGTGTTGAGGCATGCGGCAGGTATTGTTATTTTCTAACCTTCACAGAGGATTTGAGCAGATATGGGTATATCTACTTAATGAAACACAAGTCTGAAACATTTGAAAAGTTCAAGGAATTTCTGAGTGAAGTGGAGAATCATCGTAACAAGAAAATAAAGTTTCTACGATCTGATCGCGGAGGTGAATATTTGAGTTACGAGTTTGGCCTTCATTTAAAACAATGTGGAATAGTTTCACAACTCACGCCACCTAGAACACCACAGCGTAATGGTGTGTTCGAACGTCGTAACCATACTTTATTAGATATGGTGCGATCTATGATGTCTCTTACCGATTTACCACTATCGTTTTGGGGTTATGCATTAGAGATAGCTGCATTCACGTTAAATAGGGCACCGTCTAAATCCGTTGAGACGACATCGTATGAATTGTGGTTTGGCAAGAAACCTAAGCTGTCGTTTCTTAAAAGTTTGGGGTTGCGACACTTATGTCAAAAGGCTTCAGCCTGATAAGCTCGAACCCAAATCGGACAAGTGCGTCTTCATAGGATACCCTAAGGAAACAATTGGGTACACCTTCTACCACAGATTCGAAGGCAAGATCTTTGTTGCCAAGAATGGAACCTTTCTAGAGAAGGAGTTTCTCTCGAAAGAAATGAGTGGGAGGAAAGTAGAACTTGATGAGGTAATCGTACCTTCTCTCGAATTGGAAAGTAGTTCATCAGAGAAAACCGATCCCGTGATGCCTACACCAACTAGAGAGGAAGCTAATGATGATGATCATGAAACTTCAGATCAAGTTACTACAGAACTTTGTAGGTCAACCAGAACACGATCCGCACCATAGTGGTACGGGAATCCTGTACTGGAAGTCATGTTACTAGACCAAGGCGAACCTACGAACTATGAAGAAGTTATGATGAGCCCAGATTCCGACAGATGGCTTGAGGCCATGAAATCTGAGATAGGATCCATGTATGAGAACAAAGTGTGGACTTTGGTGGACTTGCCCGATGATCGGCAAGCCATTGAGAATAAATGAATCTTCAAGAGGAAGACGGACGCTGATGGTAGTGTTACTATCTACAAAGCTCGACTTGTCGCAAAAGGTTTTCGACAAAGTTCAAGGTGTTGACTACGATGAGATTTTCTCACTCGTAGCGATGCTTAAGTCTGTCCGAATTATGTTAGCAATTGCCACATTTTATGAAATCTGGCAAATTGATGTCAAAACTGCATTCCTTAATGGATTTCTTAAAGAAGAGTTGTATATGATGCAACCAAAAGGTTTTGTCAATCCTAAAGGTGCTAACAAAGTATGCAAGCTCTAGCGATCCATCTATGGACTGGTGCAAGCATCTCGGAGTTGGAATATACGCTTTGATAAGGTGATCAAAGCATATGGTTTTATACAGACTTATGGTGAAGCCTGTATTTACAAGAAAGTGAGTGGGAGCTCTGTAGCATTTCTGATATTATATGTGGATGACATATTGCTGATTGGAAATGATATAGAATTTCTGGATAGCATAAAAGGATACTTGAATAAGAGTTTTTCAATGAAAGACCTCAGTGAAGCTGCTTACATATTGGGCATCATGATCTATAGAGATAGATCAAGATGCTTGATAAGATTTTCAATGAGTACATACCTTGACAAGATTTTGAAGGAGTTCAAAATGGATCAGTCAAAGGAGTTCTAGCTTGTATTGTAAGGTGTGAAGTTGAGTAAAACTCAAAGCCCGACCACGGCAGAAGATAGAGAGAGAATGAAAGTGATTCCCTATGCCTCAGCCATATGTTCTATAAAGTATGCCATGCTGTGTACCAAACCTGTTGTGTACCTTGCCATGAGTTTGTCAAGGGGGTACAATAGTGATCGAGGAGTAGATCACTAGACATCTGTCAAAATTATCCTTAGAGGAATAAGGAAATGTTTCTCGGTTATGGAGGTGATAAAGAGTTCGTCGTAAAGAGTTACGTCGATGCAAGCTTTGACACTGATCTAGATGACTCTAAGTCTCAATCTAGATACGTATTGAACGTGGGAGCAATTAGCTAGAGTAGCTCCATGCAGAGCATTGTAGACATAGAAATTTGCAAAATACATACGGATCTGAATGTCACAGACCCGTTGACTAAACTTCTCTCACAAGCAAAACATGATCACACCTTAGTACTCTTTGGGTGTTAATCACATAGCGATATGAACTAGATTAATGACTCTAGTAAACCCTTTGGGTGTTGGTCACATGGGGATGTGAACTATGGGTGTTAATCGCATAAAGATGTGAACTATTGGTGTTAAATCACATGGCGATGTGAACTAGATTATTGACTCTAGTGCAAGTGGGAGACTGAAGGAAATATGCCCTAGAGGCAATAATAAAGTTGTTATTTTATATTTCCTTATATCATGATAAATTTTTATTATTCGTGCTAGAATTTTATTAACCGGAAACTTGATACATGTGTGGATACATAGACAAAACACTGTGTCCCTAGTAAGCCTCTACTAGACTAGCTCGTTAATCAAAGATGGTTAAGTTTCCTAACCATAGACATGTGTTGTCATTTGATGAACGGGATCACATCATTAGGAGAATGATGTGATGGACAAGACCCATCCGTTAGCTTAGCATAATGATCGTTCAGTTTTATTGCAACTGCTTTCTTCATGTCAAATACATATTCCTTCGACTATGAGATTATGCAACTCCCGGATACCGGAGGAATGCCTTGTGTGCTATCAAACGTCACAACGTAACTGGGTGATTATAAAGATGCTCTACAGGTATCTCCGAAGGTGTTTGTTGGGTTGGCATAGATCGAGATTAGGATTTGTCACTCCGAGTATCGGAGAGGTATCTCTGGGCCCTCTCGGTAATGCACAGCATAAGAAGCCTTGCAAGAAAAGTGACTAATGAGTTAGTCACAGGATGATGTATTATGGAACGAGTGAAGAGACTTGCCAGTAACGAGATTGAACTAGGTATGAAGATACCGACGATTGAATCTCGGGCAAGTAACATACCGATGGACAAAGGGAATAACGTATGTTGTCATAACGGTTCGACCGATAAAGATCTTCGTAGAATATGTGGGAGCCAATATGAGCATCCAGATTCCGCTATTGGTTATTGACCGGAGAAGTGTCTCGGTCATGTCTACATAGTTCTCGAACCCGTAGGGTCCGCACGCTTAACGTTCGATGACGATTTAGTATTATGTGAGTTATGTGATTTGGTGACCGAATGTTGTTCGGAGTCCTGGATGAGATCACGGACATGACGAGGAGTCTCGAAATGGTCGAGAGGTAAAGATTGATATATAGGACGATGGTATTCGGACACCGGAAGTATTCCGGAGGGTACCGGGTACATATCGGGTCACCGGAAGGGGTTCCGGGCACCCCCGGCAAAAGATATGGGCCTAATGGGCCAAGAGGGGAAACGCAGCAGCCAGCAGGGGCTGCTGCACCCCCCATATGGGCCGAACCAGAGGAGAAGGAAAGAGGGGAAGAGAGAAGGAAGGGGAGGGATTCGGCCTCCCCCTTCCTTCCCTCCTCCCTCCTCTTTCCTTCCCCCTCCGGCACTTATGGAAAGGGGGGAGGCCGAATTGGGGAGGACCCCAAGTAGGATTCCTCCTACTTGGGGCACCCCCTTGTTGCTCCCCTCCCTCTCCCACCTATATATACATGGGGAGGGGGCGCCTAGAACACACAACATTAACTATTAGCCGTGTGCGGCGCCCCCCTCGACAGATTACACCCTCGGCCATATTCTCGCGGTGCTCAGGCGAAGCCCTGCGCGGATCATTTCACCATCACCGTCACCACGCCGTTGTGCTGACGGAACTCATCTACTTCCTCGACACTCTGCTAGATCAAGAGTTCGAGGGACGTCATCGAGCTGAACGTGTGCAGAACTCGGAGGTGCCGTACGTTCGGCGCTTGATCGGTCGGAACGAGAAGAAGTTCGACTACATGAACCGCGCTGTCAAACGCTTCCGCTTTCGGTCTACGAGGGTATGTAGACACACTCTCCCCCTCTCGTTGCTATGCATCTCCTAGATAGATCTTGCGTGAGCGTAGGAATTTTTTTGAAATTGCATGCTACGTTTCCCAACATAGGGATGTCTGGAAAATTCTACTTGCTGCATCAAAGGGGCAAATTGGAGAGCAACTAACTAAAGAGCGCTTGTTCCGAGCCACCCCAAGGGTCACTTGGGGATGGGCTGAGAGCACGCCACTTGGCGCGCTCTCAGCCACCGCCACGTGTCGCGCTCTGTGCGCTTTCTTCGGATTTTATTTTATTTTATTATATTTTTTCGCACGTGTTTTCGGCTTTATAGATGGTTTTCTCGGCTTTTCGGTTTTTCACCGGTCTTCCTTAGCTTTTGGACCAAAAATTTTTTTCAGGAAAAAAATATTTACGCGAAAAAACACGTTTGCTTCCGCGAGAGGCATGGCCGTGCCTTTCTGAAACGAAAAAAACGCGTTTTTCTTTTTTTTCGCGAGAGGTACGGTTTTGCTTCCTCGAGAGAGGCATGGTTTTGCTTCCACGAGAGGCATGGCCATGCCTCTCGAAAACGAAAAAAAACATGTTTTTTTTCACGAGAGGCATGGTTTTGCTTCTGCGAGAGGCATGATTTTGCTTCCGCGAGAGGCACGGCCCTGCCTCTCGGAAACGGGAAAAATGTGTTTTTTCTTTTTTTTTTCCTTCCGTGAGAGGCATGGTTTGCTTCTGTGAGAGGCATGGTTTGACTTTCGCGAGAGACACGGTCGTGCCTCTCGGAACAAAAATAAAATACGTGTTTTCCTATTTTTCTTCCGCGAGAGGCATGATTTTGCTTCCGCAATAAGCACGGTTTTGCTTCCGCGAGAGACACGGTCGTGCCTCTCGGAAAAGAAAAAAAAGTGCTCATGATCCGGCTTTTTCGTGAAAAATAGTTCGTCAAAACCTATCAACATAAGATCTAGTTTTGAAGATCTCGACACGAGGAATCTAACAGCGAAAATGATTCAAGATTTGGACGCACGGTTTAAGAGATAAATCATTTTGAATAAACGGATCTACGAAAAAGGGAAAACTCACACATTTCAACAAGTGGCGCCCATGCAGCGCACCACTTGTCGCGACCTGGAGAGGTGGAAGTGATCTTTGGAAGGAGTACTCCTCAATTACTGATTTCGGGTCGTTGATTCGCACAGGCATCGACACGAGCGATAATAGATGGGTAGGCCCACTTCGACCGGATAACACTACAAGCCTTCTAGAATGTCCCTGAACTGATTTTTTATTTTTTATTTCTTTTACTGTTTTTTGATTTTTCCCTTTCTTTTCTAGTCTTTTCTGTTTCTTTTTTATTCATTATCTTTTTCTCTGTTTCTTTTTTGTTTTTATAACATTACAGAATTTCAAAATTGTTTGGAATATTAAAATTACTGTTCACTTCACAAAATAGTTCTTTTTAAAATGATTACATTTGAAAAAAATCAGATTTTTCTTAAAATATTAAGTAATTTTCCAAATTTCGGAAAACTAGTAGAATTTCAAAATTGTGTTCAGGTTCCAAATGTTATTTCTATTTTAAGAAAAATGATCATTTTTGAAAAATTGTTCACATTTTGAAAGCATGTTCACAAGTTCGGAAAAAAAATTGCATTGTCAAAAATATTTATAGTTTCAAAAAATGTTCTAATTTTCTGAAATTTCAAAGATGCAAAAAATTGTTTGCTTTTCAAATTTAGTTTGGATTTTCAAAGGATGTTCGTGTTTTTTCAAATAAATCAGAATATCAGTATAAGTCCAGATTTTTACAAAATTTTCGGGATTTCAAAAATTGTTCGTCTTTTTCTTTAAATTATTGGAATTACCAAAAAAATGTTAATATTTTTCATTTTTTTGGTATTTCAAAAATTGTTTGCGTTTTCATATTTTCTTACCATTTCAAAAGTGCACACGTTTTTTAAAACTTTTTCCAAATGTTGACGTTGTATTTTTTTAACATGAACTGACAGTGGGAAAGCTCCCATTGACTTATATATTAATCTGTTGACGTTGTATTGTACGTGTTCATAATTATATTTCTCTTCTAATTAATGACTACAGGTCATTAGTTCTAGTGTTCAACGACATGCGTTTTGCTGTGACACGTCTCATTTACGAAACCTACCGAGGCCAAAACAGCGTGCTGGTTCTGAATCAAACAAGTTCCCTGCCTCTTTGAGATACGCTGGTGTAACTACCCCGCCAACCAGCGAGATCTGGTAACCTTCAACTTTTCCTTCTTTTATTCATTCTTTTTTCTTTTTTCTTCTTCCCGGTTTGATGAATTGTTTGCAAATACGTGAATTTTCTTCAAATTGATGAACTTATTTTGAATTTCTATGATATTTTTTCAAATTGATGAACTTTTTTTCAAAATCCATGTATTTTTTTATTTTTATGAAATTTTAGAAAATCAATGAACTTTTGTCAAATTTGATGAACTATTTCAAATTTGATGAACTTTTTTTTCAAATTCAATGACCATTTTATTTTAAATCCATGAATTTTTTGTTTCAATTTTGCCGAACTCTTTTCAAATATGTGAACTTTTTTTTCAAAATAATGAACTTTCTTTCAAAATCTATGAACTTTTTTGAATTCACGATGTTTTTTTTTGTTTTTTACAATTAGTTTCGTTCTTTTTTTAATGCGATCGAGCGAACCCAGAGGAGATAAAATGTGATCGATCTCGCATTACATGGGCCGGGTCACCAGAGTTGGTGCGTGGGCTCCAGGGAGCTTCCCTGGCGCTCGAAGCGCCCAATAGGAGCTGGCCGGTCCCTCTGTGTATCGATGGGACCTCCTATCTGCCGCATTTTGCGGCAGAATGGCAGGACTTCGCACAGGCAGTCCCTCATCTGGGCCGTCCCACCGATGTGCCCGATGGGACCTCCTATCTGCCACATTTTGCGGCAGAATGGTAGGACTTCGCACAGGCAGTCCCTTATCTGGGCCGTCCCACCGATGTGCCCGATGGGACCTCCTATCTGCCGCATTTTGCGGCAGAATGGCAGGACTTCACACAGGCAGTCCCTCATCTAGGCCGGCCCACCGATGTGCCCCACTTGTTGTTTCCTCTCGCGCGACGAAAAAAAAGGTAAAAGACCACGACATGCAGGAATCGATCCCGAGACCTCGCGTTGCGAAGGCTCCTATCCACGACCTATTAGCCAATCGACCAACCATCAAATGCTTGTCATGATAGGTGCAAAACACTATAATACAATACAGCAGGGTTTGAGTTTGGAAAACATTTTAGAATTTTTTTTTGAAATTGTGAACAGTTTTGAAATACCTTTTTTTAATTCCAAACTTTTTTCGAAAAGTGAACCATTCTTGTAATTCTGATTTTTTTTAAACAAGAATAATTCTATCAAATCCCAAACAGTTTTAAAAAATACGAACATTTGTGAAGAAATGAACGTATTAAGAAAAATGCAAACATTTTTTTAAATCCCTAAATATTTTCTGAGCACACGAACAATTTAAAATTTTTGCCCATAAATTGCAAAGCTTAACGATTTTTAAATCCAGAACACAAATTTAAAACATGAACATTTTTTAAAAAGAATGCGAGCAAAATTCTTATTTGTATCCTTTTTTGGAAATGCGAACAAAATTTGAAACATGTGAACAGTTTTTTGAAATTGCAAATAAAATGTTGAAACCACGAACATTTATGAAGCATTAACATTTTTCAGAAAAATTGTGAACAAATTTTGAAAATGAGAACATAATTTGAAATTCCTGAATATATTTTGAAACACAAATATTCTTTTTAATTCTGAACATATTTTCAAACGAGAACATTTTTTTGATTTTTTTTAAAAGGGAACTTTTATTAATTTATGAACAAAAGTTGGAAAAAGTAACATTTTTGAATACATGAACACTTTGGACACAACGGAATATTTTTTGCATCTATGAACAAAATTTTAAGGAGAGAACACTACCAGCATTTATTGAATTTGTGAACAAAATTTCAAAACACGAACATTTTTTGAAATTATGAACACATTTTGAAAGGCAAACATTTTTAAAAAAATCAAGAACAATTTTTGAATTTGAGAAGAATATTTGAAATAGGAACATTTTTTAAACTTATGAACATTTTTTATAAGGTAAATGTTTGTAAAAATATGCGAACATTTTTCAAAAATCACAATTATTTTTGGATCTTCTGAACAAAAATATGAAATAGAGACATTTTCTCAACTTTTGAACATTTTTTAAAATTTCAAACAAATTTTGAAATCTCTAAAAAATAAAAATATAAAGAAAAAACGAGTAGTAAAGGTATTACAAAAAGAAATAGAAAAGGAAATAGGAAAAAAGAAAAAGAAAAAATGAAACAGAAAAAACGAAAAAGGAAGAAAAAAATGAAAAGGAAAAACCACAAACGAAAAACGAAGAACCAGAGAAAACCGGTTCAGGAACCTTACAGAAGCTTCCCAAAACCGATCTGGAACCTTCTAGGAGGTTCCCAAAACCGGAAATTGTAGTGCGTGCTTTATCTCATATTTGGGCCGGGTCATCTTGTTCGCGAGCGCGCCTGCTTGTGCGAAGCGGCGGCATTTTGCCGCAACGCGCGGCCAGTAGGATTTCCCTGTATCGATTACAGCGAGCGCTACGCTCACATCCCCCGCGTGAGATGAGCCTGGCCCAACTAGCCAGTGCACGTATTTATGGTCAGTTTAATTATTAATCTGATCAAATAAATTGTGAATAGAAAACAAAAAATTTGTAAATTAGAATAAATGTTCATGCGCATTCAAAAAATGTTCCTGAATTCTAAAACGGTTCCTGACTTCAAAATATGTTCATGAGTTTAAAAAATATTCATGAAATTCAAAAAACATTCATGAATTCAAAAAACATTCATGAATTCAGAACAATGTTGGCAAATTCAAAACATGTCCTTGCAAAATACAATAAATGTCCGCTAACATTTAAAAATTGTGAATAATTTTTCAAATCACGAACATTTTTGAAGATCTAAAAAATTGAAATCCGGGACATGTTTTTTGAAAACATGAACATTTTTTAAAATAATTATAACATATTTAGAAATTACGTTTTTTTTGAAAAATACAAAAAGGTTTTGAATTTTCAAGCATTTTATAAAAAACCTAAAGAAATTGTGAAGTCATATTTTTCTTTCAAATTTTCTTTTTTTAAAGCGAACAATTTTTGAACATTTTTATTTTTTGTAAATTTGTGAATATTTCTTGAAATTACAAACATTTTTTTGAAATTTTGAGTAACTTTTGAATTTTCTTGAGTTTTTTAAAACAAAAAAATTTAAAGTTCCAAACTTTTTGAAAAAACAAGCAAATTTTAGAATCTCGATCAATTTTTTAATTTTTTTTAAATTTGCGAATTAAAAAATAAAAGGAGAAGAAAAGACAAAAACCAAAAATAAAATAAAACCGAGAACACAAGTAAAGGAAACAAACTATTCAGGAACCTTCTAGAATGTTGGAAAGACAATTTAGGTACCTACTAAAAGAGCTCCTGGCAGTTCGCTCGATTTATAATGGGCTGGCCCTTCTATGGTCGCTAGTGGGCGATCACTATGCTAAGGATTGCAGCTGGCGATATAGCATTCATGTGCCAGACTAGGATTCATAATAAGAGGGACATAGTAGCCCTGTCGATGTTTTACCCTCGCCCGACGACGCTCAAGCAAATGGGAGGAACGAACTACGGTTGTCCATGACTAAGGGCATGGCCAATGCTATCGAGTGTATAGCTTCCCTAGCTGGCACATCGGCTTGATCAGTATAGCTCAAACAAAAGGTGCTGCTTGCAGATGTCGGGGGATTGATTCTGAGTCACGGGAAATCCTCCCAAAAATCCTGGCTCGAGCTCTGAGGGCCTGGCTTTGCGTCTACGAGGCTACGAGCTAGGCATGGCGAGGACATAGCGAGGTACCCAGGTTCGGGCCACCTTGCAGTGTAATACCCTACTCCTGCTTGGTTGTATTCCTTGTGGACAGTGCTCTTGGAGCTACAAGATGAACCGGACCTCGAGAGTGCTAGCAATGCTGCTAGGGTTTAGGCAGGAGGCAATGAGCCAATCCCTTGCTATGGTGGCCGCACTACCCCTTATATAGATGCCTTGGGCCTCTTCCCCGAAAATATGAGTGGGAAAGGGCTACCACATGGCGGCATTTGAAAGGGGACAGGCGCCGGTGCTTCTCCTGACGAAAGGTGGTTTTCGCGTGCAAAAGGTGTTATCCATGACGCGCCAGGGGCTCCATGATGACTTTCGTCCTGCCGCGCCACCGTCTTGGTTCTCTATCATCAAAGGGGAAACCCTTGGGACTTGCTTTGGGGGCAGGTTGGCACAGCTGCTCCCTTAGCATCAAAGAGGAAACTGTCCTGGCCGCGCAGGCTGGCGCCTGCTTTATCAACGTCACCCACGTGATGGCGGCACCCGCCCTGCTTGGCTCCTCGGGATGCCTCGAAAGAGGGCGCCTCACGAGGGGGGGGGGGGGGCTCACGAGGCCGCCTGTAGTGGTGGTGGAATCAGTGAAGTCCTTCGTGGAAGAGAGCCCCTCGCGAGGCTGCTGGCTTGCGGCGCCCGTTGGTGGGTTGTCTTATGATTCGGGCCAAGCGGCCTTTCCTGGGCCGCAGGCAGGTGGCCCGTGGTACCCTGGTTCCCACTGGGCGGACAGTAGCCCTGGGCCCATGGCGTGCACGCTCCGCCCGTTGAGGAGGGGCGAAATGACGCGGGGCCTAAGATTGCCGAGCCCAGGCAGGGATGCGTGGCAGCACGATGGGATGGGGACACCCGCGCGGGGTGCGGGCGCATCATTGCTTCTCGTCTCCCTCTTCGCCTTCCTGCGCACTGCTCCCCTGCTTCCTCTGCTTCCCATCTCCGCCACCGCTGCCATGGCTCCCAAGAGGAAGCTCTCCGCTGCTACGAAGGGCAAGGCGGTGTTGGAGGAGGTGTCGCCGCTAGAGCCGGCGCCGGGGAAGGGCAAGGGCCGTGCCCGTGCACTTGCCACCGCGACGGGGATTCCCACTCGGGGCTGGACGCGTTCGGCGGCCACCATCGTGGAGGCCGGCTCCAGCGCCCGTGGAAAGGCCGCAACCCGCGGCCGGGGGGGGGGGGGGGGGTGGTGTTCGTGGTCGTGGGGGCGCGACGGGGCGCGCCCCCCCTCGCCCCGGGCGAAAGCCCACATGGCGGAGGTAGCGCACGAGTTCATCGTGGGAATGCATCATCGACGCTACAGCTGGCTATGGCTTCTAGACTCCTTTGCGAGGGTGGCGGAGGACGGCGACCCCTGGGCCTGTGGCTGCAGGCGGACGGCTGCTGCAACGGCCCCTTCTGGGCGGCGGTGGATTTCTCCCCCACCGGCTTCATGTTCGTGGTGCGGGGGTGGAAATATTTCGCCCGCTTCCACGACCTGAAGCACGGGCAGGTCCTGCAGTTCAGGTATGATGGAGCGGCCATCCTCTTCGTGAAGTTCTTCAGGGTCTCCGACGGCCGCATGGAGTGTTGCGCGAAAAGCGAGAGCGAAAGTGGCACTGACTCCTCCAGTGGAAGCGAAAGCGACGAGAGCTCCCAGAGTGTCAAGAGCGAGGACGACGACTCCGACTAGACGCGAGCGGCGCCCGGGCCGGACCCTTGAAGACGATTTCTTTCCTTTTGCTCCTGCAAGATCAATGTAGCCCCATGGGTGTATGAAGACGATGTCTTTTAGGGACTTGTTATTAAGCATTTAATGTCTCCTTGTTGCGCGCCCTCCTTGCGAGGTCTATTTCCTTCTTTTTTGCGTGCTCTGGTGCTCTACATCGTCAGGGCCCTGCATTCGAGCGTGCTATTACCGTCGCTGGTATGTTAGGGCGTGTACCTAGACAAGGCTAGAGGGTGTAGGACTTCGAGAGGAGATTGAGGCTCCCGAGGCGCGATGCTCAGGAAGCCCCCCCGTTGACGTGCAAGCGGCTTACGCAAAGAAGAAAGGGCGACGCCCGCGAGGTCGCGAGGGGAGGAATTTGAGAGGTGTTGCGGGCGGCCTTCGTGGCACATTAGACTTAGCTCTCTGGTATGACGTCCCCTGCGCATCACCGCCGGCAGGTCGCGCCTTGCGACATGTGTCTCCTCGTGTGGCCCCTGACGAGGCTTGATGGTAGCGCGACGGCCGCCTCGTGGAGGAGTGCTCGTGAGGCCGCCCGGGGAGGGGCATTCCTGGGACCTCTTGAGCCCTCGCGGCGATGGCCTCGGGAGGCCCTGCCAGCGCCGTGGCGGACGTGCTGGAGTTCCATGCCCGGAAGGTGAATTCCCCTGCTCCTGTACCAGAACCGATGTTGCCCCGTGGGGGCGTGAGAATGATGCTTCGGCATAAGCTTTTATCAAGCGCTCAACGTTATTTTTGTTGCACGCTATGCCCGCGACGCCTATTTTTCTTTCCCTGCTAGCCCTGGTGCTCTACATCATCAGGGCCTAGCCCCCGAGTGAGCTGCAGCCACTACTGGTATGCTAGGACGCGTGCCTAGAGAAGGCCAGAGGGTGTAGGGCTCCACGAGGTGGTTAAGGCTTCTGAGGCGCGGTGCTCAGGAGAGAGCCTCCCCCTTTGACGTGCAAGCATCTCGCGTGAGGAGAAAAAATCGATGCTCGCGGGGGAAGGATTTAGGGGATGCCACGACCAGCCCGTGCAGCTGGCCGCACTAGACTTAGCTTTCATGGCGTGATGTGCCAAGGTGCCCTCCGCATGCACGGCCCGCCAGGGACACTCACCCACGAAGCCCCCTTCTGCCACGGAACGCCGCCCGCGGGGTCGCCCGAGGAGGGGGAGGAGGCCTAAGGCCTCTAGTGCCCTGCATTAGCGAGATTGCCAAATTTTTGCAAATAACGAGACGGCGCGCACTTGTGAAGTTGCTTGTGGGTACCACACGAGGAGACAAGCACCAAGGACCTTGGTGAGGTGACATGCGCGGGAGCAGGCCCGCGAGCCAGAGCTCAGTCGCTTGGGTTTTGTGGTGCTGCCGGGTCTGACCTGAGCATGGGCGTCGTGCCCAGCCCCCGCTCGCGTGATACGCAGAAGAAAGATCGCGAGCGCGCGTGCCTCCTGAGGGTGCTTCAAGGTAAGCACACGCAATACTTGGAAAATTAAAATTTTACTGATGCATAAAAAGGTGTACTCCTCGGGAGGTCCTTGACTCTCAGGGCCCGACGCCCAGTGTGTCGCCGCCGCATGCCTCGGCATTCCCTCCAGCTTGGGGCTCCAGGATCAAGCGCATCAGCCTCGCGAAGGTGACTCCCGCACTCTCCAGGCCGAAGGGCATGCGCGCATGGCAGAGGGAGTCCATGGTACGACCGATCCATGGGAGGGGGGGAAGGGGTCCTCGTGGCTAGCCTTGTCAAAGTTGGTGAAGTCGGCACACATGCGCTTGTTGCGATTGGCCTTGGGGGCGACGACGGGGTTGGTGATCCACTCGGGGTGAAGCAGTTCGCGGATGATTCCTGCTTCTTGGAGTTTCTCGACTCCTTGCACGATGAACTCTTGCTTCTTGGGCGCCTGGCATCGTACCTTCTGCTTCACAGGGCATGTGTTGGGACACACGGCTAAGTGGTGCTCGATCACCTCCCTCGGTACCCCGGGCATGTCTGATGCTGTCCAAGCGAACATATCAGCATTTGCCCGGAGGAAGGCGACAAGCGTGCCTTCCTATTTGGGGGAGAGGCCGGCCCCAATGGTGAGGGAAGGGCCCGAGGTGGGGCCGTCCAGTGACACCTTCTTCGTCTCCGTGCGGACCTGGGAGAACCGCGGCTGCTTCTTCATGGGGTGGCCTCGGAGGGCCCCGCCTCGTCTTTGTCTGCCGGGTACGCGGTGGCGGCAGCCTTGTAGGCATGCTCGAGGGTGCGCATCACGTCCTTCTTGTTGTAGTGAATGATGATGGTTGATATGTCTCCAACGTATCTATAATTTATGAAGTATTCATGCCATTTTTACAACAATTCTATATGGTTTTGGTATGATTTGAATGGAACTAACCCGGACTGACGCTGTTTTCAGCAAAACTACCATGGTGTTGTTTTTTGTGCAGGAATAAAAGTTCTCCAAATGCAACGAAACTTTTTGACGATTTGTTTTGGAACAAAAGAGGCACTAGAAGCTTCGTGGGAGGACCACAAGGTGAAGGAGGTGGCCACTACCCACCAGGGCGCGCCAGAGGCCTTGGTCATGGGCTGGTGGGTAGTGGGCACCTCGTGGCCCATCTGGACGTGAGACCGACGCCAAAAAATCCTATAAATATAGAAACCCGCAGAAATAACCCTAGATCAGAAGTTCCGCCACCGCAAGCCTCTGTAGCCATGAAAAACCAATCTAGACCCTGTTCTGGCACCCTGTCGGAGGGGGAAATCATCACCGGAGGCCATCGTCATTATCCCGGTGGCCACCATGATGAGGAGGGAGTAGTCCACCCTCGGGGCTGAGGGTTTGTACTAGTAGCTATGTGTTTGACCTCTCTCTCTCTCTCGTGTTCTTGATTTGGCATGATCTTGATGTATTGCAAGCTTTGTTAATATAGTTGGATCATATGGTGTTTCTCCCTCTCTATCTTGTTGTGATGAATTGAGTTTTCCCTTTGAGATTTCATTATTATCAGATTGAATGCTTTTATGGATTTGAGAGCACTTGATGTATGTCTTGCTATGAATACCCGTGGTGACATTGGGGTAATCTATGCATAGGGGTTGATGTATGTTTTTGTCCTTGTTTCTTCGATAGAAATCTTGGGGCACTCTTTGAGGTTCTTTGTGTTGGATTGAGTATTATGAATCTGAAATTGTTTGATGCATATCGTATAATCAACTCACGGATACTCGTGGTGACATTGGAGTATCTAGGTGACATTAGAGTTGGTTAATGTGTATCATATGGTGTTATTTTAGTACGAACTCTTGGGCTGTTTGTGATACTTATAGGGATAGCTCGATAGATCGATCGGAAAGGATAACTTTGAGGTGGTTTCGTACCCTACAAACAATTTCTTCTTATGTTCTCCGCTAGGTAAGAACTTTGGAGTGATTCTTCATCGCACGTTGAGGTATGGTTATATCATCCAATTATATTAGCATTGTTGAGAGATTGCACTAGCAAAAGTATGAACCCTAGGCCTTGTTTCTAAGCATTGCAATACCGTTTGTGCTCACTTTTGTTGCTTGCTACCTTGCTGTTTTTTTATTGTTCCTATTACAAAAATCAATATCTACTATCATTACTACACTTGTATCACCATCTCTTCGCCGAACTAGTGCACCTATACAATTTACCATTGTATTTGATGTGTTGGGGACACAAGAGACTTTTTGTTATTTGGTTGCAGTGTTGTTTGAGAGAGACCATCTTCATCCTACGCCGCCCACGGATTGATAAACCTTAGGTCATCCACTTGAGGGAAAATTGCTACTGTCCTACAAAACTCTGCACCTGGAGGCCCAACACGAGTCTACAAAAATAAAGTTGCATAGTAGACATCAATGGTCTCACTGCAGCCCGGCATCTTGACAATGTTGTAGGCATGGTGGGTCACCGCCATGAACTTGGCAAGTGCGGGGTAGCCCAAGATGGCGTTGTAGGGCAGGCCAATGTGCGCCATGTCGAAGTCGATGAGCTTGGTGTGGTAGTTCTTGCGGCAGCCGAAGGTGACGGCGAGGCGCACCTGCCCCAGGGGCATCATGGAGCCGTTAGTCATGCCAGAGAAGGGCCTTGTGGGTAGCAAGCGCTCATATGGCACCTAAAGCAGCTCGAAGGTGTCCACAGAGATCACGTTGAGGTCGGCGCCATCGTCGATGAGCGTCTTGGTGACCGCCACATTGTTGATGGTGGGCGTGCACAGCAGAGGGATGGTGACCACAGACTTTGTGGACTTGGGGTGATCGGTGTGATCGAAGGTGATCCCGTACTGCGACCACTTGAGGGGCTTGGCACCTGCCGGCTTTGGGAGGGCCGCATTCACTTCGCGAGATAACTGCTTTAAGTGGCGGTTGGAGGGAGGAGCTTGAGCCCCACCAAGGATGCAGGCCACTGCACGAGGCTCCTGGTAGCCCCCGGCACCCTTTTCAGGCAGGTCGTCGTTGTTCCGGTTGGGGCGCGACAGGGCCACGTTGGCCTGCAAAGGGTTGGCCTCGTGAGGGCTGGCCTGTCGAGGCTGGTCCCGCCAGCCCTGACAAGAGTTGCTGTTGTCGTTGTCGCGCTCCTTCCAGCGTCCACCCTTGCGGCTGCCGCTGCGGCTTGAGCCATGGTCGTTGCAGCCACCGCGCTTCTCCTGCCGCTCGCCGCGAAGCAGCTTAAGCTCGTGGCAGTCTTCAGTGGCGTGGGAGTGCATGTTGTGATAGACGCAGAAGGGGGGGTCATCCTTCACCTCGTCGCGATCGTGGTCGCTCTTCCGCTCGGGCTCCACTGCAAGCATGGCGGGGGCCTTGCATTTGGAGTCACTGCCCTTGGGCTTGGCGGCGTCGAGGTCAGCGTCGGGGTCATTGTGGGCGAAGAGGCGGCCCTCCTCGGTCTTGGCGCACTTGTCAGCGAGGTCGAACAACTCAACCATGGTGTCGAGCTCGTCGTGGACTGCGAGCTTCTCGCGCATATTGACATCCATGACTCCTGTGGAGAATGCCGCGATGACCGCGGAGTCGGAGGCGCGCGGGATCATGTTGCGCACCTGGCTGAAGCGCTGGATGTACTTGCAGAGTGGCTCGTCGGGGCGCTAGCGGATGGCGCGCAGGTTGCTGAGCGCAAGGGGGCAGTCGGACGTGCCCTTGAAGTTGGAGATGAACAACTCACACAACTCTTCCCACTAGGTGATGGATCCCTCGGGAAGGTTCATCAGCCATGAACGCGCCGCATCCTTGAGGGCCATGGGGAACCAGTTCGCCACGACCTTGTCACCCCCCTCGGTGGCCTGGATGCTCAAGGAGTAGAGTGACATGAACTCCACGGGGTTGGCGGTGCCGTCGAAGCAAGGAGGCATCTCCGACTTGAACTTAGCGGGCCACAACACACGACGAAGCTCGCGCGTGAAGTCCATGCAGCCCCCGACGATGGAGACGACGCTGCCTGCTAGAGCGGCACAGTTCTAGTGCCCAGCAGCCGCGACCTCATGGATGGTGCAGTTCTGGCGGTTGTGCTGCCTCTCGAGGAGCACCCGCTCGTCACGCGCACGTTGGATGATCTGGCAGCTCGGGCCGTCGCCGTGCGGCGGAGAGGAGCCGTGGGAGGGATCAGGCGAGCGCTCCCAACAGTGACGTGGCACGTGGTCGTTGCGCAAAGGAGGTGGAGGAGGCGCGTCCTGCCGCGCCCGTGCGTCATGCGACGGCGGAGGTGGCAGGAAGCGAGATGGCGTTGGGGCGTCGCTGGCAACGTTGATGAGCTCGGTGATGCGGGCGAGCCATGCGTCGTAACCATCGTCGGTGGGGCGGTAGCGCAGCAGCTCCTGCACCATGAGGAGGGCAGCCTGTGGTGCCGGCGGGTCACGGCGGGCGAGCGAGGTTGCCATGGCCGTGCGCGTGGGCGGTCAGCGTTGCTGCTACTGCGGCTGCTGCTGCTGGTGCTGCCCGACCGAAGGGTGATTAGAGGAGGTCTCCGCCTCCGGCTCCGCGCCCACGTTGGCAGCGTGAGTGTGGCGGACGCGAGGGATGACGACGGGCTCCATATGGATACGGTTGGCGCGGCGCTGGGCGCGGCGAGCGCGGTCGTCGGCCATGGCGGAGCTGAAGCTTGAGGCGCAAAAACCAAGCCCCCTACCTGGCGGGCCAAATGTCGGGGGATTAATTCTGAGCCACGGGAAATCCTCCCAAAAACCCTGGTTCGAGCTCTGGGGGCCTGGCTTTGCGTCTACAAGGCTACGAGCTAGGCATGGCGAGGACACAACGAGCTACCAGGTTTGGGCCACCTTGCGGTGGAATACCCTACTCCTGCTTGGTTGTATTCCTTGTGGACAGTGCTCGTGGAGCTACAAGATGAGCCAGAGCTCGAGAGTGCTAGCAACAGTGCTAGGGTTTAGGCATGAGGCAATGAGTCAATCCATTGCTATGATGGCCGCACTGCCCCTTATATAGATGCCTTGGGCCTCTTCCCCGAAAATATGAGCGGGAAAGGGCTACCACATGACGACATTTGAAAGGGGACAGGCGTCGGTGCTTCTCTTGACGAAAGGTGGTCTTCGCCTGCAAAAGGTGTTATCCATGACACGCCAGGGGCTCCATGATGGCCTCTGTCCTGCCGTGCCACCGTCTTGGACCTCTATCATCAAAGGGGAAACCCTTGGGACTTGCTTTGGGGGCAGGTTGGCACAGTTGCTCCCTAAGCACTAAAGGGGAAACTATCCTGGCCGCGCAGGCTGGCGCCTGCTTTATCAACGCCACCCACGTGACGGCGGAACCCGCCATGCTTGGCGCCTCGGGAGGCCTCGGGAGAGGGCCCCTCACGGGGGGGGGGGGGGGGGGGCTCACAAGACCGCCCGTAGTGGTGGTGGAATCGGTGAAGTCCTTCATGGAAGAGAGCCCCTCGCGAGGCTGCTGACTCGTGGCGCCCGTTGGTGGGCTGTCTTATGATTCAGGCCAAGTGGCCTTTCCTGGGCCGCAGGCAGGTGGCCCGTGGTACACTGGTTCCCACTGGGCAGAGGAGTCTGGTTCCTTGCTGAAAAAAGTGTTGGAATGGTGGTGGCTGAGGTAACTCTTGCTCTGCATGGTAGTATGTTTTTTTGCTTCAAAGAAATTAATGAAGAAAAATGAAAGACCTAGTGATGACAGACCAAGAAAGGGACACTCCTACTATTGAGTAATGGTGGTTTAGGATAGCAACTTCAAAACAAATATCTACGTGGAATGCACAGGGAAGAACCTTGGTGCTGCCTCCATAGTTCATGCTCTATTATCCTATGCCTTGTTAACCAACTAAGGCCCATAATAAGTTCCAGCAAAAATAGTGGGTCCATAACAAATGTGCTCATTTGGTTAGGCCACATACAAACAACCATATAGTTCGATCATCAGAGAGATTAAAGCTCTCTCGACCGCCTTCACATATTGCAAGTTGAGGTCTTCTATAGTAGTGACCGGTTAACTTGAGCGTTCCAATTAGATAACCCAAAGGTCAAGATTTGACCAAACTAGCATCCGATGAAGTAGTATTTGTTGATCAAGGGGTAAAAACTGTCAAAGGGGATAAACATATCCAGAAGGGTTGGAGGCATTTTCGGGAGAAAGAAAATTTATGCTCATCGACAAGTGCTCGTCCGGTGACTCTAGTCCATCCAACTAGGTGAATGCCCATGTATTGCCACACTGGAATAAATTTAATATATGTAAATATGGCTTCTTAGAAAATATTATAGTTAAATTGTATACGTAATTTTACCAAGTAGTTCAGCTCCACCTTTTTGAAACCAATTTACACCTTTTAATTATGGTTAATTTTATGGATAGACTATCACATTTTCCTCGCCTTTTGTGTGCATCTGACTTTATCATGTGTCATGCTTTGTGGCCTCTGCAACGCTCCCCTTTTCTAAAAGAACCCATCTTTCTGTCCCTTACAGGCGAGAAAAGATAGAACTACCTCACTTAAATCCCCAAAGTTGGTTCATGATATGCATGAGACCAAGTCAAGTTCTAACCTTCGCTCACGAGGGGCTAACCTTCGGTGCATCCCCTTGCGCGTACTTCTATGAGCACACACATTTCTTTTCATGATCCACTATTGTGTCATAGTATCATCTGCGTCTGTGTTTGCTCATCCACTGTCAGTCCCTTGTGCTACAACGGTGCTTGCTGCATTCCCAATCAGAAACACTGTGGTGTAGTAATTTGTATTTTCAAACATACATATAGGTACATATGTTGCCATGATTTTTTAGATGTCATTCTAGAAGGATTTCCCTTTTCTTTGATTTTTCTCTTCCCCTTTCATTCTATACTAATATTTTCGCTAGTTCTAAAGTGCAATGTCATCATTCTTTTCCTTTTTGAGTAAAATCCCTTGATCCTTTTTAGGGATCTAGGGGTGATAGCTCCCAATGACTCAGTCCTCTTGTTCTTGCCCTACCGTTCCTGCCCCCCTACAACCAACTAGAAATCCCTGCCTGCAAGCTTTGAAACCAACAAAAGCTCTCCTAAATCACTCCTTCTCCATTGTCTTCCCTCCCACTTTGTAGTCCCCAGTATGCTCGTCAATCTCTACCACATTGCCACGACTAGCCATCTCCACTCAGCCTTGTACGTGTACAACAACAAAAAACTTCTATTCCATGGAACATTAATCTTGTCAAGAGCCATTTCCTTACTGTAAAATATACTCATGTATGGTATGCTCATTTTATACTTCTCAAACAGTTTCTTGTGCAGTGTTGTTGGACCAAGGGTTGGTGTTTCTCTGAGTAAATCGATGATTGCATCTGCCACCCACTTGGTCTTTGCTAATTTTGTTTGGGCCTTTCCCCCCTCCACGTGGACATGAATACTTGGGTTCAATTTGATCCAAAATAAAATGAAAAATATTAATTATACATTGAGATCAAGCATGATTGTAACTAAAATAAAGATTGAGATCAATCAAATAAGGGATCAATTTAATGTATAATAAAGGGATCGTTTTACTTTATGCATAAGGGAGGCACGCAACCTCCACCCACACCTCCCATATGGGCAGTGAACCGACAATCTTCTTGGCTCACTCTTATCAATCACAAAATCATTTCGAGTGAAAATCCAGTATGTAGTAACTCCATTTCGACAGTCCTTCATTGATTTGAATATTGTTCCTGGAGTAAGCTAAGGATCTTCCATGTCCCACTCAATCGTTGGCATGTCATCTCCATCATATTCCTATAGAACCAACATCAGTGTCACCCAATCGAGCAGGGCGGGTGGGCTCCTCTGAGTATTCTTCTTGCATTGCCAGTTGGATTTATCTATCCATCAATTCAGTGTTGAGACACATGGTACGTTACTCTATCGTCAAATAATTTTTTTCTACCACGCAACTAAGATCATGCTGGTGGGGATAGATCACTGGATCGGGTTTACCACTAGACGCACGGTCACCACATCAGAAGTAGAGTTGGTGATGCATGTAGCCGATCAGCCGAGTCGTCTCCTCATCGTGTAGTCGATCTCCCGTGAACGATTTGTGACGCCCCCGGCCTAATCGTGCACTAATCATACACGCAAATGCACACGATCAAGCCTAAGGACTCACGGGAAGATATCACAACACAACTCTAAAACATAAATAAAGTCATACAAGCTTTATATTACAAGCCAGGGGCCTCGAGGGCTCGAATACATAAGCTTGCGTACAAGCGTCAGCGGAAGCATCAGATATCTGAGTACAGATATTAAAAGAGAAACAGAAAGGCCTTCAAAAAGGCGGGGCAAACATAAACACTACGATCGAAAGGCGTAGGCCTCCTGCCTGGGACCCTTCGATCCTACTCCTGGTCGTCAGTCAACTCGTAGTAGTATCCATCCTCTGGGTAGTAGTAGTAGTCGATCGTCGGCAGCGCAGCTGTCTCAGGGGCTCCGTCATCTTGTTACGACAAACTGATATGGGGAGAAAAGGAAAACAAAGCAACCGTGAGTACTCAGAAGTACTCAGCAAGCAAGGATCTACACTACATATGCAACATTGTCAAAGGGAGGCTGTATATGTGGACTGGGCTGCAGAAATGCAAGAATAAGAGAAGGCCAGTCCTATCGAAGACTAGCATCTTCAGCGGTCTTGCAGCATTAGAAGAAGTAAACAGTACAATATAATGTAGCAGTATCATTAAGTCTCAACCTCACCCAGAGATCCTTCTCTCGACTCCCTGCGAGAAAGCAATCCCAGAGCCATACGGTCATTAACCTCGTCCGGAGATCCCTTCTCGACTCCCTACGAGAAGCATCCCAGAGCCATAGTATCCAAGTATCCAGTTCTAAATTGTATCAATCAGGATCAACTCCGAGTGTCCTTTACCGTAGGACCGGCTATCGATAGAAGTGTTCTTCCCTGCAGGGGTGCACCAACTTACCCAACACGCTCGATTAACTCCGCCGGACACACTTTCCTGGGTCATGCCCGGCCTCGGCCAAACGATACACCGCAACCCCCCAACCCTACCTAAAGCTCAGCAGAGAGGTCCCCGCCGGTCTACATCCTAAGCACTCAGGGGTCTTGGGCCATCGCCCTGTGCACTCCGGTTCATTGTGTGCAGGGTGGATACCAGCACCGCCTCGGAGGGTCGGTACGATCCGACCGTGCCACAATGCTGAACTAGACGCCTGACGAACTTTCGGCTGATGCTACGATGCAGAACGCCCAGACTATGCCCACGTGATGGTAATTGCTATCAGACCAGAGGCCTGCTCGATCAAATATCCAAATCGTTAGGACTAGGGGCTTGCGGTAACGAGCAGAGACTCACGAAAGATGTGACCCCATCGCCCCGTCTCGAGGACTTGCGGCAAGGGCCATGAATGCCCGGCCACGCCTCGTATTCCCACCACTCGGGCACCACACAGGCACCCGTCTTCACAGCACTCGCCTCTCAGGCGCACGCAGGTACCCCCAGGGCCGCCCCGCCTATCCAAGGAACAGTGTAAAGTCCAAGTATCCGTGTGTCCATAACATCAGGGGAATCCGAGTATCACCCTCGTTGGATTCCTACTCGATGTGTCTGTCAAGTGAACTCGGAGGATTCACCCTCGATGGGTTCACACTTGATGTGTTGCACGACAGCCGTCGTTACCGGAAGTGGCGAAGGAGAATCACCCTCGATGCCCACGACCGAATAGCTACTCTACAGAGTTAACATCAGAAGTGCTACATGAGGTTTCACCCCTCGGCACTCGATAGTAACGCTGCGTGTCGTTACAACTAAGGGGGGTGATGTGCGGTGTCGGGTCCTGGTCTTCAATCCCGTTTGATCGGGTCTTCTGACGATCCAGCGCGGCGTCGGATATGGGTCACTGATAGGTCTCTACCCAGCCTAGACTAAACAGTTTAGGATATGCAGGTAATTATCAACAGCAGGTTACAATGAACAGGCTATGCATCAGAATAGGTAAAGCAGCAGCAGCAGCAGCAATTCTAATGCAAGCATGAGAAATAGAATGGGTGATATCGGTATGCTCAAGGGGGGGGGGGGGCTTGCCTGGTTGCTCGACGGCAAGGGCAAGGTCGTCAATGGTGGCATCGGGCTCCCGAACCGCGTCGGTACCGGGAACTGCATCGGGGTCTAACGATAGAGAAGAGGGGGAGGAAACAGTATAAATATAGAGCAAACATAAGCAACACGGAGCAGGCCATGCTAACGTGCAGTGCAGGGTTGCCTGAAGACATGTCCAAGTCATTTAGTTATTTTAGGAATTTGTTTGGAATTATTTTATTAAGGTCATATACTATTCATTTATCTGAAACAGGCAAAAAGTTGCATGTTCAGATAGTTAGAAGCATCCAACAGATATGTGGGTAGCATATTCGGATCCGTCTTATTTTTCTGATCATTTTTCATATATAAATTATTTTCATCGGAGTTACGGATTAAAAGATATGATTTTCTAAAGTTTTATTTATTTTCTGGAATTTATTTAATTATTTAAATCAACATTATCCGAAACAGTACAGGGTGACGTCACTGTGATGTAATGCTGACGTCAGCAGTCAACGGTCGGCTGACCAGGATCAAACCTGACCAGTGGGGCCCACATGTCAGCCTCTGATTAGTCTAAACAGAGTTTATTTTTAACTAATTAACTAATTAGGCTACTGGGCCCACATGTCAGTGTGTAATTAGGTTAAACTAATTAACTTAATCAAAATAATTAATTAACAGGCGGTGGGGCCCGTGTGTCAGTGACACAGCCAGCCCAGTCAGCGGGCTGACCGGGTCAACTGGGGCCCGCGGGCCCACAGTCAGTGGCACGGAGGCGGGGCCCACCCTTGCCATGTTGGCTGGCCGGCAGCTGAACGCCGGCGAGCCCGAAAACACGGCGGAGGCTCGGGAGAGCTGCAGGTTTCACGCACAGTGGGTCAAATCGAGCGCCGTTTCTTGCTCTCGATCGGGCATCCCGAGCCGCGTCGATCTAGCCTACCGGCGCTAGTTGCGGTGGTCGGAGCGGAGCGCGGTGAGCTCGTCGGCAGACAGTGGCATTTCGGTGAGACGGCGAACGGCGTTGCAGCGTGCGTGCGAACGAGCCAAGAGGCTAGGCGTGACCTGCGCGATGCGGTGAAGCGAGCGGGCACAGTTGCGGGGCCGTTTGGTCGCCGGAGCCATGCCGGCGACGAGGCGGGCAGCGGCGCATTCGGCTACGGTGGAGGCGCTCGCTAGGGGCCGCAAACGATGGCGCGAGGAGAGGGAGACAAAGCGGCAGCTTACAGCGCTCCTGCAGGTGTGCTTAAGTGGGTTCGGGGTGGGCTCGAGGCGGCGAATCGACGGCGGCGATGCGGGCGGCCGCAGGTTGAAGACGACGGAGTTGGGGACGATGCCGGGGTCCTCGGCTCGGTCCAGTCGGCGCAGGCGAAGTAGAGGCCGCCAGCGAAGCTCAGGGACACGTCGGGGTGGCGAGAGGGGCACGGCGGCCGTGGCTACGCCGGAGCCATGGCGGCGGTGGCGCTCGGGTGAGGGAGGAGCAGAGGAAGGAGAGGGAGAGTAGTGGCTAGGGGTAGAAGAGGGGGAGAGGGGGGGGTCACAAATTAAAACCTACAGGGGCGCGCGGGGTGGCGCTGTCGACGAGGATGAGGGGGGGGGGGGGCCAGGTGCGGTGAGCGCGCGCGCACCAGGTGCTCGACAGCGAGCCAGCGCGGTGAGCAGTGCGAGGGTAGGGGAAAAGCTAGGTGGGCTGGGCCGTTGCGGGTGACTTAGGCCCAACGGCGGTGGGCTTCTTTCTCTTTTTCTTTTTCTTTCCTGTTTTCTTTTATTATTTCTGTTTTGTATTTTCTTTTTGCACTTGTCCAATTTTGTAAAACATGAATCTTACCCAATTAATTACAGTGCAATTTATCTCACTGCTAGAAAGTGGTTTGGAGCACAAATGTTGTCATACGGATTTTATTTATTTAAAAAGGTATTAAAAAGTGTTGTTTTGTTGCTGTTTCTGTTTGTTTAAATCATTTAATTATTTTAGTTAACATTGCTGCTAATTTTATATTTGCCTAGGGATTATTTGCAACATGATGTACATTTTAGTTTTCAAACTTGAACAACTTTTATTTTCCACTTTCATTTAAATTTGGATTTTGACTTAGGAGTTGAAATACAATATGATGCTACTGATGATCATGCACTGTTAAACATGATGTCATGGCATAATCAAAAGGGTGGTTACTGTGGTTAACCACTGGGGGTGTTACAAATCTCCTCTACTAACAAGAATTCTCGTCCCGAGAATTAAGAGGTAGAAGGAAAATTTTTGGGGTATTCCGCACGAAGATTATCCTCGCGTTCCCAAGTGGCTTCATCTTCAGTATGATTTGACCACTGCACTTTGAGGAACTTGGTAACCTTCTGACAGGTCCGACGTTCAGCTTCATCGAGAATGCGGATCGGATGCTCGTTATAAGATAGGTCATCTTGCAATTCGAGCACCTCGTGATCCACTGCTCGGTGCGGAGATTCTTTGAAGCATTGACGAAGTTGCGACACATGGAAGACGTCATGGATATGAGAGAATTGCGGCGGCAACTCCAATTTATACGCCACCTGACCACGTCTAGCAATAATGCGGAAAGGACCAATGTAGCGTGGAGCTAGCTTGCCCTTGATTCCAAAACGGTGAGTGCCCTTCATAGGAGTGACACGAAGATAAGCTTGATCACCAGGTTGATAAGTCAAACCCCATCGTTTGCGATCGTAGTTGCTCTTCTGGCGGTCCTGAGCCGCCTTGAGATTTTCCCGGACAATACGAACTTGTTCTTCGGCGTGTTGAATAATATCCGGACCCACGAGCGGTCGTTCCCCAGTTTCTGACCAATTCAGAGGGGTTCGACACTTACGTCCATATAGAACTTCGAAGGGAGCCATTTTCAAGCTGGCTTGATAGCTGTTGTTATAGGAAAACTCGGCATACGGGAGAGATTCTTCCCACTTCTTGCCGAAAGAAATAACACAAGCTCGAAGCATGTCTTCAAGCACTTGATTGACTCGTTCGACTTGGCCTTGAGATTGAGGGTGAGAAGCTGAACTCCAGGTAATATGAGTTCCCATAGCTGTTTGGAAACTTTTCTAGAACTTTGAGGTGAAAAGACCGCCACGGTCTGAACTAATCTCTTTCGGAATACCGTGGAGTGATACAATTCTGGAGATATACAACTCTGCTAACTGACTAGCAGTGATAGTTTCTTTGACAGGCAGAAAATGTGCAACTTTAGAGAGTTGGTCGACGACGACAAGTATAGCATCGTGACCCTTCTGTGACCTGGGAAGTCCTGTAACGAAATCCATCTGAACCTTATCCCATTTCCATAGAGGAATAGGAAGTGGTTGCAGAATTCCAGCTGGTTTCTGATGTTCTGCTTTAACGCGACGACACACATCACATTCGGCAACATAACGAGCAATGTCCTGCTTCATTTTAGACCACCAGTACCTTTGACGGAGATCACGATACATCTTGGTGCTACCCGGATGAATAGACAGCGGGGTATCATGTGCCTCCTTCATGACTTTGTCAGTCATGAGTTCGAAGCGAGGTACGACAATGCAGTTTCTAAAATACAAGGTTCCATCTTCAGACAGCGAGAAATCCCTGTACTTTACAAGGTGAAGGTCTTTCTTCATCAGATCAACTTCAGCATCTTTAGCTTGTGCACTCTTAACAGCTTTCTCAAGATCTGGTTGTATCACAAGGTTATTAAGAGAACCCTGTGGAACAATACGCAGATTTAGCTTGCACAGTTCTTCAAAAAGACGAGGTTGAGCTCGCCTAACCATGAGGTTGTCGCAATAGGACTTGCGGCTTAAGGCATCAGCCATCACGTTAGCCTTGCCAGGGGTATAGGAAATACCCAAATCATAGTCCGCAATGGCCTCCATCCATCTTTGCTGACGGAGGTTTAGAGAAAGTTGAGTGAACAAGTACTTCAGACTTTTATGATCCGTGTAGATCTCGCAACGATTACCGAGAAGGTAATGTCGCCACAACTGCAATGCATATATCATAGCAGCTAGTTCTAGATCATGTACCGGATAATTCTCTTCATGTGGGCGCAACTGACGAGAGCCATAGGCAATCACTTTACGCTCTTGCATTAGGACACAGCCTAATCCTTCACGGGATGCGTCACAATAGATCACAAAGTCTTTGCGGGTATCTGGAGGAGACAGTACTGGGGTATTGTAACGGATTGACATCTGCCCAGTGGATAAAGAATGTACTCTGGATGTATCCCTGCTCGAACAGCTGGTAGCTGCGTCGCAGGGTGTGGTGGAAACAAATGATCCATCTGAAACAGAGGAAACTCATGATTGTCAAAAGACAAGGAGAAGTATAACCGATCTCGGAGACAAAGGTTAAACAAAACAATGGAAAGGAAAATGATTATCAGACTAATCAGATTAATGTCAGGGAAATCGCACAGATATCCAGCTCTCCGGGTGGACGAGAATTACGAGATCCTAATGTTGGAGTTAGTAAAAAATTTAACCCGAGTAGAAGAGAGATCAGAGGCCCAGAGTAAAGGTCGAGGAGTAAAAGATCCTAATACCACCCAATTGGCGACGTGGGCCCGTAAGCCACACAGCCAAGTTAGTAAACAGTTTTCGATTACTAGACTCAACTTCGGCCAAGGAGTTGGAAAGGGGGATTCCTAGAGGCAGTCGGCTCTGATACCAACTTGTGACGCCCCCGGCCTAATCGTGCACTAATCATACACGCAAATGCACACGATCAAGCCTAAGGACTCACGGGAAGATATCACAACACAACTCTAAAACATAAATAAAGTCATACAAGCTTTATATTACAAGCCAGGGGCCTCGAGGGCTCGAATACATAAGCTTGCGTACAAGCGTCAGCGGAAGCATCAGATATCTGAGTACAGATATTAAAAGAGAAACAGAAAGGCCTTCAAAAAGGCGGGGCAAACATAAACACTACGATCGAAAGGCGTAGGCCTCCTGCCTGGGACCCTTCGATCCTACTCCTGGTCGTCAGTCAACTCGTAGTAGTATCCATCCTCTGGGTAGTAGTAGTAGTCGATCGTCGGCAGCGCAGCTGTCTCAGGGGCTCCGTCATCTTGTTACGACAAACTGATATGGGGAGAAAAGGAAAACAAAGCAACCGTGAGTACTCAGAAGTACTCAGCAAGCAAGGATCTACACTACATATGCAACATTGTCAAAGGGAGGCTGTATATGTGGACTGAGCTGCAGAAATGCAAGAATAGAGAGAAGGCCTAGTCCTATCGAAGACTAGCATCTTCAGCGGTCTTGCAGCATTAGAAGAGAGTAGAACAGTACAATATAATGTAGCAGTATCATTAAGTCTCAACCTCACCCAGAGATCCTTTCTCGACTCCCTGCGAGAAAGCAATCCCAGAGCCATACGGTCATTAACCTCGTCCGGAGATCCCTTCTCGACTCCCTACGAGAAGCAATCCCAGAGCCATAGTATCCAAGTATCCAGTTCTAAATTGTATCAATCAGGATACAACTCCGAGTGTCCTTTACCGTAGGACCGGCTATCGATAGAAGTGTTCTTCCCTGCAGGGGTGCACCAACTTACCCAACACGCTCGATTAACTCCGGCCGGACACACTTTCCTGGGTCATGCCCGGCCTCGGCCAAACGATACACCGCAACCCTACCTAAAGCTCAGCAGAGAGGTCCCCGCCGGTCTACATCCTAAGCACTCAGGGGTCTTGGGCCATCGCCCTGTGCACTCCGGGTCATTGTGTGCAGGGTGGATACCAGCACCGCCTCGGAGGGTCGGTACGATCCGACCGTGCCACAATGCTGAACTAGACGCCTGACAGAACTTTCGGCTGATGCTACGATGCAGAACGCCCAGACTATGCCCACGTGATGGTAAGTGCTATCAGACCAGAGGCCTGCTCGGATCAAATATCCAAATCGTTAGGACTAGGGGCTTGCGGTAACGAGCAGAGACTCACGAAAGATGTGACCCCATCGCCCCGTCTCGAGGACTTGCGGCAAGGGCCATGAATGCCCGGCCACGCCTCGTATTCACCACTCGGGCACCACACAGGCACCCGTCTTCACAGCACTCGCCTCTCAGGCGCACGCAGGTACCCCTCAGGGCCGACCCGCCTATCCAAGGAACAGTGTAAAGTCCAAGTATCCGTGTGTCCATAACATCAGGGGAATCCGAGGTATCACCCTCGTTGGATTCCTACTCGATGTGTCTGTCAAGGTGAACTCGGAGGATTCACCCTCGATGGGTTCACACTTGATGTGTTGCACGACAGCGTCGTTACCGGAAGTGGCGAAGGAGGAATCACCCTCGATGACCACGACCGAATAGCTACTCTACAGAGTTAACATCAGAAGTGCTACATGAGGTTTCACCCTCGGCACTCGATAGTAACGCTGCAGTGTCGTTACAACTAAGGGGGGGTGATGTGCGGTGTCGGGTCCTGGTCTTCAATCCCGTTGATCGGGTCTTCTGACGATCCAGCGCGGCAGTCGGGATAAGTGGGGTCACTGATAGGTCTCTACCCAGCCTAGACTAAACAGTTTAGGATATGCAGGTAATTATCAACAGCAGGTTACAATGAACAGGCTATGCATCAGAATAGGTAAAGCAGCAGCAGCAGCAGCAATTCTAATGCAAGCATGAGAAATAGAATGGGTGATATCGGTATGCTCAAGGGGGGGGGGCTTGCCTGGTTGCTCGACGGCAAGGGCAAGGTCGTCAATGGTGGCGTCGGGCTCCCGAACCGCGTCGGTACCGGGAACTGCATCGGGGTCTAACGATAGAGAAGAGGGGGAGGAAACAGTATAAATATAGAGCAAACATAAGCAACACGGAGCAGGCCATGCTAACGTGCAGTGCAGGGTTGCCTGAAGACATGTCCAAGTCATTTAGTTATTTTAGGAATTTGTTTGGAATTATTTTATTAAGGTCATATACTATTCATTTATCTAAAACAGGCAAAAAGTTGCATGTTCAGATAGTTAGAGTCATCCAACAGGTATGTGGGTAGCATATTCGGATCCATCTTATTTTTCTGATCATTTTTCATATATAAATTATTTTCATCGGAGTTACGGATTAAAAGATATGATTTTCTAAAGTTTTATTGATTTTCTGGAATTTATTTAATTATTTAAATCAACATTATCCGAAACAGTACAGGGTGATGTCACTGTGACGTAATGCTGACGTCAGCAGTCAACGGTCGGCTGACCAGGGTCAAACCTGACCAGTGGGGCCCACATGTCAGCCTCTGATTAGTCTAAACAGAGTTTATTTTTAACTAATTAACTAATTAGGCTACTGGGCCCACATGTCAGTGTGTAATTAGGTTAAACTAATTAACTTAATCAAAATAATTAATTAACAGGCGGTGGGGCCCGTGTGTCAGTGACACAGCCAGCCCAGTCAGCGGGCTGACCTGGTCAACTGGGGCCCGCGGGCCCACAGTCAATGGCACGGTGGCGGGGCCCACCCTTGCCACGTTGGCTGGCCGGCGGCTGAACGCCGGCGAGCCCGAAAACGCGGCGGAGGCTCGGGAGAGCTGCGGGTTTCACGCACAGTGGGTCAAATCGAGCGCCGTTTCTTGCTCTCGATCGGGCATCCCGAGCCGCGTCGATCTAGCCTACCGGCGCTAGCTGCGGTGGTCGGAGCGGAGCGCGGTGAGCTCGTCGGCGGACAGTGGCATTCGGGTGAGACGGCGAACGGCGTTGCAGCGTGCGTGCGAACGAGCCAAGAGGCTAGGCGTGACCTGCGCGATGCGGTGAAGCGAGCGGGCACAGTTGCGGGGCCGTTTGGTCGCCGGAGCCATGCCGGCGACGAGGCGGGCAGCGGCGCATTCGGCTACGGTGGAGGCGCTCGCTAGGGGCCGCAAACGATGGCGCGAGGAGAGGGAGACAAAGCGGCAGCTTACAGCGCTCCTGCAGGTGTGCTTAAGTGGGTTCGGGGTGGGCTCGAGGCGGCGAATCGACGGCGGCGATGCGGGCGGCCGCAGGTTGAAGACGACGGAGTTGGGGACGATGCCGGGGTCCTCGTCTCGGTCCAGTCGGCGTAGGCGAAGTAGAGGCCGCCAGCGAAGCTCAGGGACACGTCGGGGTGGCGAGAGGGGCACGGCGGCCGTGGCTACGCCGGAGCCATGGCGGCGGTGGCACTCGGGTGAGGGAGGAGCAGAGGAAGGAGAGGGAGAGTAGTGGCTAGGGTTAGCCAGAGGGGTCGAGGGGGGTCCTTATCCCCTCCAGGGGCGCGCGGTGGCCGCTGTCGACGCAGGAGAGGGGGGGCCAGGTGCGGCGAGCGCGCGCGCACCAGGTGCTCGACAGCGAGCCAGCGCGGTGAGCAGTGCGGGGGTAGGGGAAAAGCTAGGTGGGCTGGGCCGTTGCGGGTGACTTAGGCCCAGCGGCGGTGGGCTTCTTTCTCTTTTTCTTTTTCTTTCCTGTTTTCTTTTATTATTTCTGTTTTGTATTTTCTTTTTGCACTTGTCCAATTTTGTAAAACATGAATCTTACCCAATTAATTACAGTGCAATTTATCTCACTGCTAGCAAGTGGTTTGGAGCACAAATGTTGTCATACGGATTTTATTTATTTAAAAAGGTATTAAAAAGTGTTGTTTTGCTGCTGTTTCTGTTTGTTTAAATCATTTAATTATTTTAGTTAACATTGCTGCTAATTTTATATTTGCCTAGGGATTATTTGCAACATGATGTACATTTTAGTTTTCAAACTTGAACAACTTTTATTTTCCACTTTCATTTAAATTTGGATTTTGACTTAGGAGTTGAAATACAATATGATGCTACTGATGATCATGCACTGTTAAACATGATGTCATGGCATAATCAAAAGGGTGGTTACTGTGGTTAACCACTGGGGGTGTTACACGATTCCTCGCGGATCCCTTAAACGTCTCCTTGTGGTTCCCTCGAATGGTTCGTCCTAGCACTGCAGATGCGATGCCTCCAAGGTTGCCACATGTACGGGGAGCAGCGTCGGGCGGCGGACTTCTAGGTCTGTTCGCGTGGCATGGGGGCGTGGGGAGTGGCAGTGGTGGCTGCGTAGGGAGGAAAAAGATCCCCCTAGGAGGTTCACCAATTCTCCTTTATATAGACCTCCGAGGTGGGCTCAACACTTGAGGCCCCCTAGGAGTCTACGCCCAAATTCCATTCGGATCCAATCCGAATGGGCTACAACCCCATAAGTGTGCAATCCTATAGGTTCACGTACACATGTACACGACTCAAGTCGATAGTTGGCAGCGGCTCCTAACAGAACGTGACAACTCCCATGTGTGCTTAAAGTTGTTTGACGAACCTCGACAATGTGTCATATGCACCATTCCTTTTGCCTCACGGTATATGTTGTCGAACTCAAGGCGAGTACTTGTCACCCTTGTGGTAGCTCGACCTCTCTTCTCGAAACCATGATATAGATTCCCGAACCAGGTTAAAGCTTAACCCAAGCCACATGGCCATGCTTTCCAAATTTGATCACCCAAGAGGGTCCGTCCGACTCGGTGATCTCCATCCTCGAGTCCATACTATCGGTTTAGCATCTCTATGCCCGTGACTTGTGAAACATAGTCATCAACCAAATCATATACTAGTTAAAGGGTACGTGTCCACATAACCTTATCAACTAGGGACCATTAGAACAATAATCATTTAATATACAATTTCACAAACAAGTCACATACTTATTGACACATATCACTGATGATGTTCAAGGACAATACAATAGACTCATGAATACATAGGGAAATATCATCATGACATGATTGCCTCTAGGGCATATATCCAACATTCAGGATACAACCTCTCATCCTCATCATCTTGTCGAGGCACGACCTCATCAGGCTGTGCATCATTGTCTGCAACTGCCACACTACTGGTCTAGCTTACTAGAAGTTGGTTTAGATAGTCCGGGCCTATGAGGAGTGCGTGGCAGGGCCGTACCCCAGAAATTGAGGCCCCGGAGCTAAATCACAATTTAGGCCCCATGTATAATAAAGTCAAGTAGGCAATTAAAAAAATTATTTTTATTAGTCACGATGGTAGTACAGATTTCTCAAGGAACTACATACTACAAGAGAAAAATCTTAGAATTTTGAGCTACAAGTCCATCTTTTACTCTTTTAGCCAAAGCGTGCCATCCTTTGAGCATTTCTTGATACAAAATATTCAATTAGATCTTCATAAGCAACCCCCTACAGTATATCATTTTTAATTGCTATAGTAGCCAACCCACTGACCCTTTCTTGGGTCATTGTTGGCCGTAGATAGGACTTCAATAATTTCAATTTGGAGAAACTTCTCTCAGCTGATGCGACGGTCACTGGAATAGTTAACAAAATTCTATATGCAATAGTTCAATTAGGGAAACAATCTAGCCGTTTAAGAAATTTCAAGATATCAACCGGCCCCATATTATCATTTGGAATGCAACTTTTAAGTAAATTTAGCTCAACATATAATTCACTACCATTAATGTCAGATTTCCCTCCGCTCTTTAGTGTAGCCTCAAGACAACTACAAGAAGATTTTAAGCTCTTCTCATCCAATGATTTTAGTGCATTAGAAGTAAATAAGAAACCAAAGTTCTTTTGGAATGATTCATATTGCTCAAATCTTGTTGTAAGTGAACTGATAGCCTGATCAACAACAGGAATAAAATATTTTCTCCTAAATGATTCATGTGCAGGTTGTGAAGCAATTAACACATCATCTGGGTTTTTTTTCAAATTGTTTCTTTCTTTTAATCTCACACTTTTGATGAAATGTAGGGTCGATATCCATTTCAAGTGCAATTTCTTTTGCTGTTCCAATGCATTACAAAAACCAATGTCTCTATACCCATTAAAAAAGGTAATTAGCCCCTGTACTTGCTCAATAGCAACATCAATAAGCATATCCTTTGATTGTAAGTTCTTGCTGACCAGATTGACGGCATACAGTACTTCATACCAAATAACAATAGCTACTAAAAAATTCAAAATCATGAAGTTCATTATTCGCAAGAGATTTAGCTTCACTACTAGTTTTTGGATCATTATCAATATCAGATACTTGTATTAAAGCTTCTCGAGTGTTCAAAATCTAAAATCGTATAGCTTTAACACTATCTATTCAACTCTCCCAACAAGTAGATGACAACGACTTGAGAGTCAATCCTATTATATCATCTGTATTATCTTTCAAGATCTGCCATGTTTAAGTTGAATTAGCAAATGTTGTGTAGATGTGCTGTATGATTCCAAAAAAGTTCTTTGCTTTACCACAAGTTTTTGCCATGTCACAAAGTGTCAAATTAAGACTATGACAACCACATGCTGAATAAAAAGCTCTAGGATTTTTATCCAAAAGTTTTCTTTAAACACCATTATTCTTACCTTTCATATTCACACCATTATCGTAGCTCTGTCCTCTCACATCATCTATATCCAGATAAATATTCCTTAGTTCTTCTTGCAAAACATCAAAAATCCCTTGCCCAGTTGTATCATTGACATCCAAAAATCCTAAAAAGAATTCCTCAATGGAAACAGAAGTCGAAGATGCATTGACATATCGTATTACCAGAGACATTTGTTCTTGGTGGCTTGCATCAGGGGTACAATCAAGTATCATAGAAAAATACTTTGCTTCTTTTATTTTTGGAATTTTTACATTTGTGCCCCTGATTCCTTAGCTCTACTCATTCATCCCCATGCTCTTAACTTTTGCTCACTTTTCCCCACTCCCTTGTCTGAAACCCTCATAAATGGTCACAACGGAGGATGCCGTCGGGTCAAACCATTGACCGTTAACTCTGACGAGTGGGGTCGCATTGAGACACGTCAGATGAGCTTGTCTGAGGGATCCCCTTGTCTGAACTCTGAACCTCGACCAACGACAGCACCAGGCCGCTCTGCCCCCTCCGCCACCATCGTGCAGCCTCAGCCGCCGTCGTGCCCTCCAACCACTAACCCCGTTTCGCCTCCGCCGCCGTCGTGCCCTCCACCAGATCTACCCCCACATCCCCCTCAGGATTAAGTAGCGATGTCAGGGGAGCAGGTTCTCAAGCCCATCGACCGTGGAGAGGATTGGGTCGAATCAGCGGCGGATAATTCATGGATTACACCTGGGTAAGCGTTGTTTCCCCTCTAACATATTTGTTGATTCATACATTCGGTCCTATTTGACAGCTAGTCACGTGAATCGATCAAATTTTGCTGAATTGTTCCCGGCCTAAATGTAACTTTTCCTTATTTGAATCAAATAGGATTGATCCTGCGCTTGCTTTCCAGCTGACGGTTAGGATGGAAGTTAGTGTGCTGTGCGGTAGAAAACCGCATATGATTACTGGATTTTTCTATCCAAAGGTGGTAGAAACAAGTATGTAGTTGAAAGATTTGATCGCGACGCTCCAAAATTATTCATATGGGTGGAGCCCTGCCGATGCTGTTGAACTGAAATTTTTCAGCAGTACCGAGCAAAAATTTCTCCCACTAACTTGCAATGAGAATCTTGGATTGCTATTTAGTTTGAATGCTGAAAGACGCTTCGGTAAAATCCTTATCGAGGTGCTTCAGCCACGCAATGAACGTGACAAGGGGAAATCTTCTGTCTCTGCTAATAGCGAGCGCCCCAGCACTCCTTGTAGGTCAAAACCAAGCAAAGCTAGTGGTTCTGAAAGTCACAATATGTCTGATGTCGCTTCTTGTGCCGCTTCTCCTGTCGCTGCTGCAGCCGATGTACAGCAAGATGCAGAGCCAGACGAAGAGGTGCCTCGAAATGATGATGAGGATGAGAATATGTTCCCTGATCTTGTAGATACTGTCAGTAAACAAGCAATGGAAGATGAATATCAGGAGCAACCTATCAGCCATGCTAGATTTGATGACACTGACGATGAAAAGAGGCAGGAGAACATCGACAACCTAGTTTTAGATGAATATGATGGTGAGGACATGCCAACAATTGAGTGGAATAGGGAAGATCCTCAGCTACCTGTCGGCACCATATTCCAGTCGATGGTGGACTGTTGTAATGCAGTGACTACATATTGCATTCTCACTGAAAATACATATGTGGTTGATAGGAGTGAGCCAACAAGGTTCACTGTTCATTGCCCATATGATAGGTGTAGATGGAGGTTGCATGCATCACATATGTTGAGGAGCAAGTTCATTCAGGTTTGTGTATTTCAGCTTATACTGATTCATTTTATTTTTAGATCATTGTGTAATGTTTTCTAACAATATTTTGTTTGGGTCCCATTTTGTTTCAGATAAAAAAGAACCCACACCAGCACACTTGTCCACCTGGAGGGGGAGGAGGGAAGGCTAAAACAAAGCTAGCAAAGACTAGGTGGGTGGCAGATGCAATTTTGGATTAGTTGAGAGAAACACCAATATTTGGTCCAACAGCACTCCATGGGAAGCTATTTGAGAAGTACAAGATTGATATACCTTACATGAGGATTTTCTATGCTAAGGAAATGGCTCTTGACAGGATTAATGGTCCTTGGAATGAGAGCTTTTAGTTGCTCTACACATTTAAATCTGAAGTGGAAGCTGCTAGTCCAGGGAGTGTTGTAGAGATTGACAAGCATACAGTTACATACAAAATAAAAGGGAAGTCATTTCAGAAGGAGTGCTTCAGGAGGGCTTTTGTTTGTTTCAAGGCTTGTTGGCAGAGATTTCTTGATGGTTGCAGGCCCTATTTGGCTGTTGATGCAACTGCTTTGAATGAAAGGTGGAGAGGACAACTAGTGGCAGCTTCTGCAGTTGATGGACACAACTGGCTATTCCGTCTTCACCGTGCCTTCTCTTCACCACCATCTTCACAGTGCCTCCTCTTCACTGCTCCTCTTCACTGCTCCTCCTCCATGCCGTCCTCGCCGATGTAGTAGGGGAGGCTGTGCATACCGTTGTGGGTGGGGAAGATGCTGTTGAAGTCCGTGAAGATGTTGTAGGTGGTGAATGCGATGAACTCGCACCCACACCAAAACACCTTGCCGAGGAGGTAGTACGCATCGAATCTGTTGGTGAAGTTGGCGATGAGCCCTATCGCCGGAGTGGTGGAGTTTGGACGCACTTCCTCCAGTCGGAACATCACCAGCGAGCCCGCCGGGAGGTGGGCAAAGCCCGCACCGAGGAACCATTGGGCAAACTCCTTTCCACCCCTCCAGTGTGAGAACGCCCACACGCGGAGCGTCATCTCCACAACGACACCGGTGGGATACCGCCTCTCCGGCACGGTCGGTGGGAGCTGGAAGGTGGGGCCGTTGTACTACATCCTTGCCTGGCTTTGAGAGTGCTCTGGGTTTGGGTGAAGAAGAGAAGGGGGTGGCGCAAATGGATGTGTGGAGAATAGGTGGAGGCATGGGTGGTTTAAATAGAGAAAGGGGAAGGGAAGGGGAGTGGCACCGGCCGCGCTTTGGATTTGCTACGTTCAAACGAGCGGCGTCGATCGATATGCCACTTTAATTGCCACGTTGAATAGATGAGAGTGGATCAAAAAGTTTGAAATGATGCTCTACATCGAGGAGACAAGCGTGTGAGATGAGACGAACCAGCAGCAGCGACCGTCCCTGCGTTCGTGGCGGCTCGCGTGCAGAAAGAGGTCGGTCAGTGTCCGTGGCGGCTCGCGTGCAGAAAGAGGGGATGTCAGCGCATCGTGGCGGCGGGCATCAGCGCATGCAAGCAGGCTAGCTACGTGCATGCATAGCAGGCTAGCTGGACATGTCGTGCATGCATAGCAGGCTCATGTCATTGCGGCGCGCGCAGGGCCCAACAATCTAACCACGGCCCAACGGGCGAACAACGGCACCGTCCGACGCGGCCCCAATTGTCAGGTCCAACGGGCGACACAGTCCAGCATGGCCCCACTCGTCAGAGTTAACGGTCAAAGCACTGACCCGACGGCATCCACCGTTTGTGACCATTTTTTAGGGTTTCAGACAAGAGAGTGGGGAAAAGTGAGCAAAAGTTAAGAGCGTGGGGATGAATGAGTAGAGCTAAGGAACCAGGGGCACAGATGTAAAGATCCCTTTATTTTTTAATTATCTTTGACTTAATTGCAGAAGCAAGCAAATGTATTAACTCATTTTGGATCCCATGACCAAGGTAATGAACATGAGTTTCATTGTTTGTTATGCGCCTAACATGCTCCTGAATAATTGGGTCGAACTCAGCTAGCATTTCAACCAAGCCTATGAAATTTCCATTATTATCTTGATACAATGTCGAGTTAGTACCACGAAATGCGAGATTGTGTTTCGCAAGAAATTTTACAATCAAAAGAATTCTAAATAGAAATTTTCTCCAATGGTCCTTTTCTTTCTCAAGTTGTCGCTGCACTGCACAATCAATAGTTTGATGGTTTTGCAACCGTAGACGCAAATCATACCAAGTGACCATATTCAGAACATGTTCGGCACTTGTTACATGCTCTCTAATTCTAATGCTAAGATGTGCCCAATCATTAAAACCCTCATTAGGCAAATGACCTTTTCCATGCCCCTTTCGAAATAATTTGCAACAAAAGCAGAATACCTTGTCAAGTTCTCTAGAGTATACAAGCTAATCTCTATCACACTTCTCTCCATTTGGTAGAACTCTTGTGTAAAATATTGCAGAAAAGCTTCTTTTATTTTTTAATCCTTCTGGACTTTTTTATAGTTAAATCTCTTTTGGGACCCTTTTCTACCAAGATGTCAATCACTTTTGAGTCAAGGGCATCCCAATTCCTTGGATCATATATATCTAGCCGGAAAGAAACATTACCATCGGAAGATTCATCCATGTTATTCTTATCAGGTGAACTATCCATGTTTTCATTAACAATAGCGCCAATGACATTTCCATGAAGGTTAGCCTCATCAGGATTAGTATTCTCAACCTGAATGTTGTCAACTTTATCATCAACATCAGCCCTTATATTCTGATTTTCAGAAGAAACTTGTGGTTCTTTCACAACAAATTTATCAATAGACCCCTTCAGAGAATGAATAATATTTTCAGCTTTTTTCTTCTTTGTACGTTTTTCATACCCAGATTCATACTTCCTACCAGGGCGTTTAGAACTAGAAGACATCTCAAAAAATTAAGAAAAACCAAGGATGCACAAATGCAAGAAAGAACAACGAATCAACTAAAAAAGGGGTGAAAAGGGACGAAACAACCTTTGGTTGCTGACACGGATACAGATCATCAGGCGGAGGCTCTTGGGGCTCTGATTGCTCGCCTCCAGGGACTTCGGCGACCAAGCAGCGAGATTCCAATCTCTTGAGTCTTGATTTTCTAAGGGGATGATGGATGGATATATGGATCAGTGGAAGAAGTAGTAGAAAACGCCCTAATTTATAGGTTGCTGCGGAAACGAACCTGCAGTTCATTGTGTACTTGCCACCAATGGCTCTCTTCTTAGATAATAATTGGGAAGCCATCCAAGAAAGGAGATGAGGAGTCTGCGAGTTAATTGCGAGCGATTTAATTCCCCAGCCGCCGGCGAGTTGTGGTCTCAAGGAATAGAGAGAGGAAAGAACAGGGGAATTTGATCCGTCTTCAGTCTTCTGGAATTCTCCGTGAGAGAGATGAGTTGGCCTATGGGCATGTTGGTCCGTTGGGGCTTTGTGGATTAATTGACCTGCGTTGGGCTGGGGCTGCACCTTTTCTTTTGGCAGTTTAACGGTTCAATCTTTGCTCTTTATTAATCTTAGGATTTAGTAATATATATAGTACTTGCACAAAAATTGGGGGCCCCAGATTTTTGGGTGCCCTGTGCAGCGGCTCCGCTTGCACCTGTGGATGTACGGGCTTGGTGCGTGGGCCCTCAGAATTAGTAGAGTTATGTGAAGTCTAAACACCCTTCCCCCTTTTCCTATTCTTTTGGTGGTTGAAGCACTTCGATGTGAATTGTACTGAAACAGGTGCCAGCATTCCAGCCAAAAAGGTAACCTAGATGCTAATCGCAAGTTAGTGGGACAAATCTTTCCCCACTAATGTTGAAGTATTTGATATAAACAACTTCAACATGGTTCCATTGATAATCAACACATAGGGAATTGACAAAATATTCGAAAGAAATTCTTGTTTCTACCACCTTTGGATAGCAAAAGCCAGAAAGTAGACGCGCTTAGTACCATGCAATATGCTACTCTCTATTCTAACTGCCAGCCGAAAAGTAGTCCCTGGATTGATCCTACTCGATGAAAAGAAAGTGTGAAGTTAGGCATGCAAAATTTCAGTCAGTCAGCCAAAAATAAAAGTGCCCAAGGGTCAAATCCTAGCCCTATTTTCTAGTTAGATCATACATTTGAGGGATTTAAAACTTACCCAGCTGGAATCCACGAGTTCTCTGATCCCGGTTCAACCCAATCTTCACCACAATCGATGGGCTCGAGGAAGGGGGGGGGGGTAATGCTTGCCATTACCCCACAGCTTCCCTCAAGCAGCCACTCAAGCTCCCGCATCTCCCTCAAGCAGCCGCAGCTCCCCTCAAGATCCTCTCAAGCAGGCGAAGACAAAAGGTGGATGCGCTGCACCAGCTGATTGGTCAGAGATAGATCATCAAGGGCAGGCTAGATTGGGCGATGATGATGGACTAGACAGGGGGAGGGAGGTAGATGTGGTGGAGGTGCAACACAACCGTTCCTTGGTCGCACAACCGGCGAACAGATTTGGGGCGGCGTCGGCGGCTGTTTGGGGAGCTTCTTGGGGTAGGGAGGTTCGAAATGGGGTTAGAGAGAGATGACCGAGCCTTAGGGCGGTCCCACTTGTCATAAGGTACCCCAGCCCCACCTGTCATTAGAGGCCCTGGCCTAGACCTGGGTATTCTCTGGGCCAGGCTGGGTTCGGGACGGGCTTCACAAAGCCCGACTAACAAAATCCCAAGCCCGGGCCCGGCCCACAGCCCAACAAAATGCCTATTTTCGCATTAAAAAAATAGTAAATCACCTATTTTGGGGTTAAATAATACAACATTACACCGTTTGTCAGGCTTTACTATTTTTTTAAAAATCCCTAAAATACATGTTTGTCAGGCTTTTCCCGGGCTTCGGGCCAGGCCGCGGGCTGGAAATCAAGACCCGAACCCGGCTCAGACACCGGGCTTCGGCACGGGCCGGGCCACCCATGCCCAGGTTTACCCTGGCCCCACCTATCAGGATTCAACGCGACCCCACTCGTCAGGAAGTAAATTTCTAGGTGCTTGCCCTGACGATAGTGCTCCGTTTGGCATTTGTGATGTTGGGCTAAGGAGAGAAGGGGGAAAACAAGGAGAGTTAAATGGGTGGGGCAAAACTTAGCACAACCAAGAAAGGAGAGGCATGCAAATAGAAAAACCAAAAGAACAAATACGTTAGTTGGATGGTTGGGAGAGTGGCCTTATCTCCGGTCCGCGAGGGTAAATGGAATATTCTATTAGTGAAAGGCATTGTTCCATCAATAATTAGTTGGATGGTTGGGAGAGTGGCCTTATCTTCGGTCCGTCAGGGTACGAACTTGGCCTTCGGATTCATACTAGGTACAAATCACTCCTAGATCGACACATGTCATGTTCTTTCTTTTAATTTTTTTTGTTGTGTATCAGTCATACTTCTCCTGCCACGTGATCTCCGATAGAGTGGTCGTCCGCCAGCAACCGGCTGCTCGTGGGAGCCCTAGTCGGTTGTGTGAGACTCCCCGTGCAGGAGTGGTCAAGCAACCTCCCGACCCTTGTGTTGTAGGGTGTGCCCAAGGGGAAGCCCGTGCAGGAGGCCATAGATGGCGACCTTGCAGTGAGCCCATGTCGTTATCAGCGTCACATCTTGTTGACGTGACCAACGTCAGCTAGCAGCCTTGAGACATTGGTCGTCAGCTTTGCGTGATCTCATCGACCAAAGGAGCTTTCTCGCCGAAGGAATTGGCTAGATCTGTCCACAATCGTCGGTGCCACTCTATTCTTCTCCTCCTCTAGCCAAGCACCACTGCACGCGATCTCTTCCACCAGCGAGCCCCCCGTCCTCCTCCCCGCCTCCTCAACTCCCCATAGTCCCAGAAGCCATTGAAACCTTCCTAGGACAGTTGCATCATGATGGATGGCACTGCCATGCGTCAATTCGGTGGCGCAGACTGCAGCGATCGCACGCACCACAATATTAGGGTTGAACCGGCGTGCTGCGGCAGGAGCGCAATGTCATGCGCGCGGTGAGGCGGTGCCCAGGCCACTACCTCCTCGCCTATCTGCCGTCTCTCTCCTCTGCCTAACGCTGCCACTATCTCTTGTGCGATGGCGTGCGCTTTGCCACCTGATGCACCTTCGCATGTTGTGCGTGCGTCAGCCTAGGGTGGTCACGCGAACGATCAGAAATCCTATCCTTGCTAAAACCAATCCAATCCACGAAAAGCATCGTATTGTAACACTTGTTTAAAAAAGTGTGAATTCGATTGAGTTGCGCAAGAATAGATTAGCTCTTACTGCATTAAGAGCTTGCATTAAGAGTTTCTCTATCATGCGCGCACGAGGACAGGGGCCCTCTGCTTTTCCTCTCACCTCCCGGAGTCCGAAAAAAGCTTGTCATACAGGCGACCACAATGACGGCGAGCCCTTTGACGGTCCGTTCAACGCGCTTGGCCACACCTTCTCCCCGCCTAGCTGCCAGCTCCACCTTGACGCTCGCGAGCGCTGGGCCATTCTCAGCTCCGCCGGCTACGGCAACGACCCCAGCATCGACGAAGTGGACCTCGAGTTTGTCATCATGCACAAGATCGACCACTCATTGGGCCAGCGGCACGGCGGCAGAGTGTGGCGTCTCGATACACCATGTGGAATGAGGAGAGGGCTACAACCGCGAAAAATAGTATAGAAGGGTTTTCATATATATAAAAAAAGGAGCACATGTGTCGAGCCAAGAGTGATTTGTACATATGGTATAAACCCAAAAGCCAAGTCCGTGTACGCGGTTTTTTTTTTTTTTTGATTTTGTACCAATATGTTCCCACCAGCCAAATTATGCATCTGGAGTGCAATCACCTCAACTATTTACGGTCTAGAGATTTTCAATCCTAGCATTACCTAAGGCATACGACAAAATGTACTTTTTTTTAACTGACCTTACCTGTGCTTGTGAGCATAACTCTGCCCCTTTCGTTCATCGCACTTGGACACCTTCCTTCGGATGCACAGAACCTAGACAGAGATGTCAGTATGCTCCATTTCAGGATCCCAGAACCAATAATGGCAATGGTAACCGTCAACATATAAACACACATGAGCGGGCAGTGTACTCTCATTGGTTAATTCATCCCCCATGAAGCTTCTATCAGTCAGAATAGCGTTCGCATGAGCAGCGTAATCCCAAGGCAATAAGGTTTGCGTAGATCTCAGTAGATTAATTGCAACAATGCACAACCTTTTCTCCTGTTCTTTTATTTGTTTGTTTTTATCTTTCTTCATTGGGGTGGCCGTAGGAGCTAGTAGAAATGATATCATCTTTTTTTTAGGAGTGTAGAAGCGATATAATCTGTAAATCTTTGTTATAGAGTACAGTAAATCAGCGTATGAGATTATTATAAATAGCGCGCAAAAATGGGAACCGCATTCTGTGATAGCTAATTAATTGTATTCATTTTGCTTATGGAGGATTTGCATTAGCTGCACTATAATTATGTGGTGTTTGATTTGGAGTTTGCCCAAACTTCAAAAGCCAAAGTTAAGCCTAATCTGACAATTAAAGTTAAGCCTAAAAAACCCACTATGTATATGTACCTGGTCCAAAACAAGGTCGTGATTTCCTTGCGAGTATTTCATTGGTCGAAGACTGCAAAGACTGCTTATACATACAAGCAAGGAAAATCAAGCATATGTACATTCATATATGGTCTCGTTATCGTTCCCTCGGAAGTCATGCCACCTTATTTGGGCCGCCTTTGCAAGTTTCGGCTTGAGCAGTGTGGCGAACTAGCTTATATTAGCAGTATGCTCTTTCCTGATCAGGTGTGTCTTGGATCTTGTTGGCACAGTAACACCGATGTGAAACTTTTTGATTAGCTAGTGAACTAATAAATTTGGACAAACCATGGACTCATTTTTAGGCATGTGCCACTAGTGTTGCACACATGGATATTTACTCTTCTCGTTGGTAAGTCATCCATAACATGTCTTCTTTTGGGGATTTTTTTTCAAAACTATGACTAAATTTATAGCAAATTTGAAAACTATGATGCCATATGAAAAAAAAACGAAAATAGCAACCTGTCGGCCTGTGGTGGGCCGACGGGGGGCCTGTCGGCCTGCTGTGGGCCGATGGAGGGGCTGTCGGCCTTCTGTGGGCTGAGGGGTGGCTGTCGGCCTCCAGCAGGCCGATAGCTGGGCTGTCGGCCTCCACAAGGCCGACGGGTGGGCTGTCAGCCTCCAGCCGGCCGAGTGGGGCCTGTCAGGCTCTGGTAAGCCGACGGGTGCTGGATAAGCCACCAGCTCGCTTCTTCTTCCTCTGGTCACTGCCATTTCCTCTCTCTCTCTCTCTCATTTCCTCTCTGTACTCTCCACCCCCTCACCGATCTACTCATTCTTCCACCCATTTTCCATTCCAAGCGGTAGAATCAATAGATCATAGCATTCTCCAGCGACCTACGGTCATTTTTTTTGCCATGGGGTATTTATTTGTGCGTACATGAGAAGGAGCCATGGTGGGGTGGAGGAGGTGTGGCTGGTGAGGAGGTGGTGTGGTGGAGGAGCTGCGGGTGTGGAGGCAGTGGTGGTGTGGTGGAGGAGCTGCGGGTGTGCCGCTCAGTTGAAGAGAGGAGGAAGAAGAAGGGCACACACGCGTCGAAGGTATAGCAATGTCATCACAAATATTTTTGTAACCGGTAATTTTTTTGTTAGTGTAGCCCGTAATATTTTTGTTAGTGTAGTGGGTAATATTTTTAGTTAGTGTAGCTGGTAATATTTTTGTTAGTGTAGCCGGTAATATTTTTGTTAGTGTAAGGGGTAATATTTTTAGTTAGTGTAGCCGGTAATATTTTTTGTTACATTAGCCGATAATATTTTTTGTTAGTGTAGCCGGTAATATTTTTTGTTACATTAGCCGGTAATATTTTTTATTAGTGTAGCCGGTAATATTTTTTGTTAGTGTAGCCCGTAATATTTTTTTTCGTTGCGATTAATGAGAAGGTAGCAATGTCTGACAGGTGAAAATGTCTGAATCAGTAAATTTGACTATTTACTACGGCCCTGGTAATGTTCGATATAATGAGTTGGGGGTTGATCTTAGCGAGTTTAAAAATGGCGTCATGACACTTTCAGACCCGAACAGAATGGACATTAGACAGTTGAAGTACTGGTTGACTACTAGTTTTGGGCTGGATCCTGAAGTATGTTCCGTCAGTATTCATGCATTGTGGACGAAATCCTGTAAAAATATGAAGTGGGAGTTGATGCCGATAGATAGGAGTCAGCATTGGTTGACCCTGTTAAGTCATTGCCGAGACAGAAGAATCCACCCATATGCCCTAGTGCAACCTGTGGCGAAGGAGGAGAATACCGTACAACTCCACGTGGGGTATGAACCCGGGCAGGGTAGTCAAGTGGCTAACGAGATTTATTTATCCGGGTCACAGCCACAGGATGTGGATGCTAGCCAAGAGTCAGACTACGTGCCACACAATGTTTGTGGTCATGATACTGGGCAGAGTCAGTCGATAATATTAGCTGGTTCTGGTGTTGCTGATGGGGATGAGAAAGGCGATGAAATGCAGAGGGTGATGGAGGAAGAGGACGAGGATGGATTTGCGGAGGATCTGGATTCTGAAAATTCCGAGGATGAAGTGGAGGTACCGATTCCTTCTGCATGGGATCAGGACATATCCACCGGCCTTACGGTCAACAATGGCCATGAGACTCCATGGTAGTATAATCTGAACCAAGTCCAGATAGGGGCTATGTTTGATACAAAGAAAAAATTGAAGTATGCGGTGATAAAGTGGGCTATGTCTACGCAGAGGGTTTTCCGGACACACATATCAAGTCCAACAAACTATACCGTGAAGTGTGCTGAAATAGGTTGTCCTACGAAGGTGCACGGGCACGTGCCGAAGTATAACATCCACTGGGTTGTCACCAATGTGGTCCCACATAATTGTGTGAGGAAAAACCTGTTGGTCCATCATCCAAACCTGACTTCAACTCTCATTGCGCAACTCATGTATACTGAGATAGTGGAGAAGAAAGATATGGAAGCAAAACACATCCAGACAGCAGTGAAGGTCAGATGGAATTATGAGATTCCTTATGGGAAGGCTTGGAGGGCTAAGCAGAAGGCTATGGAGGAAAGGTTTGGGACGTTCTTCGACTCATATGATAATGTTGTCCGTCTCCTTGACATACTGAAGGAGAGGAATCCCGGCACTTATGTTAACATACAACACACGAGGTTGGACAGTATACCAGATTTCAAGGTGTTGAAACGAGTATTCTTCTCTTTCGCTATGTGCATCGAAGCTTTCCGGCATTGTCCTCCTGTGATGTTTGTGGATGGTACATTCCTGACTGGTCAGTACAAAGGGTAAATCCTGACTGCTATTGGTGTGGACGGGAACAATCAAATCATCCCACTTGCCATGGCATTTGTGGAGGGTGAGAACTTTCCGAGCTGGGTATGGTTCTTCCGTCAAGTTAAAATTGCGATCGTGAAAGACCGACCAAACGTGTGTGTCATTCATGACAGACATGCTGGTATATTGAAGGCCGTGAAGACACTAAGGAATCCAACAGCTGACGAACCAACACCTTGGAAGGACTTGCAGAGCCGGTGGTGCATGCGCCATCTTGGGGCTAATTTTTTCTCATAGTTTAAGAACAAACGGTTGATGAACTTGTTCAAAAAATTATGCAACCAGAACCAGCAGCGCAAATACGAATTTATTTGGTCAAAACTAGATGAGTTTACTAAGAAGCAGGTCCGTGCGAGGAAGAAAATGGAAAAAGATCAGGTTAAATTAGCAGCACTCATCGCGGAGCTAGAGGAGCCAGTAGGTCTTTGTGACTTGCTAGCAATTGACCCTCCTAATACTCAGAGAAAGAAGGGCAGGGCAATAAAGAATTTTTCTGAGTGGATAGAGAAAGAGCCTCCGGTGAATTGGTCTTTGCTGCATGACACCTATGGAGCTAGGTATGGCCACATGACAACCAATCTTGCAGAGGTGTATAACTTTGTACTCAGAGGGAATAGAGCATTGCCACTCACAGCTATTGTAGAGGCTGTATTCCATGGCACTTTGAGATATTTCAGAGAAAGGCACGAGTTAGCAAAGAAGCATATTGCAGATAACCAGAACACACCTTATTGTAGCCGTGTCATGGAGTACATGGCAAAGAAGATAGAGAAAGCAAAGAAGCACACTGTCAGACTCATAGGTAATCAGGAAAGGAGGTATGATGTTCAGCTTCCTACAGATGGTTTTGGTTCTGCAAATGAGGTGAAGACGCACGAGGTAAAAATTGGAACGGAATTTTATCCAACTTGTGAGTGTACATGCAACAAACCGAAGTTGTTGCACCTGCCTTGCTCACATGTGTTGGCTGCCTGTGGCCAGATTGAGTTGGACGCTATCTCCTTCGTGTCCCCATACTATTTAAAAGATGCAGTACTCAATGTCTGGACAGATGAGATGACAGGGTTTAGAGTCGTCGGCAATTTCAACAAGGTAAACGATGGGGAGAGAGTATACATTCCGGATCCAAAACTTCGGCGAACAAGCAGGGGCAGACGTAAGGTAAAGCGCATCCGAAACGATATGGACCAATCTGAAGCTGGTGGAGCAACCAGACAATGTTTGCTATGCGCGGCTTATGGGCATAGGATGAAATATTGTCCCGACCTGAACAAAGACGGTGCTTCCACATCGACGAGTGCTTCTACATCGATGACTGCGACAACAGTAGGAAGAGGCGGACGTGGTCGTGGCAGTCGTGGTGGTCGTGGCAGTCGAGGCCGAAGGGGCGGACGAGGAAGAAATAACTCGCAAGCTATATAATGTGTTGGACTATGTTTTAATTTGTAATATGTGTTGGACTATGTTTTAATTTGTAATATGTGTTGGACTATGTTTTAATTTGTAATATTATTTGACTATGTTATAATTTGTAATATGTCTGGACTATGTTTTATTTTGTAATATTATTTGACTATGTTTTAATTTGTAATATGTCTGGACTATGTTTTAATTTTTAATATGTCTGGACTATGTTTTAATTTGCACCTGAGATTTGTTGTTTGAATTGCAGAAATGGCTTCGTATCCGTTGCTTAATCGTAATATTGATAGAGGGCACCGGGCCGCACTTATGGAAGCGGGCAAGAACTTAGACGTGTTGGTCACTCGCACCCCAAAGTCTAACTGGATGATACACCATTCATGGGTTAATAGGTATGTGTCGGTATAATGACTTACTATGTTTGACATCATTTTGATAGCCGCTAACGATATGCTACATTCTCTTTATTTTGTAGGTTAAGTTGGGCTGGACTTCTACCCTTGGCACGGCTGGTTGAGGGTACATTGGATGAGTGGGTTGAACATCCGCAATTGGATGAGGCAGGTGAACCAATGCAGTTATGCAAGAGGCAAGTGAAACGTTTCTCTTACGACAAGTCACTCATTACCTGCTTAGTAGATAGATGGAGACCAGAGACACATACGTTTCACTTTCCCTGGGGAGAGATGGCGACTACTTTACAGGATGTGTCTTCCTTGTTGGGATTACCTCTGGCCGGTGCTGCCATAGGTCCTTTAGAGGCAGAATCTGGTTGGCTAGCATCGATGCAGGGCTGTTTTTTGGCTGCGGTGCCAACTGCTAAGGTCCTAGACAACGATACTCACGGGCCTCGTTTTAAGTGGTTGACCCAGTTTCAGGTAACCTTCATGACCAGTTTAAAAACTGATGTTTTCATTGTTGTCCTCATTGCATAGTTCAAACAATCTTTGGTTTCTATGTAGATTGTCTCCTTAGGATATCCCAATGTTCAGTTGTCAGAGGCACAGATTGACCGATCCCTAGAGGCATATATTTTGTGGTTGTTCGGCAAGACGATGTTCACGGAGAACCACGTGACCACTGTCGATGCACAACTCATCGGTATTGCACGAGAGATAGCTGACGCACGTTGCCCTGGGGACATTCTGCAGAGGAGTTATGGTTCTGCTGTGTTAGCGGCTACGTACAGAGGCCTGTGCAAAGCTTGCTCGTTGAAGGCTAGAAAATCAGGTATTACATGATGTCCACTATTGTTGCAGCTCTGGTCATACGAGAGATTCCCTATTGGTCGACCCTATGTCTACGTTGATAGACCTTTTGGTTTGGAGGACATGGCTGGGACTTACGTGCCTGTTATCGGCGACTTGCCTACTATGGGATCTGTTTGGACACGGAGAGAGGTATTTTCATATTAAGTAACAACATGAATTACTAATGCTTATTTCTTGCCATTCAATAGTATTACTAATGCTTATTTCTTATCATGCACAGAGACAGTTCGCGCATAGCCAGGTGAGGGGCTGCTACCCCTCCTTCACGGCGCAGTTTGATAGTTTGCACAAGGATCAAGTTATCTGGGAGCCATACTCCCATCAGGCTATATTATCCAGGTGTCCAGTTGGGATTTCTGGATTGTGCACTAGAGATCGGCACTATTGGATGACCAAGGCCAAGTTGGTGTTCGACGTGATGGTTGAGGAGATGGCTCTTCATAGGGTGATGAGACAGTTCGGCCTATGCCAAGAGCCTGACATTCCAGTTATTCCACACTTACCAGATCACGTGCACAAGTAAGTAATACTATTTTAGTTCTCAGGTCTGCATTCAGAATATCACTAATCATGTAACGCGCATGTCAATCTCAGGTACAGTCGCGCAGGAGGAAACAAGTCCCACGATTCTTGGCTTCGCGACATTAGCCCTTACGTGGACGAATGGACTACTGCGCCAACAAATATCTGGGATGAGGTTCGGCCCTTTGACTGGGACAAGTTCGGGTTGTATCTGCAGAGTTACCGGCATAGCACCAGGATGTACTTGGTTCCATCAGCAGCTCCTGATCAGATCAAAGCCCCTCTCACCAGCGATATGTACCCAACTGCCTCTGTTATGGGAACCAAACACCATGCGGCATGTGCTATGGTTCTCACATGTTAAGTTTTTTCTTAACCTGAACATATACAATTGGTTGACTATTCGTGTTGTCTGCCATACAACAATGATCTAATTGGTTAACTCTCCGTGTACAGGGTGACTTGACAAGCGAGGCGCTAGAGGAGGTTTCCGCTTTAATGCAACGCTTTGAGAGGGGAGATAATATCCCACCGCGAGAGAACGTCTCATGGTTGAGGCGTCTTGATGAGAAGCTACGGGGGATTTACGTAGCTGTTACATGTAGACGATCTTCGGATGTTGCTATTCCTCGTCCAGCACATCGTCCGCCACGCCACTCTCTGCAGCGTTCAGAACCTCGACCCTCTGTGCAGCGTTCAGAACCACGACCCTCTGTGCAGCGTTCAGAACCAGGGAGCTCTTCCTGGCAGCAGACATCTCCTTCACAACCAGGGAGCTCTTTCTTCCAGCAGCCACCTCCTTCAGAACCAGGGGGCTCTTCCTGGCATCATCAGATGGACCTAGGTAACACTACTTTGTACATTCTTTTAAACATTGTAGGTTCGCAAATCAATTTTACATGTTTTACTTTACCGCAGTCGGCAGCCAGTCGCAGCCGTTCATGCATTCAGTCCAGTCACCGATGCTTAGTGGTGCTGGTTCGTTCTTAGCCGGCGACGACGACGATGATGACCGAGCTGCAAACACCTATGAGTTCTCGCAGACAGTTCTTCACACTCCACCACCACCATTGACGCTGGAGACACAGACAGACGAGGTTATCTATGGTCGTGGTAATCGTCAGCGTCATCCATCGGCTGATCGCTTATCGCCTTCCGGTCCTCGTCCGAGGAAGACCCAGATTCGTCGTCGTCCCCCCCAGTGATATCGTTATCTATGTATGAGTCGTTATCTATATTAGTTTCAGACTATTCGCATATGTTACTATCGCACTTGCTTCTATCTGATCAGGATACATATATTGTTTTATGTATGCGAGAGACATATTACTATTAATCCGCATTGTTATTCGAGTTACATTTCCAAAGAGACTGCAACCGATAATTAAGATACAAGTACATCTCACATAAACGGTAGGACTGAACTTAAAAAATACAGCTTACATACTACATGAAGGCATCATCGTCATCCTCCGTCGCTGCAGCACTCTTGCCCTTCGACGATGCGGTACTCTTGCCCTTCGACGATGCGGTACTCTTGCCCTTCGACGATGAGGTACTCTTGGCCTTGGTGCTCGGCATGAAGATATCGTCTTCGTCTTCGCTGTCGGCAGTCCATAAATATGTATGCTCTGCTGCAATCCTTATAAAATTTTCACTCTTCGTCTGCACTACCTTCTTCCACTTTCCATGCAACCTAAGAAGTTCTTTACGTACCTCCTCATAGGTCCTTTCAGGCCACCCAGACCTACGTAATGCGTGAGCCAACTCATTCTGTATGGTGTCACTACCGATGAGTTCGTTCCATGGAACTATCCTATTGTCCATCCTGAAATTGGTGGCTAGCCTAAGAAGACATTTTCTCATCTCAGGGTGAAAATTACGATCGAAAGGATAATCGGACATCTCGACTACACTAAAATGGACTGCTTATCCAACTCCGTGTGAAGGGGGTTTTATAGGTAGAGAGGAGAAAATGGCGGGAAAGAACGACTGCGGTATGGAGGAAAAGGTGGCGGGAACATATGGCGGGAAACGGGTGGCGGGAAGGGGTTGGCGGGAAACAGGTGGCGGGAACGGGTTGGCGGGAAACGGGTGGCGGGAAGGGGTTGGTGGGAAACGGGTTGCGGGAACATATATCGGCACAGAGTTGGCGGGAAAATATTGAGGGAAATGAGGGGGAATGGTTGTGCAGCAATTATAATGAATTTATTTGTGAAAAAAAAACACTTAGAACCCCTCGGCCCACAGCACTGCCTACTACACTACACCGCACTGCCTACCCACCTTACTGTCAAGGGGGTTTTATAGGAAGAGAGTAGAAAATGGCGGGAAATAATGGCGGGAAAGGGTTGACGAGAAAGGATGGCGGGAAAGGTAGGCCCGCGGAAGCATAAATAATATTTTTACAATATTTATAAGACGGGCAATCGTTGTACATCATTAATAAGTCACTGGGCCAACAGGAGCCCACTCGGTCGTGTGGAGGACTCGTCGGCTTCGTGTAGGCCGACAGGCCACTGGTCGGCCTACTGGTGGCCGACAGGCCCCCCATCGGCCTACTGGTGGCCGACAGGCCCTCCATCGGCCCACCCTAGGCTGACAGCCCCCCATCGGCCTACCCCAGGCCGACAGGCCCCCCGTCGGCCCAGCCCAGGCCGACAGGGTGCTATTTCTGATATTTTTGCATTCTGCCCAATAGTTTTTAAAAAGGCTATAAATTTAGTCATAGTTTTGAAAAAAAATCTCTTTTGAGCATGTATGATGACACATTGGCCCTTTGTGTCTTGGTAGTCCGCCAAGACCGAGTGGTATGGCAATGCCTAATCGGCAAGTGGGGACAACATCACCTCGATGACAATGCCCTAGGTCTTCATTGTCTAGACCTGGCAATGGCGACTTATTGAAGGCACCAATTGTGTGGAGTTGTGCAGAATCTGCTATCCCGGGTGCAAATCCATGGTATGGGCTTCAGTGTTTTTTTTTTTGAAAAAAAACATCCCCTTTATTTAATAGAAATAACGGTTACATCGTCAGTAAGTAGATTTACAATTTCATTCATAGGCTTCTCAAACCAGTCCCTAGTCTCAGAAAATTTAGCTAACCTAGCAAGTTCGTCAGCTACTTTATTTGCTTTCCTATTACAATGTTCAAATTTAATAAGCGGAAAATCGCACGCCATAAAATAACAATCATCAAACACTGCCGCTGTCGCTCCCGCTGAATGTCCTTCATTCTTCATTATGTCAATTACTTCTATATTGTCGGAGTTAATGGCGATACGGTTGCATCCCGTCTTCTGTGCAAGTAATAGGCCATATCGCAGAGCCAAGGCTTCAGCTGTTAATACATCTGCACATCAATTCATCCTCCAATCCCCCCCCCCCCCTCCCCCCACAAATGAATCCTCCTTTGTACAGCCCCCGTTGTTCCTCTTAGCATGTCTTGGTCGAAAGAAGCATCAACATTTAATTTCATAAAACCTCTAGGTGGTCTTGTCCATCCCTCTCTTTTACTAGTTGCCCTAGGGGATTGGGCAATTACATAATTTGCCGTTACATCACGGGCTCCCATCGAAATTTGGTATGCGTCTTGTGATTTTCCCTGATGGACTAGCGTACGTCTGTCCCACCATAAGTACCAAGCTGTAATGACGATCAATTCACATACATTCTGGGTGTCCACTATAGATAGCTCATGGTCTGGCATAAGAAGAAGGAAGAAGGAACTCAAAAACTGCCTCTCCCGCACGGGCTTAAGTGGTTGGATAAGAAACGATGGCACATATGACCATTATCATCACATGTGATGTGTGCTAATGCTCGTTACGATTTATGACACGATCGCAATTGACTGTTTCTATTATCCATAAAAAAAGGTTGGTGATGTGAATCTTTAGTGTCCCGAGTCCCGACAAGGTTGTCCTGTTGTTGCAGAGGCAAAGAATATTTTATACTATCATCTTGATCGTGGTGCTTTAATAAAGTGCATGTTTAATTTCTTTACAAAAATGGCTTTGCATCAAATGTCTTCCCACATTTTGCATGGGCCTAATTAGTTGTCTGTGCTTGTTGTCAAGGTGAAAGCACCCGCATAGTTAACGTCATTTTGTTAAGCAAAACATGTATGTGAGAGAACTCAAATTTCATTATGTCTATTAGAAATTGATTGTACATCCACTTGTGAACTCAAGTGAGCTACTTCACTAATTAGGGAATGCGTTTGTTTTTCGCGCTCCGCAAGGAATGAGTCACTCGACACAATAAATCTTGAACTGCTTTGAATATGTATTCCCACTCCTCATGCACCACATAGTTGAATTGGTTATACCTCTTTATCATTTTTAGTATACTTACGTTGATAATTACTCTGTACCCCAACGTGAGTTCCATGAAAAATTACATTTGAGATCACATATTGTACTGTTAACACTTAAACTGCATTTTTGTACGTAAAGCAATATACTACATAAACTAAGGGCTTCTATGATTTTTCTAGTGAAACTTTTTTTGAGCTATATTATATAGAATAATTAAGAAGCTATATTAAAAATGATAAAGAGATATAATTAATACTCCATCTGTAAAGAAATATAAGAGCGTTTATATCAGTATAGTTCTTATATTTGTTTAAGAGGTACTCCCTCCATCTCATAATATAAGCGCGTTTTTTATACTAGTATATTTGAATGTGGGAGTACATAAATTAAGAAATTTTGCTCTTCATGCAGTATCTTCTTTCCTGACCTGTGGGAGTACAGAACGTTCTGTTTGCTTCTTAAGCTAATGAGCTAACAATGGTGGCGTTCTGTCGACACCTGCTGACATTTCTTGACCACTCCACCGCGATATACACTTCGGTCGCATGCACAGCGTTACATTGCTTACAACGAAATCGCAGATCATTATCACTGACATGCATCCACCCACCTCTCACCAACTGCAGATGCCAACGGCGCCGACGCCCCGCCTCAGACCGAAGCGGGCCACGGCGCCCCTCGATGCGGCCGCGAGAGCCCGCCTCGCCGCTCTCCCCAGAAGCGACGACAGCAGCGGCAGCGAGCACGAGGCGGCCGCACTCTCCAGCCTCGTCAACGATTACCTCCTCGAGACGGACGCGACAGTCCCGTCGGCCACCCTCGCGGTGGAAGGCTCCTCTGATCTGGATGACGAGCCTAACGGCGACACCAGCTCAACGGCGGCGGCCGACATGCTTGCGGAGATCAAGGACAATCTTGACCCGACCGGTAGCAGTGCTGACGAGCTACGCCGCCGGCTCGTCTTTGCCGTGGCGTATGCCATGCGCGGGTTGGATGATCTGCGGCCGAACCAGTCGGCTTTCCGGCGCTCCCTGATGTCCCGCCTGCGCGAGCGTGGCCACGACGCCGGCCTGTGCAAGGTGCGTTGGGACAAGTCGAGTGGCGTGACCGCCGGGAGCTACGAATACATCGACATCGTCGCTGGCGGGGGCCAGACAAGGTACATCGTAGACGTCGGCTTCGCGACGGAGTTTGAGGTCGCACGGTCGACCGAGGAGTACGAGGCAGTTCGGACGGCACTACCGGAAGTGCTGATCGCGCGCCCGGAGCACCTCAGGCAGGTTGTGAAGCTTGCAGCATCCGCAGCACGGCGCTCGCTCAAGAGCAGCGGCCTCAGTGTGCCGCCCTGGAGGAAGAGGCGGTTCATGATGACCAAATGGCTAGGGCCCTACAAGCGGACGGTTAACTCTATTCCGGCATCAGCGGGTACGGCATTAGGCAGCAGTGGCGTGGTGGCCGTCTGCCGGACCATAGTTGGCTTTGCCCCTCAGACTACCGTGGGGACGTCGTCAGGCTTTTGGGGGTGAGGTGTGGTTGGAATTTGAAAGATGCTATGTAAAGTTTGCAGATTGCATGGTAGATCGCTAGGGGTTTGATTTAGAGAAATAGAAATGCACATATTTATTGGAGTATTAAATTGTTTTTTTTAAGAAACGAGTATTAATTTGTTAGGTCACTAGATATTTGTTGTCTTGTTGATACTTTGCTTTCCTTAGCATTGTAATATTTATATAGCTCTTATATCTCTACTATCTAAAAAGAACCTAAGGTTCCTTTTCCTGCCGACGAACCGCGTTCTGCCCACCTTCGTCCATCCGTCCTATCTTTTTTTCCCGATTGGCAAGTGACGATTCGATTCAATCACCATAATTACATGACTCAATGGGCATCACACATTCCCTTTAAAAAATCGCAATCATCATAATTATATGCCCCATGCGTCACACCTTCCCTTAAAAAATCGCAATCACCATAATTACATGCCCCAATGGGCGTCACACCTTCCCATAAAATCACGTCCGAAGTCACCTGCCCGAAAATCATGTCGCAAATCGTCGCCATCGATCCCACTTATCCGCTACCTCCGATGCCACGACAACGAAGTCTATACTACGCCTACCTCCGTGCATGGATGCTGCTGCCTTACGCGCCCAATGTAGCCGCTGTCGTCGCCACACGCCTCGACCGCACGCCTGGACGGCATGGAGAATCTCTGCCTGTAGCGAGTGTTGGTTTCCTTCATTTGATCGGATTTTTCACCGCTGCTTCATGTAGGTCGTTAGATCTTCTCTTCCCGTGTATGCATGCCATGACGTAAATGCATCCGCTCAATGTTTGCTTCCAGACTGGGTCGTCAACGTGCTGCTGGCAAGGCTTGGTCTGCGTGAGGTTGTTGCTCGTTTTGCGAAGCATCCATGCGGCCCATCCGTTCAGCCACATCTCCAGCATCCTCTGCGTCAAGACCAAGAACACGAAGGATGGACAGGTTCTAACTTCGCTAAGCAGCAGATGTACCAACCGATGGCACTCTTCAGGGCAGTACGTACTGCTACGTGGTAGCCATTGCTAGCCAATTCTAATCTGCTTTCTCTCTCCAAAAATTCTAATCAGTTATATATGCAGACCCTCTTGCATCTTGTCTAATGTCAAAGAATTAGCATCCACTAAGTTCGCCTTAAAGAAAAATCACCACACACGCTATGGCATGGCGGAACTCACCATCTGCACAACGGGAAGAAAGGATTGAATTGGGCCCTGTTTAATTGAAGAGGGAAGTTAATCTTTATAATTCATTTGCATCGGGGATTGTCCATTAGATCAGTAGCTAAACACAAAGGTATTGCAAGTTATATGGATGTACAATGCGACACGGATTTTAGCATAACAGTTCATCTCAATTGACATTGGAGTGTGCTAATTTTTTTTACAATCCAATTTTGCATAATCAGTATGCATCTCATTAGAATGAGAATGTGTACTAGGTCATTATTTATTCCCCCTCTAATACAATTTAGTTCTGTTGGTGTAGCATTCCACATTTCTACCAACCGAAGAATTTGGCAGTATTTTTCTAGAAACAACAAGCCTCCTCGATTTTCATTACAGAAACCATTTTTGAAAACAACAGTATTTATCCCCGTATATGCTCTTATTGCATTACAAGAAATGGCTCCCGTAGCAACGCACGAGCACATACCTAGTAAAACTAGTAAAAGGGCTCATGTGTTGCAACGAGAAAAAAAAGATCAAAATCTCTAGTGGCCATGACCACATTTTGCTGCATCACCGAGATACACTATCATTCTCAATTTCGTGAAATCATGAACAATTTTTGAAATCATAAACATTTTTTAAACTCGTGAACATATTTGAAATCATGAACATTTTTACAAATTTTTGAATATTTTCTATAATCAAGAACATTTTTTGAATTCATGAACATTTTATACTATTTTCAAAATAAAAATAAAAATTGTGAATTTTTTAAAACAATTTTCTTGGATCGGCGAACATTTTTTGGAAATTGGTGGAACAATTTTTTAAATTCATGAATATTTTTTTTATTTAACGAACATTTTTTGAAATGCATGATCATTTTTCGAATCAGCGAACATTTTATGAATGAATAAACTATTTTCTAAGTCACGAACAGTTTTCGAATTCTTAGGATATTTTCCATTCATGAACATTTTTTGAATTGGCGAAATTTTGTTCACTTTCATTAACATTGTTTAATACACGAACTTTTTAGAAAATCATGTTTTTTTATTTCCCAAAAATTGTTTTCAAAATTTCAAACATTTGTTGAATAAGCAAACATTTTTTATAAAATCACGAACATTTTTTGAATCCACAAAAAATTTATGATTTATTAAACATTTTATTTCAAAATTCTTATTTATTTTTATTTTTTGGAACTTTTTTTAAGTCCCAAATTTTTTAAACTAGGAAAACAATGAAATTTAAAAACAGGCCGCCCGGACATGGGCAGGCCCAAACGGGCGCGCCGTGTCTTCTCCCAGCGAGCAGAGCGCATTATAGGAGGTCTCTACTGCATGGGCTGGCCCAGGTGGGGATTCCCCTGTGTAAAACGTTTTTTTTTATCACTTATAGGTGGCATTGGTGGTTAATATTTTGTAACTTTGGGAGCAGAAGCAATAGCCCCTTTATTATTAGGTATAGATTAAGAAGGAGTGAAATATTTTTTAGGCCAATGATAGGCGCCGGCGCGTCGGCCGAAATTTCGGCCGATCGCACCTGGTACATCCGATTAGCCGTCCATATCTTATCCTTCTCCCATACGCTAGCCCATCATGGTCGCTCTGTGCTTGTTTCCTTCATGGTCATCGCACACCTCGCCGCCCTCGAGCTCATCAACGTGGCTCGCGGAGACGCAACAGCGCCCCCCCTCGCTCCGTGCTCAACGCCTCGCCGCCCACACGCTCACCGTCGTCGCTCGTAGAAACAGCAGCCGCCCCCTTATAGCTTCCCAAACGTCATATACAGCCCCCTATTTGCGGGTTGCAGCTCCGGCACACACTGGTTGTAGCTCGCCGTCGTTGGTCGCCGTTGGATGCAGCTCCACCAGCGGCTGCAGCTCGCTGGCCACCGGTTGTAGCACTGTCTGTGCCGGTTGCAGCTCTCGACCTTGGCGGTTGTAGCAAAATTCGATGACGATTGCAACAAAAATGTAGCCATCGCCGTTGCAGGTCGCATTGTCAACGTGAATGGTTGTAGCAATTCTCATCGCTGGTCATAGAAAAAGCCGACGAAGGTTGAAGAAAAATCATTGTTGCCGCCGTCGAGGGTCGCATCATCAACGTGAATAGTTGTAGCAATTCTCATCGCCGGTCGTAACAAAAGCTGACAAAGGTAGAAGCAAAATCGTCGTCGTCGTCATCGCGGGTTGTAGGTTGCGACATCGACATGAATGGTTGTAGAATTTCCCATCGTCGGCCGTAGCAAAGACCGACGAGGTTGAAGAAAAAATTATCATTATCGCTATCGACATGAATTGCTTCAGCTATTCCCATCGTCGGTCATAGCAAAAGGCGATGACGATTGTAGCACCGGAACTCGTCAGTTGTAGCTTTGCTCGTCGGTTGCATAAGGAGAGAAGAAAGAAGCAACAAGGCAAGAGGAAGAAGAAAAAGGAGAGAAAAGAAAGAAAAAAAGAAGTTGTACGAAAGAGATAAGAAAGGGGATATCTCGCTTGAGGCCCACAAATGCATCTGGCACAGTTGCTTCCGCGTAAAAAGGCGAGCAAGCGGGGCAATCGGCCGAACGCTCGGCCGGTCATCCGGAGGGAAACGTTCCCCTTTTTGTAAGCGAAATATTTGTTTGTTTCTCTCCTCTCATGCCACCTCATGCACGCTTCCTCTTGCTACACCAGTTCCTCCTCCCCGTCTTTTTTTCGCTCGCTCCGTAGTCCGGAGGTGAGGAGCTCGACTGCCCCCTAAGTCATTTATATTCTATGGATGGTGCTGGTTTCTGGTGTGTACCATGTGCTTGGCCAATAATGAGGGTACCGTGTCCAGATCAGCTCCTAGTTTATCTCCCTTGCTTTGCCTTCGGGCAATCGTGTTTCCTAGGGGTCGACACAAAGCTCATAGCTCGCCAGTTTAACGAGGGCCCGCTAACGCGGCCCATTAAGCTCGTCGCTTTGCATTTAGCTCACTATGATTAGCAAGCTTAATGAACAAGCTAATGAGCTTCATGATCAGCTTGTTAGTTGGGCACACAAATGATTATATTATCTTAAGTGGCATTCTTTTGTGGTGGTGTAGTGTAGCCCATCTATTCCATTTAATGAAATCAACCCAAACCCATAAGAGGCGTACGTATGGTTTGTCCCAGAACCTGGCAATTTAAGTGTGGGCAAGTTGTTAAAGAATTTGGGTACATGTTCAATATTTATGGTAAAGCTGGTTAAAAAGCGCTCACAAGTGTGACGAGCTTCAAACAAACGAAGCTAATCGGTTTTCTTGTTTGTTAAGCTTACAGAGATTAGCGTGCACGAGCAAGTCGTTAATCCACCCTAGTGATGGCGACGTGGCGGATGAACTAAGGAACTTGGGAGTGATTTCTATGCTAGATTCCCGTTGCCATATCCATGGTGAATCATTTGTCTAATTTATTCCCACTGCCTAATAATACCCCGATCATCTGGTTCCCCAGTCAGTTTTGGTTACCCAAGATTACTCCAGTCGATATGTAGTACCCAACTTTTCATAATCGTTGCTTGTCTACCTAGTGGCTAGAGGAGAGCGAATAGGTTTTGGCACATGGATCCAAATCTGCGTATGGTATTGATACGTCTTCGTCGTATCTATAATTTTTGATTGTTTCATGTCAATATTCTACAACTTTCATATACTTTTGGCAATATTTTATATTATTTTTGAGACTAACATATTGATCTAGTGCCCAGTGCCAATTCCTGTTTGTTGCATGTTTTTTGTCTCGCAGAATATTCATATCAAACGAAGTCCAAACGCGATAAAAATTTACGGGGATTTATTTTGGAATATATGTGATTTTTGGGAAGAAGAATCAACGCAAGATGGTGCACAAAGTGGCCACGAGGCACCAGGGCGCGACCACCCCCCTAGGCGCCCTGGTGGCTTGTGAGCACCTCGTAAGTCGGTTGCCCCCCTTCTTTCGCCGTAAGAAAGATAATACCCGGAAAAAAATGTATTAAAATTTCAGCCCAATCGGAGTTACGGATCTCCAGATATTTAAGAAATGGTTTTCGGCCAGAAAACAGGAACGCGAAACAGAAGAGAACAGAGAGAGGGATCCAATCTCAGAGGGGCTCTCGCCCCTCCGCAGCCATGGCGACCATGGACCAGTGGGGGAACTCTCCTTCCATTTAGGGGGAAGGCTAAGGAAGAAGAAGAAGAAGAAGAAGAAGAAGGAGGGAGGCTCTCTCCCCCTCTCTCCCGGTGGCGCCGGACGCCGCCGGGGCAACCATCGTGACGATGATCTACACCAACAACTTCGCCGCCGTCATCACCAATTCTCTCCCCCTCTATGCAGCAGTGTAACACCTCTTCTCCCCACTGTAATCTCTACTTAAATATAGTGCTTCATGCCACATATTATTATCCAATGATGTATGGCCATCCTATGATGTTTGAGTAGATTCGTCTTGTCCTATGGGTTGATTGATGATCGTGATTGGTTTGAGTTGTATGTTTTATTATGGTGCTGTCCGATGGTGCCCTCTGTGTCACGCAAGTGTGTGGGATTACTGTTGTAGGGTGTTGCAATACGTTCATGATTGGCTTATAGTGGGTGGCGAGAGTGACAGAAGCTTATACCCAAGTAAGGGGATTGTTGCGTATGAAAGTAAAGAGGACTTGTTACTTAATGCTATGGTTGGGTTTTACCTTAATGGTCTTTGGTAGTTGCGGATGCTTGCTAGAGTTTCAATCATAAGTGCATATGATCCAAGTACGGAAAGTATGTTATCTCATGCCTCTCCCACATATAAAATTGCAATAATGATTATCGGTCTAGTTATCGATTGCCTAGGACAAATCATTCTCTTGTGTTCCAAAAAGCTTTCGACTAAACAACTAACTTTTATTATCTTGCAAATTACTCATAGTTTTATTCTCGCTAAGCACCTGTAGTTTTATCCTTGCAAACTTATCCCTACACCTACAAAATAGTTTCATACTTGTTCTAGGAAAAGCGAACGTTAAGTGTGCGTAGAGTTGTATTGGTGGTTGATAGAACTTGAAGGGAATATAAATCTTACCTTTAGCTCCTCGTTGGGTTCGACACTATTATTTATCGAAAAAGCTACAATTGATCTCCTATACTTGTGGCTTATCAGGTATCGAAGTCCCACTGCTAAAGATCGCCATAACACTGACCAATCAAATTGTATTATCGTTGACGTGCTTTTGGCCGGCCTGTGCCCCGGGGCCAGTAATGACGTCCCATGAAAGACAGACTAGTTGACCCGTCTGTGATAATGGTCACACATAGACCCACTACTGCAGGTTGGTCCAAACGCGACAGTCCAATCAGAGACTCTTTGACGAAATTATGTGCGATGCATTAATCACAAACGGTGATGTAATAAAACCGTCAAAAAAGATACAAAACATTTGCGATGGCGGTGACATCAAACACGGTTCAGATTAGAGTTGCGTATGCGATGCGTTGCATACGGTTAATCCAGCAGAACTGTTTGGGATGAGGCAGAACAATAGAAACGGGCAGCCAGATGAGGGTGTGTGCGATATACGGCATACAGTTCAATAGGATGAACTGTGTGTGATTAGGCAACATAATAGAAACGGTCAGCCAGATCAAGGTGTGTGCGATGGAGAGCATACAGTTCACTTGGATGAACTGTTTGCGATGAGCCAAGACAATAGAAACAGTTCGACTGAACAAGATGTGTGTAATACGCGGCAAACAGGTCCGTAATCAGAAATGTGTGCGAAGAACCATAATAACACAGACGATTGCTGCTAACGAGCCGTGTGATTTGCTCTGTCTACAGAAGAATAACATATATATATATATATAACTGAAATAAATATCCAATTACATAAGTGACTATACAGATCATTCGCACACACCTCAATAAACAATTGCATGCATTCTAAACTAGGAGAAACGATCGTCTAGTCATCTACTTCTTGTGACGCTCCCGCCACTGCTCTGTGGCTCGATCCCTCATCTGGGGCAGGAAGAAGACACTTCCTCATGTCAACGATCCGCTTGTACATTTCGTAGCTTGTGTATGCGTCCTTGACCGCGTACTTGACGTGCTGTTTATCCAGTCTCTGATGCCAGACACTGTGCCAGGCGTTCTTGTCCTTCTTGCTCTCATCCTTCATCTTCATGTAGTAGGGGTCGATGATGGCCGAGGCGAGGTCAACCAGGGAGTTCTGTTTGTTGTTGTCGCTGCCCCAGACCTTGTAGTGGTCCTGAATGTTGACAAGATTCTGGCATTTCAAGCCCGAAACCTTGAGCGCTTTTAGATCGTTGGTGGTGTCCATCGTAGCAAAACTGTAGTTGAAGCTGTTGATAAACCTGGAGAAACGCTCGCAAGGCCTTGTGGCCAGGTGGTAGTGGTAGACGAGGACGTCATGTCACACACACAACTGGGCGACGACAACCTTCTGATCGTGCCCGGCACGACCGGTGGTGTACTCGAGGTCGAAGCCAACCACTTGGTACTTGTCCTCAGCAAGCAACTGCTCCATAGTTTGGATGTAGCTCTCCACCGAGACCGGCTCGTTCGTGTACACCACCGAGAGGGCCTTACCCCTCATGTGGGTGTCCACTACATAATGCGTGGTGAACTGCCCGCCGTTGTCGTCGTCGGCCGCTGGGAGCGCCATTAGAGCCACGGGGAGCGCCATTGGAACCGCTGGATGTCCTCTCTGTTTGTGTCGTCGTGGGTGTGCTTATTGTGTCGTGTGGCGCGAGAGATGAAGGTAAATGGCCGCAGGAATAAATGGGGGCCGGGCGGCCTGGATTCTCGGCGCGTCCGCATGGCAGTTTTTGCAGCGGGTAACTGCATCGTGGCACCGCGCCCAGCGCAACCGCATGCATAATGGCAGCACGAACGTACGTGATCATGCGCCGGCCCCAAACACTGGCAGCGCGCGTGGAGGGACGAGGGCAGAGCGCCCGGAGGGACGCGAGAGCACACAGCACGCGGCGGGACGCGAGCAAAGCGCGTCGCGGCCGCCTCAACAGCGAGCAACCACACGCATAGAGCAGTTGAACACGCAGGGCATGGTCATCTATAAGCCGGCCGGCAGTTGCGACACTGCGTAGAGAGCGGCCGTGTGCTACTACCTCCGTCTTCTTCTATTAGTCCCCTTTATATTCTGTGCCATATTTTGACCTTAAATTTAACCAACAAAATGTTGATGCATGTTATAAAAATTATATAATTGGAAACTATGTTGAAATACGAATCCAACGATATAATCTTTGGCGACATGCATTCGTATTTTATTAGTTAAATCTCTAGTCAAAATTTGAAACAAAAATACATAGACGACTTATAAACCAGGACGGGGGTAGTAGGTAATTAAATCGTAAATATTTTTTTATTAACCGTATGTGTACGTGTCCTTTCGTCCTCCTCCCGCACGTCTTGTCACCCCGCTGCCGCAGACGACTTACAGCGCAAGCTTGCGCAGCGCGCGGGGGCGTTCTTTTGGCCAAACAGTGGCTCGAAGTGGCGCCAATGAATCGTCTGTGTGCCCGTTCCCGCGCAACCTCGCAGGTTCCTGCACAAGCTTCCCGCCTGACTCGGTGAAATCCCCCAAAATCCCAATGCTTACCGGCCTCCTATATAAACTCTCACGGCCGGCGAGTCCTGCGTCGCATTTCCCCCTCCCTCCCTGTAGCTTATCTCGTCTGCTTCTCCCACAATCACCAATGACACTGGTCCGTCGTCGTTGCTCAGCCACTCTGCCATCATCAGAGGACAGCTCTAGCTGGGAGGCTACACCGCGGCGGTGGCGCAGTCCCCGGCGTAGTGTAGTGCGTGTGGCGTCCCTGTTGGGTGTTCTCGGAACACCCACCACACGATCCACCGCCGCTGCCCGTCGGCAGCTGTTGCCGGCCGCCGTTGCCGCCACCCCACCATCTGCCGCAGTGGCCACCACACCACCGTCGAAAGCCAGGACCATCGCCCGCTCTGCCACCGCGGCCTGAAGGCGGGAGGTGGCCGTCATGGCCGCCACCCCACTGGCGGCCACCGTGGCCATCACCCGCTCAGCCACCGCAGCCCGAAGGCGGGAGGTGGTGGTCGTGGCCGCCAGCCCACCGTCGATCGCCGGGGTCATCACCCGCTCCACCACCGCCGCCCGAAGGCGAGAGGCGGAGGTGGAGGCCCGCACGTGCGTCAGCGACCTTGCGCGCTACATCGAGTTCCTGTGGGAGGAGGAGGAGCACCTCGTCGAGCACGCAAAGAGCCTTACCGCCACCGTGGCCGCAGCACACGCCGCCGCAGAGGCGAGGAATCAGGAGATCTACGAGGAGAACCACCGCTTCGAGAGGGGTCGTCTGGAGCGGCAGAGGGCGTTCGAGGTGAGCGTCGTTGAAGGTGCAGCAGCGGCAGGCACCGTATTGCAATTTTCCAGCTCGTCGGTAGGCTCCTTCTCCTCTGCCTCTTACTGAGCGCGCTCGGCAGAGGAGAGGCTGCCGGAAGTAGTACAAAGCCCCTCCGTAGTAGTATTTAGGGGCTATTTTGTTCAGTTCATCTGACTATAGATGTGGTGGAACTGTACAACGTACTTAAAATTAGCTAGTATATATAGTTGAACTAGTTATTTCAGTACGTGGTTGGCAATAATTGGGGAAAAGTTTGGTCGGTTCAGCTGTCGAGTTGAACTGTTTGTATAAAAGAAAGACTGTTTAATCTATGAATGAAATCTATGCTTAATTACTGAATTTTAGTTGCAAAAATTAGATAATGCTAGTGATTTTTAGCTGCATATTTTGATAAATGGTAGTGTTACAAGCTTGACAAATGGCAATGTTACTAGATCAACAAATGTCAATCTTTTCAGTTTGACAAATGGCAATATACCCAATATGATAGATGCAAATATTACCAAATTGTCTGTACGTGCTTGCACACGGGTCATCCAAAACAACCGTTTGTGTTAAAGAGATGTACAAATCCTGCTCGGCACATTTTCTCTTGGCTTCGCGCCGAAGTCTGGCTTTGCATACCGTATTCAATCTGGACCGTTTGCATTGAAGAGATGCACAAATCCTGCACTGCGAATTTTCCCTTGGCTTACTGGGGAAGACCATAACTCTCACTTTGCATACGGGTGTTCTATCTAAAACGTTTGCGATCAAGAGCTGCACAAATCCTGCTCGGCACATTTTCCCTTGGCTTCCTGGGGAAGCTGTCGGTTTGGATACGGGTGTTCTATCTAAAACATTTGCGATGAGTGTTTTATATTTAAAAACCATTTACGTTGTTTTTAAAGAAAAACGTTTGATAAGTCTGTACATTCAGAGAGAAAAAGGCAAGTTCGTTCAAACCATATCTTTCATTCAGTCACACTGCGAGTTTATATTCATATGATCGAGATACACTTATACAGTATTAAACCCAAAAAAAAAACTAATTCCGGCGGAGGCGGCGTGCCGCGCCGGCGTTGTCGTTGTCGTCCTCCGGGATGCCGTTGTTGAAGTCTTCAAGGCAGCACATAATGTTCTTCACTTGGAAATCAAACATCATGTCATCGCGCGATCGACGGGCGGGACGACGGCAACTCGCGGCGCAGCGAGGTAGCGGTCGACGGCGGCGTCCCATGCCGCTGGGGGGGCGCACGGGCACGGGCGTGGCGGGTGCAGGCAAACGCACGGGGACCGGCGCCGCGGTGGGTGCATGGGCGCGCTGTTGGGAATCGTTGCATGGAAAACAATAAAAATTCTACGTACACGCAATGATCTATCCATGGAGATGCATAGCAACAAGGGGAAGAGTGTGTCTACGTACCCTCGTAGACCGTAAGCGGAAGCGTTTAACAACGCGGTTGATGTAGTCGAACTTCTTTGTGCTCCAACCGATCAAGTACCAAACGTACGACACCTCCTCGTTCTGCACACGTTCAGCTCGGTGACGTCTTCGCCTTCTTGATCCAGCAAGACGGGCGAAGTAGTAGATGAGCTCTGTCAGCACGACGGCGTGGTGACGGTGATGGTGAAGTGATCTCCGCAGGGCTTCGTCTAAGCACCACGAAAATATGATCGAGGGAGTAAACGGTGGACGGGGACGCCGCACACGGCTAAGACAATGTTGTGTCCTTGTGTGGCGCCCCCTCCCCACATATATATAGGTGGGAGGGGAGAAGGCAGTCCCTACACCCAAGAGACCTGGCGGCAGCTCTAGGGCTGCTGCCTTGCCCTGCGCCCCCCTCTTTCCTTGTATGAAGAAGGGGGAAGGAAAGGGGGGAGGTGGAAGGAAGGGGGAATCCTATTCCCTTTCTTTCCTTTCCTCCTTCCCCTTTCCTTATCCACCTTGGACGGACCATATGGGGGGTGCACCAGCCCCTTGTGGCTGGTGTGTTTCCCTTCTTGGCCCATAAGGCCCATATCTTTTGCCGTGGGTGCCCGGAACCCCTTCCGGTGACCCGATAAGTACCCGGTGACCCCTGAAACACTTCCGGTGTCCGAATACCATCGTCCTATATATCAATCTTTACCTCTCGACCATTTCGAGACTCCTCGTCATGTCCGTGATCTCATCTGGGACTCCGAACAACATTCGGTCACCAAATCACATAACTCATATAATACTATATCGTCATCGAACGTTAAGCGTGCGGACCCTACGGGTTCGAGAACTATGTAGACATGACCGAGACACCTCTCCGGTCAATAACCAATAGAGGAACCTGGATGCCCATATTGGCTCCTACATATTCTACGAAGATCTTTATCGGTCGAACCGTTAGGACAACATACGTAATTCCCTTTGTCCATCGGTATGTTACTTGCCCGAGATTTGATCGTCTGTATCTTCATACCTAGTTCAATCTCGTTACCGGTAAGTCTCTTTACTCGTTCCGTAATACATCACCTCGTGACCAACTCCTTAGTCGTTTGCTTGCAAGCTTATGATGTGTATTACCGAGAGGGCCCACAGATACCTCTCCGAAACTCGGAGTGACAAATCCTAATCTCGATCTATGCCAACCCAACAAATACCTTCGGAGATATCTATAGTGCATATTTATAATCACCCAGTTACGTTGTGACGTTTGATAGCACACAAGGCATTCCTCCGGTATCCGGGAGTTGCATAATCTTATAGTCGAAGGAATATGTATTTGACATGAAGAAAGCAATAGCAATAAAACTGAACGATCATTATGCTAAGCTAACGGATGGGTCTTGTCCATCACATCATTCTCCTAATGATGTGATCCCGTTATCAAATGACAACTCATGTCCATGGTTAGGAAACCATAACCATCTTTGATCAACGAGCTAGTCAAGTAGAGGCTCACTAGGGACACGGTATTTGTTTATGTATTCACACATGTATTTAGGTTTCTGATCAATACAATTCTAGCATGAATAATAAACCTTTATCATGAATAAGGAAATATAAAATAACAACTTTATTATTGCCTCTAGGGCATATTTCCTTCAGCCTCCCACTTACACTAGAGTCAATAATCTAGTTTACATCGCCATGTGATTAACACCCATAGTTCACATCTTCATGTGACCAATACCCAAAGAGTTTACTAGAGTCAATAATCTAGTTCACATCGCCATGTGATTAACACCCAAAGAGTACTAAGGTATGATCATGTTTTGCTTGTGTGAGAAGTTTAGTCAACGGGTCTGCCACATTCAGATCCGTATGTATTTTGCAAATTTCTATGTCTACAATGCTCTGCATGGAGCTACTCTAGCTGATTGCTCCCACTTTCAATATGTATCCAGATTGAGACTCAGAGTCATTCGGATCGGCGTTAAAGATTGCATCAACGTAACCCTTTACGACGAACTCTTTATTACCTCCATAACCGAGAAACATTTCCTTAGTCCTCTTTAAGGCACCTAAGGATAATTTTGACCGCTGTCCAGTGGTCCACTCCTGGATCACTTTTGTACCCTCTTGCCAAACTTATTGGCAATGCACACAATAGGTCTGGTACACAACATGGCATACTTTATAGAACCTATGGCTGATGCATAGGGAATGACTTTCATTCTTTCTCTATCTTCTGCCGTGGTCGGGCTTTGAGTCTTACTCAACTTCACACCTTGTAACACAGGCAAGAACCCTTTCTTTGACTGATCCATTTTGAACTTCTTCAAAATCTTGTCATGGTATGTGCTTTGTGAAAGTCCTATTAAGCGTCTCGATCTATCCCTATAGATCTGGATGCCCAATATATAAGTAGCTTCACCGAAGTCTTTCATTGAAAAATTCTTATTCAAGTATCCTTTTATGCTATCCGGAAATTCTATATCATTTCCAATCAATAATATGTCATCCACATATAATATCAGAAATGCTACAGAGCTCCCACTCACTTTCTTGTAAATACAGGCTTCACCAAAAGTCTATATAAAACCATATGCTTTGATCACCTCATCAAAGCGTATATTCCAACTCCGAGATGCTTGCACCAGTCCATAGATGGATCACTGGAGCTTGCACACTTTGTTAGCACCTTTAGGATCGACAAAACCTTCTGGTTGCATCATATACAATTCTTTTTTAAGAAATCCATTAAGGAATGCAGTTTTGACGTCCGTTTGCCAGATTTCATAATCATAAAATGCGGCAATTGCTAACATGATTCGGACGGACTTAAGCATCGCTACGGGTGAGAAAGTCTTATCGTATTCAACTCTTTGAACTTGTCGAAAACCTTTTGCGACAAGTCGAGCTTTATAAACAGTAACATTACCATCAGCGTCAGTCTTCTTCTTGAAGATTCATTTATTTTCTATGGCTTGCCGATCATCGGGCAAATCCACCAAAGTCAACACTTTGTTCTCATACATTAATCATATCTCAGATTTCATGGCCTCAAGCCATCTGTCAGAATCTGGGCTCATCATAGCTTATTCATAGTTCGTAGGTTCGACTTGGTCTAGTAACATGACTTTCAGTACAGGATTCCCGTACCACTCTGGTGCAGATCGTGTTCTGGTTGACCTATGAGGTTCTGTAGTAACTTGATCCGAAGTTTCATGATCACCATCATTAGCTTCCTCTCTAGTTGGTGTAGGCATCACGGGAACTGTTTTCTCTGATGAACTACTTTCCAATTCGAGAGAAGGTACGATTACCTCATCAAGTTCTACTTTCCTCCCACTCATTTTTTTCGAGAGAAACTCCTTCTCTAGAAAGGACCCACTCTTGGCAACAATGATCTTGCCTTCGGATCTGTGGTAGAAGGTGTACCCAATTGTTTCCTTAGGGTATCCTATGAAGACGCACTTCTCCGATTTGGGTTCGAACTTATCAGGCTGAAGCCTTTTGACATAAGTGTCGTAACCCCAAACTTTTAAGAAACGACAGCTTAGGTTTCTTGCCAAACCATAGTTCATACGGTGTCGTCTCAACGGATTTAGACGGTGCCCTATTTAACGTGAATGCGGCTGTCTCTAATGCATAACCCCAAAACGATAGTGGTAAATCGGTAAGAGACATCATAGAACGCACCATATCTAATAAAGTATGATTACGACATTTGGACACACCATTACGCTATGGTGTTCCAGGTGGCGTGAGTTGTGAAACTATTTCACATTGTTTTAAATGAAGGCCAAACTCGTAACTCAAATATTCGCCTCCGCGATCAGATCGTAGAAACTTTATTTTCTTGTTACGATGATTCTCCACTTCACTCTGAAATTCTTTGAACTTTTCAAATGTTTCAGATTTGTGTTTCATTAAGTAGATATACCCATATCTGCTCAAATCATCTGTGAAGGTTAGAAAATAACGATACCTGCCGCGTGCCTCGACACTCATCGGACCGCATACATCGGTATGTATTATTTCCAATAAGTCATTAGCTCGCTCCATTGTTCCGGAGAACAGAGTTTTAGTCATCTTGCCCATGAGGCATGGTTCGCAAGTATCAAATGATTCATAATCAAGTGATTCCAAAAGCCCATCTGCATGGAGTTTCTTCATGCGCTTTACACCAATATGACCTAAACGGCAGTGCCACAAATATGTTGCACTATCATTATCAACTTTGCATCTTTTGGCATCAATATTATGAATATGTGTATCACTACGATCGAGATTCAATAAACCATTTACGTTGGGTGTATGACCATAGAATGTTTTATTCATGTAAACAGAACAACAATTATTCTCTGACTTAAATGAATAACCGTATCGCAATAAACATGATCCAATCATATTCATGCTCAACGCAAACACCAAATAACATTTATTTAGGTCCAACACTAATCTCGAAGGTGGAGGGAGTGTGCGATGGTGATCTTATCAACCTTGGAATCACTTCCAACACACATCGTCACCTCGTCCTTAACTAGTCTCTGTTCATTTTGCAACTCATGTTTCGAGTTACTAATCTTAGCAACTGAATCGGTATCAAATACCCAGGGGCTACTATGAACACTAGTAAAGTACACATCAATAACATGTATATCAAATATACCTTTGTTCACTTTGCCATCCTTCTTATCCGCCAAGTATTTGGGGCAGTTCCGCTTCCAGTGACCATTTCCTTTGCAGTAGAGGCACTCAGTTTCAGGCTTGGGTCCAGCTTTGGGCTTCTTCATGGGAGCGGCAACTTGCTTGCCATTCTTCTTGAAGTTCCCTTTCTTTCCCTTGCCCTTTTTCTTGAAACTAGTGGTCTTGTTAATCATCAACACTTGATGCTCTTTCTTGATTTCTACCATCGCCGATTTTAGCATCACGAAGAGCTCGGGAATCATTTTCGTCATCCCTCGCATATTATAGTTCATCACGAAGTTCTAGTAGCTTGGTGATAGTGACTAGAGAACTTTGTCAATCACTATCTTATCTGGAAGATTAACTCCCACTTGATTCAAGCGATTGTAGTACACAGACATTCTGAGCACATGCTCACTGGTTGAGCTATTCTCCTCCATCTTGTAGGCAAAGTACTTGTCAGAGGTCTCATACCTCTCGACACGGGCATGAGTCTGAAATACCAATTTCAGCTCTTGGAACATCTCATATGTTCCGTGGCATTCAAAATGTTTTTGAAGTCCTGGTTCTAAGCCGTAAAGCATGGCACACTAAACTATCAAGTAGTCATCATATCGAGCTTGCTAAACATTCATAATGTTTGCATCTGCTCCTGCAATAGGTCTGTCACCTAGCGATGCATCAAGGACATAATTCTTCTGTGCAGCAATGAGGATAATCCTCAGATCACGGAACCAGTCCGCATCATTGCTACTATCATCTTTCAACTTAGTTTTCTCTAGGAACATATCAAAATAAAACAGGGGAGCTATACGCGAGCTTTTGATCTACAACATAGATATGCAAAAACTATCAAGACTAAGTTCATGATAAATTAAGTTCAATTAATCAAATTACTTAAGAACTCCCACTTAAATAGACAACCCTCAAGTCATCTAAGTGATACGTGATCCAAATCAACTAACCCATGTCCGATCATCACGTGAGATGGGGTAGTCATCAATGGTGAACATCTCTATGTTGATCATATCTACTATATGATTCACTTTTGACCTTTCGGTTTCCAGTGTTCCGAGGCCATGTCTGTACATGCTAGGCTCGTCAAGTTTAACCCAAGTATTCCGCATGTGCAAAACTGTCTTGCACCCGTTGTATGTGAACGTAGAGTCTATCACACCCGATCATCACGACGAACTGTAGCAACGATGCATACTCAGGGAGAACACTTTTATCTTGAAATTAAGTGAAGGGATCATCTTATAATGCTACCGCCGTTCTAAGCAAAATAAGATGCATAAAGGATAAACATCACATGCAATCAAAATATGTGACATGATATGGCCATCATCTTGTGCTTTTGATCTCCATCTCCAAAGCATCGTCATGATCTCCATTGTCACCGGCTCGACACCTTGATCTTCATCGTTGCGTCGTGGTCGTCTCGCCAACTATTGCTTCTACAACTATCGCTAACACATAGTGATAAAGTAAAGCAATTACATGGCGTTTGCATTTTATACAATAAAGCGACAACCATAAGGCTCCTGCCAGTTGCCGATAACTTACAAAACATGATCATCTCATACAATAACGTATATCACATCATGTCTTGACCATATCACATCACAACATACCCTGCAAAAACAAGTTAGACGTCCTCTACTTTGTTGTTGCAAGTTTTACGTGGCTGCTACGGGCTTCTAGCAAGAACCGTTCTTACCTACGGCAAAAACAACAACGGTGAATTATCAAGTTTGCTGTTTTAACCGTCTTCAAGGACCGGCCGCAGTCAAATTTGATTCAACTAAAGTAGGAGAAACAGACACCCGCCAGCCACCTTTATGCAAAACTAGTTGCATGTCAGTCGGTGGAACCGGTCTCATGTACGTGGACATGTAAGGTTGGTCCGGACCGCTTCATCCCACAATGCCGCCGAATCAAAATAAGACATTGGTGGTAAGCAGTATGAACATCACCGCCCACAACTTCTTTGTGTTCTACTCGTGCATATCATCTACGCATAGACCTGGCTCTGATACCACTGTTGGGAATCGTTGCATGGAAAACAAAAAAAATTCTACACACACGCAATGATCTATCCATGGAGATGCATAGCAATGAGGGGAAGAGTGTGTCTACGTACCCTCGTAGACCGTAAGTAGAAGCGTTTAACAACGCGGTTGATGTAGTCGAACTTCTTCGCGCTCCAACCGATCAAGTACCGAACATACGGCACCTCCGCGTTCTGCACACGTTCAGCTCGGTGACATCTTCGCCTTCTTGATCCAGCAAGACAGGCGAAGTAGTAGATGAGTTCCATTAGCACGACGGCGTGGTGACGGTGATGGTGAAGTGATCTCCGCAGGGCTTCGTCTAAGCACCATAAAAATATGACCGAGGGGGTAAACGGTGGACGGGGGCGCCACACATGGCTAAGACAATGTTGTGCCCTTGTGTGGCGCCCCCTCCCCACATATATATAGGTGGGAGGGGAGGAGGCAGTCCCTAGGGCGCCCCAAGAGACCTGGCGGCAGCCCTAGGGCTGCTGCCTTGCCCTGCGCCCCCCTCTTTCCTTACATGAAGAAGGGGGAAGGAAAGGGGGGGAGGTGGAAGGAAGGGGGAATCCTATTCCCTTTCTTTCCTTTCCTCCTTCCCCTTTCCTTCTCCACCTTGGCCGGCCCATATGGGGGGCGCACCAGCCCCTTGTGGCTGGTGTGTTTCCCCTCTTGGCCCATAAGGCCCATATCTTTTGTCGGGGGTGCCCGGAACCCATTCCGGTGACCCGATAAGTACCCGGTGACCCCCGAAACACTTCCGGTGTCCGAATACCATCGTCCTATATATCAATCTTTATCTCTCGACCATTTCGAGACTCCTCGTCATGTCCGTGATCTAATCTGGGACTCCGAACAACATTCGGTCACCAAATCACATAACTCATATAATACTATATCGTCATCGAACGTTAAGCGTGCGGACCCTACGGGTTCGAGAACTATGTATACATGACCGAGACACCTCTCTGGTCAATAACCAATAGCGGAACCTGGATGTCCATATTGGCTCCTACATATTCTACGAAGATCTTTATCGGTCGAACCGTTATGACAACATACGTAATTCCCTTTGTCCATTGGTATGTTACTTGCCCGAGATTCGATCGTCGGTATCTTCATACCTAGTTCAATCTCGTTACCGGCAAGTCTCTTTACTCGTTCCGTAATACATCACCTCGTGACCAACTCCTTAGTCGTTTGCTTGCAAGCTTATGATGTGTATTACCGAGAGGGCCCACAGATACCTCTCCGAAACTCGAAGTGACAAATCCTAATCTCGATCTATGCTAACCCAACAAATACATTTGGAGATACCTGTAGAGCATCTTTATAATCACCCAGTTACGTTGTGACGTTTGATAGCACAGAAGGCATTCCTTCGGTATCCGGGAGTTGCATAATCTTATAGTCGAAGGAATATGTATTTGACATGAAGAAAGCAATAGCAATAAAACTGAACGATCATTATGCTAAGCTAATGGATGGGTCTTGTCCATCACATCATTCTCCTAATGATGTGATCTCATTATCAAATGACAACTCATGTCCATGGTTAGTAAACCATAACCATCTTTGATCAACGAGCTATTCAAGTAGAGGCTCACTAGGGACACGGTGTTTGTTTATGTATTCACACATGTATTTAGGTTTCCGATCAATACAATTCTGGCATGAATAATAAACCTTTATCATGAATAAGGAAATATAAAATAACAACTTTATTATTGCCTCTAGGGCATATTTCCTTCACGCGCACGAGCACGGGCACGGGCGCTGACGCTGGCATGTACACAAGCTCGCGCGGGTCCGCGGAGACCTCGTTGACGCCAGCGGCTTCCAGCTCTGCGATAGTGCTCGGCGACCAGCCCGTCAATGCTACATGGATAGTCACTGGCGCGGCGCGGGGATGGGAGCTGGGACGGGCGCGGGGGCATCAACCGCCGCGGCCAGCTTGTTCAGGGCCATATCGATTAGACCCCATCTTTCCATAATAATAAACCAGCGATTCCTTCAGCTAGTCCGTCGTTAGGCTTTTTGCAAAAAAGCCCCCCTGTTTCGGAGAAATTAACCCGCCGTCCTACTTAAAGTGATGGAAAACGTTTCGTTTTTTTGCAAAAAAAACCCTGCCACCACCGGCCAGCTCCACCACTTATCCATTGCCTGCCTCTCCTGTACCGCCGAGCTCGCCCCGCCGCTTGCCGCCGGCGTCGATGCCGCAGAAGCCAAGGCGAGGGGGGGGTGGGGGCGGAGGGTGCGTCGCGGCGGGAGTCCGCGCTGCCCGAGCCCAGGAATGGGGCGAGGCGTCGCGGCGGGCGTCGTAGAGCGCGGAGGACCGAGGCGTCGCGGCAGGCGTTGGAGGTCGCGACGGACCGAGGAGTCGCGGCGGCCGGCGTGCTCTCTTGGGGCGAGGCGTCGCGGCGCGCCGGCGGCATGCGAGGGCGTTGTTGGCTGCTGTGGAGCACGCTGCGGCGGGGCGGCTTCAGGCCGAACTGGAGTGCGAGCGCTACCGCAACGGCGAACTGGAGGAGAGGGTCCGGCAGTGGGCCAGGCATGGCTTGGCGTCGCCAAGAGCCACGAGGTATTCGCCGCCGGCCTCCGCGCTACGCTGGACCAGCTGCTGCAACCCCCCTGCGCCGTCGCCGTGGGATGCCTGCGTTCTGCTGCTCCGGTGCCGGCACCTGTCCTTGTGCGGTGCGTGCGAACCCGCCTTGGCGACCTGCCCGTGTGCGTGGCCACCAGGTACGCCTCGTTCCATGTCAAGCCATGCCGCCAGTTGGGCCGACGGTGGACTTGCGTCGGGCTGTGCTCGCGCGCGAGACCGTGCCTAATTTGGATCGATTGCAGGCCGTGTCCTTGTCGAACACAATTCAATGGAGTGCCCAACCCGGATTGTTGTTTTCTGCTATAAGAAGGAAGGGTAGTCGGCCGGAATCTCCATGAGATCAATTTTTGATTTGGACGAAACATCCAATGTCTTCGCCGAGTTCGCCGGAGGGAGAAACGTCGAGTTCGCCGGAGGTACAAGAACAGCCGTCGAGCACTCCAATGTCGCCAGCGGCGGCTACACCAGAGGTATGTTTGACCCTGTTTGATTTATTTTCCTGTCCCCTGTCTCGCTGGCGAGCCCGTACGCGGCGACTGTTGCTGCTCGCGCTCGTGCGCTTCCCTGCTGCTGCTGCTGCTGCTCGCTGGCGAGCCCGTGCGCGGCGACTGCTGCTGCTCTCGCGCTCGTGCGCATCCCTGCTGCTGCCGCTGCTCGCTCGTGCCTTTTCCTTCCGTTAGTTTCCTGTCTAGCTAGCCGAAGTCACTCTGAAGCTGTGAACCAAACGCGTGTGTTCTGAATCTTCTGAACTGAATGCTTGAAAGATCGGTTTGTCCTTCTGAAAAGATTTGCTTGCTTGTCACTGTTTGAATTGGTTATTCCTCAGTTATAGTGCTTGATGGATTTGATAATCTGTGATAGCCTTACTCATATACTAATGAAATCCAATTGCATACTGAAATCTGCTTGGTTATTCTTCAGTTATAGTGGTACTAATGAAATCCAATTGCTTACTCATCTATTAGCTTTGCAGTGGCATACACATGAATAGATATCTCGACATATATTTGAAGTGTAACCAGCCTTTCGCAGTTGGATGTATTCTGAACATATGAGTTTATCTCCTGAACCCATGGTTACTTACTGAACATAGAGTAGCAAAACTGAAAGTATATATATTGTACTGTAATTTCAGTAATATACATGCCAATATCATTACCTTTTTCAGTTAGGGGGTAGTAGGGATTCACTTTGGTATAAATCTGATTGATAGTTACTGTTTTGGTCTTGATTTCTTTGCATAAGCCTACTTACAGTAGCAGTGGTTATATGTATTTGCTTACCTTTTACGAAGCTTCATATTACATCAGAGTTAAGGTAAACTCAAGTATAGAACTTTTTCTGCAAATGAACAATTATATTTCACTAAACTGCCTCCGGCCAAACGATTGCTATAATCATTCAACCATGTATTTATAAGCTAAAAATTCACATTTGAGATTGGTCTGGATCTGAAATATTCTACCAACAAACTAACGGTTTGAGGCTTACCTTTTATTTGTGTTGTAACTGCAGAAAATAGATGACATCGCTGAACTGAACATTGCAGAGGATTTGGATAATCGACCTTCAAAAAAAGCAAAAATTGCTGAACCAGGTGTTCTGGAGCCATCACCAATGTCGCCAACTATGTCAGCATCTACACCAATTTCTGAATGTTTTGAATCCATTGTGCCGGAATCAGATGATCAGATAGATCATGATCCATTGCCATCTCCTCCATCCCCATCTAGCTCAACATTATCTCCTGTTTTCTCATTACATGATATTAAGGAACCAGATTCAAATAAAGAGATCAAAGTTGATGAGACATATGATTATCTCCCACAAGGTATTTGTTTGATTTATTATTTGTACTTTTGCATTTAATAAATTCTTAAATTATTGTGTTTTTTGCAGACTATGCATTGACCGACCATGATCTATGTGCTCATATAGCAATAGAATCATCTTTGAGTAAAGAATTGCTGGTTCAGATAGATGGAAGTTCTGTGTTACAAAATCAATTGATGTGCCTGCTAGATGAAAAGGAATGGGTAAATGATGATGTAAGTACACTTACTAAAACAGGAAAGAGTTTCTAATCACTAATATTTATCAGTAATGTATTTTTTGAAATCTTAATTTCAGGTGATCTATGCATATATATGTTGTTTAAAGGACCAAATTCATGTCCAGAATTACAATAATGTATATTTTGAGAGTCCTTTTGTTACCTCACTATTACTATATCAATATATATAAGTATATATAAGTATATCTACTCATCTATGACTATGGGCATTCTTTTGTTTCAAAGCACCCAAAAGAACAAAACATGTTTGCCTTGATGACTGCAACAGTAGATGCTATTTGCGTTAACCTTGATTTGAAACGGATTTTTGGAGGTATGTATATGGTTTTCGATTGTAGTTTAACTCGGTAACTATTATGCAGCTGAATATAACCGTATACAAGGCTTTGTCCAGATTTTCGGAGGTATGTATATGGTTCTGCCTTCAGAAACATATCTGAAAATTCTTTCATTCATAAACAACATAAGAAAAGGAGGGCTCTAGATGCTATGGTTGTGCATATTGTTCTCATGTAAAGATTAGTTGGCTTGATTGTACTTCTTATGTGTTGGATAGATTATACCTAGGTTAGATTATCGGACCCTGTGGTGTGCTTGTAATTTAAAGAAAGTCATATTAACTGCAATAGGGATTCTTTTTTTTCCTATTTTTAATACTTTGCGGTTTTACACCGGTAAATTATGTCATCTATGCGTAAATTGATCCAATTAAATTATCTCATCTGTGTTGATAAGAAATTCCCTGTGTATAACATATCTCCGTTCGATTTTTCTACAACCGACACGAGATAAGTCTAATCGTACCAATCTCATTACGGCAACGGCGATGGTCGCCACTCGCCAATAGCAGCAAGATGTATATGCTGGCAATCACTCTTACAACTACAATAATAGTGAGAGGCAAAATTCACATGAGAGATGACAGGCACTACAGAAGGCCGAACCAGCACTACAAGACTAAAAGTAAGCTAGCATCTGAATCAGCTTCTACGTCTGATCAGCTATCTGAAGGTAAGGTGGAACCTGCAGTTGAAACAAATCAAAATGAGGTCGGTGCTGAAAATGCCAATGGACTCCCGGCTTCTTTATCAGAGAAGTCAACAGCGTATGGATTTACTTTCTGTTTGTTATTGCGCAAGTTCTAATTTACTTTTGCTGTAAAACATACCATTATGCTTCGACAGCATCTTATCTACTTTTATGCATGTATCTTGATACTTGAAAGTGAGCAAATCAATGGTCGACGTTACAATTCAATGACCATTTATCTTGGTCAGGTGGTTTTGGTGGCCTGAAGCCACATCTCTCTGTTTTCACGTCACTCTTGTACTCCTGATTGGTGGCGGGATGCAGGTGTCACATGCAGCTTCCTGATTTAGGAATTTGTCCACACGATTATCTGATTGTTGCCATTTCTGGTTATTTTTACAACTGATGTGTGTCTACCATATTGTGCTGCTCTGTGGTGAGAATGCAAGATGATTTGGAAGGAGAGGTGAATGTTATCTTGGATCCAAACACTTGAGCAATGATCGGACAGTTGCTCTATCAACATATTCTATTAGCGAGGATGGCAAGTACATCACTTACGGGCTAAATGGAATTGGCATGCAGCCTATGTCTAACACATTGTCCTCGGTAAGTAGTTGTTGCTCGCTACTGTACCTTAGTAAAATTTTGTCGAGGTAGTAGTCTTGCTTAGTACTTAGTGCTTAGTGCTACTGCACCTTCAATATACTCATCTATAAGTTGGGAAAATGATGGGTAAGGCTTTTCCTACGACTGATATCCTACACCTGGGTGGGTTTACAGACTTGCAGATATGATGTCTTACAATTATCCTTGAACATATGTCGTGGTTAAATCCAGAAGAGAAGAAACATATGGTTGTTTGGATGGACAAGCTGCTGGAAAAGTAGATATTCAGGATCTGTAGTTGGCCAAAGTGACGGCCGCCTTTATCTTCTGCATTGTCTCCCGATTCCACCCGGATTTTGTGACAATTTATTATGTGGATCCACATGTAAGTGTACTGCTGTGTGTAGCTGCTATTTTTTTCCTGTTAATTGGATATAAGTACGTGAATAGTCATTGTGTACAATTGGATGTTAATTGGAGATGTATGGTGTGACATTCATTTATTCTATGTTTGAAATTGCATTTTTCTGTGATGTTTAGTGTGACAAAGTTATACCATTTACATTGCCAGATAAGACAGACATTGTTTTTTTTTTAAAAGGAGATAAGACACACATAATGTTTTGTAGAATCCTTACAGAATGTGGTTAAACTCCGTGGTATGTAAATTCCAATTAACCTACTAGGGTCAAGCTACTAAATCATGTAGTTCTTACGGTGAAGCTCACCTTCCAAGATAATTGTTTTATTCTTTCTTTGACAAATCGAGTCTTTGCTTCTATGCTGAACCGTCAGATATTCAGGAAGAAGAGTACTGATTTAATAGTAAAAGATGTATACAACACATGATGTGTATAAAGCTTGAAAAATATATGTAAAACATGATTGATGTTGAACTGTTAGAATATCTATGTTCCGTTGCAACGCACGGGCATTGTCCTAGTTCCTCCTTATTTTCTATCTCCTCCGGCTCGGAGTTGACTTCACCAAACTAGAAGACTAGTGGCAGATGATCCTTCTGCGTCATGGCATTGGTGGAGGTCTGCGGGAGGGAGGGGAATGGGAGGCGACCAGTAAGGCCGCCCGTATTAAACAGCGGCTCGGGCGCCATTAATGGAGAGGATGCGAGCAAGGCGGGCGGCCATGGAAGTCAAAGGGCTCGCTTCCCAGTGAGCCTGCGCAGCGTACAACTCGCACGCTTCCTCGTGAGCCTGTGCATTGGGGACAGCTTGCACGCCTCTCGGTCAGTCAAGCAGTTGTCCGCGCGGCACCTCCTATAGCCATTAAAACAGAGACACTTGGCGTCACGTGAATGGTTAATAGAACGCACACGATTTAAATTATACAAACGTTTGAGATGTTAAAGTGGCAGCTATTTGTTTCAAAATGCCTTTGTTGGCAGTTATTCGAGTGTGCCTTCTCTCAAAATGGACACGAAAAATACCACAGCATGTCGGGTGCCATTCCATGATAGCATGCCAAGTCTCATGAATTTCAGACGAGTTTTGGATTTACTAGAATTTAAAAACAAAGTATCTCAATGTTTTGCCGGCAATCAACAGTGCCCTGGTGTTTGAAATTTATTCCCATTTCTTGCATGAGACCTAAGCATGCACCCAACGACACACATTTGATATGTCAACCCATTTTTCTGCACTGGAGCTTGTGCATGTAGTTCAAATTTTAATTATGCACATAAAATGCCTAGAAAACCTAGTTAATGTATAAAAATGTCCAAGTGAACCCCAAAAATTGACACAACACTCCTATTGTTCTATGTTGACACTAGAAAAAATTTGAAAGCAAGAAGAGGCAACGGATATCGTTTCGTCTCCAAAGGTGGCACGTTCCCTACCGAAACCTTCAGGCTTGTTGTGAGAAGCTCTGGTTTGTGAGAAGCTTATACCCAAACCTGCCCCAAATGGGACAATTTTTTTACCACAACATGTCGATGCCGCTCCATGATAGCATGTCAAGTTTCATGAACTACAGACGAGTTTTGGATTTACTAGAATTTAAAAACCATGTATCTCAATGTTTGCGGCCGAGCGACGGTGGCAAGGTGTTTGACATTCATTCACATTTCTTGCATGGGATCTAAGTATGCAACCAAGGACACATATTTGATTTTTCAACCAATTTACATGCACTGGAGCATGTGCCTGTAGTTTAAATTTGAATTATGCACATAAATGCATAGAAAACTCAGTTAATGTATGAAAATGTCCAAACGAACCCCGAAAAATTCCTAAATTTAACACAACACTCCTGTTGTTCTATGTTGACACTAGAAAAAAAAATTGAAATCAAGAAGAGGCAAAGGATATTGTTTCGTTCAGAAAGGTGAAACGTTCCCTACCGTAACCATGAGGCTTGTTCTGAGAAGCTCTGGTTTGTGAGAAGCTTATACCCCAACCTGCCCCAAATGGGACAATATTTTTATCACGGCATGTTGATGCCGTTCCATGCTAGCATGTCAAGTTTCATAAATTTCAGACGCATTTTTGATTTACTAGAATTTAAAAACCATGTATCTCAATGCTAACGGCCGAGCGACGGTGGCAAGGTGTTTGGCATTCATTCTCATTTCTTGCATGGGACTTAAGCATGCAACCAAGGACACACATTTCAATTCTGAACCCATTTATATGCACTGGAGCATGTGCATGTAGTTCAAATTTGAATTATGCACATAAATGCATAGAAAACTCAGTTAATGTATAAAAATGTCCAAGCGAATCCCAAAAAATCCCAAAAATTGACACAACACTCCTGTTGTTCTATGTTGACACGAGAAAAAATTTGAAAGTAAGAAGAGGCAACGGATATTGTTTTGTCCCCCAAGGTGGCACGTTCCCTACTGAAACCATCAGGCTTGTTGTGAGAAACTCTGGTTTGCGAGAAGCTTATACCCAAACCTGCCCCAAATGGGACAATATTTTTACCACGGCATGTCGATGCCGTTCCATAATATCATGTCAAGTTTCATGAATTTCAGACGAGTTTTCGATTTACTAGAATTTTAAAACCATGTATCCCAATGTTAGCGGCCGAGTGATAACCCACAAGTATAGGGGATCGCAACAGTTTTCGAGGGTAGAGTATTCAACCCAAATTTATTGATTCGACACAAGGGGAGCCAAAGAATATTCTCAAGTATTAGCAGCTGAGTTGTCAATTCAACCACACCTGAAAGACTTAATATCTGCAGCAAAGTATTTAGTAGCAAAGTAGTATGGAAGTAACGGTAATGGTGGCAAAAGTAACAGTAGCAGTTTTGTAGCAATTGTAACAGTGGCAACGAAAAAGTAACTTAGCAAAGATCAATATGTGAAAAGCTCGTAGGCAATGGATCAATGATGGATAATTATGTCGGATGGCATTCATCATGCAACAGTTATAACATAGGGTGACACAGAACTAGCTTCAATTCCTCAATATAATGTAGGCATGTATTCCGAATATAGTCATACGTGCTTATGGAAAAGAACTTGCATGACATCTTTTGTCCTACCCTCCCATGGAAGCGGGGTCCTATTGGAAACTAAGGGATATTAAGGCCTCCTTTTAATAGAGAACCGAACCAAAGCATTAGCACTTAGTGAATACATGAACTCCTCAAACTACGGCCATCACCGGGAAGTGTCCCGACTATTGTCACTCCGGGGTTGCCGGATCATAACACGTAGTAGGTGACTATAACTTGCAAGATAGGATCAAGAACACAAATATATTCATGGAAACATAAAGGGTTCAGATCTGAAATCATGGCACTCAGGCCCTAGTGACAAGCATTAAGCATAGCAAAGTCATAGCAACATCAATCTTAGAACATAATGGATACTAGGGATCAAACCCTAACAAAACTAACTCGATTACATGGTAAATCTCATCCAACCCATCACCGTCCAACAAGCCTACGATGGGATTACTCACGCACGGCGGTGAGCATCATGAAATTGGTGATGGAGGATGGTTGATGATGACGACGACGATGATTTCCACTTTCCGGAGCCCCAAACGGACTCCAGATCTGGTCTCCCGAGGAAGAACAGGAGGTGGCAGCGACTCCGTATCGTAAAACGCGATGAATCCTTCTCTCTGATTTTTTTCTCCCCGAACGTGAATATACAGAGTTGAGGTCGGTGGAGGTCCAGGGGGCCCACAAGGACAGATGGCGCGCCCTGGGGGGTGGGCGCGCCTCCCACCCTTGTGGACAGGGTGTGGGCCCCCTTCAGTTAATTCTTTAGCCAATATTTTTTATTTATTCCAAAACTGATCTCCGTGAAGTTTCAGGTCATTCCGAGAATTTTTATTTCTGCACAAAAATAACACCATGGCAATTCTGCTGAAAACAGCGTCAGTCCGGGTTAGTTCCATTCAAATCATGCAAATTAGGGTCCAAAACAAGGGCAAAAGAGTTTGAAAAAGTAGATACGATGGAGACGTATCACCGAGCGACAGTGTCAAGGTGTTTGACATTCATTCTCATTTCTTGCATGTGACCTAAGCTTGCAACCAAGGACACACATTTGATTTTTCAACCCGTTTTTATGCACTGGAGCATGTGCATGTAGTTCAATTTTGAATTATGCACATAAATGCCTAGAAAACTCAATTAACGTATAAAAATGTCCAAACGATCCCCAAAAAATTCCAAAATTTAACACGACACTCCTGTTGTTCTATGTTGACACCAGAAAAAAAATTGAAAGCAAGAAGAGGCGACGAATATTGTTTTGTCCACAAAGGTGACACGTTTCCCTAACGGAACCATGAGGCTTCTTGTGAGAAGCTTTGGTTTGTGAGAAGCTTATACCATAACCTGCCCCAAATGGGACAATTTTTTTACCCCAGCATATTGATGCCATTTCATGATAGCATGCCAAGGTTCATGAATTTCAGACGGGTTTTGGATTTACTAGAATTAAAAAAAGCAAGTACCTCAACGTTTGCCGGAGAGCCACGGTGTCGTGGTGTTCGAAATTCATCCCCATTTCTTGCATGGGACATAAGCATAAACCCATGGACACATATATGATTTTACAACCCATTTTGTTGCACCGGAGCATGTGCATGTAGTTTAATTTTGAATTGTGCACCTGAAATGGCTAGAAAACCAAGTTAATGTATAAAAATGTCCAAGCGAACCCTGAATAATTCCAATTTTTTTGACGACACACCTATAGTTGCATTTTCACTACAGATAAAAGTTCTAGCAATTCAAACACCCTCCTTTGCCGCTGTGACCCCATTATGTAATTCAAATCAAGATGAAAAATCAAGTAGATTGCACACAATTTATTATCACCAACCATGTGAGATGCAGTACAAAATATCTTGGAGCACCGTCGGAGTATAGTATGCCTATGGCTTACGCGAGAAGGTGCGTCGGCTACAGTCCACAGCCGGCGTGTCAAGCACACTAGCTCTCTCCCCAAATATCATTTCACTGTTCAATCGTCGCCGGTGAAAGATGGGGACGTGGACCCGCGTCGTGAGGGAAACTTCGGCGGCCCACTCCGGCGAGAGCGCGGCCGCAGCCGCCATGCGCGTGCTAACAAGCTGCATGAGCGCGGCCGCAGTCTGCGACCGGGCGGCCATGGCAGCCCAAACGGCCGCTGTTGCTTCTCAGGTGGCGGCAGCAACATCTACCTCGGGGATAGCAACTGGCGAGAGCGGCACATCAGCTGTCCGTTCCGCAGCGACGGCCTTAGCCTTGATGGAGGCCGCCCACGCCCAGCTCGTGGCGGTCACCGCACAAATCGAACAAAGCTTCTCTGACAACGGTCGGCAACCCATGGTCGAAGAGTTGGCAATTGCCGAGAGCGTTCGAGCAGCCGTCCGTTCCTCCACGGCATACCTTGCCATGACGGAGCCCGTCCAAGCCCAGATCGTGGTCGCCCATGCCCAGCTCGTGGCGGCCTTTTCCAAAGAGATGGCGGACACGGATGGCGAGATGCTTGCCGAGTATGGTGCGATGGATGCCATGGAGCCCCTTCCCCAGGAGATCATCGAGCGCGAGCTGGACATGGAGGAGGCGGCGGAGATCGACGAGCACCAGCCATAGTAGTACTCTTTGTTTTGTTTAATTAAGAGCGTCGATCTTTAATTTGTTTGTAACGCCTAAGATGCAATTCTATCCCAATCACGTGGTGAACTCATGATTGGGGCACAATCACATTTCGGATGCGTAGCAAGGTGATATACAAATTCATACAACCAAGTGAAAAGATAGAATACAAGATCCAGGCAACACTTGCCCCCGAGTAGCATAAATATCACATCATCATACAATTATTCATACATATAGTAGTGTCCGACTACGGACTAGATAAAAAGAAAACACCACCCTGCTACTATCCCCGGATACTCTGACTAGGTCCTCTACTGATCGTCCGGATAAGTAACATAGAAACGACCACGATCCTCGTCAAACTCCCACTGGAGCTCAGTGGCATCTCCTATATCAGACTCAGCGGTACCTACAACTGTGGTTGTAGTATTCTGTGAGCCATGGGGACTCAGCAATCATATCACCCACGGTAGCAAGACTATCAAAGCTTAAATAGGTATGGCATGGATAAGTGGTGGAGTTGCAGCAAGCACTAAGCATATGTATGGTGGCTAACTTACGAATGCAAGAACAAGGTGAGAAGCTACGCAAACGGTCGCCAACTAGTAATGATCAAGAAGTGATGCTGAACTACCTATGTTCAATCATAACCCCATCGCGTTCTCTTCCCGAACCTCATCGAAAAGAGACCATCACGGTTACGCACGCAGTTGGTGTATTTTAAAGTGTTTAGTTACAAGTTCACTACAACCGGATATTAAAAACTCCCATCTGCCACATAACCGCGGGCACGGCTCTCGAAAGTTTAAACCCTACAGGGGTGTCCCAACTTAGCCCATGACAAGCTCTCACAATCAACGGAGGAAAATCCTCCTCCCGAAACAACCCGATCAAGCTCGGAATCCCGGTTCACAAGACATTTCGACAATGGTAAAACAAAACCAGCAAGATCTCCCGACGTGCCGACACCCTGATAGTAGCCGCGCGTATCTCGTCTTAGGCCATGATTGGATTGTCCAAACTTCTGGTAGACCAATCCAGAGTTGCCCCTGGCGGCCACCGGCGGTTGACAGGTTTGGACCAACACTCATGAGGAGCATTGGCCCGGGTTGTTGATTAAGAATCCTCGGGTTAATTACTCCCTATGCAAATTTTAGTTGTTATTAGGCAAATGGTAAAACCAATGTTGGGCCTTGCTGGAAGAGTTTTATTCAAAGCGAACTGTCAAGGGGGGCCCATAAACCCCAACCGTATAAGGAACGCAAAATCAAGGAACATAACACCGGTATGACGGAAACTAAGGCGGCAAGAGTGGAACAAACACCGAGCAAAAGGCCAAGCCTTCCACCCTTTACCAAGTATATAGATGCATTAATTAAATAAGAGATATTGTGATATCCCAACATGGAACAACCTGCACTGCACCTAGCAACGCTATAAGAAGGGCTGAGCAAAAGCGGTAACATAGCCAAACAACGGTTTGCTAGGAAGGTGGGTTAGAGGCTTGACATGGCAATATGAGAGGCTTGATAAACAAGTGGTAGGTAGCGCGACATAGCGATAGAACAAACAACTAGCAAGCAAAGATAGAAGTGATATCGGAGGTAATGATCATCTTGCCTGCAATGTCCTCAGTAGGAACGAAAGCTTGCTCCTCGTGAACGTACTCGACAGGGTCCTCGTTCACAAACTCATCTCCCGGCTCTACCCAAAGCAAGAACACAAACAACGGAACAACAATCAATCACGGTGCAATGCGCAAGCAACATGATGCAAGACATGTCATGGAATGCAAGATATGATGTGCAATGCATCTGGGGTGCCTCGGAAGGGGTGCAAACGAGACGGAGGGAGAAACGATGAACATGGCACAATCTTGGTAATCCAAGCATGCCACTGGATAGATTGGAAGATTTTGGTTGAAATCGATATAACGAACACGAGGAACGGATGCACACAACTCAAATGGTGAGCAAAACAATAAACAATGCAAAACTGACAATAACAGCAACATGGCACTTAAGATGCAACATCATAATATGCTACAGATCTCCAACATGATAACAAATGGCATGGCAGTGAAGTACATGTCAATCACTACAAAACATGATTAGTGAGCTACTGCTAGAAACCACTAGAACATGTTTAAAACAGCATGGCAAAAATGCAAATGATAACAGTTTTACAGACGGCAGAAATTCACTAAACATGCAAAACAGATTCATGTGGGCATGTTTTCAAGCTTGTGGCACTCATCACAATGCACTTTAAGGCATGGAATAAAATCTAGCATGAAGTAGACATGAAAATGAAGCTATGCATGTGCAAAACTACCACATGGCATGTTTGAATTAAATGACACAAAATTGACAAAACAGCAATGTAATGTAAAATGACATATGTGCTAACTTGCTCAAATGAATAAATGGATGCCACCAATGGATTCCTTGGATTTTTCTAGCCCAAAAATATATATAATATGTTGGGGTTCTTATAGAAAAATCTCCACAAATGCTATAAGTGAGAATCTGCCCAAAATGGAAATGAGCAGAAATGGCTATTTCCAAATGTGGAATGTCCAGGAATGGACTTGCCTGAATTGGAAAGATGCCCTATGCTAGAAATGGAATATTCGCTGGAATAAAAGAAAATAAAAGGAGGAGTGGGCTGAGAGTATGACTGGTGGGGTCCTGGCTGTCAGTGGGTATGACAGGTGGGGTCACCCTGTCATACACACGCATGTTGCAAAAATGGGGAGTTTTAATCACGCCCGCGGGGGATCGAACCCGGACCGCTCGGGTGAAACAGCGTGGCTCTAGCCACTGAGCTGGGCCGCGGCTACTGACGAAAGAGGGCCTCGGGACCTCTTGTACTAGCACTAGGTGGGGCTGGCTGGACCAGCCGGCGGCAGAGGAGACGGGCCTCTCAGCGAGCGCGATGGTGGCCACTGGCGATTGAGGGTTGCCGGCGGGGGTGCGGATAACGGAGGCGGAGCCGGGGGCGAGTAGCCGCTGCTCGTGGAGGAGCGGCGTATGCTGCGGCTCGAGTACGAACTCGTGCTCGTCTCGGCCTCGGGTACGGCGAGGCAAGGCGGGGAGCGAGTGCGCGTTGCTGCACTGTGGGGCGTGCGCGCGCTGCGGCGAGGCGAGGCGAAGCAGCCAGGGCGAGGCGCGGCAACTACGAGCTACAACTGCACTATAGAACACTCCGGAGCGCGGGGAGCATGACGCGAACATGGCCGGAGCGGCGACTACGCGAGGCTATCGCGAGAGGAGGATGGCGGAGGAGATGCTCGGCTCACCTAGCGTCCACACGACGTGTAGATGTGGCCGGGGCGTCGACGGAGGGATGACGGCGAGCTGACGAACAAGGCGACGAGCTCTGTCCCGAGAAGCAGAGAAGAAGAAGACGTCGAGGAGGTAGCCGAACTTGGCGTCTCTGGCCTTGGTTCGCAGCGGGAAGAAGACACGCGGTCACCCGGAGCGCGTGGAGGAAGTCGGGGCGCTGGTGGTGGATCCTACGCCGGCGACGAGCTCCTGCTCGTCTCGGCCATGGTGCGGGCGACGGCTATGGGGGCGCGGCGAGGACCTACCGTTGGTGGTGGCGAGAGAGGGGGAGGATAAACCCTAGGAGGGCACGGGGGCTCGCTTTATAAAGGGGCGTGGGCGCCCTGGCTTGGCCACGGAGGCCATGGAGCGGCGAAAAGCAGAGGCGGGGGAAGGAAAAAGGTGGCGAGTGCGATCGGTGCGCTGGCTGACATGCGGGACCGCGCGTCCACGTGGCGCGAGTGAGAGAGAGGGGTGTGTGGGCGAGCGGGTGAGAAAAGAGAGGCAGGTGCGCAAGGCAGGCTGGGCTGGGGCGCCGGCTGGGCTATGCGCTGCTGCTGGGCCGCGCTGCTGCTCCTGCTTTCTTTTCCTTTCTTTTCTTCAAACAGAAAATAAAGCAAGAAAAGCACAGAGAGCTAGGAGAGGAGTTAGGGAGATATAAAAATATGTATGGGGTCCTAGAATTATGGAGGATTTAAATAAATTGCCTTGGGCATTTTTAGAGGTAGAAAAATAATACAAGTTTGAATAAAATTCAAACTTGATGCATTTTTGAACCCAACCAAAACAAGTCCAAATAAGTGGAAACTTGGCAGAGAGGCTTAAGGCATGGTGCAAGATTTGTGAGGTAAAGATGAACATTAATGGAGTGAGGATAAAATGATCTTGCAAAATGAAAGAAAGGAAGGGATAGAAGGTGGTGGTGATGCTTGGATCCACATAGAGCATGCAACAACATATCATGCATGAAGATCATGGAAATGCAAGTTGACATAAGCACAACACAACATTGATATGAACATGATGCAAACATATGATGGCAAAAATGGAATATGATAAGAATAGCAAGGCAATGCAATAAATAAAACAAAGCAAAACCCAAAATGAAACCAACAAGGAGGAAACCACTTGGAATTGGTCATGACAAGGTTGGATACATTGCCAAAATATGGAAGTTTTACATATGGGGTGCTACATTGTTAGAGTAATGTTTAGGTCAGCTAGCTCTGTTTAATTGCTGAACTTGCTCGATTAAGAAGTGTGGGTGTGATGTAGTCTCCTTTGTGTACCCAAATTATGCAATGACGTGGATGACCACTGTAACCAGGGAAATTCGAACCAAAATTTTTGATGTTCAAACTCATCACACACGGGTTAAGCTATATGAATTGTTTGTGATGTTCACATATCGTACACAGTGTTGAATAAGGGACCGTGTCTGATGACACTTTGCGCGCCAGTTTTTTCGCTGCACCGATTCAAAATTTTCGGCTTCCGCGGAAATATCTACCTCCCCGCCCCTCCCCCTTACCAAAAGCCACAGTTCCCCTGTTTCCGCCTTCCTTTCCAAGTTGAAACCTTCACTCCTTGCTTGCAGCGCCGCCTCCTTGCTGACGACCCTCCTTCATGTTGCTTGGCCTCGTCGATCCACGCAGGTAATCCACACCCGACCCCCATCCTCCTCCTTCCACATCCCACATGCCTCGACCGCCGGCGCGACACCTTCCACCCAAATCACCGACCCCTCCCCCAAATAAGCGCTGCCCTAAGCCATGGTGCACGCAGTATAGCCAGGAGCTCAAGGAGCATTTGGCAGTGGAGAAGCAAATCGCGGCCGCACGCGCGGATGAGGTCGCGATGGCTGCCATTCGTGCCGACCCCCAGATCTTGTAGGAGCACCTCGCCGTCGAGGCCACCGTCGACGCCTCGCGCACCAATGCCGCGACACGGTTGGCTACTTTAAACGATAGTTCGTGACGTTTCCTCGAGGCCACTGTCGGTGCCTTGGACGAAGACTACGGGGTGTTTTCTCAGCGTGCACGTGCTTACCTCAACTCGAGAGGCAGCAGGTTGGTGCCCGGAGCGGCTCAGGCAACTCACCACTTACGACGAGGGCACCCACGATGTGGAGGCCTCACCCTCTTCCATGTCCAAGGAGCCAATCATCATCGATATCTCCGACGATGAGGAGTAGCTTGTCTTATTAGCTCACTATAAGGACCTATGTTCAGTTTGCTAGCTATGCCAGTTAAGCATGCTCGGTTTACCCGTTGCATGTGCTGCTCCTGCCTTTCCTTAACAGATTCTAGTGAATTGTCCTATCTACTTTTACCATGCAATCTGTTGCTCTAGTGTATATGTTCTATATGTCGTGTAATGTGGTGCTCACTTATTAACTATTTGGTTAATTAGTTGTCGTCTTCAGTTAACTATTTGGTTCAATTCTGCAACTGTGATGTTCAATTCTTCAGGGTGCAATTTTGTATTGTCTTCCATGTCAGAAATAAATCAAATTTATCTTTACAAAAGACATGAGAAACAAATACAATTGCTATATTCCCAAGTTGTCAAGCATGCTTGGTTTGGTTAACTCTCTGATCTTCTAGTATGTTATACATTGTGCAAAGTGGTGCTCAGTTAACGTTTGGTTCATTTGTTGTGGTGTTTAGTTAACTGTTTGGTTCAATTCTGCAATGTGATGTTCAATTGTTGTGGGTGCATTCTGCTATTGTATACCATGTGAGAAATAAATCGAATTTGGCTGTACTAAATACATGAGAAACAAATACAATTGCTATATTTCCAAGTTGTTAAGCATGATTGATTTGGTTAACTGTCTGATCTTCTATTAGGAGTATGTTATATTGTGCAATGTGGTGCTCAGTTAATGTTTGGTTCATTTGTTGTGGTGTTTAGTTAACTACTTGGTTCAATTCTGCAATGCGATGTCCAATTGTCGTGGGTAGAATTTTGTATTGTTGTGCATGTGAGGAATAAATCGAATTTGGCTGCACTTAATACATGAGAAACATATACAACTGCTATATTTCCTAGTTCTTAATCATGTTTGGTTTGGATAAATGGGTTTTCCATGTGGCTTGAATTAATCTGATGAATCTGCAATGTGCGTATTTTCATCAACATATTTTACTGATAGCATAGAAACCCTCACTTAACCTGATCACTAACTACCTTATATGTGTTGTAGGGAAACAATGGGAAACACTGAGGTTTACAATCGAGGTTTGCACATGCATGGTCCTTTGTCCAATAGCACATTATTGTGCAATTGCAGGAACCATTCTAATATTTAGGTTTTTAACAATTTGGTCTTGCATTGTAGGTCCTGCTGTCAGAGGTTTTGACCCACTGTTCGACCCTTTTTGCATGTGGGGAAATGAGTTGTCCATGAATATCAGTCAAGTCAAGAAACTCAGATTCTTAGGATAAAGAAATTAGCGACAAAAAACAACAAGATCTTTGTCTGCACAATGAAGACATCAGTTCACTACAGGATGGTACTAACTATTATACCTTGCCTCTTTTTATTCCTTTGCCCCATTTTCAATGTAGAGAAGATATTTATGCACATCCTTGTTTTCAGGCCTTTCCAAAGCAGTTCACTGATGATTACCTCTCAAATCACCTGTATGGTCAGGAGGCGAGGAAGGTATTCATACAACACCCACGGTTCAATATTGAAGTGTTCCTGAAAAGGACGAAGGATGGACGGTCAATCATCCACAGGCACTGACCTAAAGTTGCAAAGACCTTCAACAACAATGAAGGCTCAATATCCGCCTTCTGCTTCAGTAGTTTTCCAGATGAGATCCATCTGTCTATGTACCGTCTATGATGCTAATTTCGAAAGGTTATAGATGTTGCATGTGAAACTTGGTGCTGGTGCAGTTGTGTAATGGGGTAGCTGAGTGTTGAAGCTATATGATGTTGTACTCTGATGTATTTCAATTATGAAATCTTGCTTCCTTAATATGAAAATGAAATATATTGTGTGCTTAATATGAAATGTCAATTAGATTAATAAATTGATTATTAATAATAGGACAATTAGCCTGCTAATGGCCAATTAGCCTGCTAATTGGGTTTTTCTATTGCAAACGGTTATTGAGAAAACACCGTGGGCGATGACCTCAGGCAACGCACACAGTTTCTAGGAATAAACCGTGTTGGATCAATGAACAATCACACACGACATCCTCTTGAAAACTATTTGCGTTAGGCCACCTTGCGCAAACATTTACCACATAAAAAGTGTGTGTGATGGATAGCCTTTGCCACACAGTTTCTTCTACACACCGTGTGTGATGCATTCAATAACGCAATAAAATTGTTAATATCGTGTGCAATGGCAACGCTATCACAAACGATTTAATGGGGAAAATTGTGTGTGATGTACCTGCGAACAGAAATGTTTTCCTTGGAGTGACTGTGTGGGATGTATATACGAACAGAAACGGGTTACTTGGATTGGCTGTGTGGAATGTACATACGAACGGAAAAGTTTAGCCGGGACTGACTGTGTGGGATGTACTTATGACCGGAAACGATTTAGCCTGTATAATTGTATATTTTTAGCACAATTGTGCGTATAACTGTATTTGATCGCTCGCCCGTCGCACACGACCTCACTTTTCCGAGCGTGTGTGACTGGAGGGCCTATCCCCGATGGTTTCTGGGTCGTGTGGGAAGGACCCTCTATTGCAGTCACTCACTTGGCGACGGTTCAAAACGCCATCGCGGAAAGGGATTAAAAACCGTTTGTATAGCACCTCGCTGTACCAGTGACCGCTAGACCGGTCAATGATAACAAAATAATGTACAAGCAAATTAGGACTCCACTGCTAGCAATAAGTTTCTAGCCGTGAAGCCCTAAGATGCACCAAGGAAGAAAGTCATACATAGGCACATACAACGAAATTGCATTACATTTCATACATACATCCAAATGTTTAGCGTTACAAATTCTACTAAGTGCTAATGTATTGATCTATAAGTAGACGAGTCTTGTCGTCGAAGATTTAGCCATGCCGCCGGAGCTAATTTAACACTTGAATGAGTCCTTCAACTCACTGAAAATGCCCCTCGACTTGTCAGATTTGCGTTCGAGATTACACATAAAACTGCCACTTTTTTTGTGTACTGCATCTAAAATAGGGCATCGTCACTAATGTGTCATTTTAGTTGCACTACACAAAACACTCTTTTATAAAAAATGTTTTATGCAGTAAAGTAAAGGTCAAAACAACAACGATGTTTGTCCATCCCCTGTTCATATAAAATAAACCACATATTAATTTTCTATACTTAATATCATACATACATAGGCATTACTAAGATGGTAGCAACTTAGAAATAACATCCATACAAATAAAAATAATAGATGGGGAGAGAGGGGGAGAGAGCGCCCCTCGTTCTTCTTCTTCTTCCTTGGCCTCCCCCCTAGATGGGAGGAGGGTTTTCCCTCTGGTCATTGGTCGTCATGGCTCCCGGTGTCGGGAAACGTTGCATGGAAAACAAAAAAAAAATCTACACACACGCAAGATCTATCCATGGAGATGTATAGCAACGAGAGGGGAGAGTGTGTCTACGTACCCTCGTAGACCATAAGCAGAAGCATTTAATAACGCGATTGATGTAGTCGAACTTCTTCGCGCTCCAACCGATCAAGTACCAAACGTACGTCACCTCCGCGTTCAGCACACGTTCAGCTCGGTGACGTCCTCTGCCTTCTTGATCCAGCAAGACATCGAGGTAGTGGATGAGTTCCGGCAGCACGACGACGTGGTGACGGTGATGGTGAAGCTATCTCCGCAGGGCTTCGCCTAAGCACTACGAAAATATGACCGGGGGTGTAAACGGTGGAGGGGGGCGCCGCACACGGCTAAGCAATTGTTGTGATGTGCTAGGCGCCCCCTCCTACATATATCTAGGTGGGGGAGAGGGGAGAGGCCAAGGGGCACCCCAAGTACGTCTGAATCCTACTTGGGCTCCTGCCCTTGGCCGCGCCCCCCTTTCCATATTTGCCGGAGGGGGGAAAGAGGGGGGAGAGGGAAGGAAGGGGGAGGCCGAATCCCCCCTTTCCTTTCCCCACTTGGTCGGCTGCCATAGGGGGGGTGCTTCAGCCCCTTGTGGGCTGGTGTGCTCCCCTCTAATGGCCCAATAGGCCCATTACCCTCCCGGGGGTGTCCGGTCCCCCTCCGGTATTCCGATGACTACCCGGTACACTCCGAAACACTTCTGGTGTCCGAATACAATCGTCCTATATATCAATCTTTACCTCTTGACCATTTCAAGACTCCTCGTCATGTCCGTGATCTCATCCGGGACTCCGAACAACATTCAGTCACCAAATCATATAACTCATATAACACTATATCGTCAACGAACGTTAAGCGTGCGGACCCTACGGGTTCGAGAACTATGTAGACATGACCAAGACACCTCTCCGGTCAATAACCAATAGCGGAACCTGGATGTCCATATTGGCTCCTACATATTCTATGAAGATCTTTATCGGTCAAACCTTATGACAACATACGTAATTCCCTTTGTCCATCGGTATGTTACTTGCCCGAGATTCGATCGTCGGTATCTTCATACCTAGTTCAATATCGTTACCGGCAAGTATCTTTACTCGTTCCATAATACATCATCTTGCAACTAACACCTTTAGTTACTTTGCTTGCAAGGCTTCTTATGATGTGTATTACCGAGAGGGCCCAGAGATACCTCTCCGATACTCGAAGTGACAAATCCTAATCTCGATCTATGCCAACTCAACAAACACCTTCGAAGATACCTGTAGAGCATATTTCTGATCACCCAGTTACGTTGTGACCTTTGATAGGACACAAGGTATTCCTCCGACATCCGGGAGTTGCATAATCTCATAGTCGAAGGAATATGTATTTGTCATCAAGAAAGCAATAGTAATAAACTGAACGATCAATATGCTAAGCTAACGAATGGGTCTTGTCCATCACATCATTCTCTTAATGATGTGATCCCGTTATCAAATGACAACACATGTCTATGGTTAGGAAACCTTAACCATCTTTGATCAACGAGCTAGTCTAGTAGAGGCTTACTAGGGACACGGTATTTGTTTATGTATTCACACATGTATTTAAGTTTCCGATCAATACAATTCTAGCATGAATAATAAACCTTTATCATGAATAAGGAAATATAAAATAACAACTTTATTATTGCCTCTAGGGAATATTTCCTTCAATCTCCCACTTGCACTAGAGTCAATAATCTAGATTACATTGTAATGAATCTAACACCCATGGAGTCTTCGTGCTGATCATGTTTTGCTCGCGGAAGAGGCTTAGTCAACGGGTCTGCCACATTCAGATCCGTATGTATTTGGCAAATCTCTATGTCTCCATCCTTGACCTTTTCATGAATGGAGTTGAAGCATCTCTTGATGTGTTTGGTTCTCTTGTGAAACCTGGATTCCTTCGCCAAGGCAATTGCTCCAGTGTTGTCACAAAAGATTTTCATTGGACCCGATGCACTGGGTATTACACCCAGATCTGATATGAACTCCTTCATCCAGACTCCTTCACATGCTGCTTCCGAAGCAGCTATGTACTCTGCTTCACACGTAGATCCCGCCACGACGCTCTACTTGGAACTGCACGAACTGACAGCTCCACCATTCAATATAAATACGTATCTAGTTTGTGACTTAGAGTCATCCGGATCAGTGTCGAAGCTAGCATCGACGTAACCATTTACGACGAGCTCTTCGTCACCTCCATAAACGAGAAACATATCCTTTGTCCTTTTCAGGTACTTCAGGATGTTCTTGACTGCTGTCCAGTGATCCACTCCTGGATTACTTTGGTACCTCCCTGCCAGACTTATGGCAAGGCACACATCAGGTCTGATACACAGCATAGCATACATGATAGAACCTATGGCTGAGGCATAGGGAATGACTTTCATTTTCTCTCTATCTTCTGCAGTGGTCGGGATTTGAGTCTGACTCAATTTCACACCTTGTAACATAGGCAAGAACCCTTTCTTTGACTGATCCATTTTGAACTTCTTCAAAACTTTATCAAGGTATGTGCTTTGTGAAACTCGTATTAAGCGTCTCGATCTATCTCTATAGATCTTGATGCCCAATATATAAGCAGCTTCACCAAGGTCTTTCATTGAAAAATTCTTGTTCAAGTATCCTTTTATGCTATCCAGAAATTCTATATCATTTCCAATAAACAATATGTCATCCACATATAATATCAGAAATGCTACATAGCTCCCACTCACTTTCTTGTAAATACAGGCTTCACCGTAAGTCTGTATAAAACCATATGCTTTGATCACCTAATCAAAGCATATATTCCAACTCCGAGATTCTTGCACCAGTCCATAGATGGATTGCTGGAGCTTGCACACTTTGTTAGCACCTTTAGGATCGACAAAACCTTCTGGTTGCATCATATACAATTCTTCTTTCAGAAATCCATTAAGCAATTCAGTTTTGACGTCCATTTGCCAGATTTCATAATCATAAAATGTGGCAATTGCTAACATGATTCGGACAGACTTAAGCATCGCTACGGGTGAGAAAGTCTCATCGTAGTAAACTCCTTGAACTTATCAAAAACCTTTCGCGACAAGTCGAGCTTTGTAGACAGTAACATTACCATCAGCGTCAGTCTTCTTCTTGAAGATCCATTTATTTTCTATGGCTTGCCGATCATCGGGCAAGTCCACCAAAGTCCACACTTTGTTCTCATACATGGATCCTATCTCAAATTTCATGGCCTCAAGCCATTTATCGGAATCTGGGCTCATCATAGCTTCTTCATAGTTCGTAGGTTCGCCTTGGTCTAGTAACATGACTTCTAGGACAGGATTACCGTACCACTCTGGTGCGGATCATGCTCTAGTCGACCTATGAGGTTCAGTAACAACTTGATCTGAAGTTTCATGATCATTATCATTTGCTTCCTCTCTAGTTGGTGCAGGCATCACGGGAACGGATTTTCTCTGATGTGCTACTTTCCAATTGGAGAGAAGGTACAATTACCTCATCAAGTTCTACTTTCCTCCCACTCACTTCTTTCGAGAGAAACTCCTTCTCTAGAAAGGATCCATTCTTGGCAACAAAGATATTGCCTTCGGACCTATGGTAGAAGGTGTACCCAATTGTTTCCTTAGGGTATCCTATGAAGACGCAATTCTCCGATTTGGGTTCGAGCTTATCAGGCTGAAGCCTTTTGACATAAGTGTCACAACCCCAAACTTTAAGAAACGACAGCTTAGGTTTCTTGTCAAACCATAGTTCATACGGTGTCGTCTCAACGGATTTAGACGGTGCCCTATTTAACATGAATGCGGCTGTCTCTAATGCATAACCCCAAAACGATAGTGGTTAATCGGTAAGAGACATCAAAGAACGCACCATATCCAATAAAGTACGGTTACGACGTTCGGACACACCATTACGCTGTGGTGTTCCAGGTGGCATGAGTTGTGAAACAATTCCACATTGTTTTAAATGAAGGCCAAACTCGTAACTCAAATACTCGCCTCCGTGATCAGATCGTAGAAACTTTATTTTCTTGTTACAATGATTCTCCACTTCACTCTGAAATTCTTTAAACTTTTCAAATGTTTCAGACTTGTGTTTCATTAAGTAGATATACCCATACCTACTCAAATCATCTGTGAAGGTCAGAAAATAACGATACCCACCGCGTGCCTCAACACTCATCGGACCGCATACATCGGTATGTATTATTTCCAATAAGTCATTAGCTCGCTCCATTGTTCTGGAGAACAGAGTTTTAGTCATCATGCCCATGAGGCATGGTTCGCAAGTATCAAATGATTCATAATCAAGTGATTCCAAAAGTCCATCCGTATGGAGTTTTTTCATGCGCTTTACACCAATATGACCTAAACGGCAGTGCCACAAGTATGTTGCACTATCATTATCAACTTTGTATCTTTTGGCATCAATATTATGAATATGTGTATCACTACGATCAGGATTCAACAAGAATAGACCACTCATCAAGGGTGCATGACCATAAAATATATTACTCATATAAATAGAACAACCATTATTCTCCGATTTAAATGAATAACCGTCTCGCAATAAACAAGATCCAGATATAATGTTCATGCTCAACGCGGGCACCAAATAACAATTATTGAAGTCTAAAACTAATCCCGAAGGTAGATGTAGAGTTAGCATGCTGACGGCGATCACATCGACCTTGGAACCATTCCCGACGCGCATCGTCACCTCGTCCTTAGCCAATCTTCGTTTATTCCGCAGCTCCTGTTTCGAGTTACAAATATGAGCAACCGAACCAGTATCAAATACCCAGGCACTGCTATGAGCATTAGTAAGGTACACATCAATAACATGTATATCAAATATACCTTTGTTCACTTTGCCATCCTTCTTATCCGCCAAGTATTTGGGGCAGTTCCGCTTCTAGTGACCATTCCCTTTGTAGTAGAAGCACTTAGTTTTAGGCTTGGGTCCAGCTTTGGGCTTCTTCCCGGGAGTGGCAACTTGCTTGCCATTCTTCTTGAAGTTCCCTTTCTTTCCCTTGTCTTGTTAACCATCAACACTTGATGCTCCTTCTTGATTTCTACCTCCGCGGCCTTAAGCATTGCGAAGAGCTCAGGAATCATTTTATTCATCCCTTGCATATTATAGTTCATCACGAAGCCTTTGTAGCTTGGTGGCAGTGATTGAAGAACTCTGTCAATAACACTATCAACTGGAAGATCAACTCCCAACTGAGTTAAGTGGTTATGATACCAAGACATTTTGAGTATGTGTTCACTCATAGAACTGTTCTCCTCCATCTTGCAGCTATAGAATTTGTTGGAGACTTCATATCTCTCAACCTGGGCATTTGCTTGAAATATTAACTTCAACTCTTGGAACATCTCATATTCTCCATGACGTTCAAAACGTCTTTGAAGTCCCGGTTCTAAGCCGTAAAGCATGGCACACTGAACTATCGAGTAGTCATCACATCGAGCTTGCCAGATGTTCATAACATCTGTTTTAGCTCCTGCAGCAGGTCTGCCACCTAGCGGTGCATCAAGGATATAATTCTTCTGTGCAGCAATGAGGATAATCCTCAAGTTACGGACCCAGTCCGTGTAGTTGCTACCATCATCTTTCAACTTAGCTTTCTCTAGGACGCATTAAAATTCAGGGGAACGGTAGCTCGGGCCATTGATCTACAACATATATATGCAAAACTATAAGACTAAGTTCATGATAAATTAAGTTCAATTAATCAAATTACTAATGAACTCCCACTTAAATAAACATCCCTCAAGTTATCTAAGTGATACGTGATCCAAATCAACTAACCCATGTCCGATCATCACGTGAGATGGGGTAGTCATCAATGGTGAACATCTCTACGTTGATCATATCTACTATATGATTCATGTTCGACCTTTCGGTCTCCAGTGTTTCGAGACCATGTCTGTACATGCTAGGCTCGTCAAGTTTAACCGAAGTATTCTGCATGTGCAAAACTATCTTACACCCGTTGTATGTGAACGTAGAGTCTACCACACCCGATCATCACGAGGTGCTTCGAAACGACGAACTTTGGCAACGGTGCATACTCGGGGAGAACACTTTTATCTTGAAATTTAGTGAAGGGATCATCTTATAATGCTACCACCGTTCTAAGCAAAATAAGATGCATAAAGGATAAACATCACATGCAATCAAAATATGTGACATGATATGGCCATCATCATCTTGTGCTTTTGATCTCCATCTCCAAAGCATTGTCATGATCTCCATCGTCACCGGCTCGACACCTTGATCTCCATCGTTGCGTCGGGGTCGTCTCGCCAACTATTGCTTCTACAACTATTGCTAACGCATAGCGAAAAAGTAAAGCAATTACATGGCGCTTGCACTTCATACAATAAAGAGACAACCCTAAGGCTCCTGCCGGTTGTCGATATTACAAAACATGATCATCTCATACATCAACATATATCACATCATATCTGGACCATATCACATCACAACATGCCCTGCAAAAACAAGTTAGACGTCCTCTACTTTGTTGTTGCAAGTTTTTACGTGGCTGCTACGGGCTTCTAGCAAGAACCGTTCTTACCTACGCAAAAACCACAACAGTGATTCATCAAGTTTGCTGTTTTAACCTTCTTCAAGGACCAGTCGTAGTCAAATTTGATTCAACTAAAGTAGGAGAAACAGACACACGCCAGGCACCTTTATGCAAAACTAGTTGCATGTCTGTCGGTGGAACCGGTCTCATGTGCGTGGACATGTAAGGTTGGTCCGGGCCGCTTCATCCCACATAACGCCGAATCAAAATAAGATGTTGGTGGTAAGCAGTATGACTATCACCGCCCACAACTCTTTGTGTTCTACTCGTGCATATCATCTACGCATAGACCTGTCTCGGATGCCACTGTCGGGAAACGTTGCATGGAAAACAAAAAAAATTCTACGCACATGCAAGATCTATCCATGGAGATGTATAGCAACGAGAGGGGAGAGTGTGTCTATGTACCCTCGTAGACCGTAAGCGGAAGCGTTTAGTAACGCGGTTGATGTAGTCGAACTTCTTCGCGCTCCAACCGATCAGGTACCGAACGTACGGCACCTCCCGTTCAGCACATGTTCAACTCGGTGACGTCCTCTGCCTTCTTGATCCAGCAAGACAGCAAGGTAGTGGATGAGTTCCAGCAGCACGATGGCGTGGTGACGGTGATGGTGAAGCTATCTCCGCAGGGCTTTGCCTAAGCACTACGAAAATATGACCGGGGGTGTAAACGGTGGAGGGGGGAACCGCACACGGCTAAGAAATTGTTGTGATGTGCTAGGCGCCCCCCTCCCACATATATATATAGGTGGGGGAGAGGCCAAGGGGTGCCCCAAATAGGTCCGAATCCTACTTGGGCTCCTGTCCTTGGCCGCGCCCCCCTTCCATATTTGCCGAGGGGGGAAGGAAAGGGGGGAGAGGGAAGGAAGGGGGAGGCCAAATCCCCCCTTTCCTTTCCCACTTGTCCGGCTGCCATAGGGTGGTGCGCCAGCCCCTTGTGGTCTGGTGTGCTCCCTTCTAATGGCCCACTAGGCCCATTACCCTCCGGGGATGTCCGTTACCCCCTCCGGTATTTTGATGACTACCCGGTACACTCTGAAACACTTCCGGTGTCCGAATACTATCGTCCTATATATCAATATTTACCTCTCGACCATTTCGAGACTCCTCGTCATGTCTGTGATCTCATCCGGGACTCCGAACAACATTCGGTCACCAAATCATATAACTCATGTAACACTATATCGTCAATGAACGTTAAGCGTGCGGATCCTACGGGTTCGAGAACTATGTAGACATGACCGAGACACCTCTCCGGTCAATAACCAATAGCGGAACCTGGATGCCCATATTGGCTCCTACATATTCTACGAAGATCTTTATTGGTCAAACCTTATGATAACATACGTAATTCCCTTTGTCCATCGGTATGTTACTTGCCCGAGATTCGATCGTCGGTATCTTTATACCTAGTTCAATCTCGTTACCAGCAAGTCTCTTTACTCGTTTCGTAATACATCACCTTGCAACTAACACCTTTAGTCAGTTTGCTTGCAAGGCTTCTTATGATGTGTATTACCGAGAGGGCCCAGGGATACCTCTCCGATACTCGGAGTGACAAATCCTAATCTCGATCTATGCCAACTCAACAAACACCTTCGGAGATACCTGTAGAGCATCTTTATGATCACCCAGTTATGTTGTGACGTTTGATAGCACACAAGGTATTCCTCCGGCATCCGGGAGTTGCATAATCGCATAGTCAAAGGAATATGTATTTGTCATCAAGAAAGCAATAGCAATAAACTGAACGGTCAATATGCTAAGCTAACGGATGGGTCTTCTCCATCACATCATTCTTATAATGATGTGATCCTGTTATCAAATGACAACACATGTCTATGGTTAGGAAAACTTAACCATCTTTGATCAACGAGCTAGTCTAGTAGAGGCTTACTAGGGACACGGTATTTGTTTATGTATTCACACATGTATTTAAGTTTCCGATCAATACAAATCTAGCATGAATAATAAACCTTTATCACGAATAAGGAAATATAAAATAACAACTTTATTATTGCCTCTAGGGCATATTTCCTTCCCCCGGAGGGCATGAGCCCCTCCGAGATTGGTTCTATCTCTCTGTTTCTCTTCTATTTCACATTTCTGTTTTTTGGCTCTTCACTGTTTCTTATATTCCCAGAGATCCGTAACTCCTATTGTGCTGAAATTTTGAGGTGATTTTTATCCGGATATTAGCTTCCTTGCAGTAGAAGGACACGCCCAACCGACCTTCGAGGTGGCCACAAGCCTGCTTGGCACGCCCCAGGGTAGGGGCATGCCGTGTGAGCTTGTGGGACCCTTGAGCATTATCTTTCATTGATTCTTTTCCCAAAAATTACATATATTCCAAAAAAAATCTTCGTAAAATTTTATCGTGTTTGGACTTCGTTTCATATGGATTTTTTTCTGAAACAAACAGGAACTGGCACTGGGCACTCGATCAATATGTTAGTCCAAGAAAATCATATAAATTGTTGCCAAAAGTATGTGGAAGTCGTTACATATTGGCATGAAACAATAAAAAATTATAGATACGACGAAGACATATCACGCGCTTGGATTACAACATAGGGCTAGTTGTATGTTGATAGGACTATGCATTGGAGGGTAGGAGTGATAGAAGCTTCTTCCTACCATAGAAATTGATTCATACGGGATTGAAGGGGGACCAATATATCTTAATGCTATGGTTGGTTTTACCTTAATAAACTTTAGTAGTGGCGGATGCTTGCTAATAGTTCCAATCATAAGTGCATAGAATTCCAAGTAAGGGATGACATGCTAGCAGTGGCCTCTCCCACATAAAAAACTTACCATCGGTCTGGTAACTTAACCAATTGCTTAGGGACAATTTCGCAAATCCAAGCACCTAACTTTTATTTTCACATTCTTTATTATCTTGCAAACTGATACGTCCATTTTGCATCATGTTTTTATATTGATATTTATTGCATTATGGACTATTATTTCACATTATGGTACAATTCTAACGGCTTCTCTCTCTTATTTTACACGATTTACATGAAGAGGGAGAATGCCGTCAGCAGGAATTCTGGACTGGAAAGGAGCAAATCTGAGATACCTATTCTGCACAACTCCAAATATCCTGAAACTTTACGGAGAATTGTTTTGGAATATATACAAAATATATGGTGAAGAAAGAATAGAAGGGGACCCACCAGGTGGCCACAAGCCTGAGGGGCGCGCCCTACCCCCAGGGCGCGCCTCCCGAGCTTGTGGGACCCCTGGCCAGCCCCCGGTGTCCATCTTCTGCTATGTGAAGGGTTTTGACCTAGAAAAATCAGAAGAAGGCTTTCGGGATGAAGTGCCGCCATCTCGAGGCGGAACCTGGGCAGAAGCAATCTAGGGCTCCGACGGAGCTATTCTGCCGGGGAAACTTCCCTCTGGGAGGGGGAAATCGAAGCCATCGTCATCACCAACGATCCTCTCATCGTGGGAGGACCAATCTTCATCAACATCTTCACCAGCACCATCTCCTCTCAAACCCTAGTTCATCTCTTGTATTCAATCTTTGTCCTAAAACCTCAGATTGGTACCTGTGGGTTGCTAGTAGTGTTGATTACTCCTTGTAGTTGATGCTAGTTGGTTTATTTGGTGGAATATCATATGTTCAGATCCTTCATGATATTCAATACCCCTCTGATCTTGAATATGAACATGCTTTGTGAGTAGTTACGTTTGTTCCCGAGGACATGGGAGAAGTCTTGTTATAAGTAATCATGTGAATTCGGTATTCGTTCGATATTTTGATGAGATGTATGGTGTCTTTCCTCTAGTGGTGTCATGTGAACGTCAACTATATGACACTTCACCATGATTTGGGCCTAGGGGAAGGCATTGGGAAGTAATAATTAGATGATGGGTTTCTAGAGTGACAGAAGCTTAAACCCTAGTTTATGCGTTGCTTCGTAAGGGGCTGATTTGGATCCACATGTTTCATGCTACGGTTAGATTTATCTTAATTCTTGTTTCGTAGTTGCGGATGCTTGCGAGAGGGTTAATCATAAGTGGAAGGCTTGTCCAAGTAAGGATAGCACCCAAGCATCGGTCCACCCACATATCAAATTATCAAAGTAGCGAACGCGGATCATATGAGCATGATGAAAATTAACTTGACGATAATCCCCATGTGTCCTCGAGAGCGCTTTGCTTTATATAAGAGTCCGTCCAGGATTATCCTTTGCTATCAAAAGGATTGGGCCACCTTGCTGCACCTTTGATACACTTGTTACTTGTTACCCGTTACAAATTATCTTACTACCAAACTATCTGTTACCGATAATTTCAGTGCATGCAGAAAATACCTTGCTGAAAACCGCTTGTCATTTCCTTCTGCTCCTCGTTGGGTTCGACACTCTTACTTATCGAAAGGACTACAATTGATCCCCTATACTTGTGGGCCATCAAGACTCTTTTCTAGCTTCGTTGCCGGGGAGTGAAGCGCCTTTGGTGAGTGGAATTTGGTAAGGAAACATTTATATTACATGCTGAAATTTATTGTTACTTGTCACTATGGAAAATAATCCTTTGAGGGGCTTGTTCAGGGTATCTTCACCTCGACCGGTAGCACAAAGAGTTGTCCCTCAACCTACAGCACCTACTGAATTTATTATGAAATTCCTTCGGGTATGATAGAGAAACTACTAGCTAATCCTTGTGCAGGAGATGGAACACTACATCCTGTTATACACCTAATCTATGTGGATGAAGTTTGTGAATTATTTAAGCTTGCAGGTTTACCTGGAGATGAAGTTAAGAAGAAGGTCTTCCCTTTATCTTTGAAGGTAAGGGCATTGACATGGTATAGGCTATGTGATGATATTGGAGCTTGGGACTGGAACTGATTGAAGTTGGAATTTCATCAAAAGTTTTATCCTATGAATCTAGTTCATCGTGATCGGAATTATATATATAATTTTTGGCCTTGTGAAGGAGAAAGTATCGCTCAAGCTTGGGGGAGGCTTAAGTCAATGTTATATTCATGCCCCAATCATGAGCTCTCAAGAGAAATTATTATTCAAAAAATTTATGCTCGGCTTTCTCGTAATGATCAATCCATGCTCGATACTTCTTGTACTGGTTCTTTTATGAAGAAGACTATTGAATTCAGATGGGATCTTTTGGAAAGAATTAAATTCAACTCTAAAGATTGGGAACTCGGCGAAGGTAAGGAGTCAGGTATAAAGCTTTAGTTTGATTGTGTTAAAACTTTTATGGATACCGATGCTTTTCATAATTTTAGCACTAAATATGAACTTGACTCTGAGATAGTAGCTTCTTTCTGTGAATCATTTGCTACTCATGTTGAGCTCCCTAAGGATAAGTGGTTTAAATATCATCCTCTCATTGAAGTAAAAAATAGTAGAACCCATTGAAGCTAGAGAAGAAGCTATTACTTATAATGTTGATCCAGTTATTCCTACTGCTTACATTGAGAAACCACCTTTTCCTGTTAGGATAAAAGAACATGCTAAAGCCTCAACTATGGTTAATAAAAGTTATATAAGAACACCTACACCCTCTGAACAAGTTAAAGTTGAACCTTGTGTTGCTATGGTTAAAGATCTCTTGGTTGGTAATATTGATGGGCATGTTATTTATTTCTGTGATGATGCTACTAGAATTGCTAAATCCGATGAAAAAGATAAAAATAAACCTGTTGTTGGCATGCATGTTGTCTCAGTTAAAATAGGATATCTTTGTTATCATGGCTTATGTGATTTTGGTGCTAGTGTGAGTGCTATCCTGTTTACTTTATAACAAGAAATTATGATTGATATTGCACTTGCTGAAATAGAAGATATTGATGTTACGATTAAACTTGCTAATAGGGATACTATCATACCACTTGGGATTGTGAGAGATGTTCAAGTCTTGTGTGGGAAAATAAAATACCCTACTGATTTTCTCGTTCTTGTTTCCCCACAAGATGATTTTTGTCCCATTATATTTGGTAGACCTTTCTTGAACACGGTGAATGCTAAGATTGATTGCACTAAAGAAAGTGTTAGTGTTAATTTTGGTGATGTGTCTCATGAGTTTAATTTCTACAAGTTCCGTAGACAACCTCATTGTCGGTGTACTAAGTATTGGGCCATTAGTACCCCGTACTTGTGCATGGGCAGTTGTAGCCATACTCGCGGCAAGGCTTGTCGGGGAACAGTTCGAGGTTGACTCAGGCCATCAGGGAAATTCTCAAGTCAAAGATATGAGGATCAGCAGATAAGAAGAGCTGGAATCTGAAGGCCAACTTCCCCGGCAAGATCTTGCCGGGGTGGCCTGCAGCGCCCGGCAAGGTTCGGCGCCCGGCAAGGTTCAGCACCCGGCAAGGTTTTGTTGCTGTACCACCGCTCTGGCACAGCAACAAACCCGACATTCTGGGTCCTTCTTTGGATGCGTGGCGACGCGCCAGTGGAGGAGAGCTTAAGCGGTGCTGATGGGATGGCCCCTTTTTCCATCCCCAAGAAAGTGAGGACACCTAAATAGACACCTCACGGTGCATTAAATGCGTTCGTCCTAATCCGTCAGGGGTTAGGTATGATGACCCTGTAGCTACTTTACACCTCAATGTATGTACATTTTGCCACTGTGGTGACCCCTTTGTGATATAAAAGGAGGCCCAAGGCAACTGCTACAGAGGAGGAAGATCTTCTGGCCCATTCTGCATGCGTAGCTGCTCTTTGAACGTACTGTTCACTGCGAGCGCTCCTGGAGCCTGGGCTCAAGAACATCGATAATAAAACAAGGCAGGAGTAGGATTTTAAGCTGATCAGCGGCCCGAACCTGGGTAAAATCTCCCCGCGTCGATCGTTGGTTCTGCTCTTTGCGCATACCTCTCCCCCCGCCGAATCGTAAAGGGGTCCCTTAGGATCCCATAGGTGTCGCACGCCGACATCTTTGGCGCGCCAGGTAGGGGGATTGTAGGTTGTGTGAACCTGATCCAGTGATCGACGCCTAGGTTTCTTCATCATCTTCATCATCATGCCGCCCAAGAAGAAGAGCGCTGCGACGGCGCAACCATCCACGTCCGTTTTTCCTGTGCCTTCGCATACGGGTGATGGCGTGGGTGCAGAAGGAAGAGGACTAGAGCCTCCATGGCGTTCCGGTGATCCAAGCCAGGCGAGCGGCGTCGTTCGCAGTAGCAGCGGCAACCCACACACTGCTGGATCCAGAGACGGAGCTGTGTTGCCTACGGGTGGCACGACGAGTTCCAGAGATCGGAGGGCACCTACTGGAGCCCCCGCGCCGGCGCAAGCGTCACGGCCTACCCAGGTCGTGCACGACGAGCGACGTCATGGCGCTGGTGGTTCAGGGCATCCCCACGAAAAGATTTCTGCGCATCGATCCCAAGATGCGCGGGCCCAGCATGCACACCGAGCTGCCGGCAGAGGTGGCGCGCGGTCGCGTGACCGTGACGGTGCTCCTTCTAACATGGCTAGGAGTCAGAGCACCTCATGTTCCTCGCACCTATCGCCGCCGCCTACGCCAGCGGAAGCCTTGGCGCGTGCGCAGCTGCTCCTCAATTTTCCTCCTGCTCCGGAGAAGATGGAGGAGTGGCGAGCTACTATCCAAAGCCTTATCGGCTTCGCCAACAAAGATGGGCCGCAAGAGGCAGGGCCCTCACAGCGAAGGCCCATCGATCCGGCGCGAGCCGATGTGGAGAAAATCGGAGGTGGTGCAACCACGGTGCACTCCCCTCCACGACACCAGCGGCGGCCGACAACCCAGCAGGTCGACCGCCGTGAAGAAGTTTCCACGGCGTCGTCCGATCCACGGATGCGCCGCGACCAGCGTCAAGTTCTCCAGGAACAAGGCAAGGAGGACGCTCGAACTACCATCGAGCGGCGACGGGAGGCGCGCTATCAGTCTGATAGGCGCGCAGGGCCAGCTGTCGACGAGCCTGTGCCAGGGGACGCAGGAGACTTGCCTTACGAGGTAGGGACTCCGGCGTTTACCCGTGAGCTGCGGCAAGTCCAGTGGCCCAATTCCCGAACCTTCAAGCCAGAGGTCCCGGAGAAATATGACGGCAAGACTCATCCCTCGGAGTTCCTGAGCATTTACACCATTGCGGTGCAGGCTGTCGGGGGCCGAGATGACAAGATACTTGCCAACTACTTCCCGTTGGTGCTTAAACCCAATGTTAGGTCGTGGTTGATGCATCTGCCGGAGAATTCTATTTCTTCCTGGTTAGATCTGTGCCATCAGTTTGTTGGCGCCTTTGTTGGAGGCCACCAAGCTCCTGGCCAAGAGAGTGATTTGCATATCATCCCTCAGAAGGAGGGTGAATCCCTGCGCAAGTTTATCCAGAGATTCAGCCAGGTGCAGTACAATATTCCTGACGTTCACCATGCCGCTGTTGTTAGCGCGTTTCATCAGAACGTGCGTAACCGCAAAATGCGGGAAGAGTTGGCGATGAACAAAGTCAGGAGTATCGCCGAGCTTTACGCTTTGGTCGACAAATGCGCTCGAGCTGAAGAGGGGAGGAAACTCCCTCGCGAGGCTGTTGGCGCGGGGGGCGAATCGGAAGATGAGGACGCTGCGACCCCGTCAGGGAAAGGCCAGCGGTGGAACAGGAAACGCAGAGGCAAGGCCGTGCTTGCTGTCGAGGAATCCGGCAACCCCGGCGCCACCAAGAAGGCCAAGGTTGACGACCCCGGCAAGGATCTTGCCGGGTGCCCTTCCTGTCAGGCCTTGGCGGCAGCCGACAAGTCGGAGAGCTCCGGCAAGCAGTATTGCAAGATCCATCGCACCAAGGGCCACGATCTCCAAAACTGCCGGCAAGTTGAACAGCTTGCCGAGAAACAGAGGGCTGAGTATGAAAGGCGGGATAAGGAGAAGGCCCATGATGGTGCTGAGGGGTCCGGCAAGAAGCGGTGGCCGAGGGGGTCGCCGCGGTAAGGCCAAGCAACAGAGGGAGAGGCCCGCTCGAGGCCGGGACAAGGAAGAAGATGATGATGAGGAAGACGATGAGTCCAGTGAGCAAGAATTCCAGAAAGCTACAGAGGCTATGTGTATCGATGGGGGCGCCTCACTGCATTCTTCCCACCGTCGACTCAAGCAGTGGGTGCGGGAAGTCAATGCAACAGAGCCGTCACCAGATGCATGTAAGTCCCTGAAGTGGTCCAACACGCCTATCATTTTCGACGCCGCGGATCACCCTGATCGCACAACCACGGTCGGGTGCCTGCCATTGTTGGTCTCACCAACAATCCGCAACCTCAGGGTGACGAAAATGCTAGTTGACGGTGGGGCCGGGCTGAACCTAATTTCACCAGATGTGCTCAAGAGGCTCCAAATTCCTGATGAAGATCTCGAAGAAACGGGCACGTTTCAAGGGGTCAATCCAGGAAGGACCCAGCCAAAGGGCAAGATCACGCTACCGGTAACATTTGGTAGCGAGCTAAACTACAGGATCGAGAAGGTAGTGTTTGATGTCGCCAAGATCCCCATGTCATACAATGGGATCCTTGGTCGGCCAGCGCTGGCTAAGTTCATGGCGGCATCACACTACGCGTATAATGTTTTGAAGATGCCCGGGCCGTTGAGTGTCATTACTATCCATTCCGATAAGAAAGATGCGCTCATCTGTGCCGACCAACTCTACCGAGAAGCAGTTGCAGCACCTGCCGTCAAGGCATCTGCTCCTGCCGCTGGAACTCCCGGAGGGAAGAAGAAGACCGGCGAGAATCTTGGCGCGAACTCCGGTAAGCGCGGCTCCTCGGAGTGCTGCGCTTCCGTCGAGGATGCACCGGAGAGTTCCACCGGCAAGAACAAGAAATCCAAGGCTGCTCCGCCAGAGACCAAGAAGGTGCCCGTTAGGGAGGATGGAACGGGGGGAACTTTCACCATAAGTTCCACCCTAGGTGACAAATAGGAAAGCGCGCTCGTTGCCTTCCTACGGGCGAATGTCGACGTGTTCGCATGGCAACCGTCTGACATCCCCGGTGTTCCCAGGGAGGTAATTGAGCACCACCTTGCTGTCTGTCCTCACGCACGGCCCGTCAAGCAGAGGGTCAGGAAGCAAGCCTTGGAGCGGCAAGAATTCATTGTCGAGGAAATCAGAAAGCTGGAGGCGGCAGGATTGGTTAGAGGAGTGCTTCATCCAACCTGGTTGGCCAATCCGGTTGTGGTGCGCAAAGCGAATGGGAAATGGAGGCTTTGTATCGATTATACATATATCAATAAAGCCTGTCCAAAAGATCCCTTTCCCTTGCCGCGCATCGACCAGATTGTGGATTCCACCGCTGGTTGTGATCTCCTGTCCTTCCTTGATGCCTACTCAGGGTATCATCAGATCTTCATGGTGAAGGAAGATGAAGAAAAGACCGCATTTATCACCCCATGTGGTACGTATTGTTTTATAGGAATGCCTTTTGGGTTGAAAGGTGCTGGTTCTACATTTGCGAGAGCGGTCCAAATCGGTTTTGAGCCTCAACTCCATAGAAATATGGAGGCATACATGGATGACATAGTGGTCAAAACCAAGGACAAAGCGACGCTCATACAAGATTTAGAAGAAACATTTGCAAATCTGCGCAAGATCAACTTAAAGCTCAATCCTGAGAAGTGCGTGTTCGGTGTTCCTTCCGGCAAGCTCCTCGGATTCTTTGTATCTTGTCGAGGAATCGAAGCGAACCCCGACAAGATCAAAGCTATTGAGCAGATTGAAGCGCCAAGACGCGTCAAGGATGTGCGTCGTCTTGCCGGCTGTGTTGCTGCTCTAAGCAGGTTTATTTCCAAATCTGCTGAGCGCGCCCTGCCCTTTTTCAAAATTTTGAAGAAGGCAGGTCCAATGAAATGGACTCCGGAGGCGGAGGCTGCGCTGCAAGATTTGAAGAAATACCTTTCTTCTCCGCCGACGCTAGTCGCGCCTAAACCACAAGAGCCGTTGCTGCTGTATCTGGCAGCGACAAATCAAGTGGTTAGTGCTGTGTTAGTGGCACAGAGAGAAGCTGATGAGGAAGCAACACCAGCGGCAGGACCGTCAGGTGACGCGGCAGGATCTTCCCCGGCAGGGATTGATCCCGGCAAGACAAGATCTGTGCAGTCAGAAGAACCATTGGAGAAGAAAAAGGTGGTGCAGCGCCCAGTTTATTTTGTTAGCTCTCTTTTACAAGGAGCTAGGTCAAGATATTCTGGCGTGCAGAAGTTGCTTTTCGGCCTCCTTATGGCCTCGAGGAAGCTGCGCCATTATTTTCAAGCACATGAAATCACCGTCGTCACTCGCTTTCCGTTGCAACGGATTTTGCGAAATTCGGAAGCAACCGGCAGGATCGTGGAGTGGGCGTTGGAGTTGTCGAGCTTTGGCCTCAAGTTTGAAAGCACTTCGACAATTCATAGCAGGGCCTTGGCGGAGTTCATTGCGGGATGGACCCCAATGGCAGACGAAGAGGTTCAAGAAACAACTCTCCCCGGCAAGGAAATTGACCAGCAATGGGTTATGTACTTTGACGGGGCTTTTTCGCTGCAAGGCGCCGGTGCTGGCATGCTGCTTGTTGCACCCACCGGAGAGCACCTCAAGTATGTAGTCCAAATGCATTTTCCCCGGGAGAGTTCGACCAACAACACTGCAGAATACGAGGGTTTGCTTGCCGGTCTCAGGTTCGCGGTAGACCTTGGTATCAAGAAGCTCGTCATCAGAGGCGATTCACAGCTTGTCGTCAGGCAAGTTAATAAGAGTTATCAGAGTCCATTGATGCAAGCCTACGTAGACGAAGTGAGAAAAATGGAAGAGCGCTTTGACGGTCTGCAAATGGAGCACGTCCCTCGTGCAGAGAACAGTGCCGCTGACGACCTGTCAAAGCGTGCTGCCCTCAAGTTGCCTGTGGAACCAGGAACTTTTGTGCTCCATTTGACTCAACCATCCGTGGCGCCATCAATGCGGCAAGAAAAGAGAAGAAAATTGAATTCTGGTCAGTACTTCCCGGCAGAGCTCCCGGGAGCCGCCGGCAAGGAAGTTGCCGGGATCATCGACATGCCTGCCGGGGAACAACAGGCTCCAGCAGGGGCTCAGGCCCTTGCCATCGAGACAAACGTTCCCCTGGCAGAGGAGATGCCTTTAGTCCTAGCTGTCGAGCCCCAGGCTCCAGCATGGGCGCAGCACATTGTCCATTTCCTTCAAACAGGAGAACTCCCGGAGGAACAGGAAGAAGCGGAAAGAGTAGCCCGTCGGTCTGTTATGTACAAGTTCGTCGATGACGTCCTGTACAGAAAGAGACCGAACGGTGTGAAATTGAAGTGCATTCCTCGGGAGGATGGACTAGAGCTGTTGGCAGAAATACATGGAGGCATATGTGGCTCTCACATAGGATCAAGAGCACTTGCCGGGAAAGCATTCCGGCAAGGTTTCTTTTAGCCCACCGCTCTCCAGGATGCAACTGCACTAGTAACTAAGTGTGAAGCATGCCAGTTTCATTCGAAGAAATCGCATAAACCAGCTCAAGCTCTTCAGACAATCCCTCTCTCCTGGCCATTTTCGGTCTGGGGGCTCGACATACTGGACCCTTTTCCCCGTGCTACCGGGGGCTTTGAGTACTTGTACGTTGCTATTGACAAGTTCACAAAGTGGCCGGAGGTGGAAGCAGTGAGGAAGGTGACAGCACAATCAGCCGTCAAGTTCTTTAAAGGCATAGTTTGCCGTTTCGGTGTGCCCAACAGGATCATCACCGACAACAGCACGCAATTCACAAGTCACACCTTCATGCAGTATGTCCAAGACCTTGGCGGCAAAATTTGTTTTGCCTCTGTTGCTCACCCCAGAAGCAACGGCCAAGCGGAGAGGGCCAATGCTGAAGTGCTGCGCGGTCTCAGGACCAGAACTTTTGACAAGCTGAAAAAGTGCGGAAGACGCTGGATTGATGAGTTGCCGGCGGTTCTTTGGTCAATCAGAACGACACCAAATCGAGCCACCGGCCAGACACCCTTCGCTCTGGTCTACGGAGCGGAAGCAGTTCCCCCCACGGAACTCATGTACGGATCACCTCGAGTGCTTGCTTATGATGAGCTTGAGCAAGAGCAACTGCGGCAAGATGACGCTGTGCTCCTTGAGGGGAATCGTCTTCAGGCTGTTGTGTGAGCTGCACGCTACCAGCAAGCTTTGCGCCAATACCATAGCCGCAAAGTTCATGCCCGAAGCCTTGAGGAAGGCAACCTTGTTCTTCGATGGATTCAGTCCGCCAAGAATTCAAACAAGTTGACGCCGAAGTGGGAAGGCCCTTATCGGGTGGTACGAGTCACCAGGCCCGGCGCTGTCCGCCTGGAGACCGAAGATGGCGTTCCAGTGAGTAATTCCTGGAATATCAAACATCTTCGCAAGTTCTACCCATAAGGCGCGGTTGCCGGGGGCCCCCGACAACCACCCCTTTTGTACAAGTCTTGCCGGCAAGGCATATGATCCTTTGTACAAAGCCAGGCGCAGACCCTGAGCACAGATGAATAAATTTAAGTGTTGTGCATTTCCTTATTGATTTCCATGTTCATATATATATGCATGTGTGTCTAAGATGTTGTATGGCACCTACTCCCGGTAAGTTCTAACGAACCGCCAAGGTTTCATATCTTTATTTTCTCTTCTTTCTTTTTCTTAAAATACAGAAGGATTCCTCGCGCGCACATTTGCCGGGGGGGGGGGGGAGGGAGATATGAGTACCCAGTTGGCGACGTTCAGAATCGACGCTTGCCGGAGGAAGGACAGTGATAGAAAGCTAAGTTCTAAAACTTAGAACAAGTTTCCTTTATTGCAAAGTTATTTCCTTGGACGATTCCGACTTTTGTATGGAAAATCTGCACGCGAAGGAACCCTTGCTGTAATCGGTTGTGCACTTCTTTTGTTTTGAGTCCGCTCAATGATTTAAGTGGCTGCACTGAGAACGCCAAGGAGTCTTGCCGGCCGCTGCGCCTCCAGCAGGCTGCTGAAGTCCCGCACCCAGCGCTCGCGGCAGGTTGCGCGCCGGCAAGTTTTTCAGTAAGCGTAGGGTGACCTCCATACATAAAGGAATCAGACAAGAGAGATAGCATGCATGTACCCAAACATAAGCAAGTTATATTACATTAATGAGTTGCCGCAATTCTAACTTGAGACTTAATTGTCTTTGGCATGGAATGACGACGACAAGAAGAGGTGGAGCAGTTAATCTCTGCGCTGGCCTTCGATCCTTTTGATGGAATCCACCTTCTCAAGGATAGGCGCGACGAGCTCTTCAAGTGCCTCGAGATTTGCATCCTTTGGCAGATGGCCAAGCACATTGGAGAGGTCGATGCCGGGGTTGTGGTGCACCACCTTGATAAGTACTTTGCGGAGGACGGCCCGGCAAAGCCGGCGGGTCTCGTTGGCCAATTGAGTCGCCCGGTTAGACTGGAGCAACTTCAGGGCATCAATGATGCTCTCGAAGAACATCGTCAACCTGGCACTCGAAGATATCCTTTCCTCGGAAGAATACCTGAAGTTTGATAGGCCCATGGTTGACAGTTCTGCCGTAAGCTTCTCTGCAGCGTCGATGAGACATCCAGTCCAGATCTCCACCCCCTTTTCGTAATCGATTTGGGCGGCGGCAGCGCTCTTGAGCAGGTTCCTCTCTCCCTGGAGATCTTTGAGTAGAGCCTTCTCGCGGGCCCTGCCGGCCTCAAGAGACTTCTGCAACGTGGTCAGCTTCAATTCCAGAACGGCAATATCATCATTTGCTGAGGAGAGCTGCTTGGTCTTGTTAGACATGGCAACTTGCATCTCCGCCAGGGTGTGGAGGGTTTTCTCCCTATCACCTTTGAGCGTCGAGAGCTCCTTGCCGTGTTCTTTGAGATCCACTTCCAGCTTCTTTACTTTGTCGCTCAGCTCATTCTTGGCGGCCTCTACAGCCTCGGCAGCATCGACGGCCTCCTTGAGCTTGCCGGCGTGATTTACAGTTAGAGCCTCGAGCGCCTCTTTGTGTTTCTGCTCCAGCTCCTGGGTCCGCCGCGCGACAAGCTTCTCGATATCTTCATCCTTGCTGCGAAGCTTGGCGGCGAGCGCCTGCTCACGTGCGGTGAGATCTTCCTCGTGAGCATCAAGCGCAACGCGACGCCCCGTCAGGAGAGCATCTTCAGCAGCAATTCTTTGCGTAGCTTCATCCTGCGCCTTCTCCATATCGGATTATTTCAGGAGGATTTCTGTCCACTGTTGGCTTACTTGTTCCCGGCCAGCAGTCAACTCTTGGAAGGCCTCGGCGTACCAGACTTGCATTTGTTCAACGCGCCTCTAAAAATCTGCTTCGGCCGCCTCGACAACTGCCATTCTGGAATTCGCTCTCTCTTTCCGGGTGCGATGGAGAGCCTGGAGCTTGCGGAAATTTCCGCCCATGGCCTGAAGGAGCTGATCCTCTTCAGACTTGCCGCTGCTAGTGCTGGGATCGTCAACAACCTCAAGCCCGGCAACATCGATGATTTCTTCATCAAAGACTTCTCCTTCGGTCGGTGCCCCAATGCTTGCCATCCCCGGCAAGTTGACAAACTGGTTCTCGCCAACCTTGAGATATTTACTGGATGAGGGGACTTCGGATGTTGACGGTTGATCCTCAGCAACCACCTCACCAGTGGCAGGGGGCTCTGTGGCCGGCGCAGCGCCTGGCGCTCCTACGGCAGGAATGCCGTCAGTACGGTCATCAGCCTCCTTGCCGCCCTCTTCAGCAGGCTCTTTGGCGGGTTCCTCCTGCATAGTCTCGGCGGCCTCGACAGTGGCATCTTTGGCGGCCTCGCTGGCGGCGATCCTGTCTGCTTCGGCAGCGGCGTCCCTGGCGGTCTCCTCGATGACAACGTCGATGTCCATGTGTTCCATCACAGGGAACTCTGGAGGACGAAGGAGGGAAACATAATAAGTGCTCTGAGGCAATCAGTTACCTGCGTCGAGCTATTGAGAGGTGGCCTCGCCCCTCCCGGCAACCTCGGTTGCCGGGGGAAGGTTGCCGGTGTCCATGCTTGCCGGCTCCTCCTCAATCAAGATGGGCTCGTCGATAGGATCCCTTGCCGGGGATGCGCTTGTGGGCGGCGTGGTCGATGGAGGTGGCACGATGGGGGCGTCTTCCAATAACTCTCCTTGTTGCCGTTCTTCTCCTGCAAGCCTAGAGATTTCAGCGGCAAGAATAGAAACCTCAGCGCCCGCCAGCGGAAAAAGAGCAGTGAACTTACGCTGGGGGCTGTGCTGGGGGCTGCATTGAGGGCTGAGCTCCGGGTTGACGATGACAGTTTCTGGCACGCTCGTGGAGCCTGCCGGGGGCTCGTCGCCCATGGAAGTCTTTGTCCTCTTCGTCATCCTCTCCATCAAGGTTTCTGCATCACTGTAGAGGCAATATAAGCAAGTCAGTAAGATTGATCCAAGATTGGAAGATGAAGGCTGTGGCAAGGTACTCACTCTTCCTCTTCCCGCTCTGGACTAAAGCCGGAGATGTCGAAATCGACCTCCGTTGCAGTGCCTGTGTGGGGAGGCGGAGGGGGGGTCCTAGGTCGCTTGGCTGTAGCAGGCGCCAGGGGTTGGCGTGTTTCCATCACCTCAGCTTCCGGTGCGGTAGTCCGAGACACCTCTGCCGCCTCAGCAGTTGCCGTTGATGTGGGTCTCGCACGCCGCGCAGGTTGCTGTCGGACCCCTTGCCGCGGCGCAGTCTTGCCAGCCGCTTTCTTGTCGGGAGCCTCGCTGCTCGAGGATGGTTGGCTTGCCGGGATGCCAGATGCAGCCTTTCGAAGAACACGCTTTGTCTTCTTCGGGGCTGGGAGCTCTTCTTGCGGTTCTTCTTCAGCCGTGTCCTCGTCGGACGAGCTCTCAGCGGCTGTGCTGCTCTGTTCCCCGGCAGCTTTGTCCTTCCCGGCAGGTTTTACTTCCACCACTACCTCTGCATCGCTGGTTTCCCATTCTGTGAAGCCAGCGCTGCCAGCCTCTGCGGCAAGATTTGCCTCCTCCACCCTAGTGGCGATGTATGCCACTTCTTTGTCGGTGGTGGCTCAGATGAAGTCTGCTTCTTCCCGGACGGCTCTCTCCATCAAGTTATCAAAGAACTTTTGTGCTTCCTCCTCGGTCGGCTCGGCCCAAGTCGAATCAAGACCGTGGGCGTTGAACATCGACATGAAGGCGATGATTGACCCCAGAGCAGAGTTGTTGCACAGGGGGACAATCCTTGCCGGCAACCGATGCTTGTCGTCGCGCTGGAACAGCTTTTGGCGGAGGGCGCCAAGTTGCATAGCAGTCAAATTGTTGTTCAATCCAGGGCGCAGTCTCATGATGTCCGCTGCATTCCGGTACTCCCAAGCTGGTCTTCCCCTGCTCTGTAGCGGGGCGATGCGGCGACGGAGGAAATCGAAGGCGATCATCTCCATAGTAAGCCCGACGGCTTTCAGGCGAAGGATTCTGGTGGTGGCGATTGTGAGCCTCTCGTCCTCCACGGAAAGGCCGCTTCAATCGCTGCCTCGGACCACCTTCTGCCGTCGAGGCGAACAGAACGGATGAGGATCTGCTTCCTTGATCCAGCACCACTCAGGCCGCCATTCGTCCCACTTCTCCCGGTAAACTCCCTCTGGGTATATCTTCTTATTCCAGGCCTGTGGAATCCAGGCGATAGAACCAGAAAGGGCCTCCCCCTTTTGGATGCGAGGAATAAAATAATGACGGAAGAGGGCGGTATTGGGAACTACTCCGACAAAATTTTCGCAAAGATGAGCGAAGACAGACATACACATTACGGCGTTTGGCGTGAAGTCAAGAAGGTGGAAGCCGTATGTGTACATAATGTCGTTGAAGAAGTCAGAAAATGGAGGACAGAGCCTGCAATAGAAGTATGCGACGAAAAAGGGGTAACTGTCTGACCCACTCTTGGAGCAAGAACCTGGAATCACGCACGTGGCGGGGTGAGCCTGCGTCTCCCTCGCCCACATGCACTGGTACCGCCTCTTCAAAGCTTCCGCGTCGAGCGACGGGGCGAAAACGGCATATTTCTTCCGCATCTTCACCAGCTCGCTCTCCGGGACATCGGCTTTCGTCTCCTTGCCCTTTCCTTTGCTGGTCTTGGGCGGCATGGCGACTGCAAGGGCGGAAGCCGGGGATGAAGCGGGCGTGGAGGCGACGAGCGGATGAGGGAAAAGTTTGCTCTGAGCTCGAGAGAAGGAAAGCAATGGCGACGGCCAGATTGAGAAGAAAAGGGGGGTAAATAGGCTTGTGCCTCTGCGGTTTCTCCTTTTTATGGGGAAGGAGCGGGGCCGCCTCTTTTACTCCCCAATGTGAATGCGCCTCTGCGGGCGCGTTGCAGTTGCAGCTTTTGAGGCACGCTTCCCACGTTGCGCGTTCGGCGCGCGTAGTGGGGGGCACAGTAAACGGGATATTTACGAGCAGTTAATCCCCTGCCACGTGTGCCCGTGCACTGTTTGGGCCTAGCCCAACAACGCCTCGCACTCGTGTATGGCCTAGGCCCGGGGGCTCCTGTCGGTGTACTAAGTATTGGGCCATTAGTACCCCGTACTTGTGCACGGGCAGTTGTAGCCATACTCGCGGCAAGGCTTGTCGGGGAACAGTTCGAGGTTGACTCAGGCCATCAGGGAAATTCTCAAGTCAAAGATATGAGGATCAGCAGATAAGAACAGCTGGAATCCAAAGGCCAACTTCCCCGGCAAGATCTTGCCGGGGTGGCCTGCAGCGCCCAGCAAGGTTCGGCGCCCGGCAAGGCTCGGCGCCTGGCAAGGTTCAGCACCCGGCAAGGTTTTGTTGCTGTACCACCGCTCTGGCACAGCAACAAACCCGACATTCTGGGTCCTTCTTTGGATGCGTGGAGACGCGCCAGTGGAGGAGAGCTTAAGCGGTGCTGATGGGATGGCCCCTTTTTTCATCCCCAAGAAAGTGAGGACACCTAAACGGACACCTCACGGTGCATTAAATGCGTTCGTCCTAATCCGTCAGGGGTTAGGTATGATGACCCTGTAGCTACTTTACACCTCAATGTATGTACATTTTGCCACTGTGGTGACCCCTTTGTGATATAAAAGGAGGCCCAAGGCAACTGCTACAGAGGAGGAAGATCTTCTGGCCCATTCTGCATGCGTAGCTGCTCTTGGAACGTACTGTTCACTGCGAGCGCTCCTGGAGCCTGGGCTCAAGAACATCGATAATAAAACAAGGCAGGAGTAGGGTTTTACGCTGATCAGCGGCCCGAACCTGGGTAAAATCTCCCCGCGTCGATCGTTGGTTCTGCTCTTTGCGCATACCTCTCCCCCCGCCGAATCGTAAAGGGGTCCCTTAGGATCCCATAGGTGTCGCACGGCGACACTCGTGATAAAGAATTACCTAGTAAAGATGAAATTATTGGTCTTCCATCTATTGTCATGCCTCCTATTGATCCGTTAGAACAATATTTGCTAGACCATGTAAATGATATGCTTATGAATGAAAGAAACGAAGATGAGATATTCTTTAAACAAATGCCTGTTTTGAAACACAATTTTCCTGTTGAGACTCTTGAAGATCCTCTTCCACCCAAGAGCGATCCCGTGTTTGAGCTTAAACAATTACCTGATACTTTGAAATATGCTTATCTTGATGAAAAGAAGTTATATCCTGTTATTATTAGTGCTAACTTTTCAGAGCATGAAGAAAAGAGATTATTGAAAACTCTAAGGAAGCGTCGTGCCAATATTGGATATACTCTTGACGATCTTAAGGGCATTAGTCCCACTCTATGTCAGCATAAAATTAATATGGATCCTGATGCTAAACCCGTTGTTGGTCACCAACGACGATTGAATCCTAAGATGAAGGAAGTGGTAAGAAATGAAATATTAAAGCTTCTAGAGGCAGGTATAATCTATCCTATTGCTGATAGTAGATGGGTAAGTCTTGTTCATTGTTTCCCTAAAAAGGGTGGTATTACTGTTGTTCCTAATGATAAAAATGAACTTATCCCACAAAAAATTATCACAGGTTATAGAATGGTAACTGATTTTAGAAAATTAAACAAAGCTACTAGGAAAGACCATTACCCCCTACCATTCATTGATCAAATGCTAGAAGGACTATCAAAACAAACACATTTCTGTTTTCTAGATGGATACTCTGGTTTTTCCCAAATACCTGTGTCACAAGAAGATTAAGAAAAAACTACTTTTACGTGCCCTTTTGGTACTTTTGCTTATAGATGTATGCCTTTTGGTTTATGCAATGCACCTGCTACTTTTCAAAGATGTATGACTGCAATATTCTCTAACTTTTGTGAAAAGATTGTTGAGGTTTTCCTGGATGATTTTTCCGTATACGGAACTTCTTTTGATGATTGCTTAAGCAACCTTGATCGAGTTTTGCAGAGATGTGAAGAAACTAACCTTGTCTTGAATTGAGAGAAGTGCCACTTTATGGTTAATGAAGGTATATTCTTCGAGCATAAAATCTCCGAAAGAGGTATTGAAGTTGATAAAGCTAAAGTTGATGCAATTGAGAAAAGCCATGTCCTAAAGATATCAAAGGCATAAGAAGTTTCCTTGGTCATGCTCGTTTCTATAGGAGGTTTATTAAAGACTTCTCTAAAATTTCTAGGCCTCTTACTAACCTTTTGCAAAAAGATGTTCCATTTGTTTTTGATGATGATTGTGTAGAAGCCTTTGAAATACTTAAGAAAGCCTTAATCTCTGCACCTATTGTTCAACCACCTGATTGGAACCTGCCCTTTGAAATTATGTGTGATGCAAGTGATTATGTTGTTGGTGTTGTTTTAGGACAAAGAGTTGATAAGAAATTAAATGTTATCCATTATGCTAGTAAAACTCTAGACAATACCCAAAGAAATTATGCTACCACTGAAAAAGAATTTTTAGCAGTTGTGTTTGCTTGTGATAAATTCAGATCTTACATTGTTGATTCCAAGGTAATTGTTCACACCGATCATGCTACTATTAAATACCTTATGGAAAAGAAAGATGCTAAACCTAGACTTATTAGGTGGGTTTTTTTACTACAAGAATTTGATCTACATATCACTAATAGGAAAGGAGCTGAGAACCCAGTAGCTGACAACTTGTCTTGGTTAGAAAATATTCTTGATGACCCACTACCTATTGATGATAGCTTTCCTGATGAACAATTAGCTGTCATAAATGCTTCTCGTAGTACTCTCCATGGTATGCAGACTATGCTAATTATATTGTTGCTAAATTTATACCACCTAGTTTCACATACCAATAAAAGAAAAAGGTTTTCTATGATTTAAGACATTACTTCTGGGATGACCCACACCTTTATAAAGAAGGAGTAGATGGTATTATTAGACGTTGTATACCTGAGCATGAACAGGAACAGATCCTATGGAAGTGTCACTCCGAGGCTTATGGAGGACACCATGCGGGAGACAGAACTGCACACAAGGTATTACAATCTGGTTTTTATTGGCCTACTCTTTTCAAAGATGCTCGTAAGTTTGTCTTGTCTTGTGATGAATGCCAAAGAATTAGTAATATTAGTAGACGTCAGGAAATGCCTATGAATTATTCACTTGTTATTGAACCATTTGATGTTTGAGGTTTTGATTATATGGGACATGTTCCTTCCTCTAATGGTATACACATATTTTGGTTGCTGTTGATTATGTTACTAAGTGGGTAGAAGCTATTCCAACTAGCAGTGCTGATCATAACACTTCCATTAAAATGCTTAAAGAAGTTATTTTTCTGAGGTTTGGAGTCCCTACATATTTAATGACTGATGGTGGTTCACATTTTATTCATGGTGCTTTCCGTAAATTGCTTGCTAAATATGATGTTAACCATAGAATTGCATCTCCTTATCACCCTCAGTCTAGTGGTCAAGTAGAACTAAGTAATAGGGAAATAAAACTTATCTTGCAAAAGACTGTTAATAGATCTAGGAAGAATTGGTCTAAAAACTTGATGATGCATTATGGGCTTATAGACCTGCTTATAAAAACCCTATGGGTATGTCTCCATGTAAAATGGTTTATGGAAAAGCATGTCACTTACCTCTTGAACTAGAACACAAAGCTTATTGGGCAATTAAAGAGCTCAACTATGATTTCAAAATTGCCGGTGAAAAGAGGTTATTTAACATTAGCTCACTTGATGAATGGAGAACCCAAGCCTATGAAAATGCTAAACTGTTTAAAGAAAAAGTTAAAAGATGGCATGACAAAAGAATACAAAAGCTGGAATTTAATGTAGGTGACCAAGTCTTGCTATACAATTCTCGTTTAAGATTTTTTGCAGGAAAACTTCTCTCTAAATGGGAAGGACCTTACGTTATCGAAGAAGTCTACCGTTCCGGTGCTATCAAGATCAACAGTGCCGAAGGCAATAACCCGAAGGTGGTGAATGGGCAAAGAATCAAACATTATATCTCAGGTACGCCCATAAATGTTGAGACCAACATTTTTCACTCCATAACACCGGAGGAGTACATAAAGGAAATTTTCCAGAATGAAAAGGAATAGGTATGTGATACGGTAAGTAAACCGACTCCAAAAGGTCCACAAAGGCGATTATACTCTGTTTTGGAATATTTTAAAAATTAGAAAAATAAAAAGTAGTCCGAAAAGCGCACGAGCAGGCGACAAGCCTGGGGGGCGCGCCCTACTCCCTGGGCGCGCCTCCCGAGCTTGTGGCCACCTCGTGTGCCTTCCGGACTCCGTTTTCTTCCAGATTACTTGTTTTACATGGTAAAAATTCATTATATAAACTCCCGAAGGTTTTGACCACCGTATCACGACAATATCCTCAGTTCTTGTTTCAAGCTATTTTTCTGACAGATCTAGATCGCATGACATCTCCAAGTGCCCCCAAGGACAAGTTCTACGAGAAGGTCATCAACCCCTACCTTCCGGAGGTGATGAAACACCCTCAAACCATTGAGATGCATGAGGGGGTGCTTCACATCCGGGATGTTCAAGGGCCAAGGAAGACCAGAAGCGTGGAGGCCAGGCTCGAAGCAGTGGAGCAGGAGGTCTTCGAGTGCCAAGGGATGGTGGAACGCAGACTCAACACCAACCACTCCATGATCACGGAATTCACCCGTGATCACAAGCTGGATAACAATAATATTGGAGGGGCCATCTTCAAGCTTCATGAGAAAACTAAGCACCTCCAAGCCCAGATCTATGACCTGCAAAACCAAAACAGTGAGTATGAATACAGATTTAAGAGGATGAGTTTGGCTGCAGATTTGAGGATTTCGGGGACTCGTTCATCCTTCTACGATGGTGAGCCTATGCCTTGGAAGACGGAGGACTAGCCTCCCACGTCATCAACTTCATCACCACCACCTCCGAAGAAGGAGACTTGAGTACATGGATATGGGCACTCCACTTGGCTTGTGCCAAGCTTGGGGGAGGTGTCCCGGTATCGTATCACCATCACATCTTTATCTTTATCGTTTATCTTAGTTCGATCTTTTTGTTTAATCATGATCTAGTAGAATAAAAGTTTTTAGTATGATCTAGTCTTTAAGTTTTTGCTTCTTGGTCTATCTATGTAATCGAGTATGAGAGTTATATAATAAAGATTAGTTTTGAGTTGAGGGCTTTTCTTTCTTGCTTTGATCTTGGAAAAGAAAAAGAATAAAAGAAGTACAAGATTACATAATAATCTTATGGAGAGTGATGACTTCACATATAAGAAGTATGATGCATGAAATTTGTTGAGGGTTAACAAACATAGTATTGGTCACTGTTGCAATTAATAGGAAGTAATGAAGAAAGAGAGGTTTCACATATAAACACACTATCTTGGACATCTTTTATGATTGTGAGCACTCATTAGAATATTATATGCTAATAAGTTGATGTTGGACAAGGAAGACAACATAATGTGTGTAACATCCCAAATTTTCAATTTGGAATGTTATACATAGGTCATCATATGCATATCATATTTTATTTGCATTTTGATTGTGACCCTAAAAATCCTAAGCAACTCAAGGACCCACAGAGAGAGTTGGGGATTTTATTATTTTCATATTTGAATTTTCTCAAATATTGAAAAGAGGATCATTTTGGTTTTAATTATTTTTCTCTCCAAAAATATTTCCAATATAAAAACATATGAGAGGAGATAATATGACTTCTCCAAAATAAAAGAAATATTGGAGGAAAAATGTTAAAATCAAATAAATAATTTTATTTGGATTTTATTGCTATTTTATATGAATTAGGAAAAAATATGCATTTTTCAAAATTGTATTTTTAGGCCAAGAAAATGTTCACTTTGTTCTAAATATTCTATTTAGACGGTGAAAATTATTTTTGGCATTTTTAGATTTTTTTTTTAATATTCTATTTAGGATTTTTGTTTCGGCGGAATTTATTAAAAAAAAACTTTCGCCCGACAGGGCCGAAGGCCCAGCCGAGCCAGCCGCCGCCGCCTTCCTCCCGAGCGGGAGAGTCCCGCCGCCGCAAGGACGCTGAGGGAGTCCGAGCCGGACTCCCCATGGCCGCCCCCCCTCTTTAAATAGCCGCCGCCCCGGCCCCCCCTCTCCTTCTCATCGCGCCCCGCCGCCGCCTGCTAGCGCCACCGCCGCCGCTGCTAGCTGCTGCCGCCGCCCGCGCTACGCCTCCGCCGCCACCGCATCGCCGACAGCCGCCGCCGCCGCACGCCACCGCACACCGACGGATCTCGCCGCCGCCGACGCCGTTGACCGGTAAGAACCAGTCGGTTCTATCGGTTTTTTTGGTTTGTCGGTTTAGTTTTTAGATCGGTTCGGTTTTCTCGATTTAGTTCGTTTGCGAACATTCGTTCGTTCGTTCGTTTTAACGAACGTTTTTGCCCGTTCGTCTCTGTTAGCGGACGTTCGTCCGATAGATTTTTCTTTTTCCGTTTATTTTCGGCCAGGGACCTATCCGTGATTTTTTTATCGTAGTTTAGCCCCTGATCTTCAAACCCTCGTCGTTTCTAAACCGTTCGTCCAAATCCAGTGAAACCAACGCCAAAATCTTCTTCTCGAACCCCTCTTTCTGTTTAATCAACTTGAACATGATTTTGACAATTTAAAAGTTGGTTTCAAGCAGATTTGTTTTTGAAGTTCTTTTGACCGTAGTTCCAGTTCCATAGCTCCGATTCGATTGATTTTTTTTGCAGATCGAATCTCTTCAGTTGAACTTTCAGATTTGATCTTCTTATTTGAGTTTTACCCTTGCATCTATGCTTGATTGCTTATGTATGCTATTGTTTGTTTGCGATAGAATTCCCGGAGTGCGAAGCGTGCTACTACGAGTCTCTAGGGTTTGCAGATCGTCAGCAAGGCAAGTAACACATTGATCATATTCTTTTCATACCCAGTTTTTATGCATTAGTTACAACCCTCAAGCACTGCATGGTTAGGATGTGATTAACATGTGGGTATTGGGAAGTAGATGATGAGGTAGAACCTATTGCCCTTTATTATCAAACCTTGGGAGTTACTTCTACCCTATGCTTATATTGCCATGCTATGCTCGTAGACGTGGATTGGGTTTTGAGTGTATCCATGACAGATGTGAGATTGTTAATTAATGGTTAACTTAAGGTGGCTACTTAAATACACATCTGGGTGGATTGGTTGCAGGCACCTGGGGATATACCAGTGTTGTCTTTTTGGTTCGCCACCCAGGCTCAAAGGGATCATAAGATTATTCATGCTAGAAACTTCCGTGTGCAGCCACAAGCTATTATGGGCTCTAGCATAGTTGAGTATGTTGCATGACCTCTTTCAGTGGTAGGCTAGCAGATGTAGGGGAAAGTAGGTGTAACTGTCTACCCAGAGTAAAGAGTAAATGTTTCTGAAAGACTATGTCTCGGTCATCCGTTTCTCAAACACCATGTAGTGCGAGAAATCCAACGGAGGAGATCGAGTCTTGTGGAGAAAAGTGCGCAAACCTCTGCAGAGTGTATAAACTAATCATGGTTAGCCGTGTCCCCGGTTATGGACATCTTGAGTATCTGGTTCTTGGATTATCATTTTGATCTCATCACTCTAAATTAATTTGTTGGGTTTAATGATTACTTTTAATTGGGATTGAGATGGGGATTTACCTTCTCAATGTTTCAACCACCATGATAGTTAAATAAAACATATTCCTTTAATGTAGGAAAAAATTGGCTTTTCGCAAAACAATATAACCTTAGAGCTTTTCCACCAGCCATATATGCATGTAGTGATAGCATTTATCTGTTCATTGCTCTACTGTGTTATATTGCCAGCATATTCCATGTGCTAACCCGTTTCGGGCTGCAACATATTATGTTGCAGACTTTTCAGACAAAGAGTAAGGTGCGCTAGGTAGTTGTCGTGCACTCAGCTATGCCGTTGGAGTTGATGGACTCACTTTATCTTCCAAGCCTTTCGCTGTTATCTTATTTAGAAGGCCTTAAGCCATATTTATTGTAATAAGTTCTCTTTTGAGACATTCGATGTAATAAGTGTGTGATTGCACTCTGTTATAAATCCTTCGAGTACTGTGTGTGTCAGCATTACCGATCCAGGGATGACACTTGAACACAGAGATTTGACTATCTGAGGTCGGATCGCTACAAGATGGTATCAGAGCACACGCTGACTGTAAGACACGACCACTAAGAAATGCCATAGGTCACTCTTCTCTACTCATTTCTGACTCTCTCCATCTTCTACTCTCTAGGATGGCGGACTCAAGGAACAAGTTTGCACAACCGGATGAAGACACACCCTTTGGGAGACACTTGAAGGAAATCACTAAGTACCTGAACATCGGAATACCAAGCTTCACCGGGACCTACACCGCCACTTTACCAGAAGAGGAGCGTTGGATGATTCGAGTTTAAGTTTCAGGAAGGACGTTCACGCCAGTTACCGAGTCCATAGAGTTTTCCTTTGATGCACCAACCTAGAGTTTAGGTAAGAGCATGGCAGCCCACATCGCCATGGGACGCATCGGTGAAGTTTATCACAAAGATCTTAAGGACACCATCTACCAGATATGTGGGCGCCGAGATGAGCAATGGGAGATGATCAGCACCAGGAGAGACAGGTCCATTGCAGCTTTCATCCAGGAGTTAAACCAGCACATTCGTCGACAGGAGAACCAGATGTGCACAAGCATGATAGATTTGAAGAAGGTGATGACCAGGAACATGGAGCTAGAAGAGGAACTCAAGTCTACACGCAACGGATACGAGGAGGAAATCGTAGTACTAGTGGAGAAGAATGACGACCTGACAAGGAAGCTAGGAGTATTCATGGGAGACCCCGCGCCAGGAGGAGATGACAACCATCCCGAGGACTACATCATCATCGACGACACCGACTCCGACCCCGACAGTAGTGATGATGACTATGAAGACGAAGCTGGAGCGGATATCATGGAGTCTTCCACCGATCAAAATTTCTAGATGACCACCATATGATTAGTAGTATTTCCCCATGTATATAGTAGTAGTTCGAGCACTTTTGTAACGATAGTTAGATCGATTGTATGCCCCTGCTTGAATTGATTTGGTGTGATATGAATGTGTTTGTCTCATGTGCATATGGGTAGTGCTTTGTCATTAGACCTCACTCTATTCTAATCTCTCCCCTCTAAACCCATCAGATGCCTCCGAGACGCGACACTGGATTTGTCTTCCCACTGGAGATCACACAGTTGATCCAACAGCAGAATGCCTTGATGCAGATACTAGTCCAGAACCAAGGCAACAACAACAACAACAACCCACCGCCCCCACCTCCAGTTGACAACCTAGCCCGTTTTCTGAGGTTGCAGCCGCCTGTGTTTTCCAGTAGCACCGAGCCAATAGTTGCTGATGACTGGCTACGCAGGATTGGAAGGGAGTTGACCACCGCAGGATGCACAGATGCTGAGAAGGTGCGTTTTGCCGCACATCAATTGGATGGACCCGCAGCCTCATGGTGGGAGAATTACACAGCCACATTCCCTATAGCCAATGTCACCTGGGATCAGTTTCAGCAAGCATTCCGCACTGCACATGTCTCAACTGGAGCTATGAGCATGAAGAAGCGTGAGTTTCGCAACTTGCGCCAGGGAAACCGTACTGTGGGGCAGTACGTGGATGAGTTCAATAAGTTAGCTCGCTATGCCCCGGATGATGTGGCCACTGATGCCGCGAAGCAGGAGAAGTTTATGGAAGGGTTGAATGATGAGATGAGCATGCAGCTGATGGTAGCAACATTCGCTAAGTACCAGGAGTTGGTAGACCGGGCTCTTATGATTGAAGGGAAGCAGCAACAGATTGAGAGCCGCAAAAGGAAGTATGGACAAGGGAAGTACAATTCAGGAGCTCAGCAGAAGCCTCGTTTTACCCCGAACTCGGGAGGATATACACATAACCATGGAGGCCATACTCACAATGGAGGAAGTTCGCATAACCACAGTGGCCCCAAGAATGGAAACGGGAATGGAGCAGGCAGCAATCAGAACCGCTCTAACCCAGCCACACCCGCCAAGAAGGATCAAAGTCACATTACTTGTTTCAAGTGCGGGAAGACTGGACACTATGCCAATGAGTGTCCTGAACCGAAGAATGGTAATGGCAATGGAAGCTCTGGGAAGAAGCCCAACCCTTTCAACAGGGGACAAGTGAACCACGTTAACGTGGAGGAGGTTGAAGAGCAGCCAGATGCAGTTATAGGTAAGTTCTTGGTTAAGTCATTTACTGCAATCGTTCTTTTTGATACTGGTGCATCGCATTCATACATTTCAAGGGGATTTGTGGATAAGTATAAGTTGCCCACTAAAGTTCTTAGGACCCCTATGTTAGTAAGCTCACCAGGAATGGAGTATATGGCAAGTCAAGGATGTTTTCAGATGCCATTGACCATCGGTAGGCACGTGTTCCCCTCAGACTTAATAATTTTGGAGTCACAAGGATTGGATGTGATACTAGGCATGGATTGGCTATCCAAGTATGGAGGAAACATCGATTGTGCGAGTAAGTCAATTCTTCTCACCACCCCAGAAGGGAAACGGATCAAGTATGTGTCTAGGCATGCGTCAAGGAGAACCCAAATAAATTCCCTCACAGGAGTTGCTCAGGAGGAAGTGCCAGTAGTGAAGGATTACCCAGATGTATTTCCAGAGGAGTTACCAGGCATGCCGCCGGATCGAGACATTGAGTTTTTGATAGAGCTGTTGCCAGGCACCGGACCGATATCGAAGAGACCATACCGGATGCCCGCAAATGATCTGGAGGAGATTAAGAAGCAGATCAAGGAGTTATTGGAGAAAGGTTACATTCGACGAAGTTCATCACCGTGGGGAGCCCCAGTGCTCTTGGTTGAGAAGAAGGATGGATCATTGAGAGTGGTTGTTGATTATCGTGCATTGAATGAAGTGACGATCAAGAACAAGTGCCCACTGCCGATGATCAATGATTTGTTTGATCAGTTGCAAGGAGCTAAAGTGTTCTCCAAGATTGATCTGAGATCAGGATACCACCAGTTGAAGATCCGAGAACAGGATATACCTAAGACAGCCTTCACCACAAGGTATGGGCTATATGAGTATACGGTTATGTCATTTGGATTAACTAATGCCCCTGCCTATTTTATGAGTATGATGAATAAAGTGTTCATGGAGTTCTTGGATAAGTTTGTCGTGGTGTTCATTGATGATATCTTGGTGTACTCGAAGAATGAAGAGGAACACAAGGAGCATTTGCGTTTAGTTCTCGAGAAGCTCAGGGAACATCAGTTGTATGCCAAGTTCAGCAAATGTGAGTTTTGGTTGAAGGAAGTTGGATTTCTTGGACATGTTATATCAGTAGAAGGTATAGCAGTAGACCCCACCAAGGTTCAGTCAGTCACTGAGTAGTTGGCACCCACCTCAGTTGGAGAGATCCGCAGCTTTCTTGGACTTGCAGGATATTATCGGAGATTTATTGAGAATTTTTCTAAGATTGCGAAGCCTATGACGGAGTTACTGAAGAAGGACACCAAGTTCAAATGGACAGATGAATGTGAGGCAAGTTTTCAGGAGCTGAAGAAACGTTTGGTTACAGCCCCAGTGCTGATTCTGCCGGATATACGCAAGGATTTCCAAGTGTATTGCGACGCTTCTCGCTTAGGACTTGGAGGTGTACTTATGCAGGACGGAAGAGTTGTCTCATATGCCTCACGTCAGCTTCGACCGCATGAGTTGAATTATGCCACGCATGATTTGGAGTTAGCAGCTGTAGTTCATGCACTCAAGACCTGGAGACATTTTCTTATTGGGAACCGTTGTGATGTGTACACAGATCATAAGAGTTTGAAGTACATTTTCACACAGAAGGAGCTGAATCTCAGGCAGAGGAGATGGTTGGAGCTTATAAAGGATTATGATATGAAGTTGCATTATCACCCAGGAAAGGCCAATGTCGTAGCAGACGCTTTGAGCCGGAAGAGTTATGTTAATACCCTCATAAGTGGAGGATTACCAAAGGAGTTAGCCGAAGATCTCAGGGAGCTTCGTTTGGAGATAGTCCCTAGAGGTTTTGTCGCAGCAATGGAGGTAACGTCAACATTATTGGGAAAGATTCGAGCAGCTCAGAACAATGATAAGGAAATTGCTGAGATGAAGGAGAAGATGAGCGGAGGAAAAGCCAAAGGTTTTCGTGAGGATGAGTACGAAACTTTATGGTTTGAGGACCGTGTTTATGTACCCAATAATGCAGAGATCAGGAAGTTGATACTACAGGAAGCTCATGACTCGCCATACTCGATACACCCCGGAAACACCAAGATGTATTTGGATCTGAAGGAGCGTTTCTGGTGGACTGGTATGAAGAAGGACATTGCCGAGTATGTAGCCGTATGTGATGTATGTCAGAGAGTGAAAGCAGAACATCAGAAGCCAGCAGGATTACTGCAGCCTATGCCGATACCCGAATGGAAGTGGGATAAGCTTGGCATGGATTTCATCACCGGATTACCCAGGACACGATCGGGATATGATTCTATCTGGGTAGTAGTGGATCGTTTGACCAAAGTGGCTCACTTTATCCCAGTGAAAACCACCTATACGAGTGCAAAGTTGGCCAAGATATATATGACCAGGATCGTATGTCTGCATGGAGTTCCGAGGACCATCGTATCAGATAGAGGAACACAGTTTACTTCAAAGTTTTGGCACCAGCTGCACCAGACCTTGGGTACCAGGCTAGTACAGCCTTTCATCCGCAGACAGATGGACAGACCGAGAGAGTCAATCAGATTCTGGAGGACATGTTGAGAGCTTGTGCACTAGATTACGGATCGAGTTGGGATGACAATTTGCCCTACGTGGAGTTCTCATACAACAACAGCTACCAAGCCAGTTTGAAGATGGCCCCTTTTGAAGCTTTGTATGGAAGGAGGTGCAGAACACCGTTGATGTGGGATGAAGTTGGAGACCGTCAGTTGTTTGGACCAGATTTGATTAAAGAGTCTGAAGAGAAGGTTAAGTTGATTCGGGATAGACTGAAGGTAGCTCAGTCCAGACAGAAGAGTTATGCCGATACCAAGCGCAAGGAGGTAGTCTATGAAATCGGAGACAGAGCATATCTTCGTGTGTCACCTCTGCGAGGAGTTAAACGCTTTGGAGTCAAGGGAAAGTTAGCCCCGAGATTTGTAGGACCATACCGAGTTTTGGAACGTATGGGAGAGGTGGCCTACAAGTTGGAGTTACCCGACGGACTATCAGGAGTTCATGATGTGTTTCACGTTTCCCAGTTGAAGAAGTGCCATGCTGAGATGGCCGATATTCCTCTGAGAGATACAGTACCCCTGGAAGCAATTCAGTTGGATAGTGATCTGACCAACGAGGAGAAATCCGTCAAGATTCTCGAGTTTGCCAGCAGAGTTACACGCAGCAAGGTTATCAAGTTTTGCAAAGTTCAGTGGAGCCACCATACCGAGGATGAAGCCACCTGGGAACGAGAGGAAGATCTACGGAAAGACCACCCCCACCTATTTTCTAGCCAACCCGAATCTCGAGGACGAGATTCATCTTAAGGGAGGTAGGTTTGTAACATCCCAAATTTTCAATTTGGAATGTTATACATAGGTCATCATATGCATATCATATTTTATTTGCATTTTGATTGTGACCCTAAAAATCCTAAGCAACTCAAGGACCCACGGAGAGAGTTGGAGATTTTATTATTTTCATATTTGAATTTTCTCAAATATTGAAAAGAGGATCATTTTGGTTTTAATTATTTTTCTCTCCAAAAATATTTCCAATATAAAAACATATGAGAGGAGATAATATGACTTCTCCAAAATAAAAGAAATATTGGAATAAAAATGTTAAAATCAAATAAATAATTTTATTTGGATTTTATTGCTATTTTATTTGAATTAGAAAAAAATATGCATTTTTCAAAATTGCATTTTTAGGCCAAGAAAATGTTCACTTTGTTCTAAATATTCTATTTAGACGGTGAAAATTAATTTTGGCATTTTTAGATTTTTTTTATATTTTATTTAGGATTTTTGTTTTGGCGGAATTTATTAAAAAAAAACTTTCGCCCGACTGGGCCGAAGGCCCAGCCGAGCCAGGCCGCCACCGCCTTCCTCCCGAGCGAGAGAGTCCCGCCGCCGCACAGACGCCGAGGGAGTCCGAGCCGGACTCCCCATGGCCGCCCCCTCGCCCAAGGAAGCCGCCGCCCCCCTTCTTTAAATAGCCGCCGCCCCGGCCCCCCCTCTCCTCCTCATCGCGCCCCGCCGCCTGCTAGCGCCGCCGCCGCTGCTAGCTGCTGCCGCCGCCCGCGCTACGCCTCCGCCGCCGCCGCATCGCCGACAGCCGCCGCCGCCGCCGCTGCTAGCTGCTGCCGCCGCCCGCGCTGCGCCTCCGCATCGCCGACAGCCGCCGCCGCCGCACGCCGTCGGATCTCGCCACTGCCGATGCCGTTGACCGGTAAGAATCGGCCGGTTCTATCGGTTTTTTTGGTTTGTCGATTTAGTTTTTAGATCGGTTCGGTTTTCTCGGTTTAGTTCGTTTGCGGACGTTCATTCGTTTTAACGAACGTTTTCGCCCGTTCATCTCTGTTAGCGGACATTCGTCCGATAGATTTTTCTTTTTCCGTTTATTTTCGGCCAGGGACCTATCCGTGATTTTTTTATCGCAGTTTAGCCCCTGATCTTCAAACCCTCGCCGTTTCTAAACCGTTCGTCCAAATCCAGTGAAACCAACGCCAAAATCTTCGTCTCGAACCCCTCTTTCTGTTTAATCAACTTGAACATGATTTTGACAATTTAAAATTTTGTTTCAAGCAGATTTGTTTTCAAAGTTCTTTTGACCGTAGTTCCAATTCCGTAGCTCCGATTCGATTGATTTTTTTTTGCAGATCGAATCTCTTCAGTTGAACTTTCAGATTTGATCTTCTTATTTGAGTTTTACCCTTGCATCTATGCTTGATTGCTTATGTATGCTATTGTTTGTTTGCGATAGAATTCCCGGAGTGCGAAGAGTGCTACTACGAGTCTCTAGGGTTTGCAGATCGTCAGCAAGGCAAGTAACACATTGATCATATTCTTTTCATACCCAGTTTTTATGCATTAGTTACAACCCTCAAACACTGCATGGTTAGGATGTGATTAACATGTGGGTATTGGGAAGTAGATGATGAGGTAGAACCTATTGCCCTTTATTATCAAACCTTGGGAGTTACTTCTACGCTATGCTTATATTGCCATGCTATGCTCGTAGACGTGGATTGGGTTTTGAGTGTATCCATGACAGATGTGAGATTGTTAATTAATGGTTAACTTAAGGTGGCTACTTAAATACACATCTGGGTGGATTGGTTGCAGGCACCTGGGGATATACCAGTGTTGTCTTTTTGGTTCGCCACCCAGGCTCAAAGGGATCATAAGATTATTCATGCTAGAAACTTCCGTGTGCAGTCACAAGCTATTATGGGCTCTAGCATAGTTGAGTATGTTGCATGACCTCTTTCAGTGGTAGGCTAGCAGATGTAGGGGAAAGTAGGTGTAACTGTCTACCCAGAGTAAAGAGTAAATGTTTCTGAAAGACTGTGTCTCGGTCATCCGTTTCTCAAACACCATGTAGTGCGAGAAATCCAACGGAGGAGATCGAGTCTTGTGGGGAAAAGTGCGCAAACCTCTGTAGAGTGTATAAACTAATCATGGTTAGCCGTGTCCCCGGTTATGGACATCTTGAGTATCTGGTTCTTGGATTATCATTTTGATCTCATCACTCTAAATTAATTTGTTGGGTTTAATGATTACTTTTAATTGGGATTGAGATGGGGATTTACCTTCTCAATGTTTCAACCACCATGATAGTTAAATAAAACATATTCCTTTGATGTAGGAAAAAATTGGCTTTTCGCAAAACAATATAACCTTAGAGCTTTTCCACTAGCCATATATGCATGTAGTGATAGCATTTATCTGTTCATTGCTCTACTGTGTTATATTGCCAGCATATTCCATGTGCTGACCCGTTTCGGGCTGCAACATATCATGTTGCAGACTTTTCAGACAAAGAGTAAGGTGCGCTAGGTCGTTGTCGTGCACTCAGCTATGCCGTTGGAGTTGATGGGCTCACTTTATCTTCCAAGCCTTCCGCTGTTATCTTATTTAGATGGCCTTAAGACATATTTATTGTAATAAGTTCTCTTTTGAGACATTCGATGTAATAAGTGTGTGATTGCACTCTGTTATAAATCCTTCGAGTACTGTGTGTGTCAGCATTACCGATCCAGGGATGACACTTGAACACAGAGATTTGACTATCTGAGGTCGGATCGCTACAATGTGTTATGTTCCCATATATCCAAATAGAAGTTATATTGTCATGGATCCTCCAACATGTTGAGCTTGCTTTCTATCCCATGCTAGCCAAATCTTCTGCACCAAGTAGAGATGCTACTTGTGCATCCAAAAACCTTTAACCCAGTTTTGCCATGAGAGTCCACTATATCTACCTATGGATTGAATAAGATCCTTCAAGTAAGTTGTCATCGGTGCAAGCAATAAAAATTGCTCTCTAAATATGTATGACCTTTTAGTGTGAGGAAAATAAGATTTATACGAACTTGTGATGGGGAAGAAATAAAAGTGACAGACTGCATAATAAAGTTCTCTATCATAAGCGGCAATATAAAGTGACGTTCCATTGCATTACGATTTTGTGCATTCAACCAAAAAGCGCATGGCAACCTCTACTTCCCTCTGCGAAGGGCCTATCTTTTATTTTTGCTTTCTACCTTTATGCGAGAGTCATGGTGATCTTCACCCTTCCTTTTATACTTTCTCTTTTTGGCAAGCACTATGTGTTGGGGAAAGATCCAGACATACATATCCACTCGGATGTAGATGATCATAAATTATTATTGTTGACATTACCCTTGAGGTAAATGGTTGGGAGGCGAAACAATAAGCCCCTATCTTTCTATGTGTCTGATTAAAGCTTTGATCTCATAAGTATCTCATGAGGGTTAGCAATTATGAAAGACTAAAAGATGGTTGAGTATGTGGACTTGCTAGATAAAAGCTCTTATATTGACTCTTTCCGATATTATGACAAATTGCAATTGCCTCAATGACCGAGATCATAGTTTGTTAGTTTTTAATAAAGATTTTGGTTCATACTTTACCTTGTAAATGAATTATCACTTTAGCATAAGAAGTTATATGACAATATATTGTTGTTCTAAAGATGATCATGATGCCCTCATGTCCGTATTTTATTCTATCAACACCTCTATCTCTAAACATGTGGTCATGATTATCGATTTCGGCTTCCGCTTGAGGACAAGCGAGGTCTAAGCTTTGGGGGAGTTGATATGTCCATCTTGCATCATGTTTTTATGTTGATATTTATTGTGTTATGGACTGTTATTTCACATTATGGTACAATTCTTACGCCATTTCTCTCTTATTTTACAAGATTTACATGAAGAAGGAGAATGCCGGCAGCTGGAATTCTAGACCGGAAAGGAGCAAATCTGAGATACATATTCTGCACAACTCCAAATGTCCTGAAACTTTACGGAGAATTGTTTGGGAATATATAAAAAATATTGGGCGAAGAAAGAACAGAAGGGGACCCACCAGGTGGCCACAAGCCTGGGGGCGCGCCCTACCCCCAGGGCGCGCCTCCTGAGCTTGTGGGCCCCCTGGCCAGCCCCGGTGTCCATCTTCTGCTATATGAAGGGTTTTGACCTAGAAAAAATCAGAAGGAGGCTTTCGGGACGAAGCGCCGCCGTCTCGAGGTGGAACCTGGGCAGAAGCAATCTAGGGCTCCGGCGGAGCTATTGTGCCGGGGAAACTTCCCTTCGGGAGGGGGAAATTGAAACCATCGTCATCACCAACGATCCTCTCATCGTGGGAGGACCAATCTTCATCAACATCTTCACCAGCACCATCTCCTCTCAAACCCTAGTTCATCTCTTGTATTCAATCTTTGTCCCAAAACCTTAGATTTGTACCTGTGGGTTGCTAGTAGTGTTGATTACTCCTTGTAGTTGATGCTAGTTGGTTTATTTGGTGGAAGATCATATGTTCAGATCCTTAATGATATTCAATGCCCCTTTGATCTTGAACATGAACATGCTTTGTGAGTAGTTACCCTAGAAGTCTTGTTATAAGTAATCATGTGAATTTGTTATTCGTTCGATATTTTGATGAGATGTATGGTGTCTTTCCTCTAGTGGTGTTATGTGAACGTCAACTACATGACACTTCACCATGATTTGGGCCTAGGGGAAGGCATTGGGAAGTAATAAGTAGATGATGGGTTGCTAGAGTGACAGAAGCTTAAACCCTAGTTTATGTGTTGCTTCGTAAGGGGCTGATTTGGATCCACATGTTTTATGCTATGGTTAGATTTATCTTAATTCTTCTTTCGTAGTTGCGGATGCTCGCGAGAGGGGTTAATCATAAGTGGGAGGCTTGTCCAAGTAAGGACAACACCCAAGCACCGGTCCACCCACATATCAAATTAATTACCAAAGTAGGGAACGTGAATCATATGAGCATGATGAAAACTAACTTGACGATAATTCCCATGTGTTCTCGGGAGCGCTTTGCTTTATATAAGAATCCGTCCAGACTTATCCTTTGCTATCAAAAGAATTGGGCTACCTTGCTGCACCTTTGCTACACTTGTTACTTGTTACCCGTTATGAATTATCTTATTACCAAACTATCTGTTACCGATAATTTCAGTACCTGCAGAAATACCTTGCTGAAAACAGCTTGTCATTTCCTTCTACTCCTCGTTGGGTTCGACACTCTTACTTATCGAAAGGACTACGATTGATCCCCTATACTTTTGGGTCATCACAAACTTATTCTACTACACCTACAGAGTGATTTTAGTCTTATTACTTGTTTCTAGGTAAAGCAAACGTTGGTGCGCGTAGAGTTGTATCGGTGGTCGATAGAACTTGAAGAGAATATTAATTCTACCTTTAGCTCCTCGTTGGGTTCGACACTATTACTTATCGAAAAAGGCTACAAATGATCCCCTATACTTGTGGGTTATCAGTGGCCATCACTCTGATCCGCTCCTTCGGGAGGGAAGGGAATCTCCAGGAGGTTGGCATCGCCGCCATCCGCTCACAGTTATCGCCGCCCTTGGGATGCCATGGCTCTTGCCAAACCCAACCCAGCGAAGCGTTACGGTCAAATCCATTATGATACTAATATGGAATGTAGTTAGGTATGGTTTCATTCGCGCTAAGGCAAATGATGCAAGTACTTAATGTGGCAACGACCTTAGCTAGAATAACGACAAAAGATGCCATCGCGTAACTTTTAGGCTCGAGAAAAGGTATAACTTAGTTATTTAATAAACTATTAATATGAAGTGATACTAAGAACCGAGCAATGTTCTGTTGGTCAGAGCAGATGTAAGTGAGCTCATCCAAATGCAGAAAAAACGATTATGTCCAATTATAAGGCAGTTGTTGGAGATGCTCTTAGAGGCGCAACTTATGCCTCATTTCTAGCTTACAACAGGTTTTCACTTAGTTTTTAGCTAATAATAATTAAGCGATGAAACTTTTACCTTAACCCAAGCTATTTTTATTCAACAGATTAACCACACCTTCTTACATGAGGTGACACATGACAAGCGATTATTCCCAGTAGACCACCCCTTAAAAAACACATGAAGAAGGCCAAGCCTACCGACGTGCATTGGGTTGGGTTACAGGCTGATGCCCCGTGATGCCATTACGGAAGGTCACAAACAATCCAGGCCGAGCCCAAAACCTCGAGAGTTCCATGGACATAAAGCACATATGACATGGCAAAATTGTAAATATGACCATACTCTGATGGAAAAACCCTAAATGCCCCTTAAAAATATCTGGCATTGGCATGAGGTCTGGAATATTCACTTGCCCCAATCTCCAATGACCCAAAACTCTATTCAGATTTTTTTCCCACGCCTCCGACTCCCCACGGGAATAAACACCTCTTTCCTAGTACCCGGATCCCCCTCAAACTTTCATCTCCACCACCCCCGTCTCCATCCCTTTTCGATGGTGCAATAGTAGCTTAGCCTTCCTGTCGTGTTTTGTTTCCTCGTCGTCGTGTCATTGACGGTTGGTTTGATCGCATGGACGCCTCCGCTGGAGCCGGATCTGACAATTCCCCCAAATTAACTCCATCAACAGTCAAATAGGAAGGAGAAACCCCAATTCATATTAGAAAATGGATCAAGTGAGACATCCACCCATTCATTATACCATCGATTCCCCAATTGGACCCCAAACCACCTGAGACTGGCAAAATCACTTATTACCTTCTTCAATAACAACCCTCTATGGTCCCTTCTCCCTCTCCAGGAATGGATCCACCACCGCCGCCTCCTTGTCCTTTTCCATAAACACATCCATGCACCCTCTCTCTCATGTTCTACAGGCAAGCCTCTAGATCTCTCGCTCTCTTCAAAATATCCATTCATGTCTATGTATGTCCAATAGTGCGCCACTCCAAGGTGGGGTGGCCATCACTCTCGATCCGCTCCTCCGGGAGGGAAGGGAACCTCTAGGCGGTTGGCATCGCCTCCAACCCCTCACACTTATCGCCGCCCTCGAGACACGATGGCTCTTGCCAAACCCAACCCAGCGAAGCATTACAGACAAATCCGTTATGATACTAATAAGGAATGTCGTTAGCTATAGCCGCATTCGAGCTAAAGCGAATAATGCAAGTATTTAATGCGACAACGGCCTTAGCTAGAATAACGACAAAAGATGTCATCACGCAACTTTTAGGCGCAAGAAAAGGTATAGCTTAGTTATTTAACAAACTATTTGTTAAATGACGTTATGCATGTGCCATGTACTATAGTTATCTAAGCCCAAGTTCTCCCTTATCTCTCTATTAGTTTGATTAGGGTTGTACCTAAGGGCGTGGGCCATGCATGCAATCCTATATATATATGACACTAGATGCCTGTAATACAATTGTGTTGCGTAAAATCTCTTTCTACATGGTATCAGCCTAACCAGTGATCCTCTACCCTAGCCTTTCGCACCCTAAACCCTAAGGAGTCGCCATCGCTAGTTCTTCGAGCTGTCGTCGCCGCTGCCTCCTAGCGTAGCCGTAGCCAGCCACGACGCTTCGACTGCCAGGGGGTGGGGGAGGAGGGTTGAATGACGGCATGCATGTGCCAAGTACTATAGTTATCTAACTTATGTTCTCCCTTATCTCTCTATTAGTTTGATATTAGGGTTGTACATAAGGACATGGGCCATGCATGTAATCCTATATATATGGTACTAGATGCCCATAATACAATTGCGTTGTACACTATTGAATTGAACATATAAAGGTCACTAGAGTACCCGTCGTTCTAGAGGCATTGCACGCGCTAGCGCTCGTGGACCGCTCGATTTTTTCACCGTACGATAATTCTTACGCTGGCACCTGGTCAACCGTTCGTTGTTTTGCATGTTAGCTGCAGTTAGATGAGTCAATGGTGGGTGGACCTTGCTAGGCGTGGGGCCAAGTAATTTGGTGCTGCTTCTATGTTTGTGCGTAAGAGAGTTTTACAGCGACTACATCTGGCGATAGGAACATGGGCTGTGTACCCGGGGTGGGTAAAACCTAGCCGCCACTCATATCCTTCCCCCGATCCCCCTGCCCTTCCTTGGCGCCGCCAGCTCCGCCCACTTCTTTGTGCGCGGCGGCGGCTGAACCTCTCCGGCCCTCCCATTCTCCATCGGCCGGGGCCCAGGGGCCATTGGGTGGGACATCGCTATTCCCCACCGCCGGCTGGGAGCGTTGACGGCAGTGACAAGCAGGAGCTTGCCGGCGCATGGAGGAGGTCGACGCGTCGCTGCTGCCTCTTCGCCACTGCCACGACACCTCCTCGCCGACCACGCATCTTCCACCGGTGGAGAGTGCCCGCCGGATGAAGGTTTGCCGCCCCAGGAGAGCCGTGCACTGTTGCTGTCGCCGCCACCACAGTCCTTGTCTTTCTTGCAGCCTTCTCTCGTGCCACCTCTCTTGTGACCCCAGTAGATTCATGCTTTAACTCCTGGCATCGTGGATTCCTTGATTATATGTTGATGTTGTCTGCTCGGTGTTTTTGTTTGGCATGAGAGGAAAAAATCGACGCATCTTACATGCCGTTGTTGGATTTAAATGGACAACTGTCCATCCAAATTTGTTTGGTTGATCAGATATTTGTCCATTTGATTGTCTTAATGTAATCACATGTTCATAATTTTTGCAATCATCAGCGAAGATTTGGGTGGCTGGGATTGATTGCCGTAGGGAAAACGAAGCAAGAACTCGAAGGAGCTCAAGATTTTTCTACTACTTTGCTAATAGCTTTGTGAGGTAATTCAGCTACCTATATGTTTGTTTGTTTCCTGTTGTAGCAAGGTTATTATTTTAATTTACAGAATATAAACATGATGTATGATTTAAGCGCCTAATAGTAGATGTTGCTAGCATGAACGTAATGTGTACTGTACTAATCCTGACGAACAGGTTCAGCAACCTACATCCTTCAGAACATTGTGTGTCTTTTTTCTGTTGTCTCGTCTTTTCTCTTGTGGCCTTCCAATACAAAAAGTCAAATGCAATGCAACTATGAGCATTGCCGACTTATGAACACACTGAGCATGCGATCTATAGCCTCAGCACACTTTCAGGGTCTATCTCATTGCTTTTCTTACTCGTACGTATGCAGCACATACAGAGCAGCCAAGATGAAACCTTCGGTTCTCATCAGCTTCTGCAACTGAAAAATCATCTTCTAGGCAGTCTAATTCTTCCAAAGTAGCGAGTGTCAATGGAGACTTGACATGCCTGGTTTTGCTTCATGAAGAGTTGACTAGGGAGGGAGGATTGGTGGGAGGGAGGGATGGAGACGGAGAAAGGTGGTTAGTGTTTGATTCGCACACTATCAATCTGATTTTTCTGTAATTATTTTATGTACATCTAGCTACTTTATTTCTTTGGTTTACGGAACATAGGAGGTATTAGTCATTTAGTCATGCACATGTTAATTGCTGTTACAAACACGGCAATGGAATTCTGTTAAATTTGTTCCCCAAGGTGGTGTTATTTACTTTGTGCTTCTTTTTCTATTGGTGTGAAAAATGATTCATTGGGTGATTTGATGCATTCATTTGTGATCTTGTCGACCGCTACACCCGCTGGCATCAAGATGAGGTCACCCGCTGGCATCAAGATGAGGTCATGGTGCGGGCTTTGGGGTTTCGAGGGCGTGAAATGGCGTGGCATACAGAGATGTCAACAGCCTGTGTACTTGAGTAATGCTTGCTAAAGGTATGCTATATATTTCCTTTTGAATTTATTTTTTCTATTGCTTTAGTCCTGTCATAACCAGGATACGTAATGGACACAGTCCTAAAAAATTCTTATGAATTTACTTCAATCCAAAGAGGGCCTTAATTGGGCAGTAGGGTTATAAACCGATAGTAATTATGTATAAAATGGAAGTGTTGCTTCAAAGAGAATTTCATGAGATGCTCCTGTTCTTAGCTCTAATCCAGTGGTATGGCTGTAGGTCAGCAGTAATGTTTTGCTTATCAAATTGATAATTGGGTAAGTTGGCAGTGTGCACGAGATATATAGTTAACTTTTTAACTGCTACACTACAGAAAAATCTAACAGGGAGGAGATGCCAAAAAATTTGGGGCACAACGGGAGATGCTAGAGGATCGAACATATAAACGCTGCTAGAGTACCCGCCATTCCAGGGGCATTCACGGCGCGCATGCGATCTGGCCGCACAATCTGCCTCGCTGGCCTGATTTTACAGTGCTGTCAAAAATCCCGCGGTTAGTTTCTTTGGACATTGATCTTTCATGCTACAGCGGATGACGTGTGGGGCTCCTTTCCTCGCGGGCCCGTTTTGCAGTTACATTGAGAAGAAACCTCAGGGTCCCGTATGCTCTGTGCGCGGTGGAATCGGGTAAAAACCTACCTGCCAATCCCCTCTCATCCTCGATCCCAGACCCCATGCCTCGTCTCTCCTCTCTTGCCGCCGCCACCACGCCCATTCTCCTCCTTCTCTGCCCAGGGCTGCCTCTCTCCTTTTCCTCGACCAGATCCTGCCGGATCCTCCCGTGTGGCGGCTTATCCTCGAAGAGAAGGGTCACATCTGCAGGGGAAGAGGGGTGGGGCAGCAAAGTTGAGGAGTAGCGTCGCAGCTGGGTCTTCATAGTTCGGGTGGAGGAGCAGGGGAGGTGGGTGATGGGGGGAAGGAGCAGCGTGGCCGGCGACTGAAGCAAGAAGCAGCGGGGACAACGCTCCCATCGCACTGGGGTGGAGCTGCAGGGGAGATGGGGTGGTTAGCCCTTGTTCGTCATGGCCCTCCAGGGCATGCGACGCAGTGCGCCAAGCACTGCAGACCTAATTTTCCTCATTGGCTTGCAGGTATGCTTCGGCTAGGTTGTTCTTTCTCTTCCTTAGGCCTCTGTTTCTGAGAGGCAAACAAATTGTATGTGTAAGTGTTGCTTATCTCAAGGCGAATAGAAGAATACAGCACTGGAGAGGTGTATGCGCACAGGAGCTTCTTTGTTCTCTTCTAATTGGCTGCCATGTGCAGCCTGCAGGTCTGAGCTGAATGAAAGCATGGACTTCAACATTTAAGTGATGAGGCAGCTAAATGTACGTAAGTCAAATTCAGCACATAAAGTCTGAGTAGGTATTTTCGGCCTTTCTTAATGTAAAGATGGTGAGTTGCCACTGCAAGAAGGTATTTTTTTGCCTTTTCACATGTTCAAGCATATGTTTGTAGATTAAAAGTTGTGTTCTTTAGAGGTGCCTTTTGAGATACAAGGCATGGTTATATGTAAATTTTAGTTCCCTTCAATGACATATTAATAGATATACATGGGTTGTCACCCTACTTTTGAAATCAGTTTGTGTATTTGAGATGGCAGATTTTGGATTAGTAGTTCTTCAGAGCACTAGATGTTTGCCCAAGATAATATTTGTTATTGTTTAATATATTTGAATCTCTGCTGGAATTCTAACCCTGCATTAATAGCAGGGTGTGCCGATTGATAAATAGTGTTGTGTTTGGTCCGTGTCTAGCAGTTGGCATATTGACCTATATTTTTCCTATAATAGTGTCCCTAATTTGCATTCAGCTGATATTACATTTGGCTAAAAGATAAAAAGACCTATAGGAATGTTGGTTGCAAACTTACCTCTTTCTATTGTGTTGTTGACTTTTAGGACAGGTTGAGGAGAGTTGCCACTGCAAGAAGGTAATTTTTTTCCCTCTCACACGTTCAAGCATATTAGGAGGCAATCAATGCATGACTTAATTTAAGAATATATAGGTGTTCATGCTCATAGTTGTGCTGCCTGTTGGCACTAAAATGTCTAGAACATCGCCTGTGACGCGTCAGTCGATGGTCAATGCTCCGTTGGTTCGCCGCCATCCATCCACCCACTTCTGAAATCTGAATTTCAGAATGATGGATAGATTCTGAAATCTGAATTTCGAATGATGGATAGATTCTGAATTTGTCATGGTGCACATATTGGCCTACGCTTCTTCTTTCTCCTTTCAGAGAAGCAATTCGTTTTGCTGTATCCAGGAGGCGTGCACGATGCTCTTTATAGGAAGGTAAGAATTTGGTATAGAGAGCATAATATATCTTTGTAGACAGTAAAAACATCAATTGTTCTGGAAGGTGACGTAGTTGTTTGCAGGGAGAGGAATACAAGCTATTTTGGTCTGAGTAGTCTGAATTTCTGCAGATGGCATCATGGTTTGGAGCAACAATAATACCATTTGGATTGGTTGGAGAAGACAATATATGTGATGCAAGTGCAACCTCAAAAGATATGTTATCTTACTATGTTATCCCCTTGATTATCTAATGTCTAGACACAATGTTTTTCACCTCAGATGTTGTTAGACTACAATGATCTTATGGTGCTCCAATTTTATGATATCCATGACAACAAGCTAAATGAAGAGGGCCTAAAGCTAAGGTATCTTTTGATTGCATTTTAGAAGCAAAATAATAATAGTTTTGTAATCTCCCAAATACTTTGTCCATGAGAATCAATGATCTTTATTTACCTTATTGTTTCACAGGACTGATTTTATGGGAGAGATAAAGAATAAAGATATGCATCATGTAGTGCTTACGCCAAAAATGTCAGGAAGATTTTACTTCATCTTTGGGGAGCCTATTGAAACAAAAGGTAACCAGTTGCACTAGCAAATAGTAATCTGAAAAGATATCTACATGTTCTCGTGGCAAGTCAACATACGCTACCCTGTTATCCTTTTTAATAATCGAAAAATGAGTCAGAATGCATGCAGGCGTATTTCGGAGAGCCCATGTCTGATTAGGTTTGCTTCTTGTGTTTTTGATTGGTTTACTTGTTTGCATAGGGAGGGAGAAGGAGTTAAGAGATAAAGAGAAGGCCCAGCACCTCTATTTGCATGTCAAATCTGAAGTGGAGAGCTGTATCAAGTATCTGAAGAGGAGAGAGGAGGATCCCTACAGGAGTACACTGTCCAGTCTTCTATATCAGGCAGCTCATGGTTCTGATGCAGAAATACCCACATTTGAACCCTGAGTCTGAGATGATCACTTTTGTCATTAGCTAGGATCCAAACCAATTGTTTATATTGTTCATGTTAATCTTTTATATACATAGTTTTTTTTTAATTTACCTCAAATTAATTGCAGTTCATTCAAATTAGAAGGGTTGATAAATATTTAAAACTAAGTTCAGAACTGTAAACTTCTATGTGAAGTACATTAGTGGATTTACTAAGCTAGGCAGGGGCTCTCATTCCACTAAATGTTCTTTTGTTAATTTCTACCAGTATATTTGTGCTAAAGGTCAATCAAAGAAAATAAGCACACATTTTCTGTCAACTTTCAGTATGTGAGGATTGATTTTAGAAGGCATGTTATATTCAGACTTATCTTAAATCTATTTTTTCTTTGGCATTCAGTGAAGCTCTTATTTTCTTTCCATTTGGGTAAGCCAAGGACGCCTGCTACGACTCGAAGAAATTTCAACAAATAAAAATTTATATATTACCAAAGAAAACACGAACACACATGAAACCAGCCTCCAATTGAAAGCAGATCAACTTGCATCAGGCACACACTGACACGACTGCCCACAGAGTTAAAACTCCCCAAAACATAGCCTGCACCGAATAGGAATTGAGCAAAGGCAAAAGCTACTCACTGATGCACCATGTGCGGTTGGGGACGACCAGCAAAACGAGTCTTAAGCTACATGAGGAAGATGTTCAGCCGGAAGGTCGCCGTCCATCGGGCGCGGGACGTCTGTGTGACAGAGGCCTCCCGCGTGATCTTCTTGGTCGATGTTGTGGCGCGAGAAGAACAAGGCACCGGGTCAAGGGAGCAGACCGTGTTCATCTCCCTGTCCACCTCCAGCTGCAAAATCCCCTGCTCCCCCGCAAGCACCGCCGCGTCGACTACCACGCCTAGGCGCCAGATCCGGCAGAGGTCGCGCTCGAGCGCTCCGCAAATCCCATAACCTCCGCATCCGCCGCCGAGCGGGCGGGCTAGCGCAGGCTCTGTTGCTGCAGCGACGGCCTTGGCCGGCCGCTTCCTTCCGCACGAGCCAAGATCTCGTCGAGATCGCACGCGACACACGCGGTCTTGGCTTTGGTCTCCGGGAGAGCTCAGTCTCTGGCGTCCGAGAGCACGAACGAGGAGGAGGGCGCCGGCTGCCGGCGGGGCTCTGGCAGGTTGGGTCGCAGGCGAGCGACTGCAGCGGCAAGCACGAGCACGCGCGATAAAGAGGAGTGGGTGATGCGGTCAGTCACTAGAGAAATGATTTGGGGAAGATGCGTTGGATCCCTCTCGTCCACTCTCTCTCTCTCTCTCCTTGCGACGTGTTCAGCCTCATGCGTCGTGGCGATGTACCATGCACCAAGATTCGTACGCGTCCATCCAACGGCAACAACAATGTTCTCTTGGAAGTGGCAAAAATCAGGTACGTTACCAGGGACCGCTGCTGTCACCGTCGACGGAATCATGACTGTGCAGGAAGGTTCTGCCTTGCTGCTTGCAGTTTATGCCTGCTTATCTTATTTATGATCCTTTCTGTGAAGAAGGAGCAACAACTTCATTTGTTTTCTTGTGTAATAGCCATGAGAGTTCACACTTTGATTTTGTTGAACCATGGAAGTACAAAATTTGACGAAGCCATACAACTGGTAGATGCTTCAGCAAAGCATATATTTGTAATGTTGCTCAGGAACGCAAATAGTGTGGTCCTTTTGTATTCAATAAAATTAGTGTTGTATTTGGCTGGTATAAGAAAGATAGTGCAATGTCCACAGATAGTGTTGTATTTGCCTGGTATTAATTTAAAGATATTGTCGAAAGTAGGCCGAGGAGAGTACAAATGCACGGATTAGCCGATGTCTTGCTCCAATAACAGGAGAAAGGACGGAAAATAAGAGGGAGATTGTGAGATGGGCATTGGGCAGTCGTCTGCAAGTGTCTGTCACTCCGTATTGGTCGGATTAGGCACAAGCTGCCTAGCTAATCAATTGTTTTTGGGCAGCATGAAGCAATTGATACATCCAAATGGATCAAAATTAATTAACCATGTTAATGAATACATCTTTACATTCACTATTTTAGTGAATGCGTGTTGTTGAAACTTTTCAAAAAAAAAATCTGATTTTTCTAATGAATGTGAAATGTAGCCCAACTAATATTTGAGAGGTAAATTAATATTCGGTCATAGAAATTGATATGTACTGCCATTTTTTCTTACTATGTGTTCATGCTTTCCAGTCCAAATAGACAACTTCATAACAATTGTTCTTGCTCTTTAGATCTAAATCTGTAATTTCCTTTACAAATACGATGGAAGTTAAATTGCAAAGATTGCATGAACAAAGACATGTGGTGCTCATCGACGGCGACGAAAACATGGTCACCAGCTTCAGCAAAATCGAATCCCAAGTAGGACAAACTTCACATATATACACTTCACATCCATCCGGACTCTGCTGCCCGTCAATTGTTTAATGCTACACTTCTACTAACACCTTAGTCGAAATTCAGTTTGGCCTGTCAAGCACGTCTCTGGACATGCCCGGCATGGACGACTACCTGCAGCAGGACTGTCGCTTGCGCAGTCCGCGCCAAGCTTGGCTGCGCCACTCACCCGCGAAGCATCGCTGAGAGGGTTAGTTAGTTTCCTGCAACATTTTTGATGTTTGTCTTTGTGCCACATGTTTGTACTGAATTTTTTTTTTGCTTATGCTGTTTAGGAAAGAAGAACAAGGATTAGCAAGAGGCTAAGGAGGCTGCAAGACCTTGTGCCCAACATGGACAAGGTAACTAAATCAGTTGAACTGATGCACGCTGTCAATTCTGTCACCACATAGAGATGAAAATTTCACCATGAATTACAGAAGCTCATACTCTCTAAAGTACTAAAACTGACGACTATGTCAAGCCTGATGTATTTTGTGCATGTTTGCAAAGCAAGACTGTGACACTCGAAGAACTATGTCAAGCCACTGTCAATACAATCCTCTTATTGAAGTCCCTGAACAAATGGACTCTTATGCGTAAATATCGTTGTTGGCCCAGCGGGCATTGACTCTACTTGATATTCATCGCTGTGTAGCTTACTCAAGTAAGCTAAATGACCAAAGCTTTCTATATGATGGACCTCTGCCTATGTAGCTTGACTCATAAAAGCAATGTAGATAAGCTATCATGAATTGACCTCATACCTTTCTTAATATTCTTAAAATGCTTAGTTTGATCTCGCCCTTTGCGCCATTGACGCAACGAGTCATCTAGTTAATACGAAGTGATACTAGGAACCCAGTAATGCTCGGTTGGTCAGAGCACTCGTAAGTGAGCTCATCGAAATGCCTAAGAAATGATTATGTCCTACTATAAGGCAGCTGTTTGAGATGTTTGTAGAGACATATCTTGTGCCTTATTTCTAGCTTATTAAAATAGGCTTTCACTCAGTTTTGTAGCGAACAACAATGAAGCGACACCCGAAAAAAAGGAAGAAGGCCCAGGCCTACCGACGTGCATTGGGTTGGGTCGCAGGGCGATGCCATTACAGAAGGTCACAAACCATCGAGGCCGAGCCCAAAAGCTCGAGATTTCCGCGAACATAAAACGCAGACAGTGTGGCAAACTTGTAAATATGACCATACCCCGATGGCGAAGCCCGAAACGCCCCTTAAAAATATCTGGCATCGGCTCGAACTCTGGAACCTTCAGTGGCCCCAATCTCCGACGACCAAAAACTCTATTTAGATATTTTTTTCCCACGCCCCCACGGGAATAAACACGCCTCCTTCCTGGCAGCCGGCTCCCCCTCAAAATTCTGAAATCCACCAATCTCCCCCCGTCTCCATCCCAATTCCATGGTGCAATAGCAGCTTAGCCGCGTTTTGTTTGCTCGCCGTCGCGTCGTCGACGGTTGGTCTGATCCCATGGACGCCTCCGCTGGAGCCGGATCCGGCAATGCCCCTGGCGCCGGCGCGTCATCTTGCTGCTATTACGCCCTGCTCGGCATCCGTAAGAACGCCTCCTCCACCGACATACGCGCCGCCTACCGACGGCTCGCCATGGTACGTACGCTCCTGTCCTCCGCTCCTCCGCTCCTCCGCGCGCGCAGGCGCTTGATTAGTTTCCTTCTCTTGTTCGGACGTGCTAATAATCCGATGTCTCGCTCTGACCGTGCAGAAGTGGCACCCGGATCGGTGGGCGAGCGACCCCGGCGCGACGGGCGAGGCGAAGCGGCGGTTCCAGCGGATCCAGGAGGCCTACTCCGGTAAGGCATCACGAGCTTCCCATTAGCCCTAGCCCGCGCGAGATTTTGATCGAATTCTTTGTCGGCCCTCCCTTTGGGTGTTGCAGTTTTGTCCGACAAGGGGAAGAGGGCCATGTACGACGCCGGCCTCTTCGATCCCCTCGACGACGACGACCAGGTGGGTGCTCTGGTTTCTTTCCGGGCTTATTGTCTCGTCGATATTCTCTCGATTATTATATTATTGATTGAAAACAAGTGGGAAATTACCCGCTTCTGGACAGGCCGACGTACAATGTCCCTGAAATTTTGCTCTTGTTTTGGACGGCCAGGATTTCTCGGACTTCATGCAGGAGATGCTGGTGATGATGGATAGCGTGAAAAACGAGGTAGGCGCGGCCGCTGACCCAACCACCCTTGGGACACTAGTTTAATCGAGGAATCGTAATCGTGATTACCTTTGTTGAACGATTTGCTATTACACATCTCGTGCAGAAGCCGGACACGCTCGAAGACCTGCAGAAGATGCTGGATGACATAGTCAACGGTGACGGCGGTGGCCGCGCTGCTGCTGGTGCTGGTGGTAGCGGTGGCGGTGGTGGTGGCTGCGGCGGTCGCGTTCCACCGGAGGCCAACCGCAGAACTCGTGTCGCCCCTTACCCGCAGCCTTCGCGAAGGTGATGGACGCGCCGGTGTACGAGATGTGCACGCACCGCTGCGCTTTTAGGAGAGAAATCAGAGCAAGAAGAGAGCAACCAACGTGAAAAAACCATTAGCAAATCAGAATTGTTGCTCAATCCCCTTGTCGGGGTGGTTACAACTTAGTGTTTAGATCATCTTTGATGACAATTGACGCCGTCGACCTGTTTAATTGTGTTACTTTGGCTGGATGGTGCTTCGGTCGCGGCCGCGGCAGCCAAGAATTCGCGTGGGTGCGCGGCCGCCCAAAGATTCCGTCATCTTTCCGGACATTTCGTTCCCCAGTTAAATTTGTTCTCCCAATTGTTGCTCGAATATACCTCATCTCCATTAACGTTTTCCCTTGTGGTGAGTCCTGTCCTGAGTTGTGTGGTCTTTTTGGCCTGCCATTACGAGTACCGCAGGCACAAACCTCCCCATTGTCTTCCCTACCAAACGCTTTGCCGACTTCGGTAGTTAGCTGTAACCAGAGATGATTCTCGTGCTTGAAGCTCTCGCCTCGTGCCGTGTCGTGGTGCTCGGATGCCCTTGTACCGGAATGATGGTTCTAGCGAGCCGATGGTAACACAAGCCCACTGACTGATCTTGGCGTTTGCGAGTCGAGATCAGCGGCGGCGACGTTTCTCTTCTGGATGGCTCGGCTCGTACGAACGAAAACGAGACGGTCCTAGCAAGTTGCGTGGCACCGTCATCCGTATTTGCCACCACGCTGGATGATGCTCCAATTTTTGCTGGGGCGCGAGATGGTTTGGACCAGAGGATTTCTCTGGGAATGGCGTGGAGAAATATCATCCGAAAATGGTCGGTCACCTATCATGTCATGTCCAAGGACGGACGGGGTATCTCTCGTACATATCGTTGATTGGGTTTGGACCGGGAAAAAGCAAAGCGGTGGACGCGAGCGTTTCGTGGTCCACCGATACAACCTCAATGGACAACCTATGGACGCGGTTTTTTTAATGGTTCTTTTTAATTTTCCTTTAGAAAAGCCAAGATTAGGACGGGCTGATTCGAGATACTTCCGGTGCGGGATCTCCTTTGTTGGGCAGGTTCAGCACCTTTCCCCCTCTGCTATTGATTATTGATATCGAGAGGCGTACAGCGCCGGTGTTTCCTGAAGTATCCGTACGAGGGATTACAAAATATCCACGCCCATGCTCCCGTAGGAAGCGAACCAGCTCCCATAGCTCGCCTCGAACAATCCGGCGACCTACCCTGCCGGAACAGTTTCGTTTATTTTCGGGAGGGTTTAACGGGAGACTGGAACACTCTCGCTGGCTTTTCTTGCCGCCATGCTCCGATTTTAGTAACGCGAGCTTTGCTGTCCGCGAGTGGCAAGTTGAGGCGCGTCATGCTCGGCCGTCTACGGGTTCTCGAACCTGCAGATATGAGCTCCTACTAACGTCTCTCGTTGATATGAGATCACTTCTGTTGCTGTCGCCTCTGGCGGTGTTGTTGCTCGACGTCGCCCGTTGCCGTCGAGCCTTAAACTTTCCGCCTTTGTGCAACTTGACCCCGTCCATTTTTGCAGCGGAGGCCGAGGTCGATGTGTACGTGAAAACGGGTGTGCAAACCAAGCCAACATGTTTGCACTGCACGAGAACATGCACGAGGTGAGCCACCGCCACACGTTGTACAGCTTGACAACTTGCGTGCTTTCCCGCAAAAAAAAAAAGGAGGGAAAAACAACAACTACTTGCGTGCTTGCACTTTTACGATGAGGATGAGCACAAAACAGCTCGTTTTCTCACTCTGCAGGGACCAAGTTGTGTGGTGTGCAGTGTGCGCGGTGTTGGCTGTCGGCAAGGTTTTCCTCAAGCATTTTTTGCTTTGTCGGTGAAACAAATATTAGCATGAGCAATCAAGGGATTCTTTGGTTTGCAGGGTCCAAATCAGAAAACTGAAAACACATAAAATTTGCCGAATTGAATGTTTGGCTCACTAGAACACGGAAAACATCTCTATTCTCAAAGGGGGTTGATAGTCTCGACTCACTCCCATCAACACCATATTACCCCGCGAGCGTCTTACAGCCGGCTTATTTGAGGCGTGCTTTAACTCAATCAAACCGGAACTTTTTTTAAATAACATCATGCATTAATTCATTTAAATCAAATCTTTAAAAATATCTCAACTAAATCCAAACTTTTCCTTCCTTCCACTACTCATAACCAAATCAATTCAAATCTTACCAAAACATCAACTATAATCAAAATTGGTCGGCCCATTTGACGCGCGTTTTTTGTTTTGTTTTTTTATATGTTTCTTTTTGAGTGAATTCCGGTTTTTACCCCCTATGTTGACAATTTTGACAGTAATTACCCCATTTAGCGGGATTTCATCCGTTTTACCCCCTTTAGCAAAAGTGCTGCCACAATTTACCCTGTTTAAAATTTTGTGAGCATTCTAACAAATGGGTCCCAATTGTGAAGTCCAGCTAGCATTCCACATCGGTGGGTTTTTTCCTGATGGTTTTTCTGCACGACGAACCGCATCGCCCTAGCTTCTCCTGACCGTCCAGGCTCGATATGATCGCACCAGTGCGGCTCGGGAAACACATACTAATTCTCTACGGGTCAACATATTTGCTACCACGGAAAAGGATAATTCTAAAACACCACTTACCTAGTTCATGCTTGACTAGGTATTCATATATTTACGTGCATTAGAGTTAGTGAAGTAGTATATTTACACCACTTTTAATCTGATCCACAAAATCATGCATACTTCGCATAGGATAATACTGAAAAAAATATACATGATTTCAGATAATATCAGTAACCATTTCTCCTATAATTTATTCAATGGGAACATGCCACGCTGATCAAGTATAGTCATCTCATCACAATACTTCTTCAAACCGGAAACGAGTAGCCTAAACCTATCTAATATGCATCCCAAAATGAGTGAAAATCTAGCCACTAAAAACCTAACCACCAGGGGTGAGAAATAGAGGATGCGTCCATGCATGGGAGGGGAGAAGATTGCCGGCTGCCGCTTGCTCTGACAATCGCCGGCGGCTAATCCTTGAAGTCTTGCCTGCAGCTCGACGCCTACGTTGCCCTACCCCCTCCTAACGAATGAGGTAGTGGTTTTGGGCCAGACTAGGGCAGGATCGTGCGTGTGATGCATGCCATGGATAATGGAGGCCGGTGTGGTGTGGCCCGACCTGGGCAACTTGGCCATCCGGCGAGCTGCTCTTGTGCGATCATATCGAGCCTGACCGGTCGGGAGAAGCTAGGCAATGTGGTTCGCCGTACAAACCGTCTTGATGTGGCATATGCTAGGTGGACCCGTCGGTCAAAACGATCGTAAATTTTAAACAGGGTAAATTGTGGCAATACTTTTGCTAAATGGGGTAAAACGGATGAAATCCCGCTAAATGGGGTAATTAGTGTCAAAAATGACAAAATAGAGGGTAAAAAACGGAATTCACTCTTTCTTTTTTGGTTTCTTTTTTCCTGTTTCATTTTTCTACGACCAACCTATTATTTTGTCCCCGACATACTATCGGAATCGGCGTCGCCTCCATTCCGGTTAAACCTCCCCCACCGATATTTTCTATCCCACCAATTTATCTAATTGGTTTGTAGCCCACTGATCTACTTAATCTGGTTCTTATCTGCCAAATTTAGTAATGTCGTTATGGAAAAGAATCGATCATGGTGATCTCTAATCAATCTTTAAAGACCAAATCTATGAAAATGAATCAATGTTGGATAACACAGGGCAACATTTATGGAAAGAAATAAACACAACCCAACCGGTTTTCTGTATTGGTTTGAACTCCCCCACTCCGGTTAACTACCCACAACAAAGTAGCCAACCAGCTGGTTAAATTTTGCCTCGCCGGTTTAACTTTACCTCACCCTTTCACCACCCGTTCACACTAGTTTTTTTCTCCCTCACGCGTAATTTCCCTATGTCGACCCAACTCATGCCTTTCTCAAAAAAACATCACTCTGTCGATCTCTCCAATCCTCCTGCCGCTCGACCATCCTTTTTCCAGGGTTCCTCGACATCGCCGCCCCTCCGCCACACCTGCCACCACCACCAGCTGGTGGCCGAGATCAACCTCATCGATTGCGGCCTGGTCGAGGCCCCGACTCGTGGAATGAGGAAGCCAGCGCCATCGGGGCATGGTGTGTCTGCGACACGACACATGCAGCAAGGAGTTCCGCAAGAGCTCTCCATCCGCCCACCCCCTACTCGGCCATGTCTATGCATATTGTAGTTGCAGCGCTCCTCCACCCTTCTTCGGTAGTCGCCTTGTCTTCCTCCACCTCCTCCACCTCCTCGGCACCCCAAACCCCCTACCCTTCGGAGACGCATGCCAGCTAGGGCGATCCTTCCGCCCACCCCCTCTTCGGCCATGGCCATTCCGCACTGCCTCCGCCGGAAATACCCCTTCCATTCACCTTTGTAGCTAACTTCATTATAGATACAGTCAACCCGGAATATCGTTTTATTGGAACCATTAGACTTATTAGTTGTTTTAGTCATTACATTTCTAGAGGGCCTGAAGTGAAGCAAAGAAACTCCAATCCCTTTTAAATCATGTAACGGTAAGGAGGTGACACTTTTGGATGGTGAGAAATGATTCATGTTTGGTAATGAAAATAGTATTATATGAAGAATAGTATAGAAATATAAGTACATGAAAAATAAAGTTTAATTATTGTTGTCATATAAAAAATTGGCCATACCTATATATTTATGACCCTCTTATTTTTATTATTACACCATTCTTTGTTATACATGATAGTTCACTATAAAATTGATTACACCTTACATGCATACTGGCTAGACTTTCCTAACATAAGCACTTTGAATCAAATGGACACTCTGCAATTATGTCAGACACACCACTACAAACCCTGTTGTGTGCGTCACAATTCCTAGTAGCAACCGTTATGGCGGTGCAATGCCACGATCGCCAGAGACAAGGATTCGAGGAGGACAAGATGGTAGTTATGGACAAGGATTCAAGAAGGATCAGACAACAAAATTAGTGGTTGCAATATTAGCCGAGATGAATCTGAAAAAAATAGAGTCGATATGTCGAGGTATGGTCGATTTTGCAAAAAAATCGATAATTTTTTGCTAGAGAGAACAAATCGATGTGTATGCATTGATTGCATTTGCTTCATGACACAGTATGTTTATCCTGCTATTAAAATTGTATTATTTTTTATTCTTTGTTTTGTGTTATAAAACATGTTAAACAAAGTCTAGATCGACCCGTGCCATCATGGTATGTAAGCATTTGTAGTAATATAATATGTTTCATGCGAGAAGATTGGTGAAAGTGCATCTTGATGGAATTTGAGTATTGAGGGATAAATTAGCATCCCTATGTAACTACCCTTGCATCACATAGTGAAATATGGGAGAACATACATCTTTCACATGCACGAGAGTGGATTAATAAAATTAGTGTGAATAAGTTGAAGAGCTATCGTACCATGGCAATGACATACATTAAATTTGTTGTAAATAGAGGGGGTCCATAGCACTAAGATGGGAAGGTGGTTGCCGCCCTTGTCCCTTATCGCTAGCCTGCAACGGCGGCGTCTATCACTGGCTCACTTAGAACACGAGTTATTGAATTTTGTGATAAGAGTGAGGGCTGAGAGTGAGCGGGGTGAGGGTTGGGGTTGGTCTATTCAGTTACAGCTATCCGAGTAGGATAATTTTCCTACTTAGCAAATGTGGCAAATTGCATTCATTAGTGATGGTTTTGCAACACTTGCATGAGCGAGTGGTTCATTTTTTCCCATGAAGTCATATAATCTTTTGGTTAGGATAGAAGGGTTGTAGGATCGAAAGTAGGTCTAAAGGGGGGGGGGGTGATTAGACTACTTGACCAAATATTCCCAATTTTAAGTCTTGGCAGATTTTAGCAACTTAGCACAAGTCAAGCAATCAACCTACACATGCAATTCTAAGAGTATAGCAGCGGAAAGTAAAACATTGCATATGAAGGTAAAGGGAAGGGTTTGGAGAAGGCAAACGCAATGTAGACACGTAGATTTTTGGCGTGGTTCTGATAGGTGGTGCTATCGTACGTCCACGTTGATGGAGACTTCAACCCACGAAGGGTAACGGTTGCGCGAGTCCATGGAGGGCTCCACCCACGAAGGATCCACGAAGAAGCAACCTTGTCTATCCCACCATGGCCATCGCCCACGAAGGACTTGCCTCACTCGGGTAGATCTTCACGAAGTAAGCGATCTCCTTGCCCTTATAAACTCCTTGGTTCAACTCCACAATCTTGTCGGAGGCTCCCAAGTGACACCTAACCAATCTAGGAGACACCACTCTCCAAAAGGTAATAAATGGTGTGTTGATGATGAACTCCTTGCTCTTGTGCTTCAAATGATAGTCTCCCCAACACTCAACTCTCTCTCACAGATTTGGCTATGGTGGAAAGATGATTTGAGTGGAAAGCAACTTGGGGAAGGCTAGAGATCAAGATTCTTGTGGTTGGATTGGAATGTCTTGGTCTCAACACATGAGTAGGTGGTTCTCTCTCAGAAAATGAGTAGTGGAAGTGTAGGCACGTTCTGATGGCTCTCTCTTGAATAGAGAAGGGGGTGGAGGGGTATATATAGCCTCCACACAAAATCTAACCGTTACACACATTTGACTCAACTCGGTCAGACCGAATGGAAGAACTCGGTGAGACCGATTCAATTCAAAATGTGAACGTTAGGATTTTCGGTGGGACCGATATACTCAACTCGGTGGGACCGATGTGCTAGGGTTAGGGCAAAACCTCATCTCGGTGTGACCGATTGCATGAACTCGGTGAGACCGATTTCAGCAATGAGCAAACTGAGTTGGTCAGGCAAACTCGGTGGGACCGATCGCTCCTTTCGGTGATACCGAAATGTTACGAAAGGGAAACAGAGAGTTTGCATTGCGAACTCGGTGGGACCTATCGCTCATTTCGGTGAGACCGAAATGTTACGAAGGGAAACCGAGAGTTTGCAATCCCATCTCGGTGAGACCGAAATCCCTATCGGTGAGACCGAACTGATTAGGGTTTCTGGCTATGGCTATGTCAGAAGAACTCGGTGGCGCCAGATAGATCAAATTGGTGGGGCCGAGTTTGACTTTAGGTTTAGGACATATATGGAATTGAGAAAGTGGTTGAGGGCTTTGGAGCATATCACTAAGCATTTTGAGCAAGTAGACCATTAAGCAACACCTCATCCCCTTTTAATAGTATTGGCTTTTCCTATGGACTCAATGTGATCTTGGATCACTAAAATAGAAATGAAGAGTCTTGAGCTTTTGCCAATATTTGTCCTTAGCATTTTGAGGGGTCCACATCTCTAGTCCATGTGCCATGCCAATCATTGAACTTTCTGAAATAATCAACTTGAATGGATATTAGTTCAATGAGCTATATGTTGTTATGAATTACCAAAACCACCCAGGGATTAGTTGCACTTTCAATCTCCCCCTTTTTGGTAATTGATGACAACATATAGATCAAAGCTTCGACAAATGATAATATGAATGAAATATATCGTCGCTTTGAGAAGTATGTGATAAGCAAGAGCTCCCCCTAAATTTGTGCATTATTTAAAATTTGCTTTTGAATGCAAATGCACAATCGATTAAGATCATGGGTTACTCTTCCATGTCACATACATCTTGGTGGAGCGCTCAAAATGATAGAATATAAATAGCATGCACTCATCACCAAGGTAAACATGATTGATCATACACTAGTAATAAGATATCATCATTCAAGCACACATTAAAGCATAATATGATCAATCACATGATCATAAGAGTTAGAGATACTCTTATCTCACACACAAGCATACATAGTGTAGCAAACAAACGAGCAAATAACAAGTAGCAAGAGAGGCAAATAAAAGAAAAACACTCTCTCTCTCGAAGCCTATGATCTATACACTTTCTCCCCCTTTGGCAACAAGTTACCAAAAAGCTTGAAAATGCATAGTGCTATGCGGCACTCTAAGCACGATCTCCGGGAGCTCCGGTGTGCGAAGATGGCGTGGAGAGGACAGCATCTGCAAAAGCTTCCGATGATGACTGAGGAACTGGAGGAGTTGCAACTGGAGGGGCAACTGGGGCAGTGGCTGCAGGTGCTGAAGTGGTGGCTCTTGTGTCACTGACTGGCACAGCTACAGACCTGTTGGCTCTAGGCACTCTCTGAAATGCCTCTGTGGTAGCTCTTCCTCTCCTGTCCTCTGCTTCTTCTTGAAGTTGCTCAACTGTGGTCTGAATCTCTGTGACCTTCAAGTCTAGATCATAAAATTTTGTTTCAATGATTCTCTCAAGACTTTCTTGATTTTGAGTCAGGGTAGCTAGTCCTTTCTCAATTCTCATAGTGGCCTCAAGCAGATAGCTGAGCTGATCCTGCTTGGTCTTGAGATTTACAGCTGAGACATCTGGAATCTTGGAAGTCTTTGCTTCCGTTGCCTTTTCTCTCTTCTCCTGAGCCTCCACAGATGTAGGATGTGATGCATCCATGACAACTATATTATCCTCAAAGTCTGGCCTCAGGGGAAGGTGCTCTCTGTATAGCAGATATGTGCTTGTGCCCATCTTGGAGTTGATGAGCATCTGAATGTGTGGGGCATATCCACATGACATCTTCTGATCTGCTCTGGCTGTCACTATTGTCTGACATCTCTGACACTGAAAGCTGACCCTGCGAATAGATAGGTTGAGATAGAGTGGATAAGCATCACAAAGTACAACCATTTTGCAAAACAAATGAGTCAAAAACTTAGTTTTAGTTTTCTACAGAAAGCATTTCGGAGCTACCGATATTACAAACTCGGTGACACTGAAGCAGCTTTAGAGTCTAAACATGTGAAATTGGTCAGACCGAGACATAGTTCGGTGACTCTGAGATGCTAGGGTTTCACAGAGAAATGAACTCGGTCACACCGATTGGTATGTTTCGGTCAGACCGAAAAATACTTGTGCTATGGCCTAAGCCAAATCGGTGAGACCGAAATCCTAATATCGGTCGGTCCGAGATGAGTTCGGTGGAAACCTAAACCTAAATTTTTGCATCAAATCTAATCTAACGGAGTTTCTAGTGGATAGAGTTGTCTCAAAACATGGAAAGAATATAGGCATTGATCTTTGTGCTTGGAATCGGAGTGGGGAAGGCACAAAGGGATGAGTTCATACCCTAACTTGGCGATGAACTCGCTACGGCGACAACGGCGGTGAAGATTCCCGTTGACGGCGGCGAAAACCAGCGGCAGGAGGATGCTGGCGACGAGGAGACGATCCGGAGACCTCGAGTCGGCAGAGCTGGACAGGCGCGGGCGAAGCGTTTGGAGGAATTTCCAAATTTTCAGCCCGTGGGTATATATGTCCAGCCACTGTCGGTGTGACCGAGTGGAACTACTCGGTGGCACCGAGATGCAGAATCGCGAGCGGTTGCTGCAACTCGGTGTGACCGAAAGGTTCAAATCGGTTGCATCGAGATTAAAACTTAGATCAACTTAATGAACTCGGTGTGACCGAATGGGATGGATCGGTCAGACCGAAATGCACTAAGAAGTTTTGGAAGTTAAGTCTATGACGAATCGGTGGCTCCGAGTGCTCCTCACTCAGAGGGTCCGAATATGACTTGATCAAACTTTGTGATGTAGCATGAATATAGTTTGAGATGAGAAAAGCATAGATAGCTAGAGGGAGTACTTAGGCATTCTTGTCCATCCATTTGGCAGAAAGAAGAAAAGCCAATCAATCAAAACAACAAATGGATGTCCTCGAATGGAGAAATATTATGCATCCAACATGCTCACACAATAAGATAGCAAATGAAATATGTGTCAAAGCATGCACAAACACTCTAGCATCTATCAAGCAATTGGCGATGACTAGGTCATCTATATATGAGTATATTGACTTAGGAGTCAAATGAGAACATTTGATCATAGGTCATACTCATCGTTTAAGCACAAGTGGGGTTACCACTTTTACATAAAGCATTGTTGTGTTCATACCATTAGAGTTGCTTTAGCTCAATTCTTAGAGTAAAGCTCCCCCTAGATGTGATATCCCCCCTAAAAGGGATGAACTAACCTTGGGTTTTGTCGATGATGACTTCATGTAGATGTTGAAGATGTGGATGCTCAATGTTGATGTAGATCATTTGGAGCAATTCATTGGAGTGAGTTGCACTTTCAATACCTACATGGGTTAGTCCCACAAGGAACACACAAGGATATCCATAGACATAGAGTGAAATACACATATGATGTTGTCCATGAAAGCATTAAGTTACCTTGTCCCTTGTCTTACCAACAAGAGGGTTTGTGACTCCTTGAACTAGTGCAAGATATGGAAGTTGATTGCACTTGTCCTTGCCAAAATGAATATGAGTGAAGTATGTTGGCGGAGTCACCCTCAAGAACTCTCTAGTTCTTCTTCTTTGGGATCCACATCATCTTGATGGGAATCCTTGGAGTTGTAGTCGTACTTGATGAAGTAGAACTTGATGTAGTCTTGGGAACCCACTTGACCAAGGCCTTAGGAGCTTCTTCAAATGAATCAATCTCCTCTTGAAGCTTGTCCTTGCCTTTTAGCTTGTGGTCTTGTGGTGGAAGATCATCTTGAGCTTGTGTTCCCTTGAAAGAAGTGGGGTCATACTTCTCTTGTTGAGGAACAAAATTCGTCTTGGGGTATTGATCTTCTTCCCACTCAACTCCATTGGCATTGAACTTGCGTTCAAAACCAACACCTTGATTCTTCCGGTGTCTTCCTTGCTTGCGTACAATTTCCTCAAATTGCTTACTTCCGGCAAGGCTCTTGTAAACACCTTTCTCTATAATTCCCTTCAATAAGCTATTTTCTTGCTCAAGTGTAACTTGGGTAAGAGAATCATTAGTGGAATCAAGAGAACTACTAGAAGCAACAATATTGGATTTAACATGATTATTGTTACTACTAGAAGAAGAATCTTTCTTGCTCTTGTTGCTAGATTTTACTTGTGGCATGTAAGTAGACAAGATTAAACGCTTGGCAATGTAAGAAGAACTTTTCTTACAAAGATCATCATTGATTGCTTTTAAGAACCCATGCTCTTGCTCTAGATTGAGCTTTTCAAAGCGTAACTTCTCATGAGTCTTTAAAAGCTCTCGATGATCCTCTAAGGTAGTTTCATGAGCTAACTTAAGAGTGTTTAATTCTTTAGTTAGACGCTCAATCTCCTTCTTATCATTGTCATTCGTTTCATCTTGATTAGCATGATTAGCAGCAATTTCATCATAGTTTTCGTCACTAGAGTTGTCAACAAGCAAATCATCATCACCTAGCAAATCATCATCATCACTATTGAAATCAACATACTCGGGGTGTGATACCTTGGGGCCTTTAGCCATGAAGCATCTTCCAATTCCTTCATTTGGTGAGTCAAATATGTCGTAGGAGTTGGATGACACAAGTGCAAGACCGGCAACACCTTCATCTTGAGTATGTTCGGAGTCAGAGTGATAACTTCTCTCGGAGTGGTGTTCAGAGTCAGAACCGGATACCCATTCACCAACATGAGCTTGATGTCTTCGTCTTGTGTAGCTCTTTGATGACTTGTCCTTCCTTTCCGAATCCTTGCTTCTGCGAGAGGGTATTCGTTCATAACGATCATCTCTACTCCTTCTCTCTCTTGGAGGTGATTCCTCTCTTTTACTCCTTTTAGGTGAGTCTTCTCTTCTTTTGTAGGGAGCCGTACACTCATTGGAATAGTGTCCGGGTCTTCCACAATTGTAGCAGTTTCGTTCACGACTAGAAGATCTCTTGTCATAGTAGGACCTCGACTTGGAACTTCTCTCTTTGCTTCTACTCGTGTAGAACTTGTTGAAGTTCTTCACCATTAGGCTCAATTCTTCATTGAAGGCTTGTTTCTCACTTGATGTTGTAGGAGCATCACATGAAGCTTTGTAAGCACCACTAGACTTGTTGTGAAGCTCTTCTTTATCCTTAAGTGACATCTCATGAGCAACAATTCTACCAATGACTTCTGTTGGCTTGAGATCTTTGTAATTGGGCATCATTTGGATCAAAGTGCACACAGTATCATATTTTCCATCCAAGGCTCTTAGGATCTTCTTGATGATGAATCTGTCGGTCATCTCTTCACTTCCTAAGCCGGCAATCTCATTTGTGACCAGATCAAGCCTAGAGTACATTTCAGCGACACCTTCACCATCCTTCATTTTGAACTTGTCATGTTGACTTTGAAGCACATCCAATTTGGATTCCTTGACGGACTCGGTACCTTCGTGCATATCAACCAAAGTATCCCAAATTTCCTTTGCATTCTCAAGACGACTGATTTTGTTGAATTCTTCGGGGCACAATCCGTTGAAGAGGATATCGCAAGCTTGAGCGTTGTATTGCAACATCTTCAATTCTTCCGCGGTTGCTTCACGATTTGGTTCTCTTCCATCTTCGAAGAATTCACCTTGCAAACCAATACATACAATAGCCCAAACGGCGGGGTTATGTCCAAGAATATGCATTTTCATCTTATGCTTCCAACTAGCAAAATTTGTACCATCAAAGTAAGGACCTCTACGGTGGTAATTTCTCTTGCTAGACGCCATACTCTCCTAGGTTATGAAACCAAGGCTATGATCACCAAAGCTATGGAAATCAAGGCAAATGGAGACCAAAGCTCTGATACCACTTGTAGGATCGAAAGTAGGTCTAGAGGGGGGGGGGTGATTAGACTACTTGACCAAATAAAATCTAGCCTTTTCCCAATTTCAAGTCTTGGCTGATTTTAGCAACTTAGCACAAGTCAAGCAATCAGCCTACACATGCAATTCTAAGAGTATAGCAGTGGAAAGTAAAACATTGCATACGAAGGTAAAGGGAAGGGTTTGGAGAAGGCAAACGCAATGTAGACACGCATATTTTTGGTGTGGTTCCGATAGGTGGTGCTATCGTACGTCCACGTTGATGGAGACTTCAACCCACGAAGGGTAACGGTCGCGCGAGTCCATGGAGGGCTCCACCCATGAAGGGTCCACGAAGAAGCAACCTTGACTATCCCACCATGGCCATCGCCCATGAAGGACTTGCCTCACTCGGGTAGATCTTCACGAAGTAGGCGATCTCCTTACCCTTAAAACTCCTTGGTTCAACTCCACAATCTTGTCGGAGGCTCCCAAGTGACACCTAACCAATCTAGGAGACACCACTTTCCAAAGGGTAATAAATGGTGTGTTGATGATGACCTCCTTGCTCTTGTGCTTCAAATGATAGTCTCCCCAACACTCAACTCTCTCTCATAGATTTGGCTATGGTGGAAAGATGATTTGAGTGGAAAGCAACTTGGGGAAGGCTAGAGATCAAGATTCTTGTGGTTGGATTGGAATGTCTTGGTCTCAACACATGAGTAGGTGGTTCTCTCTCAGAAAATGAGTAGTGGAAGTGTAGGCACGTTCTGATGGCTCTCTCTTGAATAGAGAAGGGGGTGGAGGGGTATATATAGCCTCCACACAAAATCTAACCATTACACACATTTGACTCAACTCGGTCAGACCGAATGGAAGAACTCGGTGAGACCGATTCAATTCAAAATGTGAACGTTAGGATTTTCGGTGGGACCGATATACTCAACTCGGTGGGACCGATGTGCTAGGGTTAGGGCAAAACCTCATCTCGGTGTGACCGATTGCATGAACTCGGTGAGACCGATTTCAGCAATGAGCAAACAGAGAGTTGGTCAGGCAAACTCGGTGGGACCGATCGCTCATTTCGGTGATACCGAAACGTTACGAAAGGGAAACAGAGAGTTTGCATTGCGAACTCGGTGGGACCGATCGCTCATTTCGGTGAGACCGAAATGTTACGAAGGGAAACCGAGAGTTTGCAATCCCATCTCGGTGATACCGAAATCCCTATCGGTGAGACCGAACTGATTAGGGTTTCTGGCTATGGCTATGTCAAAAGAACTCGGTGGCGCCGGATAGATCAAATCGGTGGGGCCGAGTTTGACTTTAGGTTTAGGACATATATGGAATTGAGAAAGTGGTTGAGGGCTTTGGAGCATATCACTAAGCATTTTGAGCAAGTAGACCATTAAGCAACACCTCATCCCCATTTAATAGTATTGGCTTTTCCTTTGGACTCAATGTGATCTTGGATCACTAAAATAGAAATGAAGAGTCTTGAGCTTTTGCCAATATTTGTCCGTAGCATTTTGAGGGGTCCACATCTCTAGTCCATGTGCCATGCCAATCATTGAACTTTCTGAAATAATCAACTTGAATGGATATTAGTTCAATGAGCTATATGTTGTTATGAATTACCAAAACCACCCAGGGATTAGTTGCACTTTCAAGGGTAAATGCATTGGTTGGGCTCTTCAAGAGTTAATAACAGACGTTTTTTGGTTAGGATAGAATGGTAAATGCATTGTTTGGCTGATTCAAGAGTTAATAACAGACACTGTGAAGTATCAGTTGCATGCCCAACAATGGACATCATATTTTTGTCTCGCGCTAATTCACGACATTCAAATGTATGTTACAATTTTTTGAGCTAAAAACAGTAGGAGAGGCTCCTACTATGTTATATATAATATAAGAATATTACAACTTTACATAGTTCAAATGGGGAGGACCATTTGGTCACCCCATGAAGGGAGGAACTTCAGAATTTAACCAAGCCTAGCTTCTAGAGAAGGGAATGAAAACTGGATGCAACCAGAAGATTATAAAGATAAAGCTGTCAAAGTAATGTAGTTCCAAAATTTGGCATCTACTCTATATTTAAGCCAGAGCAGGTCTTCCTTGGTCCTTTCTTTCCAGGATGTATAAGAAGGAGCAATGCGCCTAAAAATATAATTATTGTGTTCCTTTCCAAATATTCCAAGCAACAATACCGGTTAATTCCAAGAAGAGGTTCCCAGGGAAGGCCAGCTTCGCTTCTTGAAATGCCTCCAATGCTGGAAGAGAAGGATTACAGTGAATTCCAATCTTGGCCCAACAATTAGCACTGAATTGACAAAAGAAAAGAACATGCTCAATTGTTTCTTCTGATCTAGATGAGAAGATGACATAAGAGAAGAGATTTCCAATGTGGTAGTGTCTTCTTTTGAGCATGCTTCTAGTGTTTAATCTATCTGCCAATAGAAACCACATGAAAACCTTGAGTTTCATATGAAGCTTGGAAGACCAAATCCAGGTAAAGGGAGGAGGGGCAATGATCTCATTGTGGTACTGTGTGTAATAGTTTTTAGCCGAAAATCTGCCTCCCCAAACATATGTCCATGTATCTCCCAATTCATCTGCATTAATAGTATCTAGTCTTAGAGAGGTAATCATCTGAAGTTCATCATGGGCTTCCAGAGAGAGGGGCACGTGGAACTAAGAATAAAGATTGTTAGTAGCAAAGAAGTTGCTTACTGAACAATCCTCATCGACCGCATAGGAAAACGGACATTCAAATCTGGAGTTTAAAGTGGAATCATGCCAGAAAGAAATGTTTCAACCGTCTCCAACTGAAGGAATTGATATTCCATGGAAGATGGGCATTAGTTTTGCAATTTGGTGCCACTAGAATGAACCACAAGCAGCTTTGGCATGGGGAATGGAGTCACCATAATATGAATCCCAGATTAGTCTTACCCATGGAAGATCAACTTTATTATAGAATTTATCCAGGGATGTGGCAATGTGGCAATGGCTCAGGAGACATTAGATCTGGCTTCTTAGCTAGAGGGATGACACACACCTCCTCCCCTTGATGGTGGTGGCAGATTGACACGGACATCAGGGGCGGGGGATCAAGGCGGAGAGCGGGACGGTTGCTAGGAGACTCCTCCTTGGCGGTCTGTGGGGAAGTATGGTGTGAAGGAGAGAGTGTGCCATGGCAAAGGTGAGGTGGGCATCATCCGGTTTTAAAGGACAGGGCTCCACAGAGAAATGCCCTGTCACGGCGGGAAACTGAGCATGAAGTGGAGGGTCCGATAGAAAAAGGGAAGGGTGCGTCGTGGGGTAGATTTTTTATGTTGGGACGTGTGTTGGGGATAACATGGCGAATAGTCCGAACAACCACATTTCTCCCCCACATATGGGATGGAATTGAGGAAGCCCAGGTTGTCCAGATGGTTGAGTTTTGGGGAGCCCACTGGGCGCCCGTTTGATGTGCAAGAACGCCCAAACATATGAGGAAGAAATGAGCTTTGACCTTGGAGAAGACCTTAATAATTTGATCGATTCATTTATATAAATAGGTACATGCCCGTGCGTTGCCATGGGAGCCCAATATTTTTTAACATAATAATTTGGTAGCCTCTGTCATGCATGGTAAGTAACTTAATGGGATTGAGCGATGTACGGGAAGATGCGGTGAAATATGGCATAAAATTGAGCAATTCTACATCATTGCAAACAGGTAGGTTAATTAAGGTGGAGCCGATGTAGTGTTATAAAAGGTAAGTAAGTTAATGTGATTGAGCGGCTTACTTGAAAGGTGTGACCAAATATGGCGTGGTGGAAAAAACGGTTGGATGAAAAAATTGGTGGAGGAATGTGGTGAAAAAGGGAGAATCGGTTGGCGAAGAGTTTTACTTGGTAGGAAAAGCAAGACTACTTATTTTTTAAATAGCATATAGAGATTGTAGCCCGTAGAAACACACTGGCATTCTACTAGTAACACTAATAAATCATTGTCAAATTAAAGTCAAGCCTTATAAAAAGTTACTATAATAATGATGTTATTGTATCAGTAATAAAAGTGCTTGCACTTTCACAATGCGGATGAGCACAAAACATCTCGTTTTCTTGCTCCAGCAGGCAGTAGTAGATCCAGCCCAATGGGCTAGGGTGGGCCAATAGTAGGATTGTTCATACACACGCGTCTCTCCTCCCCTGGATCTCTCCTCTCAAGGAAAAAGGCAGCTAGGGTTCCTACCTCCCGTCAGCAGTGCCGCCGATCTGCCACGTCTCCTATGGGCCTAGGGCCATTGGGGCATGATGGATCCTGGTCCTTACCGACAAGAGGGCTCCATTTTTAGATGTTTCTTCGAGTTTGATAGGGTTTGTGTCCTGCTCGGGAAGGCGAGACGACGGTGTCTCCCTGAAGATGGAATAAGTGTTGGAAACATGCCCTAGAGGTAATAATATTGTATTATTATATTTCCATGTTTATAATTAAGAGTTTATATTCTATGCTATAAACTGCTATGATCCTGGAATATGCGGTTCAGCGGAAAACTCATATGCACGTGTGGAATGATAAATAGTAAAACATGATTCCTAGTATCGCCTCCGAGACTAGCTCAAGTGTTGTTTGTGATCATATTTTCTAGATCTTAGGATATCGTTAAGTATAATGATATTCCTAAAACAACTTTGAGAATATGACGTTAGAAGAACGATCATATTGAATTGACCCAAACTTCTTTGTTATACTTTGAGATACTCACAAGTCAATTGATATAACACAGAGAGTAAACATATGCTTTAGTTACTTAGACCATGAGAGTATCCTAGTCAGTTCTTACCGAACAATGGACTTTGGGGTTTCTCAAACATCATCTGTAACACGGTGATCATAACGACAACTTACAGGTTCATCGGGAAGTTTGACAAGGGGCTAGATAGCTCTAGAGTGGGATTTTCTCCTCCGGCGATGGAGAGATATTCTTAGGGCCCTCTCGGTGTGACGACATCCATCATCATCCAGCCAGAGACAGGTGACTAGGTCACAGGGATGCCGGAACATGTCAACGATAAAGAATAACAAAACCGGTAACGAGGAGGCCGATATAGTGAGCATGAGAATGACTCAAGAGGATACTGATATATTTCACCTCGGGTTTTGTAAGGTATCATGAAGCAAAGGGAATAGCACATGATAACCAAAGGTTCACTCTAATGTCATGCGTGTATTCATAGGGATTGATATGGTGGACATGGTTCCGCTATCGATCATTGAACGAAAGGGGTTTTGTTCATGTATATGTTTTACCAAACCTACAGGGTCACAAGCTTAAGGGAATCGGGATCCGTCCAGTATTAGTGGAGTAAGAGTTATGATAAAATACTCAAAAAATAGTTTTGCGAATATTAGAAATAGTTTTGAGAGAAACTGGAAGCGTTTTGGAGTTACCAAGACAGTTTTGGGGTTTACCGGGTAATACCGGAAATTGATATATAGGTAGAAATTATTCCTGAGGACTTAAATATAAATTATAAAGGGCTCTATTATGATTAGGAGGCCCCTATAATTTATTCATAGTCAATGGGCTAAAGAAAATAAGAAAAGGCCTATTAGGGAAGAGTTAATGGGCCCTAAGCCCTATTAGTGTAGGCGCCCGAAGGGGAGACCGAATTGGGAGGTGGAGTTGGACTCCACAACCCTAGGACAGCGCAAAGGGAGGGAAACCCTTTTGCCAATTTGGCAACCCCTCCCTCTCCCTTCAACTTATATATACTAGAGGATTTTGGCCTTTGTAGATACAAGTTTTGGAGCCTCCTCTAGTTCTCTAGTTCTAGTTGATCCAATTAAAGCTAGATGTAATCCTCTCTAGTCCTCATAATTAGAAGACCAGTGTGGTTCTAATCTTGTTCCTCTAACTCTCCGATAATGATTAGCTTTGGATGGCGAAGCGTTGCCGAATCGTGAAGCCCAAACGCTTGCAATCTGTAGAGAGGTCGCGCTTTCGGTCTTTGGTTCAAGGGATCGTTCATGAATGGTTCGAGGGACCTCAAGTACGATCTACACTGACTCTTCTTCTGCCGCAACTCAGAGTTAGTAACGATCCGATCTAATCCGTTAATGCATCTTCATAGTGTTCCTCGTTTGATCGTAGGACGAAAATATTTTGTTTTCTACAATGTTTCCCATCAGTGGCATCATGAGCGGTTCTATGAGTAGATGCATGTTTCGATCTAGATCACATGTAGATGTGAGGGTTTTGTTCTTGTTTTGCTTCCCTCAACTGTTGCTTCACTTTAGTTCATTGGCTACATGATGTAGCTTTGGACAAAGTTCTGAGAATCGATCGACTCTGGCTGTCGATGATTTGCTAACAGTTCATTGGGCTACATCATAGTCAAGAATAGTGAACTGTCGCAAACACGAGAGGGCAATGAAGATGGTTGACCTTCATGGGGGTCACATGTATTGACGCAGTTTAGTGTGGGGCTAGAGATTTTTAATTAAGTCTATTTCCTCACACACCCCGCAAAGTTAACCTAGCAACAAGAATTATCACCATAATGGTGGACGTAGGTAGCTAGAGTTATTCGGAAACCCTAGAAGCCACGTAAATTAAAATTTGCCAAACCAATTAGAGGATGTCTAACTTGGTTTTGCGAGATGCATGTGATGTGATATAGCCTTCATCATGATAATAAGTTTATGTATGAGATGGTTATATGATGTAATGTTAAGTGACCTGCGCGTCACAGTATGGTTGGAGCCAAAGGTTTGTCACTTTAATGACCTGCGTGTCAATTTTGTTATTTTATTTTTATCGACGAGAGTGACATATTTGCTACGGAGGACCCCGGTGTAACAACCCTAGTGGTTAGCTACATTAACTTCACCCTAATTATGCCATGTCACCATTTTTCAAGCCAAATTGCCATTCGATAAAAATCAAAGTCAAATTTAGATTTAAATTGCAAGTCGAATATTTATTTCTTCAAACAACAAAACTAAAATGTTTGCATTATTCTATAAATTCCCCTGATCATTTTTCATGTTGAAACCAACTTCATTTGACTCACAAATAAATTCCTAGGAATTTAATAAATGGACCAACAGCAAATAACTTGACAGTTTCATTTTCTAAAAATGTTTAAACCTTCCAAATGCCCCCAAACTTTGTGTGCATCTTCAAAATGGTGCACCACATTTATTTGCAAAGTTTTATAATCAACTAAAATCATTTACTAACTAAACTGAGTACAAAACAACAGCTAAAATCACGAGACAGAAAAGAAAAGTGAAAATAGAAGCAACTAATGTCCACTTATGGCCTACTTGCTACAGTACAGCCCAACCCATCTAAGGGCCTTCTCCTTACTCCGTACAGAGGAGGAGGCAGAGCCAGGACGTGTCCGCCATCCATGGCGCAATGGCCTCGGCTGATGCCATGTCGACCATCCGCCGACACCCCCGTGGTAGATAAGGCCGAACCCGACGCGGTGGACAACCTTATCCCTCTCCCTTTTCCTCCCTCATGCCGTTTTCATCTCGGCCACGTGCCCGATCTCGCGCTCGCCATGGCCATCGCCGTCGCCGCGACCACTGGCCTCCCGCTCCCAAGAAGCTGTCCAGGGGAACCGCCACGGCTGACTTCGTCCGTCCCGAGCACCGACTCGAGCCGAGGCAGCCCGTACGTTCGCCATCGACCTCGTTTCAACCGCGTACATCGTCATCGACCGCCTTTGATGGATACCGCTTCGGTTCTTCCCCGACCTCCCCGAGCACGCCTACGACTCTGCGGTGAGCTTTTCCCCTGAATCCCCCTTTCCCTGATCTTGATCCATGTCGTATATTGCCACCCGCGACCTCCCGCGGCCGCGCCCGGAGCTCGCTCCCCTGCGCTCCTTGCCTCGCGCTAGTCGCCTTTGGCTCTGCCCTGTGCCCGCGCCCGGGGTCCCTCCCCTGCTTGCCACGCCCGGGGTCCCTCCCCTGCTTGCCATGCCCCCTAGACCGCGCCCCTGCCACCCCCAGTGCGCGCCCAGCCGATCTTCGGCCGTTGCTCCGCTCGCCTCACCCCCCCGGTCATGCCCGCGAGCCATAGGTTGCGCCCTGCCTTACCCAGCCACCTTTGTACTTACGGTATATTGAGCAGGTTCATTCACACCAAGGCTACGCATGGTAAGAGAAACTTGGCCACGGTCACCCGGATTATTGAACGACTCCCTTGTTGCTCTAGGAATTCTCTGTTTGCAAACAAGAAGACATACACAAATAGTTAGATCAACACAATGAATCATGTGAAACAACATGGAAAGAAAAAAGAACAAAGCACTTGGGCTGCCAATGTTTACCAAGAAGGTGGAGATGTCGGTTTTTGTAAGGACCTTGGTATATGTAGTCCGAACTGCAGCCCAGTCTGTTGCCGGTGCAAGTGCTAGTTCCGTTGCCGCTGCACGGGCCGGAGCAGATGCAACTGCAAGTTCAAGTGTTGGTGCATGTGCCAGAGCCGTTGCTGGTGCCCGTGGCGGTGTGACTGGTAGTACCGCTGCTGCTGCCGGATATGGTGCTCCTTGTGGAGCTGGTGCCGGTGTCGGAGCAGGTGCCCGTGTTGGTGCCCGATCCTCCGGTAGATCAGCCTGATCCACTGACGCGGTCGGTGCCCAATCCTCTGGTGGATTAGACTGAGCTGCTACCACTGTCAGTGCTAGATCCAGTGCCGTCGGAGCAGGTGCCGGTGCTCGATCCGATGCTGAAGGTGGTACCGATGTGCGAGACAGCAGCGATCGTCTCTGGTCTGCTATGATTTCATACTTCAGATTTCTAACTTTGCTAGGCTCCGTGACCTGGATCCAGTCTTTTTCTTTCCTTCTTTTAAATGCAAGAAGGACTAATTGTGGCGTGTTTGTTAAAACAAACTGCAGTTGATCATAAGGCTTCAGATTGTACTCAGACAATAGACTGATCCAATTGTGTCCTGTAATATAAGTGATGGACAGTGCCTTCGTTACTAACACGTCATAAGAAGTGAAACCTGCTAAAATAACCATCATAGAGCAAACCAAACGGTTTATTCTGTAATGAATGTGACATGGCAAAACCTGCATCGTAAAATTGCAGCAAAAAGAAGAAAACATGACAGTAAATCAATAAGATTTACTTGATGTGACATGAGTGAATCCTTACCAGGATATCACTATGTTCAAGTTCTAAATTGAAGGTTGATCGTCCATTTACGGGTGGCATGTAGGTCCCGCACTTACTCCCACAAGCAGGATAGTCCAAAGGTCGTCAGAACTTGTATGGAGCGAACATCCATGGGACTGGAAATCCTGGTGGATGCGATAAACCCTGCATGCATACATATATTCGAGTGTAACCATAATTGATAAACCGTCCTCACAAAAAAGATGATCTGGATACTTCAAAATATGCGGACTGAATTGAGTGGACAAACATTAACATAGACTGTTCTCAGGATTCACCACACAACAAAGCAGCAGTACTAAACCATACTGGGTTCACACACACAAATCAAGTACTGAATAATACTACTTACTATAGACAAGCAAAGTTGCACTAATTAAACTCTGCAGACTATTTTTTGCCACCGACCTATGGGTTGTGCCCCACATAACTGACTAGGCCATGGACTTCGTGAGAGATGTCTACCTTGGAGAACCTAACAGAGTGGTCTTTCCACTCATAAACATGACGATGAAGACAGTTCACATCAGATTTGTCGGGAAGCTTTACAAGAACCACACCCTTCGTAATCGAAGGCACAACTAGGAAATTGTTGTGGTGAAGTACACCCTCGAGAACACGCCTGACAACAATGCTACAGGAAAACACTTGTTCACGACACGTGGTGACAAGGACACAACAACTGGATAGTTTAGTAGTAGAACACATCCTCAGGTCTTCCAGTTCACACGATATGACTTTGAGAACTTCATATCCACAACGGACCTAGTTCTAATTCAAACAGAAACCAAATATTTTATTACTACCTCCGTTCAGAAATATAAGATGATTTTTGATATTTTACACCATATAAGACTACATATACGCACAGAAATGAGTGAACAAAGACGCTAGAACATGTCTACATGAGATGCACAAAAAAGTTAGAACATCTTATATTTGTGAACAGAGGGATTACTTGCAATATCCATAACACAAGTTACTGAGGCTACTATACTCTCTTCTAAGGCATGAGAGCTAAAATCTTGCATTTCCTATTGCTAGCATTGATGTTCATAAAGTAGTTGAAAGTAATCTATAAGAGATCAGTGTTATGTGCAAAAATCATATGTATGTCAACCTCTCGCATGTTTTGGTCAAAAGAGCCATTTAGAACCGTCATTTGTCACACAAAAATCACATGCAAGATCGCCCAGAAAGTTGTACTACTACTACTACTAGTACTGCGTGTACATTACACAAACCTCGTATATTAGCAAGCACTTTGCAAGTTAGATGAAAAACCACGATCAAGATCGCCAAAAAGATGGTCACGAAGGGATATTACCTAGAATGGCTTAACGAGGGATCCTGGAGAGGGGGGCTTGGACATGGCGATGGCCTTGAGCTTGTCTGTGGTAGTCTCGACGGGGTGCTTGCGCTTCTTCGTACCCTGAGCCTCGACGGTTTTGGCCAGAGCCATAGACATCACTTTGGCTGGTGCTCCAGGGTCCATCAAGAAACTGTCAAATAGAAATAAAAGAAAAGAAACCATAATCACAAACCCAAAAGAAGAACAGAGAGGGAGTTAGCATCGGTCGCGGGGTTGCAAGACCGGGCCTTGGCCAGAAGCAACACCATTGATGCACTCACCTTTCCTTCTTTGGGAGAGAAGAACAATGGCAGAAGCGCGTTGGGGTTTTCTTGAAGAAATGAGGAACAAGATGAGGGAGAAGCGAGTTGGGGTTTTCTTCAAGAGAGGAAGATGAGGGAGAAGAGTGAAATGATGGTTTCTTCATCCGTCCAACTTACTGCTGCAAAGGTGGGGTTTTGTGATTTGACGGCTCATTGGGCATTACTGCGGCGCTTTGACCGGGGTAGTCTACCGTACAGTTGTGCACTCTAGTACGGAGTAATTTAGTGAATGGCAAGTGGATCCCAATGCTGGTTGTCCCACAAGTCGGCAAAAGTGAGTAGCAAGGTTCCCGACGATCGTCAAGGAGGATCCGCGCGGTATAGCGTGTCCACTGTTTGTTAAAAAAATGATTACAGCAAGCGTTTCCACTCTTACGACGGAGGAGTGCGAAACACGGCAGCCACTTGAACTTACACTACTAGTACTCCTACTACTAGGCATGTGCAGTGGTTCATACATCAATACTATAATCTTCTTGCTAGTGTAGTAAGATATGACGATAAAAAATGATGTGCGCATGTCAACTATGAACAGTAATGTAACATGCCCCTTTTTTGACTGTCCGGTCGAGAATGAACAGTGAGATCAATGTTAACATAACTAGGCCTACAGTGCACGGAGAGTACGGTCCTACAGTACTCCATGAAATATGAACCATATGAAGCACGAATCTGTGTTAGGTAGGGTGTATGAAGGGTGCATGGGAGCAAAAGTTCCCTTCTCGACCCACTTTTGGGTGTTTGCCAGAGTGCATGAAGGGTGCATGAGTCCACACTAGGTTAACACAAATACACTAGGAGCATGCATGAAGAGGGGTGCTGAGATGAGCATGCACGAAGAGGGAACAACTATGTTGAGATGAGAATGCAACCAAACACACCCGCACGCTTTGTGCTACAGTGACTGATCTGCACCGTCCGAGTTTGATCCAACAATCATGTTGCGCCGAGACATGCCCATGCAGAGGACGCCTAAACACCATCGAAGTGCCTCTGCTTCTTGAGGCGCACGACGGTGGTGATGCAGGGTGCCACCGCCCGCAAAGCCCACTCCCGGTCGACGGGAGCCAGCTCGTCAAAGACGGCGTCCAATGGCATGAATGGATTCCGGTGAAGAAGCCCTGAGAGGATTCGCCCGGCAATGGCGACAGCCGCCCACACCCCCTCCTTGTCCAGCTCCACCCCCACCACCACGCGGAGATGGTTCAACTCCTCAGAGATATAGGTGAAGAAGGAGACCAGGTCAGGAAGCCGCAACTCGTTGAAGTCGATGGGGTGGTCGAACAGGTTTAGCCCGACAGCCGGCATGTTCACACTGGCACGACGGTAGGTATCGCGCAGCGGCAACACATGCATGGCAACATGGTCCAGCAAGTGGTTGAGGCGATCCTGGACCTCGTCACGATCGGCCCTCTCGCGCTCCAGCCGGCTCGCCTGACCGCCTATCGTATCTCCCGCTTTCTGCAACAACGCCGCCGACGCCTCAAGCATCTTTGTGGTGGATGCCTGCCGCTTTTGAAGCTCCGTGAACTCCCGCACATAGAGGAGGAGCATGGCACTCCTCTCCTCCTTGAGCTCACGGAGCTCGATGTCCTTGGCCCTGAGCTCCGCATCCTTGGCCTGGAGCTCCTCTGTCAGAGGCCTCACCTCAGACTCCGTGATCTGGTGCGCCGCAATGGAACCAGGTAAAAGAAATGGGGAGAGCAAGCAAAGCGGGCGACACAGCTGAAAGGTAATGCAATCTACGGGAAGGCGGAGGGAGCCATCCGAGGAGCGGGATGAATCTTTTGGTTTTCACCATGGGAAAACCCCAGCCGACGAATTTTCACATCAGGGAGCAGTGGGTTTTACAGCCAGAGTCATCATGACTAATTGCTGTCGCGCCTGCTCCCGTCAAGAAAATAAAAATCCTGCCATGCCTGCAGCACCCAAAGACCAAAGCAACACAGCGGTGGATATTTAAATTTACCTGCCGGCAAGGAGAGAAAAAAAGGGGTGAAAAAACAAATGTGGCGGAGGCCTAGCTAATCGGTCGCACTAGGCCAACTAGCTAGCCACCGTGCTTCACTGATGTACTCGGCGGGAAAGGTGGGCTTTTGTGATTTGATGACTCATTTACTTGCTTCGGTGCTACGATTGAGGAGCACCCAAAAAACATGCGGTAGGGCGTCCCATGTCTCGGCAAGGAAGAAAATATGCATGCACCACCCTGGAGGACCTAGAAACCGCGCGGTAGGGTGTGCCATGTCTCGGCACGGAAGAAAAATGTGCGTGTGAAAATATACTGTATCAGACGTACTACCTATGGTTTGAACTCGGGACCCAGCCAGTCGGTCAAAAACACCCCACTAGCCACACAGCTTCATCATGCTAACGTGGCATGGAGGATAGGTGTGGTTAGCTCCGTCTCGACCAGCCACAACGTCTCTTGTTCTAGGCGATTCATCTATTTTCCAAGCATTTTTTAGTTATAATTAACACCACGGCAAGCTCGCGCTTCCCTTCTGTGTGCCCGTGCGTCTAAAGGTTGTACTAGATGGAGAGGAGAGAGAGATCACAGACATGGGACCCACCAGTAAGTGAGTCAATGTTCATGCACGTGTTGACGAGCCACTCCCTCTACTCTACTCAACGTAATACTATGTAAAATCAAGTTATACGACAAAGCCAACAACCATTGTTGTTTCAGGCCATCGACGTACGCTTTGTAGTACAGGTTGCCGGTTCAAATCTCGTCCTTCAGATTTGTTAGTTTTAGGTCCAAATTTGATCAATGACAAGTGGGACCCCCGTGTGTTGTTCCGATATTTCAGTGTAGGATGGTTTTTTTGCACAAACACTTTGCACGGTTAGACAAGTTACAACACCAGTTACATGTATTTCGCAAGTTTAGGAACAAAAAATGACTGGGGCATAGAACATCACGTGCTCCCCGCAGCTTAGATGCTATGGTGATACGAGATTTTACGTCGTTGGATATTAGATCCAATGGCTTGGGAGTAGTCTTTGTAATTGTGTGCAATTTCCAAACTCTCCAAGGGTTTTTTTTCAAAAAAAACATTCAGGCCTCGTGTGAGCTGCTGGATCTTGGATCCAACGGATCCCAGTAGCTCATATTAGGTGCTCCCCGCAACTTAATTAGCCGCTATGGTGATACGAGCATCTAGGTCATTGGACTGAGATCCAATGCCATGTGCGTAGTATTTGTACATTCTGCACAATTCCCAAACTCTTTAAGGCCTATATTGCCAAACATTCAAACCTCCTACTGCGAGCCGTTAGATCTCCCGAGAACTAGTATCACCATAGAATCTACGGTGTGGGAGCACCTCATATTCTCCCGTGCGAGAAAACATCAGGTGCTCTCGCAGCTTGGATGCTACGGTGATACGAGCTTCGAGGTTGTTCGATCTCAGATCCAATGGCATTTGAGTAGTCTTTGTGCTTGTGAGCAGTTCCTGAACTCTTTGGGGGGTTTTTCTGCAAAAAAAACATTCGAACCACCAAGGAGCTTTTGGATCTCAGATCCAATGGTTCCGAGGAGCTTGTATCACCACATCATCTAAGGTGTGGTAGCACGTGATATTCTTACATACAAGAGAATATGAGGTCTTCCCTCATCTTAGATGCTATGGTGATACGAGCTTCGAGGCCGTTGGATATGGGATCCAAGGGCATCTGAGTAGTTTTTGTACTAATTGTGTGCAATTCCCAAACTCATTAAGGTTTCTTGTAAAAATATTAAGACATCCTGTGAGCCGCTAGATCTCAGATCTACAAGCTCCAAGGAACTCCTATCACCATATAGCATCTAAGGTGTGGGGGCACATGATATTCTCCCAGGGGGGGGGGGGGGGGTGCACAACCCATCGGCGTTTGGGAGGGTGGGGACAAATATAATGTTCAAAAAATATAATCTAAACAATCCTAAATAGAGCTTCACAATTTTATATAAGGTCGAGGGGTTACCCCCCGACAATCTACATAGCTCCGCCTATGCAAGAGGTGTAGTGGGAACGTCTATGTGTGAGAGAGACGATGTGAGAAAGCGAGGTTAATTGAGTCATTTAGAGAGGGAGAGATCGAATGAGTGTGGCCTAGCGTACACTCGAATGTTAAAGATGATACATCGAGATATCATGCGGCGAAGCTGCTGTGAGGGCTGGAGGGAGATAGTTACCGAGAGAGTGGCCTAGATAGACTTTTTGTGCATGCACGGTGAAGGTGTTTTACAAAGGCAACGTATATGTCTTGAGAGAGAGAGGGAGGGTTAGTCATGGAGGGCATGACGAGGTTGTGTGTGAGAAATACATTTGATGAGAGTGTGAGGGCAGGTGTGTCATAAATGGAGATTGAAACGTGAAGATCGATCGAAATAATGAGCGCGCGTGTGTTGGATACCAATAACTCTATTAACAAAGAAATGAAGATCGATCGATACATGAAGTATGTGTGGTGGGGGGGGGGGGGGGGTGGGTCAATGGAGAGACCTAAACACAACATTTGCATGTACATAGTACTAGACTTAATATTCATGTTTCAGTTTACTGTGCATTTTAAATATTGAATTGAGGACCATGCATGGCTTACATTTTATTTTTGAATTCCTGTCATACATGCATGGTCTGGAAAAATAGATGCACTATACTTACTGGATTGTTGTTGTATTCGTGTGTGTGTGTGGTCATATGCTTGAATACATACAAAGTTTTCTCACCACCGTACCGTTCATCTTTTAAATTTGAATTTGCAATGAAAATCTTACTGTGGATACCATGAAATGTGAAATCCATGTTGAGATCACTATATCACAAACTCACTCTAATTCAAGAACTCGTCATAAATCAATTACCGTGCCTTTTGGAATGACCAGTTATTTGCAAGGAAAATACGGGCATTGTAATACATATAGATTCATTCGGCAATTTAAAAAAAGATTCCTTTTGCATTCTCGAATGGTAGTACCCAACGGCGTACCAGCTAGACCTGGGCTTGTGTCCTGCTGGTGGCGTGCGTGGTATGCGCATTAGCCAACCCCAACCAAAAGAACCGCAATATTAAACTATGCACCTCCACTTGAGCCTCCGCGTTTCGAGTCGAAATATCTGGCGGCTAGAATTCCAGCCCTAGGAAATTCCCCTCATGTCCCCGGTCCATAATGACTACCGATGAACAACTGAGGGATGCTTTAGTAACTAGCCCAGGTTACCTACCGTGCCGAGCATGGTTCAATTCCCTCAGTCGCCGTTACCCAAGGTCACCCGTCAACTCTAAAGCCTAGTACTAATAGTACTACACCAGGATGAGCATAGAATGGAGCTCCGTTTGTTCATGCTAGAGTTACTATATCACGCAATGCACTGGTACGAAGGGATTATCCTTTTACTTTGCATATATAACTTGTCTGAAGTCTAACTAAGCAAAATGTTTGACCAAATCCTTTCTTAAGAAATATTAACATCTACAACAGTAAAGACTTATCGCTTGAAAGTTTATTTCATGATGTAGGTAATGATATTGTTTCGAATCCTGGATTTTAAATTCCAGAAAATCCAAAACTCACCTGAAATTCATGAAATCGAGCATGGTCTCGTGATATGGCACAAATAGGCGGTCGTAATGTTTTTGTTCAATTTGAGAGAAGCTGCTTATGAAAAGTTGCACAAATGAAGAGCCAAGGTATTTTGGAACAAAGACCAATCACGTTAACGCGAATGGTTTCACTATTCAAACCGTGGGCGTTAGACCTACGTGCCTCCATGCGTCCCGCTTCTCATCGGCAGGTGCTGTCTAAGCAAGCGTGTGAGTCGACGGGAGGTGTGCGAGCAGACCGCTATGCCGGCTGACCGGGAGGCGTGTGACTAGGCCGCTGCGTGCTACTTCTTGAGCTTGCGTTGGTTTTTCCCTTGAAGAGGAAAGGGTGATGCAGCAAAATAGAGATAAGTATTTCCCTCAGTTTGAGAACCAAGGTATCAATCCAGTAGGAGACAACGCACAAATCACCGAATACCTGCACAAACAATCAAACAACTTGCACCCAACGCGATAAAGGGGTTGTCAATCCCTTCACGGTTATTTGCAAAAGTGAGATCTGATAGAGATAGATAAAACTAAACAAAAGATAAAGTAAATATTTTTGGTTTTTTTTGGTTTATAGATCTGAAAATAAAAGATTGCAAAATAGTAGATCGGAAAGTAATATGATGGAAAATAGACCCGGGGGCCATAGGTTTCACTAGAGGCTTCTCTCAAGATAGAAAATATTACGGTGGGTGAACAAATTACTGCCGAGCAATTGATAGAAAAGCGCAAAGTTATGACGATATCTAAGGCAATGATCATGAATATAGGCATCACGTCCGTGTCAAGTAGACCGAAACGATTCTGCATCTACTACTGTTACTCCACACATCGACCGCTATCCAGCATGCATCTAGAGTATTAAGTTCATAAAGAATGGAGTAACGCATTAAGTAAGATGACATGATGTAGAGGAAATAACTCAAGCAATATGATGAAAACCCCATCTTTTTATCCTCGATGGCAACAATACAATACGTGCCTTGCTGCCCCAACTGTCACTGGGAAAGAACACCGCAAGATTGAACCCAAAGCTAAGCACTTCTCCCATTGCAAGAAAAACCAATCTAGTTGGCCAAACCAAACCGATAGTTCGATGAGAATTACAAAGATATCAAATCATGCATAAAAGAATTCAGAGAAGATTCAAATAATATTCATAGATAAGCTGATCATAAATCCACAATTCATCAGATCTCGGCAAACACACCGGAAAAAAGTATTACATCGAATAGATCTCCAAGAACATTGAGGAGAACATGGTATTGAGAATCAAAGAGACAGATGAAGCCATCTAGCTACTAGCTATGGACCCGTAGGTCTGAGGTAAACTACTCACGCTTCATCAGAAGGGCAATGGTGTTGATGTAGAAGCCCTCCGTGATCGAATCCCCCTCCGGCAGGACGCCGGAAAAGGCCCCTAGATGGGATCTCACGGGTACAGAAGGTTGCGGCGGTGGAAAAGTATTTTTGTGGATGCCTCTGGTAGTTTGGGCATATAAGAGTATATATAGGCGAAAGAATTAGGTCAGGAGGTGCACGAGGGGCCCACAAGGGTGGGGGGCGCGCCCTACCCCGCTGGGCGCACCCTCCGTCCTTGTGGCCACCTCGTGGCTCCTCCGACTTCATCTCCAAGTCTCCTGGTTTCCTTCTGGTCCAAGAAAGATCATCGCGAAAGTTTTATTCCGTTTGGTATTCTTTTTCTGCGAAACTCAAAAACAAGGAAAAAACAGAAACTGGCACTGGGCTCTAGGTTAATAGGTTAGTCCGAAAAATAATATAAATAGCATATTAATGCATATAAAATATCCAAAACAGATAACATAATAGCATGGAACAATAAAAAATTATAGATACGTTGGAGACGTATCAAGCATCCCCAAGCTTAATTCCTGCTCGTCCTCGAGTAGGTAAATGATAAAAACAAAAATTTTGATGTGGAATGCTACCTAACATATTTATCCATGTAATTTCTTTATTGTGGCATGAATGTTCAGATCCGTATGATTCAAAACAAAAGTTTAATATTGACATAAAAACAATAATACTTCAAGCATACTAACAAGATAATTATGTCTTCTCAAAATAACATGGCCAAAGAAAGCTTATCCCTACAAAATCATATAGTCTGGCTATGCTCCATCTTCATCACACAAAATATTTAAATCATGCACAACCCCGATGACAACCAAGGAATTGTTTCATACTTTTGATGTTCTCAAACTTTTTCAACTTTCACGCAATACATGAGCGTGAGCCATGGACATAGCACTATAGGTGGAATAGAAGGTGGTTGTGGAGAAGACAAAAAGAAGGAGATAATCTCACCTCAACTAGGCATATTAACGGGCTATGGAGATGCCCATCAATAGATATCAATGTGAGTGAGTAGGGATTGCCATGCAACGGATGCACTAGAGCTATAAGTTTATGAAAGCTCAAAAAAGAAACTAAGTGGGTGTGCATCCAACTCGCTTGGTCACGAAGACCTAGGGCAATTTGAGGAAGCCCATCATTGGAATATACAAGCCAAGTTCTATAATGAAAATTCCCACTAGTATATGAAAGTGACAACATAGGAGACTCTTTATCATGAAGATCATGGTGCTACTTTGAAGCACAAGTGTGGTAAAAGGATAGTAACGTTGCCCCTTCTCTCTTTTCTCTCATTTTTTTTCTTTTTCTCTCTTTTTTTTCTTCTTCTTTTTTTATTTGGGCCTTCTCTCATTTTTTTGGCCTCTTTTTTTTCGTCTGGAGTCTCATCCCGACTTGTGGGGGAATCATAGTCTCCATCATCCTTCTCATAACATGGGACAATGCTTTAATAATGAAGATCATCACACTTTTATTTACTTACAACTCAAGAATTACAACTCCATACTTAGAACAAAATATGACTCTATATGAATGCCTCCGACGGTGTACCGGGATGTGCAATGAATCAAGAGTGACATGTATGAAAGAATTATGAACGGTGGCTTTGCCACAAATACGATGTCAACTACATGATCATGCAAAGCAATATGACAATGATGGAACATGTCATAATAAACGGAACGGTGGAAAGTTGCATGGCAATATATCTCGGAATGGCTATGGAAATGCCATAATGGGTAGGTATGGTGGCTGTTTTGAGGAAGGTATATGGTGGGTGTATGGTACCGGCGAAAGTTGCGCGGCACTAGAGAGGCTAGCAATGGTGGAAGGGTGAGAGTGCGTATAATCCATGGACTCAACATTAGTCATAAAGAACTCACATACTTATTGCAAAAATCTATTAGTTATCGAAACAAAGTACTACGTGACGAAGACATGTACCTAGGGTAGGGTAAAAGGCCTGACCTAGACACCCTTCCCTGAGGACACTGCTCTAAAGCCAAGGACATTCAAAGGATAGCATCATCTACCGACTGAAATCACCACAGGGTGCAACCCACTCGACCAACAGTTCACTCGGATAACCCAATTCCATTCGACCGGGGTGTACTCACTCGAGCACATCAGAAACCACTCGGAAGACAGAAGATCTAAGGTCACTCAGGATGGCAATGGTCAGGCGTTCACTCCATAGTCTTAATGATCATTTATTTGCCTTTATTGCTGGCGTTATCAGTAACGTCCTGTCTTTATGGACATTGAACCCCTTGTAACGTGGGAGGGCTGGGGTCCTGGCGCACTCTATATAAGCCACCCCCCTCCACTGGCACAGGGGTTCGCACCCCCTGTAACTTCACGCATAATCCAATTGACCGAGCCTCCGGGCACCGAGACGTAGGGATGTTACTTCCTCCGAGAAGGGCCTGAACTCGTAAATCTTGCGTGCACAACCTCATCGTAGCTAGGATCTTGCCTCCTCATACCTACCCCCTATTCTACTGTCAGACTTAGAACCACGACAGTTGGCGCCCACCTTGGGGCAGGTGTCTTAGCGACTTTACGGTGAGGTTGCGATTTTTTCCAACTCCCATCATCATGGTTTCGGGTGGAGGTTTGGCTGAGGGCCACGAGATCCGTCTCGGCGCACTCGTCTTCATCGCCGACGACTCCGCCTGGCTCTAGGAGGCCCCCCTCGACGTCGAGACGTTCCCCGTCCGCGGGGCGACGCACTTTCACGCATGTGTCTGTGGCGTCCTTCTGCGGTAGCCGTCATCCCAATACCGGTCGGTTCCTACGGCGTCTTCGTTCCCCGCTGTTCGCCGTCGCAAGCGATCCGGTCGATCGCAGCTTCAGCGGTGGGTGAAGCATGCGGTGGCACGTCTGTCGGCCACCCCTCAAATCGCGGCGATCGAGCCCGATGAATCTCTCTACAGCCTGTTCGATCTGTCGACTGGCTCCATCGAGACTCTGTCCGAGTGCAACAGCAGTGATCCTGCGGCGGAGGTCCTGATGGTCGACACGCCGCGTAGCCCACCTGGCATGCGTCGCAACAGAGGCGGCGACGACGGTGGCGATCCGTCGCGTGTTCACGAGGAATACCACCCCGAAACCCTCTCTTCACAGCGGAGGGAGGAACTTCACCGCCGTAACGAGGAAGCACTCCACATGCCCATCATCGAAGAGACCTTTGAGGCTCGGGCCTTGGAGGCAGCGCGCTTGGCCACTTTGGCTGAACGCACTCGACTGGAAAATCTTCAGCATGCACTCGACAAACGTGCTCGGCAGCAGATTCCTGAGTCCAGTCGACGGCGGCAATTGTTCCTTCCTGAACCTCAGGTATACCGCACTCCTATTCAGAATCTTGCGGCTGCAGCTCGTATAGCAGAGTCCATCCAGCCATCCCAGTCGGAAGCTGGACGAGGTTTGATGCAGATCCAGGCCTTGCTCCAGGCGGCAGGAGACCAAAACACTGCGGTATCTCAGTCGCGTAACAGAATCCATAGCAGATCTGTGGTGGCTGACACAGTTCAATCGGCTCACAGCCCAAGATCGCCTCCGCGGCGTGAGGGGCGGATGCATCGCCAAGATCAGCACTTGGGTCGGAACCACGAGCAGTACGATCATCGGCTCGGCCGTAATGACCGCCGTCGAGCGCCTACGCCCCCTCCGAGAAGCGGATCATATGTGCCCCGGCACTATGATGACAGGCACCCATACAGCGGAGAGCGAAGGACGCCGATCGACCCAAGAGAGCCAGGGTTTGATGCGAGGTTAATTTTGGTGCAAGGTTTGGTCGACAGGAACCGAGCACACAGAGAGGGGCAAGGCAGAGATCGACCGAGTGGAAGCAGAATACATGTTTCGGGTTCCGAGTGTTTTAGCAGAGCCATCAGAGCCGCTGAGATCCCCCCCCCAACTTCAGGTTGGCGATTGGGGTTAGTAAGTTCACCGGTGAGTCGAAGCCTGACACTTGGCTGGAAGATTACTGAGTGGCTGTTCAGATCGGTGGTGGAAATGATGAGGTAGCTATGAAACATCTTCCTCTCATGCTGGAAGGATTGGCCAAAGCATGGCTGAATCAGTTGGCTCTAGGCAGTATATTCAGCTGGGAAGAGTTAACCCGAGTGTTTATCAGGACATTCGAGGGCACATGCAAACGACCTGCGGGGTTGACGGAATTGCAACATTGTGTACAGAAGCCGAATGAAACTCTGAGGGATTACATCCAAAGATGGACCACTTTGCACCACACAGTAGAAAATGTATCCCAACACCAAGCAGTTTGTGCCTTCAAGGAGGGCGTTCGGTATCGAGAGCTTAACCTGAAATTCGGTCGGACAGGAGATATGTCACTGACCCGAATGATGGAAATAGCCACCCGGTACGCTAATGGTGAAGAAGAGGATCGACTCTGCAGTGGAAAGGGCAAACCAGTCGCCCAAGACGCCGGAGGGGGTCGGAAGCAGAAACGCAAAGCCGAGCCAGCAGGTCTAGGTGAAGCTGCAGTTGTAACTCAAGGGAAATTCAAGGGAAAGCCCAAAGGACCTTGGATCCCCAAGAAGGTGAAAGATCAGGCAGGGAATGATGTGTTGGACTTGCCATGTCACATTCACACTAAGAAGGATGAAGAGGGTAATCTGATTTATCCCAAACATACCACTCGACAATGTCGGCTCCTGATCCAGCAGTTCCGAGAGAAACAGCCCAATGAAAAGGAAAAAGAGTCTGACAAGGATGGTGACAAGGAAGAAGATGATGACGGTTTCCCTAACGTCAATTCCACTTTGATGATTTTTGCTGACATTGAAAGTAAAAGTCGACTGAAAGTCATCAACAGAGAGGTAAACATGGTTGCTCCGGCAACTACGACATATTTGAAATGGTCAAAGACTCCCATCACATTCGACCAATCTGACCACCCACCGCACGTCGCCACCCCCGGGAGGCAAGCGTTGGTGGTCGACCCAGTCGTTGGGGGCACCCGACTGACCAAAGTCTTGATGGATGGTGGCAGCGGCTTGAACATTTTGTATGCTGAGACCCTTCGTGGGATGGGCATTCCGATGTCCAAGCTCAGTGAGAGCAACATGCGGTTCCACGGTGTCATTCCAGGGAAGAAAGCTGATTCACTCGGCCAGATCGCTCTTGACGTGGTTTTCGGTGACTCAAAGAATTACCGTAAGGAGAAGTTGACATTTGAAGTTGTGGATTTTCACAGTGCCTATCATGCTATTCTGGGCAGAACTGCATATGCCCATTTCATGGCTCGACCGTGTTACGTGTACCTCAAGCTGAAGATGCCTGGCCCCAGGGGCGTGATCACAGTCACTGGTAATCGGCAACGAACAGAAGAGTGCCTCCAGAAGGGCTCTAAGATAGCCGATGAACAGATGGCAGCAATAGAAATGGAAGAATATAAGAAGACTACAGATCCGAGTGATTTGTTGCGCGCTAAGAAGCCTGCTTCAGAGTCTGCATTTCAGTCGTCTGGTGAAACAAAGCCCGTTCACATTCACCCGACCGATCCCAGTGCTGCTCCGACTCATATCTCAACAACACTCGACAGCAAATAGGAAGAAGCGCTCATCTAGTTCCTCCGTGAGAACTGGGACATCTTCGCATGGAAGCCGTCTGACATGCCAGGTGTACCCAGGGGACTGGCTGAGCATCATTTGCGAGTCGATCCAAAGGCAAAACCCGTGAAAGAGCATCTCCATCGGTCCACTGCGGAAAAGAGAAAGGCAATCGGCGAAGAGGTGGCTTGGCTTTTGGCAGCTGAGTTCATCCACGAAATTTACCACTCCGAGTGGCTCGCCAATGTTGTCATGGTTCCCAAGAAGGACGATTCACTTCGTATGTGCATTGATTTCAAGCATATCAATCGGGCCTGCCCGAAAGATCATTTTCCTCTCCCCCGCATCGATCAGATAGTCGACTCGACTGCGGGATGTGAGTAATTGTCCTTCCTGGATGCATATTCCGGGTACCATCAGATCCGACTGTATGGACCTGATAAAATAAAAACAGCTTTATCACCCCATTCGGGTGCTTTTGCTACATCACCATGCCCTTTGGTCTCAAGAATGCAGGTGCCACATTCATGCGCATGATACAGAAGTGTCTGCTAGCTCAAATCAGTCAGAATGTGGAAGCATACATGGATGACATCGTGGTTAAGTCGCGCAAAGATTCTGACCTGCTGACTGACCTTGCCAAAACCTTTGCCAATTTGAGAAGATATGATATCAAGCTTAATCTGTCGAAGTGTACATTTGGAGTTCCAGGTGGAAAGTTACTCGGTTTCCTCGTTTCCGAACGTGGGATCGATGCAAACCCAGAGAAAGTTGGTGCAATCCTCCGAATGAAATGCCCTGTGCGTGTACACGACGTTCAAAAACTTACTGGTTGTTTGGCCGCTTTGAGTCGATTCATCTCTCGTCTCGGCGAAAAGGCATTACCTCTTTACCGACTGATGAAGAAATCTGATATGTTCGAGTGGACTCCTGAAGCTGACGTAGCGTTTGCAGAGCTCAAAGCCCTGCTTTCCACCCAGCCGGTGCTTGCTGCTCCAATCAGCAAAGAGCCTTTACTGCTTTATATAGCAGCCACTAGACAGGTTGTCAGTACAGTACTCACGGTCGAGCGGGAAGAAGAAGGTAAAACCTACAAGGTTCAATGCCCAGTGTACTATATTTCTGAAGTCTTAACCCCATCCAAGCAGAGATATCCACATTATCAGAAGCTTGTCTATGGAATTTACTTGACCACAAAGAAGGTTGCACATTACGTCTCAGATCATTCGATTACAGTCGTCAGCGATGCTCCGTTGTCAGAAATTTTGAACAACAGAGATGCAACTGGTCGAGTGGCAAAGTGGGCGATTGAACTCCTTCCGCTGGATATTAAGTTTGAGGCAAAGAAAGCGATCAAATCTCAAGCAATAGCAGATTTCCTCGTCGAGTGGATTGAACAGCAGTTACCGACCCAGATACAGTCGGAACATTGGACTATGTTCTTCGACGGGTCCAAGATATTGAATGGTTCAGGCACTGGAGTAGTCCTGGTATCTCCACGAGGCGACAACCTCAGATATGTTCTCCAGATTCACTTTGATTCCTCCAACAATGAAGCTGAATATGAGGCACTCCTGTACGGGTTGCGTATGGCCATTTCACTCGGCGTCCGCCGCCTAATGGTTTACGGTGACTCAGATTTAGTGGTTAATCAAGTGATGAAGGAGTGGGACGTCAGGAGCCAAGCTATGACTGGTTATTGCAATGCTGTGAGAAAGTTAGAAAAGAAGTTTGAAGGGCTAGAGCTCCACCATATACCCCAACTGAAGAATCAAGCAGCTGATGACTTGGCGATAGGTTCCAAGCGGGAGCCTATTCCCAGCAATGTGTTTTTGGAGCATATTCACGCACCATCAGTTCAAGAAGATCCCTTCACTGAAGAGCCCCCACAGCCTAAAAGTTCCACTGATCCGACTGAAGTTGAAATCCCAGCTGTGGTCGACTTGATCATGGAAGTTTTGATCGTTATTCCTGATTGGACAGTGCCGTATATCGCATATATTCTCAGGAAAGAGCTTCCAGAGAATGAAGAAGAGGCTCGCCAGATTGTCCGTCGATCCAAAGCCTTCACGGTAATGGGGGGGGGGGCAACTCTATAGAGAAAGTGTCACTGGGGTCGTTCAGAAATGCATCACTCCGGAAGAAGGCCGAATGATCCTCGATGATATTCACTCGGGGACCTGTGGTCACCATGCGTCTTCTCGGGCCATCGTGGCCAAAGCGTATCGAGCAGGGTTTTATTGGCCGCGGGCAAATGAGATGGCAAAGGGAATAATTGACAAATGTGAGGGCTGTCAGTTCTACTCCAACATGTCCCACAAACCTGCTTCAGCCTTGAAGACCATTCCACTCGTCTGGCCATTCGCTGTTTGGGGTTTAGATATGGTAGGACCTCTGAAGACTGGCAGGAGTGGTTTCACCCATGTGCTTGTAGCAGTCGACAAGTTCACTAAATGGATCGAAGCTAAACCTATCAAAAACCTGGATGCAAGTACTGCTGTCAGCTTCATCAGAGGGTTAACATTTAGGTATGGAGTTCCACACAGCATCATCACGGATAATGGGTCAAACTTTGATTCTGATGAGTTCCGAGCTTTCTGTGCGTCCCAAGGTACTCGGGTCGACTATGCTTCAGTTGCCCACCCTCAGTCGAATGGACAAGCAGAAAGAGCGAATGGTTTGATTCTCAAAGGGCTGAAACCTCGATTGATGCGCGACCTCAAGCATGCGGCCGGCGCTTGGGTGGATGAGCTACCGTCAGTCCTTTGGGGATTAAGAACAACACCAAATTGGTCGACTGGTCGAACCCCCTTCTTCATGGTCTATGGGGCTGAGGCTGTGCTGCCGAGTGACTTGCTTCACAATGCACCCCGAGTAGAACTTTTTTCAGAAGCCGAAGCAGAACGAGCTCGAGAAGTTGCTGTTGATCTTCTAGAAGAAGAAAGAGAGATGGCCTTGATCCGATCGACCATTTATCAGCAAGACCTTCGTCGATTATATGCCAGAAATGTGAAGGGTCGAGCATTTCAGGAAGGGGACCTTGTGCTCCGAGTGGACCAGCAACGGCCTCACAAACTTGCCCCCGCTTGGGAAGGTCCCTTCATCGTCACCAAGGTGCTCCACAATGGAGCATATCACCTCTACAATGTGGAGCATAATAAAGACGAGCCACGCGCTTGGAATGCGGAGCTACTCCACCGTTTTTATACTTAAGTATTCAGACTGATGAGATGTATTAAAGAGTACCTTTCAGTTCGTTTATCAAAGACATGGTTTTACAGTCTCCTAGATGATTGTTGTTACTAATACATGTGTCCAAAATCCCCCAGTGGGTGGCTTAGCCACGAATCCGATTCGCCTAAGTTCAAAAAATCCTACTGAGTGATGAGCAACCCTCTCACTTGGAGGCTTAGCTGCGGTCCTGTACTCGCCTAAGTTTGTAAAATCCTACCGAGTGATGAGTAATCCTCTCACTCGGGGGCTTAGCTGCAGTCCTGTACTCGCCTAAGTTTGTAAAATCCTACCGAGTGATGAGCAACCCTCTCACTCGGGGGCTTAGCTACAGTCCTGTACTCGCCTAAGTTTGTAAAATCCTACCGAGTGATGAGCAACCCTCTCACTCGGGGGCTTAGCTCAGTCCTGTACTCGCCTAAGTTTGTAAAATCCTACCGGTGATGAGCAACCCTCTCACTCGGGGGCTTAGCTGCAGTCCTGTACTCCCTAAGTTTGTAATCCCGATGATGAGCAACCCTCTCACTCGGGGGCTTAGCTGCAGTCCTGTACTCGCCTAAGTTTTAAATCCTACCGAGTGAAGGCACCCCCTCTCACTCGGGGGCTTAGCTGCGTCCTTATACCCGCCTAAGTTTGTAAAATCCTACAGTGATGAGCAACCCTCTCACTCGGGGGCTTAGCTGCAGTCCTTTACTCGCCTAATTTGTAAAATCCTACCGAGTGGATGAGCAACCCTCTCACTCGGGGGCTTAGCTGCAGTCCTGTACTCGCCTAAGTTTGTAAAATCCTATCCTACGAGTGATGAGCAACCCTCTCACTCGGGGCTTAGTGCAGTCCTGTACTCGCCTAAGTTTGTAAAATCCTACCGAGTTGATGAGCAACCCTCTCACTGGGCTTAGCTGCAGTCCTGTCTCGCCTAAGTTTGTAAAATCCTACCGAGTGATGAGCAACCCTCTCACTCGGGGGCTTAGCTGCAGTCCTGTACTCGCCTAAGTTTGTAAAATCCTACCGATGTAAGAGCAACCCTCTCACTCGGGGGCTTAGCTGCGGTCCTATAAACCCTCCTAATTTGTAAAATCCTACCGAGTGAAGAGCAACCCTCTCACTCGGGGGCTTAGCTGCGGTCCTGTACCCGCCTAAGTTTAAAAAATCCTACCAAGTGATGAGCAACCCTCTCATTCGGGGGCTTAGCTGCGGTCCTGTACTCGCCTAAGTGTAAAACACGCTCCATCCTGATCTGCAAGGACGACGAGGTGCAGGTCGTCCGCGATGCTCTCCTCAGAACTGCATCACAAGAACAAAGGTCTGTATCGAGTGAAGATACAAGTTCCACTCGGAAATAAAAACAAGCATATTTAAGGGCAAACTAAGTTCGGACGAAGGAGTTTAAAGTACTCGAGCATCAGGCCCGAAGGAGTTTTACGGTTACAAAATCACTCGGCATACCGAGGCAAATTGAATCGGATCATAAAAGTTTCGTTCACTCCGCAGGGGGGCTGGCAGGCTCGACAAACTCGTCCAGGTCGATTCCATCTGCAATTCGAGTAGCAGCAGCAATGAAGGTCTCCATGAAAGACTGGAAGTCAAGTTTCTTGGTATTGGCAACCTTGATTGCTGCTAGCTTCTCTTCTCTGGCTTCCTTGCTGTGAACACGAACCAGGGACAGAGCTACGTCAGCACCGCATCGAGCAGAGGACTTCTTCCACTCCTGCACTTGACCGGGAATCTCGTTGAGTCGAGTCATCAGAGACTCGAGGTCATTTTGGAGCGTTTCCCTTGGCCAGAGCGCTGTGTCGATCCGCGACACCGCAACCTTGAGTCGAGCAAGGTAATCCATGGCGCTGGCAAGGCGAGATTCCAGTCGGAGCACGTTCATGGCAGCTTCATCTTTAACAGGGGAGTTGATGGGGTCCAAGCTCGTCTCGACTCGCCCAGTCTCTTCCTCGAAGTCTTGACAGAATTCTGCACTCGCAGAGAAATAATGAGTCGACAGCAGTATGATGAGTCAACGAAAGCAAACCAATCGGACAGAGAAAAGTACCTTCAAGCACGAGGAATAATTTTTGGGTGAGTCCTCCCAGATAGTTCTCCAGCTCGTCCCTCCTGCGGGTGATGTCTTCCACTTTGTCGGTCAGGGTTCGTTTGTCCTTCTTCAGACGAGTCACCTCTTTGTTAGCTTCATCAAGAGAAGCCTTCAGCTTGGTATTCTCCTCCTCCAACTTTCCGACTGAGGCCATCTTTTGGTCGGCAAGTGCCGTTTTGTCTTCGGCGGTTTTCTTTGCAGCCGCAAGGTCAAGGTCCTTCTTCTCCAAAGCCTATCTCATTGTTTCTAGAAAGAATAACATTTGAATCAGAAAAAGGAGGAGAAAAGATGGCAAGAGAACTAGTCGACAAGCTTTCCTTACCAGCAGCATCATCCTTAGCCTTCTGCAAGTTGTTTTGAGCCAACTCCAGATCAAGATTGAGCTGGATTTGCTTCTGCTCCAAGTTAGCGAACCGGGCCCCAAGATCACAAGATTTCTGTGTTCAGAAGATTGTCAGTCGGCAGACACAAAGATTGGTTGCTTCCGAGCAATAAAGTAGCAAGTTCAAATAGTTCTAAGACTACTGCCGAATCAAACATTCGACAATAGTCTCGGGGACTACACCCAGTGGGTGCACTCAGCATGCCCGCACTGGTCCGACTTTTTCAATCGACTTGGTCCGTCCAGTCAAAAAAAAACTCAGACCATAGCCGACTGCCCGCAGTCGACTACGGTCTCGGGGACTACACCCAGTGGGTGCACTCAGTGTGCTCCCACTGGTAAAGGTTCCACTCGGCATGATCTGCCCAGACCAAGTGGAAAAGTTCTGTTCAAAGACCCCCGTCGAATCAAACATTCGACGGCGGTCTCGGGGACTACACCCAGTGGGTGCACTCAGCGTGCCCCCACTGGTTCAGAGATTCAATCAACACAACCTAGTCGACTCAAGTGGAAAAACTACTCAACAGAAATTAAAACACCCAGTGGGTGTACAGACTGACAATGGGTGTACAATTAAGGTTCCAAAACGCTCATCCACGGACGTCTTGTAGATAAAGCAGCAGCTTCTAAATATTATATCCTAACAGAATAAGCGTCAAGATGGAGTTCAGTCGGAAGTAAGCTAACCTGGACATTGGCCTGAAGTGCTGAGCTGGCATCATAGGCAGCTTGACTGGCCTCGCGCACCACTTTCATCTGCTCCATCATAATGCCTGCCTGGCGTATAGCTTCCTTGGCAGCACTCACTTGGTCTTCTGGGACGGGATGGGCGGTGAAAAGTGGAGTCGGTGTATCAGTTGCAGTAGCTTGAGAGCTTGAGGCATGAAGTTGCACAGATGAAGCAAGGGCCGGCACAGTCGACGTTGAAGGACGACCACTCGACAAGGGATTCGCAAAAGTAACAGAGGCACGGTTGAAGTCCCCGGATTGCTGGATAGTTGGTTCCGTCACCGGCGTCGACTGAGGCGTCTTGCTAGCTGGTACCTTTTTGACCGAGGTCCTGCTCCTCCTTCCCACAAGCTTCTGTGGCTCATCTTCATCGTCGTCTTGAAGTTCAATAACATTTTGTGGAGCTGCAAAAGAATCGACCACAAGAGTTCAGTCGACTGTAGAATCGGCTAGCAAAGAAAAGACGAGATAACAGGGGTCATACCCGCTTTGGATGTGACCGCGTCCTCCATCTCCTCGTCACCATCATCTTTGTAAGCAGAAGTCCCGGAGGTAGCAGCGCTGCAAATCTCAAGGTTCACTCGGTCAAGCAAGTGAATAGGTCGACAACTGATATAAGATTCTTGGAGCAAAGGGTGAAAACGAAACACTTACGCAGAGGCGACGGGAACGTCAACCTTGATCTTGGGCAAGGCCTTCCGTGGTTTCGACGGCGCGGTCTTGAGCTGCTTCGGAGCCTTCTCAGTCGGCACCGGAGAAGATGTCCGAGTGCGCTTCGAAGTCTGTCCAGTCGGTGCTGCCACCTTACCCCGGATACTTGCTGGGTCGTGCTTATGCTTGGAACGCTTTTCCACGCGAGGTGGAGAATCGACCTCCTCACCACTGCTCGAGTTTTCGTGCTCTTCATCACTCTCGCCATCAGAGTTCCAGTCGCCGCTGTCGCCTCCGCTCTCTTCTCCTTCCTGGATCTGCTCCCCGTTGGGCATCGAGTACATCTCAGTATATATCTGCGAAGCAAAGAATTGAACAAGCTTCAGTCGGTTCCAAAGACAGTTTACAAATTGGAGTAAAAGTCACTCGGCATCGAAGGTCAGACCTTGTCTGGTTCGTTATCAGCGTCGAGTGGCGGAATTCTCCTGGACCCCCTGGGGTTGTCTTTGTTTCCAGTGATACCCTGCAGCCACTGCGCCACCGTCTCCTCGGCAACTTCCTCCGGGTGGTATCATCGGCACTCGAGTACATCCACATAGGATGATCGCAGGCCTGGAGCGGCTGGATGCGGCGAGTGAGAAACACCTCTAGGAAATCCATGCCGGTCACACCATCGCGGACAAGTTGGATTACTCGTTCAACTAATATAGTCACCTCCACCTTTTCTGCTGGAGTCACTTTCAAGGGAAAGGGCTTCTCAATTCGCCCCATGGTGAAGGGGGGAAGGCCAGTCGACTGACCAGGAGTTGGTTTGTCCTTACAATAAAACCAGGTCGACTGCCACCCTCTGACCGAATCGGGAAGAGTCATAGGTGGAAAAGTGCTTTTACCTCTCATCTGGATTCCTAGAGCTCCGCACATCTGGATCACGTGCGTCCTCTCATCACTCGAATTAGCCTTTTTCACAGACTATGAGCGGCAAGTAAAGATGTGTTTGAAGAGACCCCAATGCGGTCGACAACCCAGGAAATTCTCACACATGGAGACAAACACAGCGAGGTATGTGATGGTGTTCGGGGAAAAGTGATGAAGTTGGGCTCCAAAAAAGTTCAGAAAACCTCAGAAAAAAGGATGAGGGGGCAGAGAAAAACCACGGTCGACGTGGGTCGCAAGGAGGACGCACTCACCCTCCTGCGGCTGCGGCTCGGTCTCATCACCTGGCAGCCTCCAGGATCCATGAGCGATCAAGCCCCCCTCAACCAGATCCTCCAGATCCTCTTGCTGAATCGTGGATCGAATCCAGTCGCCCGGGATCCAGCCGGGTGGCAGGCCAGATCTCGACGACGATCCCCCCGACTTGTCTTCTTGCCCTTCGCTGCCGCCGTCGCTTTCTTCGCACGCTCCAGGGCCGCCGTCTTCTCCTTCCCCATCGCGGCAGGCTGCGCTTGGACGGGGCGGCAGCGTCGAAGGTGGTGGTGAATGCGGTGGAGAAACAGGGGAAGAAAAAGAGGATGGAGAGCACAGTGCCAGACTCATCGGCCCGGACGCCTTATATGGGCCTGCCCCCGAGTGGCTGACTCGTGGGCCCAGGCAATCCAGTCAAATCCCGCAACAGTCGCGCGCTCGATACATGGCGAAAAAGCTAGCATGAGAATCGAGGCGTCCCTGCCTAATCTGCTCCGTTTACTGCGGTACTCTCCGTTCCGCGCGCTTCTCCAAATTTCGAATCCCGTGAGATCCGGGAGCGGCAGTGTGACCAATCGCGCTGAGGATTTTATACCATACCAACACTCAGAGCTTATCAGCAAAATTCACTCGACAACCCCTGAATGGACCCAGGCGACTGAAAATGAAGTTGAAGTTTTTACATAGATCACCGGCCCGGTTAAAATGCCTCTGAAGCATATAAATCGGGTCGGAACCACCTTCAACCCCTTCTCCACTCGGACCCAGATCCATTCGGGGGCTAATGACGAAGACATGTACCTAGGGTAGGGTAAAAGGCCTGACCTAGACACCCTTCCCCGAGGACACTGCTCTAAAGCCAAGGACATTCAAAGGATAGCATCATCTACCGACTGAAATCACCACAGGGTGCAACCCACTCGACCAACAGTTCACTCGGATAACCCAATTCCATTCGACCGGGGTGTACTCACTCGACCACATCAGAAACCACTTGGAAGACAGAAGATCTAAGGTCACTCAGGATGGCAATGGTCAGGCGTTCACTCCGTAGTCTTAATGATCATTTATTTGCCTTTATTGCTGGCGTTATCAGTAACGTCCTGTCTTTATGGACATTGAACCCCTTGTAACGTGGGAGGGCTGGGGTCCTGGCGCACTCTATATAAGCCACCCCCCTCCACTGGCACAGGGGTTCGCACCCCCTGTAACTTCACGCATAATCCAATCGACCGAGCCTCCGGGCACCGAGACGTAGGGCTGTTACTTCCTCCGAGAAGGGCCTGAACTCGTAAATCTTGCGTGCACAACCTCATCGTAGCTAGGATCTTGCCTCCTCATACCTACCCCCTATTCTACTGTCAGACTTAGAACCACAACACTACGCGCATGCTCCTAGGGGGATAGATTGGTAGGAAAATACCATCGCTCGTCCCCGACCACCACTCATAAGGAAGACAATCAATAAATAAATCGTGCTCCGACTTCATCACATAACGGTTCACCATACGTGCATGCTACGGGAATCACAAACCTTAACACAAGTATTTATCAAATCCACAATTACTCACTAGCATAACTCTAATATCACCATCTTTATATCTCAAAACAATCATAAGGAATCAAACTTCTCATAGTATTCAATGCACTTTATATGAAAGTTTTTATTATATCCCTCTTGGATGCCTATCATATTAGGACTAAATTTATAACCAAAGAAAATTACCATGCTGTTTAAAGACTCTCAAAATAATATAAGTGAAGCATAAGAGTTCATCAATTTCTATAAAATAAAACCACCGCCGTGCTCTAAAAAGATATAAGTGAAGCACTAGAGCAAAATTGCCTAGCTCAAAAGATATAAGTGAAGCATATGGAGTACTCTAATAAATCATGATTCATGCGTGTCCCTCTCAAAAGGTGTGTACAGCAAGAATGATTGTGGCAAACTAAAAAGCAAAGACTCAAATCATACAAGACGCTCCATGCAAAACACATCTCATGTGGTGAATAAAAATATAGCCTCAAGTAAAGTTACCGATAGACGAAGACGAAAGAGGGGATGCCTTCCGGGGCATCCCCAAGCTTAGGCTCTTAGTTGTCCTTGAATATTACCTTGGTGTGCCTTGGGCATACCCAATCTTAGTATCTTGCCACTCCTTATTCCATAGTCCATCAAATCCTTACCCAAAACTTGAAAACTTCACAACACAAAACTCAACAGAAAATCTCATGAGCTCCATTAGTATAAGAAAATAAATCACCACTTTGGTACTGTTGTGAACTCATTCTTTATTTATATTGGTGTAATATCTACTGTATTCCAACTTTTTCATGGTTCATACCCCCCGATACTACCCATAGATTCATCAAAATAAGAAAACAACACAAAGAAAACAGAATCTGTCAAAAACAGGACAGTCTGCGAATATCCGAATTGTTCTAATACATATGTAACTCCAAAAATTCTGAAAAATTTGTAAAACAGAGGAAATTTGTATATAAATCTCTTATAAAAAATTCAGGGTTCTTCAACACTTCAGTGAATTATTAAAATTCTGAGACTGGACGCAAAAGTTTCTGTTTTTCAGCAAGATCAAATCAACTATCACCAAAAGCCATCCCAAAGGTTTTACTTGGCACAAACACTAATTAAAACATAAAACCACAGCTAACCAGAGGCTAGATGAATTATTTATTGCAAAACAGAACCAAAAAGCAAAGAACAAAAATAAAATTGGGTTGCCTCCCAACAAGCGCTATTGTTTAACGCCCTTAGCTAGGCATAAAAACACAAATAGATCTAGGTATTATCGTCTTCTCCCTTTTGGTAGTAAAGAGAGAATTTCTTGTCCAGAGCACTTATCTTTCTATTTTGTGTAAGTACGTGGCCATTAATGGTAGAAGAAATATTAAGCACACTGCGAAAATTTGCATCTAAACTAGCCTTCATCTCTTTGATTATTTCATTTTGATAAAAGCACATAAGAGTAGTTGATTCAACATTTTCACCTTTGGAGTGCCCAATTATAGTTTTCATCTTTTCATAAGTATCAATGGCATCCCCTTCAAGAAAACCATTTTCAAATATAGAATTCAAAACTTGCTTAAAAGAAGGGAGTAAACCAACATAAAAGCTTTTCAAGTATATCTCAATATGATATTGGGGCACATAGCTAGCTCGGATCCTCAACAGCCTATCCCAAACATCTTTCAAAGATTCATCAAGCAGATAACGAAAAATTCCGGGGTCTTCTACATCAAAATTGTTAAAATTCTCATTAACAACCCCGGTAGGTCTTTCCGTAGCATCATTATTTATGAGCTTAGGGAGGATAGAGGGGCTATCTAAAGAATTAAAACTCGGGAGAAAACCCTTAACCCTTTTTGATTCAGCCATAATGATAGAAAGGCGAACTTAAGCAACAAGAGGGCAGCGAGAGAAAAGGCAAAGAGAGGGGCAAAAAAGAAAAAAAAGGCAAATCTTTTCGAAAATCGTTTTAGAAGTGGGGGAGAGGAAAACGAGAGGCGAATGGCGAATAATGTAATGCGAGAGATGAGAGTTTATGATGGGTACTTGGTATGGCTTGACTTGGCGTAGATCTCCCCGGCAACGGCGCCAGAAATTCTTCCTGCTACTTCTTGAGCTTGCGTTGGTTTTTCCCTTGAAAAGGAAAGGGTGATGCAGCAAAGTAGAGATAAGTATTTCCCTCAGTTTGAGAACCAAGGTATCAATCCAGTAGGAGACAACACACAAATCACTGAATACCTGCACAAACAATCAAACAACTTGCACCCAACGCGATAAAGGGGTTGTCAATCCCTTCACGGTTATTTGCAAAAGTGAGATCTGATAGAGATAGATAAAACAAACAAAAGATAAAGTAAATATTTTTGGTTTTTTTTTGTTTATAGATCTGAAAATAAAAGATTGCAAAATAGTAGATCGAAAAGTAATATGATGGAAAATAGACCCGGGGGCCATAGGTTTCACTAGAGGCTTCTCTCAAGATAGAAAATATTACGATGGGTGAACAAATTACTACCGAGCAATTGATAGAAAAGCGCAAATTTATGACGATATCTAAGGCAATGATCATGAATATAGGCATCACGTCCGTGTCAAGTAGACCGAAACGATTCTGCATCTACTACTATTACTCCACACATCGACCGCTATCCAGCATGCATCTAGAGTATTAAGTTCATAAAGAACGGAGTAACGCATTAAGTAAGATGACATGATGTAGAGGAATTAACTCAAGCAATATGATGAAAACCCCATCTTTTTATCCTCGATGGCAACAATACAATACGTGCCTTGCTGCCCCTACTGTCACTGGGAAAGGACACCGCAAGATTGAACCCAAAGCTAAGCACTTCTCCCATTGAAAGAAAAACCAAACTAGTTGGCCAAACCAAACCGATAGTTCGAAGAGAATTACAAAAATATCAAATCATGCATAAAAGAATTCAGAGAAGATTCAAATAATATTCATAGATAAGCTGATCATAAATCCACAATTCATCGGATCTCAGCAAACACACCGCAAAAAAGTATTACATCGAATAGATCTCCAAGAACATCGAGGAGAACATGGTATTGATAATCAAAGAGAGAGAAGAAGTCATCTAGCTACTAGCTATGGACCCGTAGGTCTGAGGTAAACTACTCACGATTCATCGGAAGGGCAATGGTGTTGATGTAGAAGCCCTCCGTGATCGAATCCCCCTCCGGCAGGATGCCGGAAAAGGCCCCTAGATGGGATCTCATGGGTACAGAAGGTTGCAGCAGTGGAAAAGTATTTTTGTGGATGCCTCTGGTGGTTTGGGCATATAGGAGTATATATAGGTGAAAGAATTAGGTTAGAAGGTGCACGAGGGGCCCACAAGGGTGGGGGGCGCGCCCTACCCCCCTGGGCGCACCCTCCATCTTTGTGGCTACCTCGTGGCTCCTCCGACTTCATCTCCAAGTCTCCTGGTTTCCTTCTGGTCCAAGAAAGATCATCACGAAAGTTTTTTTCCGTTTGGACTCCATTTGGTATTCCTTTTCTGCGAAACTCAAAAACAAGGAAAAAACAGAAACTAGCACTAGGCTCTTGGTTAATAGGTTAGTCCCAAAAATAATATAAAATAGCATATTAATGCGTATAAAACATCCAAAACAGATAATATAATAGCATGGAATAATAATAAAATTATAGATACGTTGGAGACGTAGCACTGCGCAGGCTGACCGGGAGGCGTGTGAGCAGGCCGCTGCGCAGGCTCACCGGGAGGCGAGCCCTTTGACCAGGCTCCGCCGCCTACCTTCCTCCCAACTGCCCCCACTTTCAATGGCGTCGGCACCGCAGTTTAAATCACCACCGCACTTCCCGGTCTTGCTACAATCTTCTCTCTTCCTCTCTGATTCTCGTGTCGTCTACCTCCAACCAGTCTGACCTCACCGTATGCCATGCCGCATCACGATGGGCTGCCCTTAGTCTTCTAGTTTCCGGAGGAAGACACCCAGCCAGAGTCTCAAGAACATAAGGCGCTTTGGGACAAGCTTGAACTGGCCTTGCGGGAAGATGCCATGCCTGTCCCCGCTTGTCGGTATCAAAACTGGCAGATCTCGGGTAGGGGGTCCCGAGCTGTGGATCTATGGGGAACAAGGGACTGTCAGATTCAGGGCTCTGCAGACCCAAGAAGGTTCGAACTCTGGGGCATGTGCGAAGAACTCAACCTCTCGAGCCTTCCGATTCATCGCCCCCTGCTAGCCTAACCGGACTCGCGTGAACAAGGAAGAAGATGAACACGACAGTTTACCCAGGTTCGGGCCACCTTGCGGTTTAAAACCCTACTCCTGCTTTATGGTGGATTGGCCTCACGAGGGGCTGAGGATGAACAAGTACAGAGGATGAACAACCTCGCGAGGGCTCGGGGGTGAGAATGAGTCGACCCCTTCTATGGTGGTGGCTAACCTATCTTTATAGTGGCCTCGGTCCTCTTCCCCCAAAATGTAGGCGGGAAGGGATCCCACAGTGGCCAATTTGAAAGGGGACAAGTAGTACATCTTATCCTGATGAAAGGTGGTCTTCGCCTGCAATGCTTCTGGTCATGACGCAGCGGTGGGCTCGGCGATGACATCCATCCTGCCGTGTTGGTGGTCTTGGTCTTGTAGCACCGGAATGGAAACCTTTGGTAGATTCCTCAGGAACCCATGCCTGTCCTTGCCTCCTTAGCACCAAAGAGAAAACTACCTCCTCTGCGCCCGCTGGCGCCCGCCTGACCTTGGTCATCATGGCTTGCATCACCGCAGCCTCATGAGGCTGGTACCTGCATAGAAATCTCCGCTCCTCGGGAGGCAGCCTGGGGAGGCCGCCCCCTCCGGAGGTCTTGGTGTCGTCCGCCTCGCGAGGCCAGGGGGCCCCGCGTGGGTCTTGTCTTGATGGTCTTGGAGGTGGGCTGTACCAGGCTGTCGAAGGATCCACGCCATGGGCCGCAGGCAGGCAAGTATGGGCACCCTGGTTCCCAGAACACCGACAGTAGCCCCCGGGCCCAAGGCACGCTCGAGCTTGGCTTCGAGGCGAAGCCAAAGGGCAAGGGCGAAGCGCCGTGGGCCCCAATTGTGTGCGGGCCAAGTTGACGCATGGCGCTTGGCAGGACGTGGGCGTCTTCGCTTCCCCACATCGCCTCGGCAACTGCCCGACTTGACAACTGCCTGGTGCATGCAGCGGGGCCATCATTGCTTGGAACATGAGAGGCCGCCGGTCAGCCTTCCTTCGCCTATAAATGGGGAAGGGGGCATAGCCCCCAACCCATGTTCATCTTCTTGCTTCTTGCCCCTTCTTCATCTCTGCCATCCCGCCATCTTGCCGAAGCATTCTTGGCACCGGTGAGGAGGTTTTCTGCCGAGGAGAAGGGCAAGACCCCCAAGGAGGGACCAGGCTCGCCACCGCCAAAGAGGGACCGCGGCCGTCCCCGCAAGTATGCTGCGACGCCGGCGGTGGCTCCCCGAGGGCGCGGGCGCACCCCCTCGAAGGTCGGTGCCACCTCTGGCGGTCGTGGGAAGGCTCCCTCCCGCGCCAGAACCTGCCGCGGCCAAGGTGGCCATGGCCAAGGGGGGAAGCATGCGGCGGCCGTCGGGCCACCGCGCCTACGATCCCACTCGGCTGACGCGTCCTCGGAGTTCATGGTGTGGGCGGAGAGGCCGGCAGACATCTGGTTCCATCTCCCGTGCTTCTTCGTGGGCGCTGCCGGCCGGAGGGCCTGGCGGCCTCTGGCTGCAGGCCGACGGTTGCTGCAGCAAGGCCTCGTGGGTGGAGGTTGAGGTCACCCTGCCGGTAATGTGTTCCAGAACCATGGGTGGCAGACGTTCGCCCACGCGCGCGGCCTGCAAGAGGGATATACTCTCCACTTCTGGCACGACGGAGCGGCGACCCTCTACGTCAGGATCTTCGGGGAAGACGGCAGGCGTCTGGGGTGTTGCCCGGAGAGCAACGACGATGACGACGACGTCCACCCCTCTGACGACGACGACTGGAGGGGCGGTGGCATCCTCGGTGGTGAACTCGCCCTTGGCGATGGCCGCGACGCACCCAGCGGCGGCGGCTCTTCCTCTGGGGAGAGCACGAGCGACTACGACTACAACAAGCCACCACGCTGCCGAGCCTGGACCGGGGAGGGCGACAAGCCGCCTCGCCATCGCGCTCCGGTGAAGCAGGAGGAGGACTCCGACTGAGCGCGGGCGTCGCCGGAGCCAGGCCTCAAGAGCCGCAGTGGTCGCGAGGCCGCTTTTACTTTTTTTCTTTTTCCTGCATCAAGAAATGTAGAAAGCCCTGCTGGGGCGTGTAATGGACCATGGCGCTTGTGCCGTTATGTTAACGTTCTTACATCGTATCCTAGCATTCGTGTTGCTACTAATCGACAGGTTCTTGTTGATCACGGTTAGGATAACTTAGCTTGGTGTGCTTGTGGTAGACTTCTGCGCCGCGAGGGCGTGCTCCTCCGGAGCCTGGACCTCCTGTGTGCCTCCCGTTCCAAAGAGATCTCTTGCTGGGGGTTTCCATCTTGAGAGTCTGGAGGTTCTCAGGCCTCAGGAGGCACCCAACGGCCGCGAGGTCTCTAGCGGGCCATGAGGACATGGGGCCTCCGAAGATGTTTCACAGGGCGCCGCGCCCCATGCGAGCCCCCGAGTGGGGACCGATCATCACTGGTACACCAGGTCACGATGCCCGGTGAGGCCAGGAGATGAAGATTCAGGGGGGCACACATGGCCGTTGGCTCGTTTTAGAGCGTCACACGAGGATTAAGACGCCAAAGATTAGGACATCAAGGCTTTGGTGAGGTGTGCTCATGGGTGGACCCATGCGTACACACCGTGCCCAGCCCCCGCTCGCGAGACGCGTAGGGAAGAGTGACGGGCAACTGCCACTCTCCCTAAAGCAAGGCTCGAAAGAGCAAACGCTGCACGGAGAAAAATTCCCATCCCTTTTGAATAACGACGCAAGAATTTCGAATTTCATTCCAAGAAGTGGCAAATCAGCTAAAAAAGCAAGCAAAAGAACACCCGCGTCCGGTGCCTATACTAGTCTTCTAGTCTTCCCGCCAGCGCAAGCATGGGGTTTCCACTAGGCGTGGGCATAGTCATTGAAAGACCGTGTCGTCCGCCAGCGCGGAGCATGGGGCTTCCACTTGGAGGTGGGTGGGAGCCCCCGTGAGGCCCCAGGGTGGCACTCAGGAGACTCCGGGGCGTGTACAGCCCCACTCATTATTACGTGAGAGTGTCACGGGTAGAACTTCCAGAGGTGTTGGATATTCCAGACATTCTGGATGGGGTCCCCATCCTGTGTCTCCAGGCACGCGGCGCCGGGCCTGGAGACACGGGCGATCCTGAATGGGCCCTCCCACATAGGTGAGAGCTTGTAAAGCCCCTCCCTGGAGAGCACCCGCCTCAGGACGAGGTCACCCACCTCGAGGGTCCTGGAGTGGACGCTGCGGCAGTGATACCGCTGCAGCGCCTGCTGATACCTCGCAGCACGGAGCGAGGCTTGGCGGCGGCCCTCCTCTCCGAGCACGAGATCTGTCCCCCATGAGGCATCCTGGCGTGCCTCATCAAACACCAAGACCCGCGGGGAGCGATGTTTGACCTCATGTGGGAGGACCGCCTCAGCACCGTAGACGAGGAAGAACGGGGTCTCGCCGGTGGGCTTAGTCGCGGTGGTGCGGATGGACCACAGCACGGACTGAAGCTCACTAAGCCAACCCCTGCCGCATGCCTCAAGCTTCTTCTTGAAGCTCCTTGTATTGAGGCCCCTCAGGACCTCCGCGTTGGCATGTTTGGCCTGGCCATTGCTCCGTGGGTGTGCCACTGAAGCGTAACATACCTGCGTTCCAAGGTTAGCACAATATGTCCTGAAGAGATTGCTTGTGAACTGAGAGCCATTGTCAGTGATGATACGGTTGGGGACCCCGAAACGGCTCACGAGGCCCTTGATGAACTTGACGGCTGAGCCAGCAGGAATGGTGCGCACGGGCTCCACCTCCGCCCACTTGGTGAATTTTTCGATGGCGACGTAGAGGTAGCGGTAGCCCCCGGCCGCTCAGGGGAATGGGCCCAGGATGTCCAGCCCCCAGACTGGGAATGGCCACGAGAGCGGGATGGTCTGGAGGCCCTGAGTGGGCTGGTGGATCTATTTGGCGTGGAACTGGCAGGCCTCACAGGATCGCACCAGCTCGGTGGCATCATTGAGCGCCGTGGGCTAGTAGAACCCGCTGCGGAATACCTTGCCCACGAGGGTGCGTGATGAAGAATGGTGCCTGCAATCCCCGCCGTGGGTGTCAGCCAGCAATTTGCGCCCTTGCTCCTTGGATATGCATCACAGCGAGACATCGTTGGGGCACCTTCGATAGAGCTCGCCGTCCTGCAAGCAATAAGCGGTGGCCTGACGGGCCACGCGTTCCGCATCTTCCTCCTTCTCCGGCAGGGTGCCGCGGAGCAGGTACGCCTTGAATTCTTTGGTCCAAAAACCCTCCTGAGGTTCCAGCACCAGGAGCAGGTGGACTCCTGAGGTAGGGCCACAGGCTGGGGCTCCTGAGGAGGGGGCCTGGGGCGGCTCCTCTCGAAGCAGCGTCGAGCCTGCAGCCGGGGGGGGGGGGGGACTACCAACGGTTTGAAGAGCCTCTCCTCGAAGACGCCAGGCCTCTGGGGCTCGCGCCGGGACGCCCTCTTGGTGATATCGTCCGCCTCCTTGTTCGTGCCACGCGGGACGTGCTGCAATTCCAAGCCCAAGAAGCGTTTTTCAATTTTGCGTACCTCTTCTAAGTATGCCTCCATGTGCTCGTCCTTAGGCTTGTATTCCTTATTGGAGAAGTTGACGAGGAGATGAGAGTCGCCCTTGATAGTGAGACGCTTGACCCCCAGGCCGCCGTGGCCCTGAGGACAGCGATCAGGCCCTCGTACTCTGTGATGTTGTTGGAGACCTTCTCGCCATGCTGAAAGCAGAGCTGCACAACGTAGTATAGCTTATCTTGAGTCGGCGAGATGAGCACGGCTCCAGCCCCCGCGCCCTGCTGCGCAAATGCGTCGTCGAAGTACATGACCCAGCCATCGGACGCCTCGTCTCCGGGCGCGAGGGACCAATCTTCGCCCATCCCTCGGTCAGGGGCATCCGTCCATTCCGCCACGAAGTCGGCAAGGGCTGCGCCCTTGATGACCCTGGTGGTGCTGAACTCCAGCTGGAATGCTTGCAGCTCGATGTTCCACTCGGCAACCCTCCCCGCGGTATTGGGGCTACGAAGCACCTTCTCCAGGGGGTATGCAGAGACGACCTTGATGGGGTGGCCTTGGAAATAGTGGCGCAGTTTCTTGGAGGCAACGAGGAGCGCGAGCAGGAGCTTCTGCGGCATGGGGAAGCATGCGCACGCGTCACGCAACACCGTGCTGACAAAGTACACCGGGTGCTCTACGAGGGAAGAGGCGTCGACGATGTTCCGCTACACTTGGGACGAGGGGGCCTCGAGAGCTTTGCAGTCCGATGGAGTGGTTGAGGCCTCAGGAGCGCCATTGTGAGGTGGCGATGGCGCGACTGTACGCGGGGCGCTATGCTGCGCACCCGCACCCTTGCGCTCCTCCCTGACTGCCACGAGCGCCGCGGTAGCCGAGTGAGGCATGGCGGCCAGGTAAAGCACCAAGGGCTCAAGAGGGCAGGGTGCCACCATCACCGGTGGGCTCGTGAGGTACCTCTTGAGGTCTTGGAAAGCCGCCTCAGCCTCTGGGGTCCACTCGAAGGGGCCCTTCTTTTTCATCAGCTTGAAAAATGGGAGGGCTCGCTCGCCAAGCTTGGAGATGAAGCGCCCCAACTAGGTAACGCAGCCCGTGAGCTTTTGCATCTCCTTGAGGGTCTGTGGCGGGCTCATCCTTTCTATCGCCTTGACCTTCTCGGGGTTAGCCTCGATCCCTCTCTGCGATACCAGGAACCCCAGTAACTTGCCGGACGGGACACCGAACACCCACTTCTCCGGGTTGAGCCACAGTTTTACCTTGCGCAGGTTGGCGAACGTTTCTTCCAGGTCTTCGACAAGGGTCCTTGCCTCCCGCGACTTGACCACTATGTCGTCGATGTACGCCTCGGCGTTCCTCCCGAGCTGCCGGCCCAGAGCAATGTGCATCAATCATTGGAAGGTTGCGCTAGCATTCCGCAGCCTAAAGGGCATGCAGGTGTAGCAGTACACCCCGCACGGGGAAAGGAAGTCTGTCTTCTCGACGTCCTGTACCACCGTCTTGATCTGGTGGTAGCCCGAGAAGGCGTCCAGGAAGCATAACAGGTCGCACTCGGCGGTGGAGTCAATGATCTAATCAATGCGCGGAAGAGGGAATGGGTCCTGTGGCACGCCTTGTTGAGGCTGGTGAAGTCGGCGCACATGAGCTCCTTCCCGCCCTTCTTGGGGACGATGACCGGGTTGGCCAGCCAATCCGGGTGCTGCACTTCCCAAATGACGCCGGCTTCTTGCAGCTTGCGGACCTCCTGGATGATGAAGGACTGCTTCTCTTGGGCTTGCCACCGCGTCTTCTGCTTCACCGGGCGTGCACTGGGGCACACCATCAAATGGTGTTCGATCACGTCCCGCGGGACGCCGACCAAGTCTGTCACCTCCCATGCAAACACATCCTTGTTCGCATGGAGGAAGCCGACCAGCGCCTCTTCCTAATCCAGAGGGAGGCTAGCACCTATGGTGAAGGTGGGGATTGAACCTCTGTCGTCGATGGGCACCTGCTTCGTCTCGGCCCGGTCTTGGGAGAACAATTGCTTCTTCTTTGCGGGCGTGGCCTCCGGGATCTCTGGAGCGTCCCCAGCGACCGGCCGCGGCTTTGTAAGTGAGCTTGAGGGCCAAGAGTGCGTCCCTGGTGTCCCCCACCATGGTGATGATGCCGCTGCTCCCAAGCATCTTGACGATGTTGTAGCCGGGGTGTGTCGCCACCATGAACTTGGCAAGGGCCGGATACCCAAGGATGGCATTGTACGGGAGGCCGATGCGGGCGACATCGAAGTCAATGAGCTCGGTTCGGTAGTTGTAGCATGTGCCGAAGGTGACTGGGAGGCGTATCTGCCCCAAGAGGGCGGTGGAGCCGCCGACCAGCCCCGAGAAAGGCCTGGTGGGCGCGAGCTGGTCGTACGACACTTGAAGCAGGTCGAAGGCTTCCACGAAGAGGATGTTGAGGCCAGCGCCACCGTCGATGAGGGTCCTGGTGACCACGACATTGCTGATGGTGGGCGTGCACAACATGGAGAGCGCACCGTTGTCGACCGTGGTCCTGGGGTGATCCCTGGGGTCGAAGGTGATGTTGGTCTTAGGCGCTGTGCGGCCTGGAGGAGCCCCCTGCCGCGAGCGAGCAGCTCCCAGCCAACGGAGGAGTTGCTTGACATGGCGGCCCGAGGATGGCGCCTGCGACCCGCCGAGGATGGATGCACCAACATGGGGCGCTGGCGCCGCAAAGTACGCGATGAGCAGACCGCGCAACTACTCCCAGGAGGCCACCGAAGACTCCGGCAGGCTGAGCATCCAGGAATGCGGCACGCATGTGAGGGCCATAGGGAGCCAGTTCACCATGACCTTGTCGTCACCGCCCGCCGCCCAGATGGCCTGCATGTACAACCGGAGGAACTCCTCGGGGTACGCCGCGCCGTCGTACCGTAGGGACAACGCCGGCCTGAACTTCTGCGGCCACTGCACCCGCTGTAGGTCGGGGGAGAAGGCCCGGTGGCCCACAGTGCCTCCGTAAACGCCCGGCGGCCCGGCGGGCGGGGTGGCGCCTGCCATGGGAACCACGAGTCGCGAGTAGAGTGCGGTTGGTGAAGAGGCCGAGCTTCGACATGCCCCTACCTGGCGCACCAAATGTCGGATTTAGGGCTCCGCAGACCCAAGAAGGTTCGAACTCTGCGGCGTGTGCGAAGAACTCAACCTCTCAAGCATTCCGATTCGTTGCCCCCTGCCTAGCCTAAATGTCGTATTCAGGGCTCCGCAGACCCAAGAAGGTTTGAACTCTGGGGCGTGTGCGAAGAACTCAACCTCTCGAGCCTTCCGATTCGTCACCCCTGCCAAGCCTAGCCGGACTCGTGTGAACAAGGAAGAAGATGAACACGACAGTTTACCCAGGTTTGGGCCACCTTGTGGTGTAAAATCCTACTCCTGCTTTGTGGTGGATTGGCCTCACGAGGGGCTGAGGATGAACAAGTACAGATGATGAACAACCTCGCGAGGGCTCGGGGGTGAGAATGAGTCGACCCCTTCTATGGTGGTGGCTAACCTATCTTTATAGTGGCCTCGGTCCTCTTCCCCCAAAACATAGGCGGGAAGGGATCCCACAGTGGCTAATTTGAAAGGGGACAAGTAGTACATCTTATCTTGACAAAAGGTGGTCTTCGCCTGCAAAGCTTCTAGTCGTGACGCAGCGGTGGGCTCGGCGATGACATCCGTCCTGCCGTGCTGGTGGTCTTGGTCTTGTAGCATCGAAATGGAAACCTTTGGTAGATTCCTTGGGAACCCACGCCTGTCCTTACCTCCTGAGCACCAAAGAGGAAACTGCCTCCTCTGCGCTCGCTGGCGCCCGCCTGGCCTTGGTCGTCATGGCTTGCGTCACCGCAGCCTTATGAGGCTGGTACCTGCATAGAAATATCCGCTCCTCGGGAGGCAGCCTGGATAGGCCGCTCCCTCCTGAGGTCTTGGTGTCATCCGCCTCACAAGGCCAGGGGCCCCCGCGAGGTCTTGTCTTGATGGTCTTTGAGGTGGGCCATACCATGCCGTCGAAGGAGCCACGCCATGGGCTGCAAGCAGGCAAGTCTGGGTACCCTGGTTCCCAGAACGCCGACAGGGACGAAGAACATGGTGTTTACCCAGGTTCGGGCCCTCTCAAAGAGGTAAAACCCTACGTCCTACTTGATTGCATTTGATGTGTATGATGTGGTTACAGAGTCGATCTACCTCGAGATCAGGTGAGCTAAACCCTAGGTTGATGGGGTGATGGATGTTGCTCTAGCCCTAAAGACTAAAACCCCTTGGTTTATATAGACACTAGTAGGGTTAGGGTTACATGCGATCGGTTATAATGAAGGAAAGATCACGCTAACCCTTGACTTGGAGGGCACACCATGACTCCAAAGATCTACTATCCAGCACGGATCTGCGCTCTAGCTTGGCCCCATAGTGGCCCATCAGTCCGGCCCATATGTAGTAGGCCGACGGCCCGAGGACCCCTTAATCCAGGACTCCCTCATTAGCCCCCGAACTAGCCTCCAACGCCAGGGCTTGTGTCTGGCATCCGGACATCTCACGGTCTTCGGCTTGCGAGGCGAGTTCTTCATCTTGTCCTGTGCGTGCTCGGAGTTGAGTGGTGTCCGGCATCTGGAGCGTTTACTTTACTTAGCTTCAAAGGCCAAAGTGCTCAAGTGTGAACAGTGCCCACGTCTGACAACTTTTAGTGAAGGGTCGCGGCCGGTCATAACACCGAACATCTAGCAGTTCTCGATGCGCGGCTCGAGGCTGCCCCTCCATTGGCACGTCTCATCAAGGCAGAGATCATGTCCCATTTTTTAGGGGATATGATCAATGATTTTGATTCCCCCACCCGCGCATAACGTCACGAGCGTATCGGGAAGTGGAGAAGCCCGCGGCGTGAAAAGGGGGACCCTTGGCTTCCCCCGTGGCCTATAAAAAGGGGAATCGCCACAGTTATCATCTTACGCCTTCTTCCACCTCCCGCTGTGGCCTTTCCAGCTCCTCCCTAGCTCTAGCCATGGCTGGATCTGGCGCAAATGGCAAGTGTGACGCCTCCATCATCCCAAACAACGACATCAAAGAGCTAAAGCGAGCCGGCTATTATCGACCGATATCGCTCACCGGGCCCCCGAGGAAGGTCAGGTCATCCCCACGCCCAAGCCAGGCGATAGGGGAGTATTCCTTCCCCACTTTATCCGGGGGCTGGGATTTCCTCTGCACCCCTTTGTGAGGGGGCTAATGTTCTTTTACGGGCTGGATTTTGATGATCTAGCCCCCAACTCCCTCCTCCACATTTCGGCCTTCATCATCGTCTACGAGGCCCTCTTGTGAGTTCAGCCGCACTTCGGTCTGTGGCTGAAAGTGTTCAACATCAAGCCAAAGGTGGTCGGCGGCACCCAGGCAGACTACGGTCGAGCGATGATCACCAAGCTCACCTGAGTTCAATGGCCGGAGGGAAGATTCATTGACACCGTCAAGGTGTGGCAGAAGGAGTGGTTCTACATTACGGAACCAAGGGATATGGCCTGGAAGGCGTCTCCCGAATTCAGATCCGATCCCCCAGCGAGATTGACCTCGTGGACCAAAAAGGGTCCTAACTGGGGGTCCGCCAATGAGGTGAAGATGCTGGAAAAACACATCTCCAACGTGATGGAGACCGGCGCCAAGCTGACCAATGTGGTCCAGATAATGCTTAGACGTCGGCTCCTTCCTTGCCAACAAAGGGCCAGTCCGATGTGGGCTTACAAGCCTGACGATGCGTCCACCGTGCAATACCTATTCGGCACGACCCACGATAAGGTGTGGAGTTTGCTGTTCAAGCCCCAGAAGGAGTGGCCGGTCGAGGAGGAAGACATTGCCCTCGACGCTGCTCATCCCCCAAAGGAGGTAATTGATTTTCTGCCCAATTTATATTCGGACTGCCCACAGTTCGGTCTAAGTTTCTTTTGTTGCCTTCACATGACTGTCTTGAGAAGGCCAAGAAGATCAGTAGTACAGCTCCACTGCCCGAAGGGCCTCAATCAGCTCAACTGGCGGAACTGCTGGTCGTGGCGCCTTACAAGGTGCCAGAGAAGAAAGGGAAGAAGAAGAAGGATCTGCCAGAGGCCAGGGGAGGCCTCCGCTTGAGAGATCGTCCGAACACCAAGTCTGGAGATACTGCGGCCCCGTTTGCCCCAGATGGGAAGGGGGAGGAAGATAAGGAGGAGAGCACCTCCTCCCATTCCAAGAAGAGGGCGGTGTCCGAGGACGTCGAGGAGGTGCAACCTTCTCGGGCCCAGAAGAGGCAGTGCAGACCCAAGTTGGTCTTGCCCAATAGTTCGGACTCCGATGAGGAGTCTGGCTTCCGAAAGGGTTCCGGAGCGGGAACCCAGGGTCAAGCCCCCAGCCAGGAGGTATGAACTTCATTATTTCTTGCTTACTTTGTTCTAACAGTTCCTTACTGACGGAAACTGGTTGGGTGGTATCATAGACCCCCGCGCAGCCACCCAGCCGAGTAGACCTTGGAGGGGACCTCTTCGCCCGCCGAATTGGCAGATAACGGATCAGCGTCGCGCTCTGCACATCCCCTGGTCCTCGAAGAGGCCAGGGAGGTGCTGTCTCGAAGGACCCCTCCCTGTCCGAACACGGGGGAGGGGGACGATGCCATCATGGCCGAGGCTGATGCCTTGGTCACCGAAGACTAGGAGGGTGTATCCCTCCTGGCGAATACGGGAGGAGAGTCCGGACCGTCCAGACCCTCCCAGCCAGCCGCACTTGTGCCCCCAAGGCCTTCAAAGGTGCCGGTCCCACCTTCTGGCGGAGGAGGGGTTGAGGTCCCGCCGCCCACGCCGAACACCAACAACCAGGCGGCGGCGGGCTGGCCGGACGCGATGGAGGAGTTGGTGAACAACTCTGTCATCGTCGACGAGCACCGCGCCCGTATGGGTGCGGTTCTATAGGGTGTTCAGTCCGTCCATACCGGACTAAACGATGCCGTCCAGGGCCTTTTAACAGGCTTCGAGGTGAGTCAAGTAATGCTCCCTCCCCGTAAAATGGATTTTTAGTCTTTGGTTTAGAGTTTGAGTAGGCCTTATGCATAACAGCTCCCGAGACTCTGTAAGGATTGCAAAAACCTTACAGAGGGTCGAATATCCGTAGTCCAGTATTTAAAGTGTCATGATCGATTTGATATTGCAGGCATCGTCCTTGGCCACGGCTGCTAACACTGCTGCCTTGGAGGAGATGGATTAGAAGCTTAAACTCTCCGATGAAGAGCTTGACCTCGTCAACAAACGGCTTGATGAGGCGCAAGGTAAGCCCTTATTGAAATGCGTAGTTAACGCCGCCAAACACTTACATTCCAGATTGCATGCTGAGCATATGGTGTTTGGTGACTGCAGCTGCCACCGCGGAGGTCGAGGGCCTCAAAGCGGTAATGAAGAAGGCCGAGGCCGAGGCGGCCGAAAAGAAAGCGGCTGCCGAAAAGGCGGTGGCCGAGCTCGAGATGGTGAAAACCACCGGCGAGAAGCATGAGGCTCAAGTGGTCGAAGTGCAGGTGGAGCTCAAGGATGCCATCACGAAATGTGAGGCCCTTGAGCAGAAACAGAAAGAGCAGTCCTCCAAGTTGTCCAAGGCGGACAAGGAGCTCCGGGAGGCCATAACGGAAGTGCGGGGTGCCCGGGAAGAGCTCCGCCAGCTGAAGCAGGTCGCAGATGGTAAGAAATACTTACTGCAGAGTGTTTTTGGCGGCAACAGGTTCACATTGTTGATGCAGGTCTGGCGCTCCGCAGGCGTTTTCGCCGAGCTTCCGAAGAGTGCGGCGGCTGCAGCGAAGCACTACGCCACGCAGGAGGAGGACTCCAAACAACGGCTTTTCTGGTCGCAGTTCCAGGCGCCTGAGCACCCTCCCCTCCTTAGCAACCAGATGAAGCTGCTGATGGAGTTGCATCGGATGGCCGAGCCAGCCCTAAAGGATCTTTGCGTCCGGCTGTGGTCCATGGGGCCTATTCCAGACAGCTACTTCGGCTGGTGCACAAGCTGCGTGCTGCATCGCCCCGGATTGATACCGTGAAGCGCTCCGCGTGCCTTGAAGGAGCCATGCTGGCCTTTGCGAAGACCATGGTTCATTGGCCGAAGATCAAGCCAATGGACATGGCCATTGGTACCCCTCCGGTTGGAAAGGAGCATCGCCGCCCCGAACTGTATTTCGCACAAGTTATGGATGGTGCTCGAGCGATAGAAGGCTAGTGCTCAAAAGATGTAATCATTGACTGATTGTATTAAGTTGTCAACTGAACCTTTCGCTTTATAATGCGGCCCATTTGTATGTTATATACTATGGAATTTTTATTTTGACTCCTATGCGGCCGTTTGTTATTCTGAAAGTTACCAATCGTCGGCTTCAGCCCCCAAGTGAATATCGCGAGGGGTGTGTCGTCTCCACACTGTTACCCTTAGCCGACGTCTCGGTACCCGGAGGTGGTAGTGCGTGAGAGATACTAGGCAATCGGACTATGCGTCTTTATTGCTTTCACATAGCCATAGGAGCTTGACAATGGGAGCTAATGACTAGCCCCCAATGTTTTGTGATGTACGTGGGAGCCGAGGCATGCCTTTGTAATCACATGGTTTGTGCTAGGACGAACCCTGTGTATGACACGGATAAATCGCCAACGATTTCTTGGTTTAACACATGTCATCGGATCGCTGACTAGTTCTCGCTTACTATGACGATCAATTTTCGGCTTTTTCCCCTGAGGTGCTTTGCTGGACTAGCCAGAAGTACAATCGCATGGGTTCTCCCTTTACCTTCTTAGCCGAACATGCGGAACGTAAGAAGGCAAGCATAGGAGCCGGGCATCCCAACTATTAACCCAAGACATAGTTCAGAACTAATGCATATAGTGCAATATCCAAGACGCCAAACACACAACGGAAAGTGGTGCCGGACTTTAGTATGTAGAGCTGATGGGAAGATCAAGCCATTGGTCAATTAACCAATTTGTATTTGCTACACAATGTGTGCATGCCCAGCTATTCGAAGAGCGGAAAAGGGAAAAAGGCTAGACAATACAGATGCCTGGACACCGTAAAAGGTGCTTATTATTTTCCATAAGCTCGAGACGTATATCCGTATAATTTGAATTGCCGAGGCATTTATTATAAGTGAGAAAACAAAAAATTTACAGAGGAAAGGTTTACATAGGGCCTTGATGCGTGGGTAGAAGCCTCAGTTGTGCCCTGCTGCACATCTGCGCCTTTGCTTCTGCGAGGGGGAAGGGGGGGTGAATTGGACGTTCGTATAGAACACCACATGCTGGTGAAGGGTGCCTTCAATAGGGACCGTGAGATGTAGCCTTGCCATCATAGCTTGATGCTGAGCGAGTCCGGAGTCATACCCATTGTCGTCCGAGGACGTGGTGATGCCATAGTTCGGTTGAGCCGAACATATGGAGTTATGTGTTTAATATAAGCCCCCACGGCCGCCCTTGGTATCTTGAGCACGAAGTTGTGCTGATGAGGCACGTAGAGCGTGATGAAGGTGGGCGTGCTGTGGGGAGCGTATCCCTATTTGCGGCGTACGAAGGAGGGCTCCCATGATGGGGATTGGGCTCGAGCCCGTTTAATTGTATCTTTGGCCTTTACAGCGGGCTGATACTTCGGCCCGTTGGTGATGGCTAGGTGTTCAGCTGCCAGGGCCGCTGTGTGTTCCTCGGTTCAGAGTGAGCGCTCCGTGTTGGCGTTGATTGTTATGACGCCCGCGGGGCCACGCATCTTTAGCTTGAGGTATGTGTAATGCGGGACGGTGTTGAATTTGGCGAACACCGTTCGTCCGAGGAGGGCATGGTAGCCACTGCGGAATGGGGCGATATCGAAGATCAAGTCTTCGCTTCGCAAGTTGTCCGGTGAGCCGAATACCACTTCCAGAGTTACCCTTCCTGAGCAGCGGGCCTCTATGCCTAGACTAACCCCCTTGAAGGTGGTAGTGCTGGTTTTGATGCTTGACGGATCGATCCCCATTTTCCTCATTGTGTCTGCATAAATCAGATTGAGGTTACTGCTGATACGTCTCCAACGTATCTAAAATTTATGAAGTATTCATGCTGCTATATTATCATTCCTGGATGTTTTACAATCATTTTATAGCAACTTTATATCATTTTTTGGGACTAACTTATTGACATAGTGCCCAGTGCCAGTTGCTGTTTTTGCTTGTTTTTTACATCGCAGAAAATCAATACCAAATGGAGTCCAAATGCAGCGAAACTTTTTGTGGATTTTTTATGGACCAGAAGACATCCAATGGGCCATAGCAGCACCTGGGGGGTGCCCCGAGGGGGGCACAACCCACCAGGGCATGCCTGGGCCCCCAGGTGCGCCCCGGTGGGTTGTGCCCACCTCGGTGGCCTCCCGCACCGCCTGTTCGCCCTATATATTGCCAAATATTCCAAAAACCCTTGGGGAGACCCTAGATCAGAAGTTCCGCCGTCGCAAGGCCTCTGTATCCACGAGATCCAATCTAGACCCCGTTCTGGCACCCTGCCGGAGGGGGAGATCATCATCGGTGGCCATCTTCATCATCCCGGCGACCACCACGATGAGGAGGGAGTAGTCCACCCTCGGGGCTGAGGGTTTGTACCAGTAGCTATGTGTTTAATCTCTCTCTCTCGTGTTCTTGAGATGCAAAATCTTGATGTATCACGGGCTTTGTTAATATAGTCAGATCATATGGTGTTTTCCCCTCTCTATCTTGTTGTGATGAATTGAGTTTTCCCTTTGAGATTTTGTTTTATCGGATTGAATACTTTTATGGATTTGAGAGCACTTGATATATGTCTTGCATACGAATACCCATGGTGACAATGGGGTATTATATTGATTCACTTGATATATGTTTTGGCACTCAACTCGCGGATTCCCGAGGTGACATTGGGGTAATCTATGCATAGGTGTTGATGCACATTCTTGTCTTTGTTTCTCCGGTAGAAATCTTGGGGCACTCTTTGAGGTTCTTTGTGTTGGATTGAGCATTACGAATCTGAATTTGATTTGGTGTTATTTTAGTATGAACTCTTGGATAGATCGATCGGAAAGAATAGCTTTGAGGTGGTTTCGTACCCTACAAACAATTTATTCTTATGTTCTCCGCTAGATAGGAACTTTGGAGTGATTCTTTATCGCACTTTGAGGGATGGTTATATGATCCAATTATATTAGAATTGTTGAGAGGTTGCATTAGTCAAAGTACGGACCCTAGGCCTCATTTTCAAGCATTGCAATACCGTTTGTGCTCCGTTTTATCAATTGCTACCTTGCTGTTTTTATTGTTCCTATTACAAAAATCAATATCTACTATCATTACTACACTTTTATCACCATCTCTTCGCCGAACTAGTGCACCTATACAATTTGCCATTGTATTGAGTGTGTTGGGGACACAAGAGACTTTTTTATTATTTGGTTGCAGGGTTGTTTGAGAGAGACCATCTTCATCCTACACCTCCGATGGATTGATAAACCTTAGGTCATCCACTTGAGGTAAATTTGCTACTGTCCTACAAAACTCTGTGCTTGGAGGCCCAACACGAGTCTACAAGAACAAGTTGTGTAGTAGACATCAAGCTCTTTTCTGGCGCCGTTGCCGGGGAGGTGAGTGCTTGAAGGTATATCTTTAGATCTTGCAATTGAATCTTTTAGTTTCTTGTTTTATCACTAGTTTGGTTTATAAAAAGAAAACTACAAAAAAATGGAATTAAGGTTGCATCATATTATTCATCTCTATAATGTCTTTCGTGAAAATGATGGAAAGGAAAATTTTGCTCAATTGATAGAAGAAGAATTCTATAAAATGTTTGACAAAAAATCTTTGAATGATGAGCATGATTGCAATGTTGTTGGTATGAATTCTTTGAATATCCATGATGCTAATGATATGCAAAGCTACAAGCTTGGGAATGCTATGTTTGATGAAGATGATATTTTTAGTCCCCCAAGTTTTGATGTGCAAATTTGTTATAATGGTAGCATGCCTCCTATTTATGATGATTATATTGATGAAAGTGGGTTTGGAAGAGTGTCAACTCTAGGTACTAATGATCCCACTATTTTGGAGTGTGTTGAATCTTATTGTGATAATTATGAAAGTGGATTTGGAGAGGTCATGACTTTATTTAGTGATGAATCCACTATTTTGGAAGAGGTTTCAATTGATTATGACAACAAATTTGCTAGCTATGATGATTATGGTAATGACATGTATTCTATAGAGAATAATGATAACCATGAAACTTGTCATCATAATTTTAATGTTCAATTTGATTATGTCAATCAAGTAGCACATGATAGTTATTTTGTTGAATTTGCTTCCACTACTATTGATGAGAATAAATTTTCTTATGTGGAGAGTAATAAATTTTTTGTGCATGTGGATCATGAAAAGAATGATTTATGTGATAGTTATATTGTTGAATTCATTCATGATGCTACTGAAAATTATTATGAGAGAGGAACATATGCTTTTACATATTGCAATAATATCAAGTTTCCTCTCTTTATGTTGAAAGTTTTGAAGTTGCACTTGTTTTGCTTTCCTATGCTAGTTGATTCTTGCTCCCATGAATTGTTTTCTCACAAAACCCCTATGCATAGGAAGTGGGTTAGACTTAAATGTGCTAGTCATATGCTTCATGATGCTCTCTTTGTGTTTCAATTCTTATCTTTTATGCGAGCATCATTGAAATCATCATGCCTAGCTAAAAGGCATTAAAGAAATGTGCTTGTTGGAAGACAACCCAACATTTAACCCTACTGTTTTTATGTGTTCACATGATTATGCTACTGTAGTAATTATGTTTTATTGCTTTTGTTTCAATAAAGTGCCAAGTAAAGCCTTTGGGATAGTGTGGATGATAGTTGACTTGAATCTGTGCAAAAACAGAAACTTTTGTGCTCAGTCCAGGAATTTTGAAAATTCACTGGAACGTTCTTTTGATCTGAATTTTTTACAGGTGATATATATATAAATTCTATACCTTTTCCTAATTTTTCAGAATTTTTGGAGTAGCATAAGTATGGTTGGAGTACAGATTACTACAGACTGTTCTGTTTTTGACAGATTCTGTTTTCAATGCATAGTTTGCTTGTTTTCTAGTTTCTATGGCTTATATTGCTCAATATAAATTGTGGAAATGATATGCTACAGTAGGAATTGTGTGGAAACAATTATGAATTTTGTCTTTGACAGTACCAAAGTGAAATGGTTTGCTCTTTATCATACTAACCTATCTCACGAAGTTCCGTTAAGTTTTGTGTGATTGAAGTTTTCAAGTTTTGGGTGAGATGTCGATATGAGGAGAATAAGGAGTGACAAGACCCTAAGCTTGGGGATGCCCAAGGCACCCCAAGGTAATATTCAAGGAATATCCAATCAACTAAGCTTGGGGATGCCCCGGAAGGCATCCCCTCTTTCGTCTCCAACATTATCGGTAACCGCACTTGGAGCTACATTTTTATTCGTCACATGATATGTGTTTTGCTTGGAGCATCATTTTCTTGTTAGGATTTGCTTGCTGTTATTTATAATAATGTTTTGCATCTTTATTTTCAATAAAAATGTCAAGGATAGCCTTTACCATGCTTATTTTGCAAGTATATGAGTTGCTGTTTCAAAACAGAAAGTTTATCGATGTTGCAAAAATTCTCGAGAAAAGTCAGAATGTGATAAAATGTTGAAACTTTTTTCACAGAAAGGTATGATAAATTTTCTACAGTGTGGTAAATTTTCATAATTTTTGGAGTTAAAGAAGTATTTATACTCTTGCATTCTTTACAGACTGTACTGTTTTGGCAGATTGCTGTTATGTTTGCATTGTTTGCATATGTTTGCTTGTTTAATGATTCTATTTGAGGATAGGAGTATTAAATATGCAGAGGCATTTAGTATGCAATGTTGAATAATAATTTTTGTGATTTGCTACAGTAGATAATGATAAGGTTTTTGCATTGGTTTATACTAACTTATCTCACGAGTTCTTGTTGAGTTTTGTGTGTATGAAGTTTTTAAGATTTAGGGAAACCGTGATATAAAAGGAATTAAGGAGACGCAAAAGCTCAAGCTTGGGGATGCCCAAGGCATCCCAAGATAATATTTCAAGAAGTCTCAAGCATCTAAGCTTGGGGATGCCCGGTAGGCATCCCACCTTTCTTCATCAACAATTATCGGTTAGTATCGGCTGAGCCTAAGTTTTTGCTTCTTCACTTGAGTTGTGCTATTCTTGGAATGTCATTTTGTTTTACTTGCTGTTTTAAGAAAATACTTAGATCTCAAAGTTTTTAAATAAGAGAGAGTCCTCAATTAGCTACCCCTTTACTTAACTACTCGCTTGATCATCACTTATATCTTTTTGGTGTAGTTTGTCATTTACTCTCGTGCTTCACTTATATCCTATGAGTAAATTGTTGAAAGAATTGAATATCATGAATTTGAAATTATATGTTCATATCATGCCTAGTGGTAGCTTCACATTGGGTTTAGAAAGTGAAATCTTTTGAAGCTTGACAATCACAATATTGGTCATACAAGCAATTCATGAATGATTACTATAAGGAAGAGAACTTTCACATGCAAATACACTATCTTGGAAATCTTTTGTGATTGTGAGCCCCCATCAAAATATTATATGCCAAAATTGTTGACGTTGGACAAGGAAGACAACATAATGATTTATGTTTGTTCATATTCACATAGAAGTAATATTGTCATAGATCCTTCAACATGTGGTGCTTGCCCCCATCTTTGCTAGCCAAAAATTCCGCACCAAGTAGAGATACTACTTGTGCATCCAAAAACCCTTAAACCCAAATCTTATTTTCAAGAGTCCACCATGCCTACCTAAGAATTGAGTAAGATCCTTCAAGTAAGTTGTCATCGGTGCAATAAGGCAATAAAAATTGCTTCTAAAAGTGTTAGATCATTTAGTGTAAGAGAAAATTGAGCGTTGTACGAACTTGAGATGGCAAAGAATAAAAGTGATAGACTGCATAATAAAGGTTGCTATCATAAGGGGCAATATAACATGACGTTCTTTTGCACTAAGGGATTGAGCATAGAAACAAAAAGCGCATGGCAACCTCTGCTTCCCTCTGCGAAGGGCCTACCTTTTACTTTTATGTATTTACTTTCATGCAAGAGTCAAAGTTTTTCTCTCTTTTCCTTTTTATTTTTCTCTTTTGGCAAGCATCATGTGGTGAGGAAAGATCTAGGCACATATATCTAGTTGGATATGGGTAGCATGAGTTATTATTGTTGACATCACCCTTGAGGTGAATACGTCGGGAGGCGAAATTATAAGCCCCTATCTTTCTATGTGTCCGGTTGAAACGTTTTGCTCATGTGTATGCGGTGAGTGTTAGCAATCATAGAAGACTATATGATGGTTCAGTATGTGGAGCTTTTACTTAGACTCTGTTGAATAAGTTGAATTGCAATTGTTTGGTGACTAAGAATATAGGTTGTTGAGTTTCAAGAGAATTCATTGTTTGAACCTTAACATGTGAATTGGTTGCTACTTTGTCATGATGAGTTTTATGAGAAAGAGTTGGTGTTATGATGCTAGGGAAAGTGATTGAAATTATCATTGATCAAACTTATGCACTTTGCTAGCATTCACACTTCATAAATTATTCTTTTATCATTTACCTACTCGAGGACGAGTAGGAATTAAGCTTGGGGATGCTGATACGTCTCCAACGTATCTATAATTTATGAAGTATTCATGCTGCTACATTATCATTCTTGGATGTTTTACAATCATTTTATAGCAACTTTATATCATTTTTTGGGACTAACTTATTGACATAGTGCCCAGTGCCAGTTGCTATTTTTTGCTTGTTTTTTACATCGCAGAAAATCAATACCAAACGGAGTCCAAACGCAGCGAAATTTTTTGTGGATTTTTTATGGACCAGAAGACATCCAATGGGCCAGAGCAGCACCTGGGGGGTGCCCTGAGGGGGGCACAACCCACCAGGGCACGCCTGGGCCCCCAGGCGCGCCCCGGTGGGTTGTGCCCACCTCGATGGCCTCCCGCACCGCCTCTTCACCCTATAAATTGCCAAATATTCCAAAAACCCTTGGGGAGACCCTAGATCAGAAGTTCCGCCGCCGCAAGGCCTCTATATCCACGAGATCCAATCTAGACCCTGTTCCGGCACCCTGCCGGAGGGGGAGATCATCACCGGTGGCCATCTTCATCATCCCGGCGACCACGACGATGAGGAGGGAGTAATCCACCCTCGGGGCTGAGGGTTTGTACCAGTAGCTATATGTTTAATCTCTCTCTCTCTCTCGTGTTCTTGAGATGCACAACCTTGATGTATCGCGGGCTTTGTTAATATAGTCGGATCATATGGTGTTTTCCCCTCTCTATCTTGTTGTGATGAATTGAGTTTTCCCTTTGAGATTTCATTTTAATGGATTGAATACTTTTATGGATTTGAGAGCACTTGATATATGTCTTGCATACGAATACCCATGGTGACAATGGGGTATTATATTGATTGACTTGATATATGTTTTGGCACTCAACTCGCGGATTCCCGAGGTGACATTGGGGTAATCTATGCATAGGGGTTGATGCACGTTCTTGTCTCTGTTTCTCCGGTAGAAATCTTGGGGCACTCTTTGAGGTTCTTTGTGTTGGATTGAGCATTACGAATCTGAATTTGATTTGGTGTTATTTTAGTATGAACTCTTGGATAGATCGATCGGAAATAATAGCTTTGAGGTGGTTTCGTACCCTACAAACAATTTATTCTTATGTTCTCCGCTAGATAGGAACTTTGGAGTGATTCTTTATCGCACTTTGAGGGATGGTTATATGATCCAATTATATTAGAATTGTTGAGAGGTTGCATTAGTCAAAGTACGGACCCTAGGCCTCATTTTCAAGCATTGCAATACCGTTTGTGCTCCGTTTTATCAATTGCTACCTTGCTGTTTTTTATTGTTCCTATTACAAAAATCAATATCTACTATCATTACTACACTTTTATCACCATCTCTTCGCCGAACTAGTGCACCTATACAATTTGCCATTGTATTGGGTGTGTTGGGGACACAAGAGACTTTTTTATTATTTGGTTGCAGGGTTGTTTGAGAGAGACCATCTTCATCCTACACCTCCGACGGATTGATAAACCTTAGGTCATCCACTTGAGAGAAATTTGCTACTGTCCTACAAAACTCTGCACTTGGAGGCCCAACACGAGTCTACAAGAACAAGTTGTGTAGTAGACATCAACTGCCTCGGTCCATTAGCACTCTCATGAGGTGGTACCCATTGACAATGGGGTCAAGTACCAGGGCCGCCGATCCTCCATGAAGGATACTGGTTGGATGGTCCCTGCGGTCAAAGGTGATCGGGCAAGCCGACCACGGGTTGAACTTCGATGCTACTGGTTCGACGGCGTAAACATCCCGTAGCGCGCGCTTCCGCTCCTTCCTTGGTATGTGGGTGGCATAGATCATCTCCACCGTCTTGACCTCAGAAGGGAAGGGTTTTTGGCCTCCACTGTTTGGCCTGCGGGGCTCCTCATCGTCCTCGCTTCGGGGGATTTTACCAGAGTCTTCGGTTGTGAGCTTGCCGGCCTGTTTTATAACCCAACAATTATGGTTGGTGTGGTTGGCTGGTTTCTCAGCGGTGCCATGGATCTGGCAGGCCCTGTCTAGGATGGCATCCAATTTGGTCGGGCCGTCCTGGTTGCCTTTAGAAGGCTTTTTTCGGGATCTGGACTTCGGATTATGGAATCCGGCATTTATTGTAGTCTCGTCAGCTCCGCCGTCGTTGTGGCGGCGTTTGTTCTTGTTCCTTCGTGGCTTCCCGTTCCTGTCCCGAACTTCTGAGGTGCTGGGGGTGTCGGGGTTGGTGCTTCTACTAGCCAAGCAACTGTCCTCTCCGGCGCAGAAGCGGGTCATCAGGGAGGTAAGCGGAGACATCGTTCTCAGCTTGTCTTGGCCGAGTGCTAGCCATTCATCTCGAATACTGTGCTTGAAGGCGGCTATGGCTTTGGCATCCGGAAAGTCAACGTTCTGGTTTTTCTTGGTCAAAAACCGGTCCCAAAACTACCGGGCTGACTCACCGGGCTGCTGGATTACATGGCTCAGGTCATCGGCGTCCGGGGGCCGGACATAAGTGCCCTGAAAGTTAGCTCGAAAGGCCTCCTTGAGCTCCTCCCAACATCCTATGGAGTCTTCAAGAAGGCTATTTAACCAGTGTCTGGCTGGACCCTTGAGCTTTAACGGTAGGTACTTGATGTCATGGAGGTCGTCTCCTCGTGCCATGTGAATGTGTAACAGAAAATCTTCGATCCATACTGCCGGATCTGTTGTCCCGTCATAGGGCTCAATAATTACAGGTTTGAAACCTTCCGGGAATTGGTCCCGCATCACTCTATCTGTGAAGCAAAGAGGATTAGCGGCACCCCTGATTCGGGCTACGTCGCGCCGGAGATCATCTGTCATCCGGGCTCGTTGCAGCTCCCGAGCTCTATCATTTCGGTCTAGCCATGATTTGTATCCATCCCATCTAACAGGAGGATCTCTTTTAGGTCCGTAAATGGACCTCGTCAGACCTGCCCGAGCGTCTAGGTCACAGCGTAGGTCGTACTCATAACCTGGTCGTACTGGCTCCTTGCCTTGACGGCGAGGGTGAGTGGGGGGTTGTTCGGTTTTATCAGCTGTCCGGCCCCATCCTCGAGGGGGGCGGTCCAGCTGGTCAGCCTGAGTGTACCTTGGAGGCTCTGGCTCTATGGCCTCATCATTGAATTGTGGCAGTAGCCTTCGCTTCGGGTAGCTTTTGGTCTGTCGCTTGTGGCCGTACTACTCTTCAGTATCTAGGACTTTAGTCCATCTCTCATTAAGGGTATCATGTTCGGACTTTATTTTTTGCCGCTGCTTCTTCAAGCTTCATACGGTGGCAATTAGCTGCCATTAAACCGCTCTTGATCCAGCGGGTCTTGAGGGACAATGAAATCCTTATCGCCCAAACTAACCTCCTCTTCAAAGGGAGGGAGTTAGTTACTATCTTTGGAGTCATCGAGGTATTCGAGATCGAGCGGGTCCTCATGCTCCACGTGGTCATTTTGTGGCTGTTCGTCGGCGCCGGGATCGCCGAGGTTATCCGCGTTGTCCGGGTGGCACTTTCTCTGGTGTCCGTGTTGCTCGCTTGGCTTCGACGTGGCTTGGAGCGGCGGCGCTGTCTGCGGCGTTTTGGCGGCTCATCGTTGGGCCTGCCATTATCCTTCCCGGGAGTGCCGTCATCTTCTTTCGGGGTGTCCACTAGAAGGGTGCCCATCACAATTTCGGGGTCCTGTCGAGCTTCTTCAATGTTGACTTGGTTGACATGAACAAGTTGACTAGCAGGTAGTCTGGCATTATGATTCCTAGAATGATGGGTCCGATGGCCCTTCCTACGACCAACATGATGACGTGATGCATTCTGAGGCTGACCCTGATGACAGTTGAAAGCACGGTGCCCTGGCTGTCCACACTTGCGGCATAAACCATCATTAAGGAGAGGAGCTACGGCATTGGACTGTCCACCCTGGATCGTTAGCTGTCTTGGCGGCGGAGGCAGACGAGGTGCAACATAAGACGGCCTTGGTGTTGGAGCAGGTCGGTGATGAACGTTGTGTGGGATCCAGACTCGACATTTCTGAGCAGGTTGACCCGAAGACGAACCAACATCACGAGTGCACTTGAGCAACTCCTGGCATTTAGTCAGTGTTGTTTCAACTTGGAAAGATTTGCTGACAAGCGTTGCGAAGTCCTCACAATCAAGGGTAACAAGTGCGAGGTTTATATCAGTACGCAGTCCTTCACGGAATTTCTCCTGCTTGCGTGCGTCAGTGCAGACGTCATCTTCAGCATAGCGGGACAATTCAAGAAATTTCCTATGATATTCATCCACAGTCATTGTGCCCTGTGTAAGTTTGCGGAACTCCTGCTTCTTCTGGTCAATCAGACCTTGAGGAATGTACCGTGCACGAAAAGCTGACTAAAATTCTTGCCAAGTGGTTACTGTTTCAGCAGGCAACATACCCTTGTGGCTTTCCCACCATTGAGCAGCTGATCCCCTCAGGTGATACGTCACATAGGTGACGTAACTGTAAGGGATAACATTGGCCGACTTCATCTGGAAGGCAATGTCACGGAGCCAATCATCAGCATCCATTGGATCAGTCGAGCTGCGAAAAGTGGACGGATTGAGGCACACAAATTCCTGCAGAGTTATTGGTGTAGGCTATTGATGAGCATTCTGGTTTGGGAACTGAGCCAATATCCCGGTCATAACCTGACGGTTCAGTTCAAACTGCTGCATCATTTCGGCAATATAAGGTGGAGGTGGGGGATCGTCAGCCATCCTGCCAAATCATCAGGGGCAGTTTAGCAAGTAAAACTGCATGTGTATGGAATGATTCATGAAGTAACACGCACAACAGAAGGAAGTGCAATAGATACTTCATCATATCCGCACCAGCCATTCAAAGCCACACATAGCCTCGGTTACAATCTGGCATTACGACAGTTGAAAGGGAAGGGCTAGACATATAGGCGGTGCACAGGCACGCGGTAGGGAAGTACACAACGAGACATAGCAAAGGTTACATCAACATCGGAGAAAACTGTTGGAGCGAGGAATCTGCAAGTGACAACACAGGGTGCCCTCGATAAAAGGATCCTGCAAGCAGAACCTGGCCCGCAATCTTGAAGGAAGGGGGAAAATTTCAGAACACCGGGTGGATGTGATCGCGAGAACCTAATGTTGGAGTTAGTAAAATTTTAACCCGAATAGGAGAGAAGATCAGAGTCCTAGAGTAAAGGTCGAGGAGTAAAAGATCCTAATACCACCCAATTGGCGACATGGGCCCGTAAGCCACACAGCCAAGTTAGTAAAACAGTTTTTGGACACTAGACTCAACTTCGGCCAAGGAGTTGGAAAGGGGGGGGGGGGGTTCCTACAGTCAGTCAGCTCTGATACCAACTTGTGACGCCCCTGGCTCAATCATGCACTAATCATACACGCAAATGCACACGATCAAGCCTAAGGACTCACGGGAAGATATCACAACACAACTCTAAAACATAAATAAATTCATACAAGCTTTATATTACAAGCCAGGGCCTTGATGGCTCGAATACATAGCTCGATGGCATACAAGCGTCAGCGGAAGCATCAGATATCTGAGTACAGATATTAAAAGAGAAACAGAAAGGCCTTTAGAAAGGCGGGGCAAAAATAAAACACTACGATCGAAAGGCGTAGGCCTCCTGCCTGGGACCCTCCGATCCTACTCCTGGTCATCAGCCAACTCGTAGTAGTATCCACCCTCGGGGTAGTAGTAGCGATCGTCGGCGGGGGCAGCTCTAACCGGGGCTCCGTAATCTGGTTGCATCAAAAAGGGGTATATGGGGAAAAAGAAAGCAAAGCAACCATGAGTACTCATCCGAAGTACTCAGCAAGCAAGGATCTACACTACATATGCAACATTTTCAAAGAGAGGATGTATATGTGGACTGGGCTGCAGAAATGCCCGAATAGAGAGGAAAGCCTAGTCCTATCGAAGACTAGCATCTTCAGCGGTCTTGCAGCAATAGAAGAGAGTAGAACAGTACAATATAAAGTAGTAGTATCATTAAGTCTCATCCTCACCCAGAGATCCTTTCTCGACTCCCTGCGAGAAAGCAATCCCAGAGCTATACAATCATCAACCTCGTCCTGAGATCCCTTCTCGACTCCCTGCGAGAAGCAATCCCAGAGCCATAGTATCCAATTCTAGTTGTATCGATCGGGATACAACTCCGAGTGTCCGTTACCGAGGATCCGGCTATGCATAGATTAGTTCTTCCCTGCAGGGGTGCACCAACTTACCCAACACGCTCGATTAACTCCGGCCGGACACACTTTCTGTGTCATGCCCGGCCTCGGCTAAACGACACACCGCAACCCTACCTAGAGCTCAGTAGAGAGGTCCCCGCTGGTCTACATCCTAAGCGCAAGGGGGTCTTGGCCATCGCCCCTCGCCCTCTGGGTCGTTGCGCACACGGTGAAGCCAGGCACCAACACTACAGGATGGCGCCGGTCTGTCCGTGCCGCCATGCTGAACTAGACGTCTGACAAAGCTTTCGGCTGATGCATACGATGCAGAGTACCCATATTTATTCCCGCGTGATGGTTAGTGCTATCGGGCCAGAGGCCCACTCAGATCACATATCCAAACCGTTAGTACCTTGGGGTTGCGGTAACGAGCAGAGACTCATGATCGATGTGACCCCGTCACCCCGTCTCGAGGACTTGCGGCAAGGACCAAGAATGCCCGGCCACGCCTCGTATCCATCACTCGGGCACCATCCAGACAACCCATCTTCACATCACACGCGGGTACCCCTCAGGGTCGTCCCGCCTTTCCAAGTAACAATAGTACAGTCCAAGTATCCGTGTGTCCATAACATCAAGGGAATCCGAGGTATCACCCTCGTTGGATTCCTACACGATGTATCCGTCAAGGTGAACTCGGAGGAATCACCCTCGCTGGGTTCACACTTGAGGTGTTTGCACGACGGCGTCGTTATCAGAAGTGGTGAAGGAGGAATCACCCTCGATGACCACGACCGATTAGCTACTCTACAGAGTTAACATCAGAAGTGCTACATGAGGTATCACCCTCGACACTCGATAGTAACGCTGCAGTGTCGTTACAACTAGGGGGGGGGGTGATGTGCGGTGCCGGGGTCTGGTCTTCGATCCCGTTGATCGGGTCTTCTGATAATCGAGCGGGACAGTCGGGACAAGTGGGGTCACTGATAGGTCTCTACCCAGCCTATACTAAGCAGTTTAGGATATGCAGGTAATTATCAACAGCGGGTTACAATAAACAGGCTATGCATCAGAATAGGTAAAGCAGTTGTAGCAGCAATTCTAATGCAAGCATGGGAGAGAAAAAATATGCGATATCGGTATGATCAAAAGGGGCGGGGCTTGCCTGGTTGCTCGGCGGCAAGGGCAAGGTCGTCAACGGTGGCGTCGGGCTCCGGAGCTGCGTCGGTACCGGGAATTGCGTCGGGGTCTAACGAGAGAGAAGAGGGGGAGGAAACAATGAATACAAGCAAACAAATGCAACACGATGCATATCATGGCAATACGCAGTGCTAGGGGTAGTCTAATGCAGTTCTACACGTATCAGACGGAGCGGGAGAATGTCTGACGATATTTCCCGGTCTTTGGATTTATCGGACAGACGATTCGGAGAGGGAAGTTCCATGTTCATCATGCTAGGAGCATGTGACAGATGAAAGGAGGGCATATTCGGATTCTTGGGATTTTTCTGATCAACTTTCATATATAAATTATTTTCATCGGAGTTACGGATTAAAAGATATGATTTTCTAAAGTTTTTATTAATTTCTGGAATTTTTGGATTTAATTAAATCAACATTATCCAGAACAGTACAGGGCAATGTCAGCATGACGCATTGATGACATCAGCAGTCAACAAGGGGCCGGCCAGGTCAAACCTGACCAGTGGGGCCCACATGTCATAGACACAGGGCTAATCCAGGGTTTAAATTTAACTAAAACTAATTAATAGGGGTGTGGCCCCACCTGTCAGTGAGTAATTAGTGATTAATTAACTAATTAATTAATTAACATATTTTATTTATTTTAAAAACGTTTTAAGGGGGTGGGGCCCGCGTGTTAGTGACACGGGTTGCCCAGTCAGCAGTGCTGACTGGTCAACGGACCCCACGGGGCCCAGTGGCAGTGGCACCGGGGCGGGACCCACCGGGGCCAAGTCAGCGCCGGCCGCCGGAGCTACTCCGGCGAGCCCGAGCGCGGTGACAACTCCGGCGAGCCCGGAATCGAGCTACGGGGCACCATTTCGCGCACTCTTTACCTCTCTGGAACGAGCAGACAGAGCCTCGTCCGGTGGTGGGGTGCACGGTGGCAGGGGAGGCCGGGACAGAGCAGCACGACGATGGTGGGCGGCGACGGCTTTGGGTGCGGCTCGGGAACAGCGAAACAACGCGTGGGCGAGCGAACAAATAGCGCGGCGAGGCCCTATGTGGTGCGGGGAGTACACTGGGCACGGGCACGGGGCCCAAAGGTCGCCGGGAGCACGCCGGCGACGTGTTCCGCGGCGGCGCGTTCGGGCAAGAAGGGGGCGGCGTCTACGGCTACGGGGAGAGCGCAGGGAGAGAGGGAGGAGGACGGGGTGCTCACGTAGAGCCTGCAGATGTGCTAAGGTGGGCCTGGGGAGGACGGACGGCGACGAATCGAGGCGGCAATCACCGACGGCCGAAGGTTGAAGATGACGGCGTCGCGGGCATAGCGGTGGCTCCTGGCTCCAACGCGTCGGTGTAGATGGCGTAGCTGAGGCCGGTGAAGCTCGTGGACACGGAGAGGCGACTAGAGGGGCACGGTGGCCGTGGCTACACTGGAGCCATGGCGGCGGTGGCGCTCGGGTGAGATGGGGAGGCGAGGAAGAGCGAGAGAGAGTGAGCGAGGGAGAGCCAGGGGGTGCGGGAGATGCTCTTTATCCTCCCCGGCGAGTGCGACGCGCTGTCGACCGCTCGGAGGGGGGGCCTGGCTGCGCGCGCCAGGTGCTCGACAGCGCGCGACATGAGCAGTGCGGGATGAGGGAGATGGCGCTGCGCGGGCTGGGCCGGGCACTGTGGCCACTTAGGCCCAGTGCTGTGGGCCTTTTTCTTTTCTTTAATTCTTTTTCTGTTTTCTCCTTTGTTTTCTGTTTTGCAAATAGTTGGGCACCAAAATGACTTTTGTAAAATATGTGACCTGGTCCATAAATCATAGGGCAACATATCCTATCACCAAAAATTAGTTTGGGGTATTTATCATTTCATATTTATTTTAAATTAATTAATAGGTTATTAATTATTGTTTTCAGCCACTGTTTGAGGATGTTTAAGTCACTTATCCAATTTCAATAAGGTTGGTTACAATTTTAAAATTGTCTCTGATTTACTTGCTATTTAAAGAACAATTTAGTTTCTGATTTGAGCAACTTTTATTTTCCACTTTCAGTTTGAATTTCCATTTGAATTTGAATTTGAAAAGAGATATGATACTAATGATGATTAAGCACTGTTGATCATGATGACCTGGCATAATCAAAAGGGGATTACTGTAGTAAACCACTGGGGGTGTTACAATAAGTGGACGTGGCCGTCCAGCGGCCGGTGACGGGGGGAGCAGCGTCGGTGTTAGCCGTGGCTGCACTATCCTTGTCCATGTATTCGGCGTTTTCCGAGGTGTAGTCCAACATGTCAGTTAGGTCTTCGACTATGGACACTAAGTGGGTGGTGGGTGGGCCGTAAAATTCCCTGTAATTCATGTCGACGGGCTGCTAAACGTAAGCCGAGGGTGGATCCTCCCGAATAGCCATCATCTGGATTCGGTCCAGCGCCTCGTTTAATAAGGCGTGGGTCGCCGGACTGGTACGCGGTGGCCGCCGAGGGCCGATCTCCGACGTGGTGGGGCAAGGAATGATCTGGGCCTGGGCTGGATCCTGGTCTTCATGGGACGAGTAGGCCTCGAGGCCCGGGGTTGGGCTTGTGGTCGGACAGACATAAGAGACCGAGGACAAGACCTGGTCTTCGGACGCTGTTTTTGTATTGGGGCTCGAAGCCAAGTTGATGCGGGGGAGTTCGGCCATGGATGATTTCTCGCTTCTGAACGTCGACCCGTCACTGGGGCTCTAGGCCGGAGGCGTGTCATGAGGAGAGGGTTCGGCCGAGAGTGACTCTTGGCGTTCGAACACCGCTTCCGCGTTGAGGCTTGAAGCTGGGTCTTCGGCAGGCATCACTGGCGTGGTCGAAGGGGATTCCTAGCCTCTGGTCAGGGTGGAGCCATCTGAGCTCGAGGCCGGCTGAAGGGTTGAGGCCGATCCGTAGATCGGATCAGGAGAAAGCTCCGGAGCGGGCACATCGGGGCCCACAGGGGTACGAGGAGAGGCCGCAAATCCGGAGAAGACCAGATTGCCTCGGGCGGCCGCCATGTACTCCAAGTTGCCGAATCTAATCCAGTGCTCAGGGGCAAAATTGTTGATTTGGTCTAGATGACCAGTTGGGTTGGCGTGCAGCACGATGCTGCCGAACGCGAAGAGTTGGCCAGGGACAAAGAGGTCCCCGGAGCTGGCGCCATCTCCGATGATTAGGCGAGCCATTGATCCTTTGGCGACCCAACAATGGAACTCTCAATGAAAGTACCAATGTCGGTGTCAAAACCGACGGATCTCGGGTAGGGGGTCCCGAGGTCTGGATCTAGAATCAATGGGGAACAAGGGACGAAGAACACGGTGTTTACCCAGGTTCGGGCCCTCTCGAAGAGGTCAAAGCCTACGTCCTGCTTGATTGTATTTGATGTGTATGATATGGTTACAGAGTCGATCTACCTTGAGATCATCCGAGCTAAACCCTAGGTTGATGGGGTGATGGATGTTGCTCTAGCCCTAAAGACTAAAACCCCTTGGTTTATATAGACACCAATAGGGTTAGGGTTACATGCGATCGGTTACAATGAAGGAAACATCACGCTAACCCTTGACTTGGAGGGCACACCACGACTCCCAAGATCTCCTATTCGGCACGGATCCGCGCTCTAGCTTGGCCCCATAGTGGCCCATCAGTCCGACCCATATGTAGTAGGCCGATGGCCCGAGGACCCCTTAATCCAGGACTCCCTCACCGCTCCCGTTCCAGCTCCCATCGCCCCGACTGCGCTAGCACCCATCCCCGTGGCATTGATGGGCTGGGAGCCACACATTGTCACCAAGCTTGAATCCAGGGGGTTCCACGAGGTCCCCGCTGACTTTCACGCGCCCGTGACCTACCAGCACATGCGCCTGCGCGTGCACTGACGCGCGGGCACGTGCCGGTGCCCGTGCACACAAATGTCTCCGCTGCGCTGTTGCCAGTGCATGTCCCCGCGCCGGTGCCAATGCTCCCTCGGCATCATGGATCACAGCCGTCGACCGCTTCCTGGCACCAACGCCAGTTGCCGCCTCCCGCCAGTTGACTGGCTCCTGGAGACCGAAGTCCAGAACATTCTAGCCTTCCTTGAAGCTAGGGCCAACGTCCAGGAGTACGCCAACAACGGCGCAAGACGCCGCCGTTGCCGCCGGTCAGTGGCCCGACGACACACAGAGTACGAAAGAGGAGCCGCTACCCACCGCAAGACGCCTCCGCCACCGCCGCGTCATCTAAATTTGCCATGAAAAATGTTCGGATTGCCATGTTTAAAATCCGAACGTTTGGGATTTATCATTTTCGTTTATTTTAGTTCGATCGTGGTATGAATGTAAAGTCGCAGTCAGACTGAATGAAATCCATGGTTTGATCGATTGAATGTTCTGCTAGAGTCGTATCAAATTAAATATAAAAAGTCATCAAGCGACATGTATTCCTTCTCATCGCAAACATTTCATACTAAATACCACATCAATTCCAAATATGTTTTAGGGAAGTCAATTCCAAACACTTGTAGGGCGCGACCAGTCCCCTTGTTCGAGCACTAGGCGATACATCTATTTATCCATGCATTTAATTATTAGTAGATAAATAGTACTACTACTAGCCTAACTTGTCCATCACGGTCACTTTTGTTCCTAAACTTGTTACATATAATACTAGTAGTACGTGAAACTGGTGCCATAACTTGTGAATGGGTCCAGATACGGTCAGCGGCAACACCGCCCGCGCGTTCTTCGTGTTTGCCCGTGCGTCTAAACGTAGAAGGGGAGGAGAGAGAGAGAGAGAGAGAAGACATGGAACCCACCAGTAAGTGAAGGGGAATAGTACATGCTGACGAGCCGGTCCCACTAATGTACTAAAATTAATATAAAAACATGTTATCCATTAAATAGGTTGTGGTAATATAAAAACATTATATCAACGAAGGGGAGTAGTACAACAAATGTTGCCACTATGTTGCCTATTGACGTGCGGCTGGAAGGCCCTGGTCACATGTTCGATCCTCATCCTTTTTCATTTTTAATTTATATATGGGTCCAAATTTGTTCCATGACAGTTGGGCCCCCCGGTGTGTATTTTGTAGCACTTTAATTTCTGGGTCGAAATTTGTTCCATTACAGGTGGACTCCCGGTGTGTAGTTTGTAGCTTATTTGTAATAATTAAAGATAACACCAGAGTTTTTTGCAAAAATACCATGGTGCGACATGGAAGGTGAGAAAGGGCATGCGAGAGAGCGGTGACCGAGCCAGAGGGAAATGAATTGGGGGAGGGGCAAGGGTTGCAACGGTGTTTGGAGTAGTGGTGGGCCGAATGCTACAAAAATATAATCTAAACCCGCCGGAATAAATGCCTTCACAAATTAATCCAAGGTTGGAGTCGCCCTTGCAATGTAAATAGCTCCGGCTCTACGAGGGACGGAGAGGTAGCTTCAATCTGTGGAAGAGACAGCGTGAGAAAGCGAGGTCAATCGAGACATAGATAGATAGAGAGACAAAGTGAGTGTGGCCCGGCATTCGTTGAAAAGATATATATGCTCTGGAGAGACATTGTCCAATTGAGCTTTTGGGAAGGGTGAGGGCTGTAAGAGAGAGCTTGAGAGATTATACAGTCACAGACAGGTAGATATATCATTTGTGCGTGGGAGGAAGCAAGGTCAATCGATACATAGATAAAGAGAGAGAGAGATTGAGCAAGTGTGGGTCATCATGCGGTCGAAAGAGTGAGCCGGGTTGGAGAGAGTGACCTAGATAGACAATGTGCGTGAGAGAGTATACAATATGAATATGTTGAATTAGGCCCAAACATGGAGATATATCATTTGTGTGTGAGAAAGAGCGAGGTCAATCAAGACATACATAAAGAGAGGGAGATTGAGCGAGCGTGGGCCGCCATGAGGTCGAAAGAGTGGGACGGCTTAGAGAGACTGGCCTAGATAGACAATCTGCATGAGAGAGTATAGAGTGTGTCAATCGAGGCCTGAACAGGGAGATATATCATTTGTGTGTGAGAGAAAGCGAGGTTAATCGAGACTTAGATAAAGAAAGAGCGAGAGAGATTGACCGACTGTGGGCCGCCATGAGGAAGAAAGAGTGAGACGGTCTCGAGAGAGTGACCTAGATAGACGATGTGCATGCGTGCGCATGAGAGGGGGGGGGGTCTAGATAGGATATGCAAGTATCTAGCGAGAGAGGGTGGGAGGGAGAGAGATAGAGCTCGGTAGTGAGTGCAATGGCGGGTGTGTGAGAGAGATACATTTGTTGACAGAGTGGAAAAAGGGGGTTTCATATTTGAGAGAGTTAGAGATCGAAACATGGAGAGAAAGAATGAACATATGTCGGAAACCAATAGCTTTGTAAGGTGGTTAGGAGAGGAAGATTGATCGATGGAGGAAGTATGTCGCGTGTGTGCCGAGGGGGGAGGGGCTAAAAACAACATTTGAACGTAGATACTACTGCACTTAATAATGACGTTTCAATTTAGTGTACATTGTAAGATCTGAATTGAGGACCATGCATACGGCTTCCGTAATTATTTCGAATTCGTGCCATATTAGGTTTGGAAAAGTTGATATTGAATCAATTGTTGTGGTATTTTGTATGTGTGTGGTCATATGCTTGAATCCATCCAAAGTTTTCTCACTACCATAGTGTTCATCTTATACATATGGATTTGTATTAAAAAAGGAGCGTGGATACCGTGAAGTGCGCAATCCACGTTAGAATTGGAGATCGCTATGTGAGTCTAATTCAAAGAACTCCTCATTAATTAATTTATAGTATCTCGTTTCGAAGGACTAATTATTTGCAAGGAAAACACGGGCATGCTAATACATACATATTCGTTTGCCAATGAAACAAGATTCGTTTGCATTCTCAAATGTAGTTGCACCAGGCAGACCAGGGTCATGTCGTGGTGGTCGCGTGTGTCGTACGGACGCTAGCACCCACCCCCTCCCCCCCCCCAAAAAAAAGAACGACGACAAAAAAACTTCGCGCACATTTCGGATTGAAATATCTTGCGGCCCCAATTCTAGCCCTGCAAAATCTCCCTTCTCCCCCATCCCCTTTCGTGCTGAGAGCGCTCAAATCACTAATTCGCCGCCAACCCAAGCAAAATTCGAATCACCCCTTGTCTCGTCTCTTTCCCCACCTCTGTGCCAGATGATGACAACGATGTTTGCACTTCACCACCGCACCGGAGCTACCTCATCTACACCCTCTTCCACCGCACCGGGTGGTCCACCGACAACGTCGGCCGCCGCAGCCGATGTGCCTCACAGACACCGACTTCCATCGCATCAGGTGCGCTTCATCGACGTCTTATCCCACCTTAGCAGGGCTACTTCACCGAGCACATCATCGCACCTCCACCCCCCGAGGCCGTTGGTGCTTCACCAACGGCCTTGTCCACTGCATCATAGCGCTCCGCTGCCGCTCAAGATCTGCATTCGTACGTGGCCAACCAACGCCAGCACATCACCCTCAACGGCTCTGAAGTGACCCGCACTCTAGGCGAGCATGCCCAAACGGCGGCCTGAACTAGGTATCCACATATCACTCCCATGTGCACTATTCCAAAGATATTTGGATATCCCACTAGTGCAGAGACGTGCTATACAAAAAGTTTTTACCCCCTTTCCACGACGGAGTTTTAAACTGTCGCCTAGTGAGTGTGTGCGATAGGGGGGTCCTTCCCACACGACCCAGAAACCGTCGGGGATAGGCCCTCCGGCCACACAGGCGGGGACAAAATGAGCTCGTGGGCGATCGGGCGAGGCATCGAAACCCAATAGTTTTCGTTCATATGTACATCCCACACGGTGAATCCCAGAAAAACGTTTCCGTTCGTATGTATATCACCCACAGTTTTTTGTTTGGAAACATTTGTGCAAGGTGGCCTAACGCAAACAGTTCTCTACCGGAAGCCATGTGTGATTGTTAGTTGATCCAACACACCTACTTTCTAGAAACCATGTGCGTTGTTTGAGTTCATCGCCCACGGTGTTGTCTGAGTAACCGTCTGCAATAGAAAACCCCAATAAGCAGGGTAATTAGCCTATTATTGATAATCCATGCAGTAATCAAATTAACATTTCTTATAAAACACACCAGATATTTCATATCCGTATAACGGCAACCAGGATTCCATAATCGAATTACATCAGATAGCTTCAGCACTCAGTTACACCAAAGAGGGATATAGCTAGCTATGCCATTACACAATAGCACCAAGTTTCACATGCAACATTGAAAACCTTTGGAAAAGTAGCATCATACACGGTAAATAGACAGATGAATCTCATCTGGGAAACTGTAGAAGCGGAAGGCAAATATTGAGCCTTCAGTGATGTTGAATGTCGTTGCAACTTTAGGCCAGTGGCTATGGATAATTGCCCGTCCAACCTTTGTCCTCTTCAGGAAGACTTCAATATTGTACCATGGGTGTTGAATGAATACCTTCCTCGCCTCTTGACCATGCAGGTGATTTGAGAGGTAATCATCGGTGAACTGCTTTGAAAATTACTGAAAACAAAGATATGAATAAATTGCTGTTATAAATTTTGAAATGGCGCAAGGGGTAAAAACAAGGTAAAAGAGTTAGTACCATCGTATAGTTGACTAATGTCTTCTTCATTGTGCAAACAAAGATCTTGCTGTTATTCGTCGCAAGTTTCTTCATCCTAACAATCTTTCTGAGTTTCTTGACTTGACTGATATTCATGGACAACTCATTTCCCCATATGCAAAATGGGTCGAACAGTGGGTCTAAGCCTCTGACAGCAGGACCTACATGTGCAAGACCAAATTGTAAGAAACCTAAATATTAGAATGATTTGTGCAACTGCACAATAATGTGCTATTAGTGAAAGGACCATGCATGAGCAAACCTCGATGGTAAACCACAGTGTCTCCCATTATTTTCCTGCAACACATATAATGAAGATCTTGATCAGGTTAACTGAGAGTTGCCATACTATCAGTAGAATATGTATTGAGTACAGCCAAATTTGATTTATTTCTCACATGCATAACAATACAAAATTGTACCCACAACAAATGAAAATCAAATTACAAAATTGAACCAAACAGTTAAATGGACAGCAGACCAAATGAACCAAAACAGTTAACCGAGCACGACATTGCAGAATAGAAACATGTACTAGAAGATAAGACAGTGAACAAAACAAAGAATGCTTGAGAACAGTACTACGAAATGTAGCAATTGTTGGACCAAACTGTTAACTGAACATTACATTTCAGAATATCAGATTGCATATTAATATTACAGAGGACAAATCACTAGAAGGCACTGGCGGTGGCCTCGAGAAAACAACATGAACTGTATTTAAAGTATACAACTACGTGGCGGTGTCGATGGTGGTCTCGAAGATGAGGTGCTCCTCCAAGATCTGGCGGTCGGCACGCATGGCAGCCATAGCAACCTCGTCCGCGCGTGCGACCGCGATTTGCTTCTCCACTGCCAGATGCTACTGAGCTCCACGTTATACTGCGTGCAAAATGGCTGTGGGCGGCACTGAATTGGAGGATGGGGCCAGTGATTTCGGCAGAAGGTGTCACGCCGTCGGTCGGGGCATGTGCGACAGGGAAGGAGGAGGATGGTGTGGGTGGGGTGTTGATTACCTGACCATATCTACGAGGCCGCGTAGCAAGAAGAAGGGTCGCCGATGAGGAGGCCGCGCAGCAAGAAGAAGGGTCGGCGGCGCTGCAAGAAGAAGGGTCGCCGGCAAGGAGGCGGCGCTACAAGAAGAAGGGTCACCGGCGAGGAGGCTGAGCTGCCAGTAAGCAGCAGTGAAGGTTTGAACTTGGAAAGAAAGGAGGAACAGTGGAAATGTGGCTTTTGGTGGGAGGGAGGGGGCGGGGAGATAGATATTTTCACGGTGGAAGAAATTTTTTGCTCGGTGCCGTGAGAAACTGGCGCACAAGTGTGGTTCAAGCGCGGGCGGTGGACTGTAGACGACCAAGCTTCCTGCGTAAGCCAGACAAGACGGTGCGCTAAGATATTTTATATCGCATCCCACACGATTCTTGCTAGTAAACTGTTTGTGGTATACCTAATTTTTTCATTATGTTTTGAAAGACAAAATGGTGTTACAGAGGGAAAGGATGGTGTTTGAATTGCTAGAACATTTATCTACAATGAACATGCAACTACATGAGTGTCGTGTTAAAATTTGGAATTATTCCGGGTTCGTTTGGCATTTTTATGCATTAATTGAGTTTCTAGGCATTTAATGTGCATAATTCAAATTGGAACTACAAGCACATGCTCCAGTGCACCAAAGTTTGTTGAAAAATCACATGTGTGTCTTTGGTTGAATTTATAGGTCCCATGCAAGAATGGGAATGAAATTCAAACATCTGGGCGTCGTGGCTCGGCCGAGAACATTGAGAAACTTGGTTTTTAAATTCCTGTAAATCCCAAACTCGCCTGGAAATCATGAAACTTGGCATGGAGACAATTCATGGCACCAGCATGCTGTGGTAAAAAAATTGGCCGAATTGGGACAAGTTTTGGCATAAGCTTCTTGCAAATTGTAGCTTCTCTGAAGAAGGCATGTGGTTTCGAGAGGGAACATGTCACCTTTGTGTGCGAAACGACATACGCTGCCCCCCCTCTTGATTTTTTTACAAAGCAAACATAGAACTATATGAGTGTTGTGTTTAAATTTGGAATTATTCCAGGTTCGTTTGGCCCTTTTTATGCATTAATTGAGTTTCTAAGCATTTAATGTGAATAATTCAAATTTGAACTAGAAGCACATGCTCCAGTGCACCATGGTTGGTTGAAAAATCACATGTGTGTCCTTGGGTGAATTTCTAGGTCCCATGCAAGAAATGGGAATGAAATTCAAATATCTAGGCACCGTGGCTCGGCCGATAACATTGAGAAACTTGGTTTTTTAAATTCCTGTGAATTCAAAAGTCGCATGAAAATCATGAAACTTGGCACGGTGTCATTTCATGGCTCCAACATGCTGTGGTAAAAAAATTGGCCGCATTTGGACAAGTTTTGGTATAAGCTTCTTGCAAACCGGAGCTTCTCTCAAGAAGACTCGTGGTTCCCGAGGGGGACGTGTCACCTTTGTGTGCGAAACGATATACGCTGCCTCCCCCCCTTGGTTTTTTACAGAGGCAACATAGTACTATATGAGTGCCGTGTTAAAATTTGGAATTATTCCGGGTTCGTTTGGCCTTTTTTATACATTAATTGAGTTTTTGGGCATTTAATGTGCATAGTTCAAATTTGAACTACAAGCACATGCTCCAGTGCCCCAAAGTTGGTTGAAAAATCATATGTGTGTCCTTGGGTGAATTTCTAGGTCCCATGCAAGAAATGGGAATGAAATTCAAACATCTGGGCATCGTGACTTGGCTGGAAATATTGAGAAACTTGGTTTTTTAATTCCTGTAAATCCAAAACACGCCTGAAAATCATGAAACTTGGCATGGTGTCATGACATGGCACCAACATGCTATGGTAAATTTTTTGGCCGAATTGGGACATGCTTTGGTATAAGCTTCTTGCAAACCGGAGCTTCCCTCAAGAAGGCTCGTGGTTCCGAGAGGGAACATGTCACCTCCGTGTGCGAAACGACATACACTGCCTTCTCCCGCCTTGATTTTTTTACACAGACGGCTTAGACCAAATAGGAGTTTTGTGCTAAATTTTGGAATTATTCCGGGTTCGTTTGGCCTTTTTATACATTAATTGAATTCCCAGTTATTTAATGCACATAATTCAAATTTGAAGTACAAGCGCATGCTCCAGTATGCCAAAGTTAGTTGAAAAATCATTTATGTGTACTTGGGCGAATTTCTAGGTCCCATGCAAGAAGTGGGAATGGAATTCAAACATCTGGGCGTTTTGGCTCGGTCGAAAACATCAAGAAACTTGGTTTTAAAATTCCCGTAAATCCAAAACTCGCCTGAAAATCATTAAACTTGGCATGGTGTCATGACATGGCACCAACATGCGGTGGTAAATTTTTTGTCCGATTTGTGAAGGCGCACACATTAACAATCTACAAAGTCATTTTGGAACAAGTGTTGTCATGTTACAAATTGGAAACACAAGTATTATTGAAACCGTGGGCGTTCTACTTACCATTTACGTGCCGCCACATGTCCCCTTTTTTTATTGGCTAGGAGGTGCCGTGCGGGGTAGCTATTTGAGTACGGGAGGCGTGCATCAGACCCCTGCGCACGCTCATCGGGAGGAGAGCCCTTTGACCTCTATCCGCCGCCCACCTATCTCCCAACGTCTGCATTAATGGCGCCCGAGCCCCTATTTCATGGCGTGGCTATGTCTCACTCGACTGAGATTTAAGAGAGAAAAAAGAAAATCTGAAAAGAAAGTCTTGCACGGATCTTGATGTAAGATCCGCCGGACCTATATAGCATCGACTGCGACTTATAGCAAGACTGATGAATATAAGGATGATGACATTGGATAATAATTGTCTTACATATCTAGGAAGATAATTAAAAAAGCCACATGCGGCAACGCCCGAAATACACAAGGGCAAAAGAAGAAGGAAGACAACGATCTGGCTCGCTGATCTCTACTTTCTTGATGTGTTGCTGTAGGCCGCGTAGACTAGTTCCCGCGGCGAGCGGCGATGAGCTCTTTCGTGTCCTCAAGATGCTGCTTGAGAGCATCCATGGATTCCTCCACCAGCCTTTGGCGCTCGATACGGAGCATGGCATTCTTGTCCATAAGTTTCTTGACGATGACGCCGGTCCTATGCAACAAGGCAGTGGTATCCTCATGCTGCTTCGTCGTTCCAGCAATCTTCGCCCTCAGCAAGTCGTGCTCGGTGCGGAGCTTCACCTTGCCCTCCCCTAGTCCCCGGATGACGCTGGTAGCATTTTCAAAGGAGGCATTCATCTCGTCCTGCTGCTTCATCCATTCGGAGATCCGACCCATCAGGTCATCGAGCATAGCGTGCATGCGCCTGTGAGAGTCCTCGCCTGCCCATGAGACATTTTCCTAGGCCGCCACGGCGTAGGAGGACATCTCTGCTGCATCGCGGTGCGGCGGGACATCTCTGCTGCTTCCGCGGCGCGGCTGGACCAGTCTGCTGCATCGACGGCATGGCGGGACCTCTGTGCTGCTTTGGCGGTGTGGCAGGACCTCTGTGCTGCTACGGCCACACGGCAGGACATGTCGGCAGCTTTCGCGGCAAGGCGGGACATCTCTCGTGCTTCCGCTTCCATGCTCGCCTCTCCCTGGTGGTAATCTCTCGACCCAGAACTCACGCTGGCCATGGCAGATGCAAGGGAACGATGATGAATGACTTGTTTGTTTTTGTGGATGAGGTGTTGAGGAGGAATGTGCAGTCATCTTGGAGTAGTAGTATTTATAACCGAGTACTAATACGCTCCTAAGTGGGAAACCGTTTAGGTTGTGATCGGTGTGAACAGGTTTGCAATTAAATATAGCATGGTAGTAATTTGGAATGTGACGGGACGCATGCTCAAAATTTATTGACGGTTCTATAATTTCTAAGTGCGGCACTATTCCCGGACGGCGTAACGTGGGCACGCTTTCTCGGCCATGTACGTGGCGTTTGCACCATAGGGTGCACCGCAATAGGCGATGTTAGCACACGCCTTGTTCCAACAACCGTGCGCGCTCGTTATTACCATCGCGCACGCTTCTTTTAATTAGAATGTGTGCCCGTCTAGTGCACACACATTGATCTGTCTAACTGTTTCTGTTTGTTGTGGCTAATCGCAAACAGTTCTTCCGTGTGAAGTGTATGCTGTCAATCGCAGACACGTTGATCTGGCTACCGTTTCTGTTGTGTTGCCTAATCGCAAATAGTTCATCCGTCTGAATTGTATGCCCTCAATCGCACACACCTTCATCTGGCTGCCCGTTTCTGTTGTTCCGCCTCATCACAAACAATTAATCCGACTAAACTGTATGTCGTATATCGCACACGCCTTCATTTGGCTGCCCGTTTATGTTCTTCTTCCGCATCACAAACAGTTCATTGAACTGAACCGTATGCCCCGAATCACACACGCAACTAAAATCTGAACCATGTTTGATGTATCCGCCATCGCAAACATTTTGCATCTTTTTGATGGTTTTTCTACATCACCGTTTGCGATTAATGCATCGCACACAGTTTCGTCGAAGGGTCTCTGATTGTAGTGTCGCGTTAGCAGCATCCTGCAGTAGTGTCCTTTTACTGCTCTCTTAGCTTACACGCCTATGCAACTCTGACTTTAACTCTAATTTCTTCTAGAGATATTATCTGAAACAAGCAAAACCATTTTTAGCGAAGCATGACGGCGCTACGGGATCTGGTACACATCCTGCATGCCGGTATAACCTTGTAAGTACCTGTCCTCCGGTACAATAACAAGGTCGATTCCTCTCATTTGATCAACCATTCGCCGTGCCAAAAATATAGAGGGGGATGCAAGGAGCACAAGGCCTGCACATCCAAGCAAGTGGTAACATGGACTTGTACATGGAACATCCCAAGCGCAAGCAGAGCTGCAGTGAGCCTGTACAACAAGCTAGCGTAAGTCCCTGCATTTCATTTAATTCGTACTAGCCTGCGTGTATGATTTGTGTGCAGTGGCCGATCCACGAATTCAAGTAACCAGGGGCGAAAATTTAGCTTAAAAAATACGAAGGCACTTGCACTCCGGAAATCAACATAACTTTAGAAATGTGAACCTACATGCACTTTGAAAACCAGCTAATGATCCAAAGTAGTTCTAGATTATAAACCACTAGATGATATAAGCACCAAAAAACACAAAATACAACATGGTGGACAAGGACTACAAACATGGACTGTACCTGCTTGAATTATTCGTTCTCTGGCCAAAAATATCCAAGTCTAATTGCACCTATAACCCGTGCGCAAACTGCGTAACAATATATCTATCTTGCACAAGTATGCCAATAGTTTGAAACAATAGATTAGAAAAGTATTTATGCTAGGTTGTCATGATACAGGAACGTTGTGGTAGATGGCCTCAACGTTTCCACAAGCCATAAAAATGTACTATAATTTGCTTGTCATCAATTCCTGCAAATCTCTCTCTCTCTCTCAACATAGCATATCATCATTAGACACTAAATCCTTTAATGGGATCTTGCAAAATGCTTGCATTAGATCCCTCATTAGACACTATATGTTCGTCACCAGGAGCATAGAAAATGTTTGCATCAAATCCTTCATTAGCAGTCTGTTCATTAGACACTCCTGGCTCAAGAACAACATGAGCTTGTATGTTTGCACCAGAAACTTGATTAGACACATCAGGTTCAGTCACTTCAGTGTTTATTGGGGGAGTTATAAAATAAGCAGAAATTGGTTTCATTTTCTCATAGATTTCCTACATACAAGCTGTTTTACAACACCATCAAGTTTAACTATTGGCCAGAAATTGAACAGTTGAATTACATATAATCAGGGATGTGATGTACCTGCTCATTGCGCATGCTGCTCTTGCAAGTTGTGACTGTTTGTTTGCGCAAGCTTGATGCCATGCTCGTGCTGCCGTCGCTGCCTCCCACGCAGGCTACACCCAGGGTTGGATCTTCATCTTCTTGTCCTTCCATTCGCTTGAAGCCTGGCGACCAACATCCAACAAGGGCACGAGGAAGATCTCTATCGGTCTGTCCAGCGGCGGCTAGGTTAGGAGCGAACCAGACTGGAGGCTAGAGCGAGCGAATTGGGGATTTTTCCCGCTGTCGATCGATATAGGAGGCGCTCGTTTGGGCCGCGAGCCTGCTATAGGGCCTGCCTTGCACTTACGTTATTGTCCCATCCAAATTGAAACATTTTTCTTCATTTTTTACATTGCCTGCTCGTGCGCTAGGACGAACGAAACTAGCCTGGGCTAACCTGGACGACTCAAACTAGGTGCGCACTTTCCAGCCACCCAAGGCGGCCGCCCATACCAACCCCTATGGTGGCACCGCCCCTTTTTCCGTGTATGATTGGGGTAGTGAAAAATATTCCAGTGGCGCTTTTGATTTACACACAGAATGGTTGAATTGCTTGTTTCTATGAACTGAGTTTGCCAATAATGTGAAGGATGCCAGTCTTTTCATCCTATTGTAGATTGCTTAGATCTCGATATGCCAAATGTAATCGCATGAAATATATAGTAAAAGCCAGTGTGATGTGTGTTGCTACAACTAGTTTGAAAACTCGTCCTCATATAACATATCAAGGACGCACCATCTTATCAGATTAATCATTCGACTTACCAATGCAGCGTGGGAAGAAAGACGTATTGGGACTGCGTATCCAAGCAATTGATGCCATGGACTCCTTCGTAGAACCTTGTAAGCGAAAAAAAAGTTGTGGTGTGCCTATACAAAGAGCTAGCGTAAGTTCAGTTACCTGCTTGTTGGAATTTTAGTTAGCCACTGATTACAAAATTCTTCAATTAACTTGCTTGGCTTAATTTAGTTTGCTACTGATTACATAATGCCATAGCCTCTTAATCCTATTATAGACTGCGCCTATCTATGTGTTTGATACTTACTGTTTATAGAATTACCTGTTTGCCTGAACTGAAATAGCTACTTAAGCACGTAGATAGCTGGTCATGTCTACTTCTAGGGTGCAACAAAATTCATGTGTAATTTACCTTTTCATACCCTGTTTGTTTAAATGGTTTGCTGTTATGAATTGTAGCACTAGTAATGTTTGCATGTTCATAGACAAACAACTATCAGGTTTATATGAGGGACAACGTCTTTTTAACTTATATATATGTGTCAGAATCATTTTGCTTACATCAAAGAAATTTACAGATGTCTGTGTTGCTGGTAAACGGTACTGACTTGTTACTTTAATACGTTGTCAAGAACTTGTTAGTTTTACTAGTTCATGTGTAATTAAATACGTTGCCAAAACTGGTTAGTTTTACTAGTTTGATGTTAGTTTCTTATGGCTCTTGCAACACTTTATTTATGATTGCTAACATTCAAGTTTGCAGGATCCAACTGAAACTCCGATGGCACAACATGTATGTGTTCAAAAACTTCCTTGTTTACCTGGTTTGTTGTTGTAACTTATTGTTGTAATCATCTTACCAACCTCAACTCTTCAGGATCCAATTGGAAGTCCAATTGCATAGCAGGTACATTTTCAAAATTTTATTTGTGTAACAGGTTTGCTGCTGTAACTTGTTGCTCTAATCAAGTTACTGACTACTCAACTTTTCAGGATCCAAGAGAAACTCCAATGCCACAACAGGTGCCTTTTGCAAAACTTGTTTGTTTAACTGCTTTGCTGCTGCAACCGGTTGCTCTAATCAAGTTACTGGCTACTCAACTTTTCAGGATCCAAGAGAAACCCCAATGCCACAACAGGTACCTTTTGCAAAACTTGTTTGTTTAACTGCTTTGCTGCTGCAACCGGTTGCAATGATGTTAATAACTACTTCTCAACATCCAATCAAAACTCTTTAATTCCTTGTTTGTTTAACTGGGTTGCTGTTCTAACTCCCAGTTGAGATGTTTTGCTAACGTCAACTTTTCTGAATCCAATCAGAACTTTAATGGCAAAAAATAGGTTAGCCCAAGATCAAAGAGCGAGGTCCCCATGGACATTGTATCATGCCACAGCAGTGGCACCGGCCCAATCGTGCATCATGAATTGCCAACTGCTGATGCTCTAGAGGCTAAACTATTGGCAAAAAGAGATCCTGCTTCTGCACTTAGAGAAAAGGTTGACATGTTGAGGAAGTAAATAGCACAATCACAAGTAGTACTCAAGACAACCATTAAATATTTGATGGATTTCAAAATGAAGCAAGCTGAGACTGACCGCATTGTTAAGGTCCTGAAGGAAAAAAGCAAATTAAAATCCCACTTGGTAAATCATAGGTGAAATGTTTTTTCCATCGCTGAATAACCTTTGTGCTGTTTGTTCATGTAATCGACCAAACCATTTTTTTAGAGATCATGTAATAATTGTTTTTTGTTTTTTGGTCTGTATTTTTTTAGCATGAGTCTGTATTAATTGATAAGACTGTGAGGCATTTCATTTTTTTGTTGAGGCAAAGATATTTCATTTTGTTTGCTATGCCAGACCTACAAATATGCCAATCCGGTTGAATGTGCATTCAACAATAATAGTAGTATAGATGGTCCTTAAGTGGCACGCATCTGAAAGGGCCAAGATGCTATACTAGCTTTGCTAAAAAAAATGATGCTCTTCTAGCAAAAAAAAGAACAACGGCCTGGCTTATGTATGTTAGTTGATATTATTGATCCATATACTCTATAAGTGTTTATATGTCTGTTAGTTTTGTACATTATTGGTTGATTGACTCAGTATTTTGAATCTTGAGACATCGCTTGTGTACATATCTAAATGGGAGTACACTATATGCTGCGTGTGTCATACATGTTACACTTGAGTTGGGCATAAAGTGGTTTCAAATATTCGAATTCACCTTAAACTGGATTCTACCTTCTGAATTCGAGTATCGGCATTTGTAAATCATATTCATATATGATAGCGGAATACGCCTTTGTTGTGCTTTTGAAGATATATAAAAAAACATAGAATGATTTATAAAGATTCGTATAAGAATACAAAATGGAGTTGAATTTAGTTGCCAGGGTAAACATGAATGCTTATAGTCCCAAAATTTGAAAGACGCGGCAAAACATCCACTCCCACGTTAGCTGCTCAAAGCCAGTGTTTGCGAGATGGAAATTACTGTCTACCCCTTACACGGAAAATCCATTGGCTTGATTTCCACTGCTCTCAATAGGGGTAGGTTAGTAACTTCAATCAGACGTGACACAACCACCTCTGAGCCCATTCAGACATGGTGGGCGCCAAACATGGGCGGCAAAACACATTTGATTCAAGCTCGTCCAAAAGGCCTCTGTCTCTCCCTCCATTTCCCCATTCATACATGGTGGGCGGCAAAACAAACTCGACTCGGTCAAAATCGATATAGGCAAATATTTTTAATAGGGGCAGTTTGTAACTTAACTCATATGTGACGCAACCGCCCTACCTGTCAGCCCTGTTCATACACCATGGGCGCCAACCGTGGGTGCCAAAACACCCTCTCCTCGCCTGAAATCGCTCTGGGAAAATATTGGGGAGATGCGAGATTACCATCCTATCCCCAACCGACTAGACATCCAAATTTTAAACGGGGGCTAAGTTCGTAACTTTCCCATATTTCAGACAGGCGCGTCCCAAAGACATGGTTCCCCATACCTCTCCCTCCATTTTTCCCATTCATACACCGTCCGCGCTAGAACACCATCCCCACACCAGCCTCCTTCGTTCGCCACCCCATCCATCACCACCGTCCTCCACCATGCCGGAGCGCCTACCAAGACCGCGTCGTCCACTACTAGAGATGGACGTTTCCCATCCATGGCGATGGACCAGGAGCCTTGCATCGCGTCCTCTTGCTTCGTCGATGCCGTCGTCCTCCTTGCCGGGGTAGCTCCGACGACCTTCTCGTCCACCGCAACGGCACTTATCCCTCGATGCATCCGTGTACCGTCGCAGATCTGCTTCCACGCCACCGATAGCCATCACACCCCCGATGCTTACATGGCGCTGCAAGAGAGGTGGTACTACTTCATATATGTTCAACTTTTTTATCTCAACCAGAAAATAGATCGTAACTTGCTTACTGTACATTCTTTTCAGCTCTTAGAATCTTAGTTCTTAGTTTGAAGCAAACAATGGTTGCTAAGTAGCATTTCTACGGTTTGTAGCTTCAAATCTGCCATGGCATAGTCATAATAGGGTTTAATTGATCATGCTTAGGGTTTACCCCCTTTTATGATCACTATACAATCAGCCTACGTGCTTTGTGTCATAATAGCACTACTCCACCCATCAAGCTAAACAAGCTTAGTTGTTCAAATACGAATATGATATTATTAAAACAGAGTCGTTTAATTGGTTAGCTAAAGTTCCTAATTTAGTTTTGAAATGCATGTATGCAGCTGGGGTGGATCTACAGGGTGGCCACGGTGGGCCATTGCCCACCCTGGGATTTTGGGTCGGCCCAGACCCCGATTCACCTCTGTTCTGCTGCGCTTCCAATCTCTACTCGCCCCCAGCCGCCTGCCTCGCCGGCGAATTGCCGTCCCTGGATGGCATGACTTTAGGAGGAGACGCCGGACTAACAGGAGGTCAGGAGCCGCTCGCCTAACTGCGTCACCGCTGCTCGGGCGTGCCGCCATGCCTACCTTCCCAGTCCGTTCGGGGCTCAGGCGTGCAGAACCCACTAAGCCAACCCGATTTATCCTGAGATACGTCCTCAACACTCAGCAGCCACTCCCCACCACCCATTTTATAATTGATTCATTACTCATTAGGTAGGACTGTCATTAGGGTTTATTGTGTACTGAGTGCTACCTACACTTAATGGTTCAGATAATTCAGTAATCTTTAGTACCTGTAAAGTTCACAGGGTTTCAAAATTCCGGACCTAGGAACAGACACTAGTCATATTGGATTGTTGGTCATGGCGACATTGACCTAGATTACTACCGCAGGCCAAGTTTGTTGACATTTTACTTGTCTTTCTTACTCATTCGATATGATATCCAATTATTCACTTCGATTAGTTTGAAACAATAAGTGCTAGACCAACTTCTTGATTCAGATTTTGGACGATCTCTTACTGCAGTTACAATTCTGCATACTTGTCCTAGTAAGCTCACAAGTAATGATTGATTCACTACCTCTATGCTTGCCTTGCCATATTTGTTCTCAATATTCTTTTAGGGTGGACCACCCTGTTTCAAATACTGGAACCATAGACATGAGTGAATAGTATTTCTCTGTGTGATCTCTTCCATCATCTGTGGGCAACGAACACTGCATTGTATAGAAAGAAAATTGTCATATCCACCTTTTACATAGACTATGATCGTTTACATGGAATGCAATCTGCCTACTTGCTTTGTGTCGCACTACCAGCACTCCACCCTTGAAGCTAAACATTACGCCACTCATAATTCCTTAGTTTATTTGTTCATATATGAATTTAATATGATTCTAATGTTCCTACTACATAAGAGGTTTGTATTTCTGTGTGTGGTCTGGTCAGCACGGTTGGGGGATGAACTTTGTATACATGGGGGTTTGTAGGGAGACACTATTCGAGTTGAATCCGCAATGCATTCCGTAGATAATCTGACTACTTTTTATGTTTTCATGAATCTCAGATACTGAACAACATCATAATGATTATGAGCTTGCACGCATGAAAAGAATAAAGCAGAACAATGCCATGGATGTCAAACTTGGCATTAAGGGACTGAGATCTAGTCTGGATGCAATGCAATGCAGACGCTCTCCACCTACAGATTCGTGTTCAGATTATGATCCTAACAATGATTATGAGCTAGAGGGAGACCTAAGTCAATGTAGCTCCCTAGTGGAAGAGTCAGAGGCAGATGCCCTATCTTATTCACCCATCAAGGTGCTTGCTCTAACTTTGCAAGGTTATATTGGTCGCACATATCTTGCAAATGATGATTTGCATTGCTTCTACTTTGTTGCACTGCCATTTGGTTAGTTTACACATCGTCTATGTGAATACGCCCCGCCTATCCATTTTCAGTACATATTCCATCTGTCATCATACCATTTTTATCGATTCAAATGTTGTTCTTGTGTATCAGACGTTCAAAAGGAAGAGGGTGATTGCTGATCGTGAAGGAGCACAAACAAATTATTTGGAAATGGTAGTGACACCTGATAAATCAAATAGCCCATTAGGTGTAGTGGCAATATCACCAGACCCACAAAACACGGCCCCAACTCTAGTAGACTCTAGCCCTACTACACTGGCCATCTCTGATGCCCCAACTCAGTAGACCCCAACTGCAGCAAACAGTATGATGATGCCAGTTGACATAGCACCAGCTCTACGATGCAAAACCCCCATTCCAGCAAAGAGTACACCAAATCCAGTTACCAAATCCCTTTTCGAACGAGAGAGAGCCCCAATTGCAGCAAATAGGAGCCCTGTTCCACTTCTTCCCAGTTTAGAAGACGGAGCTTATATTGTTGCCAGGAACTTTGTGCACATCTTTCCTTCATGGAAAGATTATACCACAGACAAAGAACAACTTCCAATCTTCCTCCGCAAATTACGTGTAAGTAATGTACTAATGTTATTCATGGTAATTAGTGCATATGTTTCTGCTGACAGAAGACACAAGATTTCATTCTTTTAAATAGGCGAGGACCAAACTGGATAGTCAAGATGAGCAAGGCTTGGTTGCGCTTTTCAAGCACTCGTTGATGAAGTATCATTCCTACCTAAGGCAAGCGCACTTCAATGGCAAGCCTCTAAAGGAAATTTCTATAAAGTCTCTGGTGCTACATTTAGTAGACAGTGACTGGAATAATCTTGTTACACATTGGTCTCGTCTGCAGCATAAGGCACTGTCTATGATATCACATCACAATCTGAACTACATTTCTGCATGTGACTTACCGTCTCACTTGTACGAAAACTGTTTGCAGAAGAATATTCATTCTCAAGGGACCACAAAATCTTGCAACTATACTTCACACTGCATTGCTCTTGTGAGTACCTCTTGCCCAGTGGTTGATTATGTAGCATCAGTGCACATGTTAGCGTCCTTATCATCCATTTGGTGGACATTATAAGATCCGTATCGACTCTTACATAAATTTAGAATCAACCCAATGCTTTTGAAGAGGTTTATCTTTGCAGTCCTCTTGTAAGGACCAAACGTCTTCTATCATTGTACTTACATTAACAGTTACTCCCTCTGTCCCATAATATAAGATCTTTTTGTATAGTACACCAGTGTACAAAACACTCTTATATTATCGGAAGGAGGGATTGGTTCATTGTGTAGCATTACTCTGCATCTTATCTCCCTTGCCCACCATTTACTAAAAAAAATATCAGATCTATATTTAATCTTACCAAAAAGTTGAATACACAGACAATGCGAGTGCAGAAGTGTAGCCCATTGTTCTTGTCAGTACATTTTGTCCTGTAATGCTTGTACTTACAGGGATAGGTAGTTGATTATATAGCATCAATCTGCATCTTATCTTCATTATCCTCTATCCCTTCAAGTATTATCATATCTATAATTACTCTCTACAAAATGTAGAGTACAGGCAATGCTTATGAAGAAGATTATGTGTTGAAATTCTTGAGTTATCCTTCCCTTGACATGGAGAAGGGCATTATAGAGCCGGTGTTAACTATTAATGTAAGTCAGTCCTTCTAAAGCCCTTATCCTCAACTGTTGTTTAATTTGCTCATACTCCCTATCGTCAACTGCTCTTTAGTTTGCTGTTTCTATCAAAATGCATGTTCACAACAACTGTAAGTTCCAAGTTTTAGTTGTAAAACCAAATTCCTTATTCATACCATGCACATTACTCAATACAGATCCAATGATTTCTTTAGCCCTGCATGTATGCTTGTTTTTGTTGATCTATAATCTAGTGTGTGGTGAAGCAGCCCACATTTGCACCTTTTCATTTCCTGCTTTATCTTACTGATGTGGCTGATGATATGAATAACATGCCATGCAGATTAACCAAAATAGATACAATGATTGTCTCTTGCCCTTCATCTATGCTTGTTTTGTTGATATGGTAATCTAGTAGTGTGGTGAAGCTCCCCGCATTATGAACAATGCCAAATTATGCTATTGACATTTTCAACTGTCTCTTTATTTTCTAATTTGAAATTGGATGGAATTGACAGCACAGTTACCATCTTTGTTTATATACATGCATAACCTGTCATCTCTTTGCTTGTTTCAGGGTGATATGCCTGATGGCATGCATAAGTCTGCTGAAGGTTGTAGACAAACCCAACATATATTGCAGCAAAGAAGGCAAAACATCTTGAAGATAGAGAGACAACCCCAAAGTCATGTCTTGATGCAGTGTTCAAGTTACTTGAGACTAGCAGTCACACAAGCTCACAGAATTCACTGCCTGAATCAGTTCGACTTCTTCAGTCTCAACTTCAAGCAAAAAGGCATTCTGCAACTCAACTTCGACTTGAAGTCCAATCTCTAAGGAAGATCGCGGAGAACTCCAATGAGAACCTCATTGCTAAACAGCTATAGCTGGAAGCTATGACCGACATGCTAGGCTGGTCTCACAGCCTTGCTTAGCTGCTTGCGTAGCAGCTCCCGCGCAAGGCTAACCTTTCTTGAACTGTCTTGGAAGTGGTCTTGGTTCAATATTATTTTGTTACGCTACAATGGCGCCCAGTTTTTGCAATCTGCTTCTTCGTTGCGCTTTATGATCACTAGTGGCGAACTTTGATGCCCAGTGGATGTAATATACCATAAATCCTTTATTGTATAGTGTAGGTTTATTCTAAGTTACTATGGCGTAATTTCTTTATTGTATAGAGTTGGTTTGTTCTTAATTCCTAGTTACCGTATATGCCATCATTCGCTATCTAAAAAACGGCAAAAACCTGATGTAGGCAACCAAGCCGAAACAGTCGCCTCTAACGGGCCTGCATTTCAGCGGGCCACAATTGGGCCAACCCGCAACTTTCTTGGGCCTGCGCTGATCGGCCATTTGGGCCCTTCGTGGACACTATGCGCCAGGCCCACAACTTACACGGGCCTTCATTGGGCCCAACATTTAGTTGGGCCTTTAGTCGACCCCACGCTTCGTTGGGCCCATGTAGCTTCAGGCCATTAACAGGCTGATTATTCTGCTGGCCTGTTACGGCCCAGAAGATACCATGGGCCTTTAGCAGGCCGAAATTCATGTTGGCCTCAATTTTCAATAGTCGTCCACTTGCCTTTAGCAGGCTGAAATGTACACCGGGCCATTATTGGCCCAGTTATATGATGGGCCGTTACCAGGCCGAAACATATCTCGAGCATTGGTTGGCCCACTGATATCATGGGCCTTTAAGAGGCCAAAAGCTTAGTAGAGGCATCAACGGACCGAATTATACGACAGGCCTTTAATAGGCCCAAAGTCACGTTGGGCTAAACTGTTGCCACCTTGATCACGGGCCATTAGTGCGCCGGATGTCGCATCAGACCATATATGGCCCATGGGCAGCACTGGCCATTCCCAGGACGAAAGACACACGGGCTGAAATGGGCCCATGTCTACATCAGGCCTCTACCAGGCCGTGATGCGGCTTGAACTACGTCGGTATTTCCCCAAAGAGGAAGGGATGATGCAACACAGCTACGGTAGGTATTTCCCTCAGTGATGAGACCAAGGTTATCGAACCAGTAGGAGAACCACGCAACACTATGTAAACGGTACCTGCACTCAAAGAACAAATACTTGCAACCCGACGTGTAAGAGGGGTTGTCAATCCCTCCCGGGTAAAAAGATAGATAAAATTGTAGTAGATTGGATAAATAGATGTCGTGGAAACGTGAAATAAAATAAATAACAACAAAGTGCAGCAAGGTATTTTTGGGTTTTTGGATTAATAGATCTGAAAATAAAAAGCAGATAAAAATAGATCTCAAAGGCAAATATGATAAAGAATAGACCCGGTGGCAGTAGATTTCACTAGTGGCTTCTCTCTCGAAAAATAGCATACGGTGGGTAAACAAATTACTATTGGGCAGTTGATAGAACTTCAAATAATTATGACGATATCCAGGCAATGATCATTATATAGGCATCACGTCCAAGATTAGTAGACCGACTCCTGCCTGCATCTACTACTATTACTCCACACATCGACCGCTATCCAGCATGCATCTAGTGTATTAAGTTCATGGAGAAACGGAGTAATGCAATAAGAACGATGACATGATGTAGACAAGATCTATTCATGTAGGAATAGACCCCATCTGGTTATCCTTAATAGCAATGATACATACGTGTCATTTCCCCTTCTGTCACTGGGATTGAGCACCGTAAGATCGAACCCATCACAAAGCACCTCTTCCCATGGCAAGAAAAATCGATCTAGTCGGCCTAACTAAACCAAAGATTCGAAGAAGAAATACGAGGCTATAAGTAATCATGCATATAAAAGATCAAAACTCAAATAACTTTCATGGATAAAATAGATCTGATCATAAACTCAAAGTTCATCGAATCCCAACAAACACACCGCAAAAAGAGTTACATCAAATAGATCTCCAAGAGACCATTGTATTGAGAATCAAAAGAGAGAGAGAGAGAGAAGAAGCCATCTAGCTACTAACTACGGACCCGTAGGTCTACAATAAACTACTCACGCATCATCGGAGATGCACCAATGAGGATGATGAACCCCTCCGTGATGGTGTCTAGATTGGATCTGTGGTTTCTGGAACTTGCGGCGGCGGGAATTGTGTTTCGTCGACTCCCCTAGGGTTTTTGGAATATTGGGGTATTTATAGAGCAAAGAGCCGGTGCGGGAGGCCACCGAGGTGGGCACAACCCACTAGGGCGCGCCTGGGCCCCCAGGCGCGCCCAGGTAGGTTTTGCCCCCCTCGGGGCACCCCTCTGGTACTTCTTCGGCCCAAGTTGTTCCTTCTGGTCCATAAAAAATCTCCAAAAAGTTTCGCTGCGTTTGGACTCCGTTTGGTATTGATTTTCTGCGAAGTAAAAAACAAGGAAAAAACTGGGCCCAGGCGCGCCCAGGTAGGTTTTGCCCCCCTCGTGGCACCCCTCTGGTACTTCTTCGGCCCAAGTTGTTCCTTCTGGTCCATAAAAAATCTCCAAAAAGTTTCGCTGCGTTTGGACTCCGTTTGGTATTGATTTTCTGCGAAGTAAAAAACAAGGAAAAAACTGGAACTGGCACTAGGCACTATGTCAATCGGTTAGTCCCAAACAATGATATAAAGTTGCTATAAAATGATTATAAAACATCCAAGAATGATAATATAATAGCATGGAACAATAAAAAATTATAGATACGTTGGAGACGTATCAGGCCGAAATCTCACTGGGCCGTAATTGGGCCCAAAGACTCGGCGAACAATTAACATGCCAGATCTGGCGGTGGGCCGTAAATGGGCCATGTTTAAGCAGGTCGTTAGTGAGCCAGCCCACTAGTACCTGAGTAAATCATACGGGCCTTTGACTGGGCCGACCTTTTTAACCTATATGGGCCTCTGTTGGGCCCTGCCACGTGTCGACGTATCATAGGCACATCTCCTCCATTGGATGGACGACATCTAGCGCATCGCGGAGCCGACACGTGTTTCCTCCGGCCAATGAGAATTTTACACGTGGAAAATCGCCATTAGTCGTTGTTGTTAACGGGTTATCGGATCCAAAACCGGACCCGATAGCTTAACGGTGATCCGTTATGGTGGATGCCATGTGTCGGTTACCCTTGACGAAAGCACTTCCATGACACGTCATTTATCGTCATGGAAGTGAACACTTCCGCGATGATAGTTTGAGTATTGTCATGGAACACTTCTACGACATTACATGTATGACTATCTTGATTCTGTCATAAAATCGTCATGGATGTACATGCATGACAGAAAATGTGACCTACTGTGACAAACACGTATCATCACGGAAGTGTTTTTTTGTATTGAAGGTAATATTCAAGGAGACTCAAGCATTGAAGCTTGGGGATGCCCCGGATGGCATCCCCTCTGTTGTCTACAATCCATCGATATACTACTTGGAGCTATATTTTTATTCATCACATGATATGAGTTTTGCTTGGAGCGTCTTGTATTATTGTAGTATTTTCTTTGTTTACTTTTTAGTTTGCCACAATCATCTTTTTCTGGACACACCTTTTGAGAGGGACACACATTTATTCGCAATTTGTTAGAATACTCTATGTGCTTCACTTATATCTTTTGAGCTAGGAAGTTGCTCTAGTGCTTCACTTATATCTTTTAGAGCACGGTGGTGGTTATCTTTTAAAGAAATATTTGCACTCTCATGCTTCACTTATATCTTTTTGAGAGTATAATAAATAGTAATGACAATATGCACGTGTTATGAATTTGGTCCTAATATGATAGGTATTCAAGAGGGATATAATAAAAACTTTCAAGTAGATCACTGAATATGATAAGTTTGATTCCTTGCAATAGTTTGAGATATTAACATGGTAACATGTGGGAGGTACTAGAGAATGATTGTGGTTTAGTAAGAATATTGGTGTTAAGGTTTGTGATTCCCGAAGCATGCACGTATAGTCTCTAGTTATGCTATGAAGATGGAGCATGATTTATTATTGAGTGTCTTTCTTATAAGTGGCGGTCGGGGACGAGCGATGGTCTTTTCCTACCAACTTATCCCGCTAGGGGTATACATAGTAGTAATTTGTTTCAGGGTCTAATAGGCTGTGACGCCCCCGGCTCAATCGTGAACTAATCATACACGCAAATGCACACGATCAAGCCTAAGGACTCACGGGAAGATATCACAACACAACTCTAAAACATAAATAAAGTCATACAAGCTTTATATTACAAGCCAAGGGCCTCGAGGGCTCGAATACATAAGCTTGCATACAAGCTTCTGCGGAAGCATCAGATATCTGAGTACAGATATAAAAGAAAACACAGAAAGGCCCTTAGAAGGCTGGGCAAAAGAAAAACACTACGATCGAAAGGCGGAGGCCTACTGCCTGGGACCCTCCAAACCTACTCCTGGTCGACGGCAAGTTCGAAGCAGTAACCACCCTCGGGGTAGTAGTAGTAGTCGATCGTCGGCGGGATAGCTATCTCAGTGGCTCCGTCATCTGGTCATGACAAACTGATATGGGGAGAAAAAGAAAACAAAGCAACCGTGAGTACTCAGAAGTACTCAGCAAGCAAGGATCTACACTACATATGCAACATTATCAAAGGAAGGCTGTATATGTGGACTGGGCTGCAGAAATGCCAGAATAGAGAGAAGGCCTAGTCCTATCGAAGACTAGCATCTTCAGCGGTCTTGCAGCAATAGAAGAGAGTAGAACAGTACAATATAATGTAGCAGTAATGATATCAACCTCACCCAGAGATCCTTTCTCGACTCCCTGCGAGAAAGCAATCCCAGAGCCATACAGTCATCAACCTCGTCCTGAGATCCCTTCTCGACTCCCTGCAAGAAGCAATCCCAGAGCCATAGTACCCAATTTCTAGCTGTATCGATCGGGATACAACTCCGAGTGTCCGTTATCGAGGATTCGGCTATGCATAGATTAGTTCTTCCCTGCAGGGGTGCACCAACTTACCCACCACGCTCGCTTAACTCCGGCCGGACAAACTTTTCCGGGTCATGCCCTGCCTCAGCCAAACGACACACCGCAACCCTACCTAGAGCTCAACAGAGAGGTCCCCGTCGGTCTACATCCTAAGCGCTCAGAGGTCTTGGGCCATCGCCCTGTGCACTCCGAGTCGTTGTGTGCAGGGGGAAGCCAGGCACCAGGGGGGCGCCGGTCCGTCCCGGCCGCAATGTTGAACTGGACGTCTGACAGAGCCTTCGGCTGATGCATACGATGCAGAGTGCCCATAACTTTTCCCACATGATGGTTAGTGCTATCGGGCCAAAGGCCCACTCAAATCAAATATCCAAACCGTTAGTACCTTGGGGCTGCGGTAACGAGCAGAGACTCACGAAAGATGTGACCCCATCGCCCCGTCTCGAGGACTTGCGGCAAGGGTCAAGAATGCCCGGCCACGCCTCGTATTCTTCACTCGGGCACCATACAGGCAACCCGTCTTCGCATCACACGCGGGTACCCCTCAGGGTCGACCCGCCTTTCCAAATATCAATAGTACAGTCCAAATATCCGCGTGTCCATAACATGAGGGGAATCCGAGGTGTCACCCTCGTTGGATTCCTACACGATGTATCCATCAAGGTGAACTCGGAGGAATCACCCTCGCTGGGTTCACACTTGAGGTGTTGTACGACGGCGTCGTTATCGGAAGTGGTGAAGGAGGAATCACCCTCGATGACCATGACCGAATAGCTACTCTACAGAGTTAACATCAGAAGTGCTACAAGAGGTTTCACCCTCGGCACTCGATAGTAACGCTGCGGTGTCGTTACAACTAAGGGGGGGTGATGTGCGGTGCCGGGGCCTGGTCTTCAATCCCGTTGATCGGGTCTTCGGATAATCCAGCGGGGCAGTCGGGATAAGTGGGGTCACTGATAGGTCTCTACCCAGCCTATACTAGACAGTTTAGGGTAAGCAGGTAAGGTATCAATAGCAGGTTACAATAAACAGGCTATGCATCAGAATAGGTAAAGCAGTAGCAGCAGCAATTCTAATGCAAGCATGAGAGAAATAATAGGCGATATCGGGATGCTCAAAAGGGGGGCTTGCCTGGTTGCTCGGCAGCAAGGGCAAGGACGTCAATGGTGGTGTCGGGCTCCTGAGTTGCGTCGGTCTCGGGGACGACGTCGGTGTCAGGGTCTACCGAGAGAGAAGAGGGGGGAAGAAATAGTAAATACAAAGCAATCAAGAGCATGTCATGACAGTACGCAGAGCTAGGGGTGTTCTGACGTGGTGCTACAGGATTTAGGTGAATAGGGAAAACATCCGGGAATATTTTCCTGGTTTCGGACATTTGTCAAACAGATGACCGAAGGGGAACGGTTCCATGTTGGGGTTGCTAGGGACGTGTGACGGACGAACGGACCGCGTATTCGCATTCGTCTCGTCGTTCTGAGCAATTTTCATGTACAAAGTTTTTCGATCTGAGCTACGGATTATTTTATATGATTTTCTAAAGTTTTTATTAATTTCTGGAATGTCTGGATTTAATTAAATCAACATTATCCGAAATAGTAATTGATGACATCAGCACGACATCATGCTGACGTCAGCAATCAACAGTGCAGATGACCTAGTCAACTGACGTGTGGGGCCCACATGTCATAGACTATTAACTAATTATCAGTTAGTTATTTTAGTTAGCAGGCTAATTAAGTTTAATTAGTTATCTAAACAGAATTAATTAAGTTAATTAATAATTAATTAATTAATTAATTAGTTTTCGTTTTTTTATATATATAATCTTCTTTTTTTTAACGTTCTGGGGTGGGCCCCCTGTGTCATAGGCAGGGGGTTTCTAGCGGGCACGGGCGCGCGGCTAATGGGCGTGGGGTGCCGGGGCGGAGCCCCGTGAGCGCGCGGGCGCCGGTGCGGTGGACCAGGGGCGCCGCGGCGGACGAGGCCGGCGAGGCCGGGTGGGCGACGGCAGCGGCAGGGGCATGGCGAGGCGCGGCAACGCTAGCAGCAGGCGGCAGCGCTGCCAGGCTAGCGGAGCGGCGGTGGAGCAGCAGCAGCGGTGGCGGGCTCGTTGGCAGGCGGATGGGCGCGGGGGAAGGCGAGGCCAGGAGCAGCGATAGGGAGCGGCAGGCGCCGGGCGAGGAGGAGGGCCGCAGGGGGGAGGCGCAGCGCGCGACGACAGAGGCAAGGGGAGCAGGAGGGCGTAGTGAGCGCGCCGGGAAGGGCCGCGGCGCGCGGACGCGCGCGTCGGGCGTGGCCGGCGCTGCACGGGCGCGGCCGGCGCGTGTCCACGACTGGGTGAGGCGCGGGGTGTGGGGGCGAGGTCAGGCCGCGCGTGGCCCGTGCCTAGACACGGTCGGAGCGCTCGAAGGGGGGCGCGGGCGACGCGGTGTCCGAACGCGGCAGAGGAAAGAGGAGGGGACGGCAGCTCACCCCCATTGCAGGGGAACACCGGCGAGGCTCGATGGAGCCGCTGTTGAGGAGGAGGTCGAGGAGGCGATGGGCGACGACGGGGAGGCGGTCCGGCGAGGTCACAGGTCGGCGGCGAGCGGCGATGCACCGTCGGGGTCGGGGCAGTGGCCCGATCCAGATACCGAATCGGGGGGAGGAGAGGGGCGTGGGTGCGTGGGGGGGATCTGGTGGTTAGGGTTCAGAGGTGTGGCCTAATAGGCCAAGGGCAGCGGGGGTGGGCCGGCTGGGCCGCGTGGGTGGCCAGCTGGACCTGTTGGCCCAGATGGCTAGGGGTCTTTTGTTTTTCCTTTTTTTTTCTTTGTCTATATTTTCTGTTTTCTTTTAGTTCTGTTTAGTATTTAATTTAAACAACAAAAGGGGTTTTGTAAAAATAAGAGACTTAGCCCATAATCTACATTGCAAATTTAGGCACTGCCATAAAATGGTTTGGCACATAAATAAAATAGTTTGCAAAATTTTAAAACTTTAAATGCATATAAGTTATTGATTTGGCCACTGTTTTAATTACTTTAGGGCATTTAAACACTTTGCAAAAATGTTGGTTCACCACCAATATTAAGAAGTGAATATTTGTCACATGACCAACATCTTAGTTTTTAGGTTTGTGAACTTTTGGATTTCACTTAGTATTTAAATTTGAATTTTGATCGGAATTTGAAATGAGATAGAAGCAAAGATGATCATGCACTGTTTAGCAAAAAAATAATTAGCTTAACCCCAGGGGTTACTGTAGCTCATCAGTACAGGGGTGTTACAACTCTCCTCCTCTAAAAGAAATTCTCGTCCCGAGAATTAAGAGGTAGAAGGAAAAAGTTTGGGGTATTCCGCACGAAGATTATCCTCGCGTTCCCAAGTGGCTTCATCTTCAGTATGATTTGACCACTGCACTTTGAGGAATTTGGTAACCTTCTGACGGGTTCGACGTTCAACTTCATCGAGGATGCGGATCGGATGTTCCTTATAAGAAAGATCATCATGCAATTCGAGCATCTCATGATCTACTGCTCGGTGTGGAGATTCCTTGAAGCAACGACGAAGTTGTGACACATGGAAGACATCGTGGATATGAGAGAATTGCGGCGGCAACTCCAATTTATATGCCACCTGACCACGTCTAGCAATTATGCGGAAAGGACCAATGTAGCGCGGAGCTAGCTTGCCCTTGATTCCAAAATGGTGTGTGCCCTTCATAGGAGTGACACAAAGATAAGCTTGATCACCGGGTTGATAAGTCAAACCCCATCGTTTGCGATCGTAGTTGCTCTTCTGGCGGTCCTGAGCCGCCTTGAGGTTTTCTCGAATGATACGGACTTGTTCTTCGGCGTGTTGAATAATGTCCGGTCCCATGAGTGGTCGCTCCCCAGTTTCTGACCAATTCAGAGGGGTTCGACACTTACGTCCATAAAGTACTTCGAAGGGAGCCATTTTCAAGCTGGCTTGATAGCTGTTGTTATATGAGAATTCAGCATATGGGAGTGATTCTTCCCACTTCTTGCCGAAAGAAATAACACAAGCTCACAGCATGTCTTCAAGCACTTGATTAACTCGCTCGACTTGGCCTTGGGATTGGGGGTGATAAGCTGAACTCCAGGTAATATGAGTTCCCATAGCTTCTTGGAAACTTTCCCAGAACTTGGAAGTGAAAAGGCCGCCACGGTCCGAACTGATCTCCTTCAGAATACCGTGGAGTGATACAATTCTGGAGATATATAATTCTGCTAACTGACTAGAAGTGATCGTCTCCTTGACAGGCAGAAAGTGTGCAACTTTGGAAAGTTGGTCGACGACGACAAGAATAGCATCATGACCCTTCTGTGACCTGGGAAGTCCTGTAATGAAATCCATCTGAACCTTATCCCATTTCCATAGAGGAATAGGAAGCGGTTGTAGAATTCCAGCTGGTTTTTGATGTTCTGCTTTAACGCGACGACACACATCACATTCAGCAACATATCGAGCAATATCCTGCTTCATTTTAGACCACCAGTACCTTTGACGGAGATCGCGATACATCTTGGTGCTACCCGGATGAATAGACAGCGGGGTATCATGTGCCTCCTTCATGACTTTGTCAGTCATAAGCTCGAAGCGAGGTACCACGATGCGGTCTCTGAAATACAAGGTTCCATCTTCAGACAGCGAGAAATCCCTGTACTTTTCAAGGTGAAGATTTTTCTTCATCAGATCAACTTCAGCATCTTTAGTTTGTGCATTCTTAACAGCTTTCTTAAGATCTGGTTGTATCACAAGGTTATTAAGAGAACCCTGTGGAACAATACGCAGATTCAGCTTGCACAGTTCTTCAAAAAGACGAGGTTGAGCTCGCCTAACCATGAGGTTGTCGCAATAGGACTTGCGGCTTAAGGCATCAGCCATCACATTAGCCTTGCCAGGGGTATAGGAAATACCCAAATCATAGTCCACAATGGCCTCCATCCATCTTTGCTGACGGAGGTTTAGAGATGGCTGAGTGAACAAGTACTTCAGACTTTTATGATCCGTGTAGATCTCGCAATGATTACCGAGGAAGTAATGTCGCCACAACTGTAGTGCATAGATGACAACTGCTAGTTCTAGATCATGTACCGGATAATTTTCTTCATGTGGGCGCAACTGACGAGAGCCGTAAGCAATCACCTTACGCTCTTGCATTAGGACACAGCCTAATCCTTCACGGGATGCGTCACAATAAATCACAAAGTCTTTGCGGGCATCCGGAGGAGATAGTACTGGGGCAGATGTTAGCTTGTCTTTGAGTGTCTGGAAACTTTCCTGACATTTTTCTGTCCACTCAAACTTAACGCCCTTGTGAAGCAGATCAGTCAACGGCTTAGCAATCTTGGAAAAGTTCTCAACAAATCGATGGCAATAGCTTGCAAGGCCAAGAAAACTTCTCACTTGCTTGACGTTCTTCGGGGGAGTCCAGTCCAGAATAGCCTGAACTCGTTCCGGGTTAACAGCAATTCCATCCTTGGAAATCACATAACCAAGGTAGGTTACTTCGGAAAGCCAGAATTCACATTTGGAATACTTGGCATACAACTGGTGTTCTCGGAGCCTTTCCAGTACCAGACGGAGGTGTTCAGCATGTTCTTCTTTATTCTTTGAATAAACCAGAATATCATCCAGATATGCCATGAAAAATTTGTCGAGGTAATCCATGAAGATGTAATTCATTAGACGGGAGAATGTGGCTGGAGCATTAGTCAAGCCGAAAGACATGACAGTGTACTCATAAGAACCATAGCGGGTAACAAATGCAGTCTTGGGAATATCCTCTTCACGAACACGGATCTGATGATAACCCAACCTCAAGTCGAGTTTAGAAAACACCGATGATCCAGCAAGCTGATCATACAAATCATTGATCGGAGGAAGCAGATATTTGTTCTGAATTGTGGCTTGGTTAATGGGCCGGTAATCCTGAACCAATCGGTTAGTTCCATCCTTCTTCTTAACGAAGAGTGAAGGTGCTCCCCAAGCAGAGGAACTGGGGCGGATGAAACCCTTCTTAAGTGACGTGTCGATTTCCTCCTTAAGTTCCAGAAGGTTGTGCGGAGGCATTTTATAAGGATGCTTCGCAATAGGAGTTGTGCCTGGTTTCAAGTCGATGACAAACTCAACAGCTCTAGCAGGCGGTATTCCTGGAAGTTCTTCTGGAAAGACATCTTGAAAATCACGAACAACTGGAACGTTCTCGATGCCTTCAAGGGGTGAGGCATTCAATGCATTCAAAACATATATTTGAGTCTCAGCATCCTGAGCTATTCGAGCTGAGTATTTGACTGTCTGGCCAGAAGGGTGAGTGAGTTGGACTGTCTTAGTAGCGCAATCAATCAAAGCATTATGGGCTGTCAACCAGTCCATACCGAGAATGATGTCTATGTCGGAAGGTCCAAGAGCAATAAGGGAAGCAGAGAACATCAACCCTTCAATTTTGATCTGATTGTTGTGACTTAGCATCTTGGTTTGCCATCTGGAACGGGGAGTGATAATCTCTAATGGTGTGGGCAATAACTCTAGAGGTAGCTCATGCCGCTGAGCAAATTGCTGAGACACAAAGGAATGTCATGCCCCGGAATCAAAGAGAACAGAAGCTGCAACTGAATTAACTGACAGAGTTCCCATCACGATTTTAGGAGACTCACGAGTTTCTCCCATTTTGACGTGAGTAACCTGGCCTCGGTCCATAGTAGACATCCTGGCTTTACAATTTCTGCAACAATGGGTTCGATGGCCCTTCGTACGAACATCAGGAGGATGTGGTGCATCCTGAGGAGAAGCCATAACATTAGGCGGTCCTTCATGAACCGTTAGCTGTCTCAGCGGTGAAGGTAGACGAGGTGCAACATATGACGGCCTGGGTGTTGGAGCAGGTCGGTGGTAAACATTGTGTGGAATCCACACTCGACGTTTCTGAACAGGCTGACCCGAGGATGGGCCAATACCATGAGTGCGCTTGAGCGACTCCTGGTACTTAGTCAGAGCTGTTTCAACTTGGAAAGATTTGCTGACAAGCGTTGCGAAGTCTGTGCAATCATGGACGACAAGTGCAAGGTTTATATCAGTACGCAGTCCTTCACGGAATTTCTCCTGCTTGCGTGCGTCAGTGTAGACGTCATCTTCAGCATAGCGGGACAATTCAAGAAATTTCCTCTGATATTCATCCACAGTCATTGTGCCCTGAGAGAGTTTGCGGAACTCCTGCTTCTTCTGGTCCATCAGACCTTGAGGAATGTACCGTGCACGAAAAACTGACTGAAATTCCTACCAAGTGGTTATTGATTCAGCAGGCAACATACCCTTGTGGTTTTCCCACCATTGAGCAGCTGATCCCCTCAGGTGATACGTCGCATAGGTGACATAACTGTCAGGGTTAACACTAGCCGACTTCATCTGAAAGGCAATGTCACGGAGCCAATCATTAGCATCCATTGGATCAATCGAGTTGTGAAAAGTGGACAGATTGAGGCGCACGAATTCTAGCAGAGTTATTGGTGTAGGCTGTTGATGAGCATTCTGAGTTGGGAATTGAGCCATTAGTCCGGTCATAAACTGACGGTTGAGCTCAAACTACTGACGGTTGAGTTCAAACTGCTGCATCATTGCGGCAATATAGGGTGGAGGTGGAGGATCGTCGGCCATCCTGCCAATTCAACAGGGGTAGTTTAGTAAAAACAACTGCATGTGTATAGAGTTCATGATGTAACATGGGGAATGAACAGGAAGGGCAATAGATATAAGATAGTAGTCGTTAAAGACATACCAATCCATGCATAGAGTTGGATTCAAACGGATAGTACGCGCCCGGGAATGCTCGCATCTAGACAAACTAGGCGGCGCGCAGGCACGCGGTAAGGAAGCACACAACGAGACATAGCAAAGGCTACATCCACGTCGGAGAATAACTGCTGGGGCAAGGAATTTGCAAGTGAAACACAGGGTGCCCTCGATAAGAGGATCCTGCAAGCAGAACCTGGCCCGCCATCTTGAAGGAAGGGGGAATTTTCAGAACTCCGGGTGGATGTGACCACGAGAACCTAATGTTGGAGTTAGTAAAATTTTAACCCGAAAGGAAGAGAGATCAGAGTCCCAGAGTAAAGGTCGAGGAGTAAAAGATCCTAATACCACCCAATTGGCGACGTGGGCCCGTAAGCCACACAGCCAAGTTAGTAAAACATTTTTTGGTTACTAGACTCAACTTTGGCCAAGGAGTTGGAATGGGGGAACCTATAGGCAGTCGGCTCTGATACCAACTTGTGACGCCCCCGGCTCAATCGTGCACTAATCATACACGCAAATGCACACGATCAAGCATAAGGACTGACGGGAAGATATCACAACACAATTCTAAAACATAAATAAAGTCATACAAGCTTTATATTACAAGCCAGGGCCCTCGAGGGCTCGAATACATAAGCTTGCATACAAGCTTCAGCGGAAGCATCAGATATCTGAGTACAGATATAAAAGAAAACACATAAAGGCCCTTAGAAGGCTGGGCAAAAGAAAAACACTATGATCGAAAGGCGCAGGCCTCCTGCCAGGGACCCTCCAAACCTACTCCTGGTCGACGGCAAGTTCGAAGCAGTAACCACCCTCGGGGTAGTAGTAGTAGTCGATCGTCGGCGGGGTAGCTGTCTCAGTGGCTCCGTCATCTGGTCACGACAAACTGATATGGGGAGAAAAAGAAAACAAAGCAACCGTGAGTACTCAGAAGTACTCAGCAAGCAAGGATCTACACTACATATGCAACATTATCAAAGGAAGGCTGTATATGTGGACTGGGCTGTAGAAATGCCAGAATAGAGAGAAGGCCTAGTCCTATCGAAGACTAGCATCTTCAGCGGTCTTGCAGCAATAGAAGAGAGTAGAACAGTACAATATAATGTAGCAGTAATGATATCAACCTCACCCAGAGATCCTTTCTCGACTCCCTGCGAGAAAGCAATCCCAGAGCCATACAGTCATCAACCTCGTCCTAAGATCCCTTCTCGACTCCCTGCAAGAAGCAATCCCAGAGCCATAGTACCCAATTTCTAGCTGTATCGATCGGGATACAACTCCGAGTGTCCGTTACCGAGGATTCGGCTATGCATAGAGTAGTTCTTCCCTGCAGGGGTGCACCAACTTACCCACCACGCTCGCTTAACTCCGGCCGGACACACTTTTCCGGGTCATGCCCGGCCTCAGTCAAACGACACACCGCAACCCTACCTAGAGCTCAGCAGAGAGGTCCCCATCGGTCTACATCCTAAGCGCTCAGAGGTCTTGGGCCATCGCCCTGTGCACTCCGAGTCGTTGTGTGCAGGGGGAAGCCAGGCACCAGGGGGGCGCCGGTCCGTCCCGGCCGCAATGTTGAACTGGACGTCTGACAGAGCCTTTGGCTGATGCATACGATGCAGAGTGCCCATAACTTTTCCCACATGATGGTTAGTGCTATCGGGCCAAAGGCCCACTCGAATCAAATATCCAAACCGTTAGTACCTTGGGGCTGCGGTAACGAGCAGAGACTCACGAAAGATGTGACCCCATCGCCCCGTCTCGAGGACTTGCGGCAAGGGCCAAGAATGCCCGGCCACGCCTCATATTCTTCACTCGAGCACCATACAGGCAACCCGTCTTCGCATCACACGCGGGTACCCCTCAGGGTCGACCCGCCTTTCCAAATATCAATAGTACAGTCCAAATATCTGTGTGTCCATAACATGAGGGGAATCCGAGGTGTCACCCTCGTTGGATTCCTACACGATGTATCCATCAAGGTGAACTCGGAGGAATCACCCTCGCTGGGTTCACACTTGAGGTGTTGTACGACGGCGTCGTTATCGGAAGTGGTGAAGGAGGAATCACCCTCGATGACCATGACCGAATAGCTACTCTACAGAGTTAACATCAGAAGTGCTACAAGAGGTTTCACCCTCGGCACTCGATAGTAACGCTGCGGTGTCGTTACAACTAAGGGGGGGTGATGTGCGGTGCCGGGGCCTGGTCTTCAATCCCGTTGATCGGGTCTTCGGATAATCCAGCGGGGCAGTCGGGATAAGTGGGGTCACTGATAGGTCTCTACCCAGCCTATACTAGACAGTTTAGGGTAAGCAGGTAAGGTATCAATAGCAGGTTACAATAAACAGGCTATGCATCAGAATAGGTAAAGCAGTAGCAGCAGCAATTCTAATGCAAGCATGAGAGAAAGAATAGGCGATATCGGGATGCTCAAAAGGGGGGCTTGCCTGGTTGCTCGGCGACAAGGGCAAGGTCGTCAATGGTGGCATCGGGCTCCTGAGTTGCGTCGGTCTCGGGGACGATGTCGGTGTCAGGGTCTACTGAGAGAGAAGAGGGGGGAAGAAACAGTAAATACAAAGCAATCAAGAGCATGTCATGACACTACGCAGAGCTAGGGGTGTTCTGACGTGGTGCTACAGGATTTAGGTGAATAGGGAAAACATCCGGGAATGTTTTCCCTGTTCCGGATATTTGTCAGACAAATGACCCGAGGGGAACGGTTCCATGTTGGGGTATCTAGGGACGTCTGATGGACGAACGGACCGCCTATTCGGATTCGTCTCGTCGTTCTGAGCAATTTTCATGTACAAAGTTTTTCGATCTGAGCTACAGATTATTTTATATGATTTTCTAAAGTTTTTTTAATTTCCGGAATTTCTGGATTTAATTAAATCAACATTATCCGAAATAGTAATTGATGACGTCAGCACGACATCATGCTGACGTCAGCAATCAACAGTGCAGATGACCTAGTCAACAGACGTGTGGGGCCCACATGTCATAGACTATTAACTAATTATCAGTTAGTTATTTTAGTTAGCAGGCTAATTAAGTTTAATTAGTTATCTAAACAGAATTAATTAAGTTAATTAATAATTAATTAATTAATGAATTAATTAGTTTTCATTTTTTTTATATATAATCTTCTTTTTTTTAACGTTCTGGGGGTGGGCCCCCTGTGTCATAGGCAGGGGGTTTCTAGCGGGCACGGGCGCGCGACAAACGGGCGTGGGGTGCCGGGGCGGAGCCCCGTGAGCGCGTGGGCGCCGGTGCGGTGGACCAGGGGCGCCGCGGTGGACGAGGCCGGGTGGGCGACGGCAGCGGCAGGGGCATGGCGAGGCGCGGCAACGCTAGCAGCAGGCGGCAGCTCTGCCAGGCTAGCGGGGCGGCGGTGGAGCAGCAGCAGCGGTGGCGGGCTCGGCTGCAGGCGGATGGGCGTGGGGGAAGGCGAGGCCGGGAGCAGCGGTAGGGAGCGGCAGGTGCCGGGCGAGGAGGAGGGCCGCAGGGGGGAGGCGCAGCGCGCGACGACAGAGGCGAGGGGAGCAGGAGGGCGTAGTGAGCGCGCCGGGAAGGGCCGCGGTGCGCGGGCGCGCGTGGCCAGCGCTGCACGGGCGCTGCCGGCGCGTGGCCACGACTGGGTGAGGCGCGGGGTGTGGGGGCGAGGTCAGGCCGCGCGTGGCCCGTGCCTAGACACGAACGGGGCGCGCGAAGGGGGCGTGGGCGGCGCTGTGTCCGAACGGGGCGGAGGAAAGAGGAGGGGACGGCAGCTCAGCCCCGTTGCAGGGGAACACCGGCGAGGCTCGATGGAGCCGCTGTTGAGGAGGAGGTCGAGGAGGCGACGAGCGACGACGGGGAGGCGGTCCGGCGAGGTCACAGGTCGGCGGCGAGCGGCAATGCAGCATCGGGGTCGGGGCAGTGGCCCGATCCAGATACCGAATCGGGGGGAGGAGAGGGGCGTGGGGGGGGGGGATCTGGTGGTTAGGGTTCAGAGGTGTGGCCTAATAGGCCAAGGGCAGCGGGGGTGGGCCGACTGGGCCGCATGGGTGGCCAGCTGGGCCTGTTGGCCCAGATGGCCAGGGGTCTTTTGTTTTTCCTTTTTTTTCTTTTTCTATATTTTCTGTTTTCTTTTAGTTCTGTTTAGTATTTAATTTAAACAACAAAAGGGGTTTTGTAAAAATAAGAGACTTAGCCCATAATCTACATTGCAAATTTAGGCACTGCCATAAAATGGTTTGGCACATAAATAAAATACTTTGCAAAATTTTAAAACTTTAAATTCATATAAGTTATTGATTTGGCCACTGTTTTAATTACTTTAGGGCATTTAAACACTTTGCAAAAATGTTGGTTCACCACCAATATTAAGAAGTGAATATTTGTCACATGACCAACATCTTAGTTTTTAGGTTTGTGAACTTTTGGATTTCACTTAGTATTTAAATTTGAATTTTGACCAGAATTTGAAATGAGATAGAAGCAAAGATGATCATGCACTGTTTAGCAAAAAAATAATTAGCTTGACCCCAGGGGTTACTGTAGCTCATCAGTACAGGGGTGTTACATAGGCTTTCACAATAAGTATGTGAGTTCTTTATGACTAATGTGAGTCCATGGATTATACACACTCTCACCTTTCCGCAATTTGCTAGCCTCTTTGGTACCGTGCATTGCCTTTCTCACCTCCAGAGTTGGTGCAAGCTTCACTGGTGCATCCAAACCCCGTGATATGATACGCTCTATCACACATAATCCTCCTTATATCTTCCTCAAAACAGCCACCAGACCTACATATCATGGCATTTCTGTAGCCATTCTGACATATATTGCCATCCAACTTCCAACATTTCATTTTATATGACACACATCATCATTGTTATATTGCTTTGCATGATCATATAGCTGACATAGTATTTGTGGCTCAGCCACCATTCATCATTATCATACATGTTACGCTAGCATCATTGCACATCCTAATACACTGCTAGAGGCATTCATATAGAGTCATATTGTTCTAGTATAGAGTTGTAATATTGAGTTGTAAGTAAATAAAAGTGTGATGATCATCCTTATTAGAGCATTATCCCAGTGAGGAAATAAAAAAGAGAGGCCAAAAAGAGCCCAACAAAAAAATGAGAGAAAAAGAGAGAAGGGACAATGTTACTATCGTTTTTCCACACTTGTGCTTCAGAGTAGCACCATGTTTTTCATATAGAGAGTCTCCTATGTTGTCACTTTCATATACTAGTGGGAATTTTTCATTATAGAACTTCGCTTGTATATTCCATTGATGGGCTTCCTCAAATGCTCGAGGTCTTCATGAGTGAGCAGGTTGGATGCACACCCACTTAGTTTTCTTGTTGAGCTTTCATACACTTATAGCTCTTAGTGCATCCTTTCCATGGCAATTCCTACTCCTCGCATTGACATCAATTGACGGACATCACCATAGCCCGTTGATTAGCCACGTCGATGTGATACTCTATTCCTTTTTGACTTCCCCTTATTGATCTCTATCACCGTATTCTATTCCACATAGAGTGTTATGTCGATGGCTCACGCTCATGTATTGCGTGGTAGTTGAAAAAGCTGATGGGAGTTAAAAAGTATGAACCAATTGCTCGGCTTGTCAACGGGGTTGTGCATGATTACTACTTTGTGTTAGGAAGATGGAGCATGACAAGATTATATAATTTTGTAGGGATAGAGTTCTTTAGCATTTTTATTTTGAAAGACATGATTGTTTGTTAGTATGCCTGAGTATTGATGTCTTTATATCAAATTACAGACTATTGCTTTGAATCATTCGGATCTTAATACCCTAAAAGAAAGATTACATGATGAACATGTTAGGTAGCATTCCATATCAAAAATTCTGTCTTTATCATTTACCTACTCGAGGACGAGCAGGAATTAAACTTGGGGATGCTTGATATGTCTCCAACGTATCTATAAATTTTGATTGTTCCGGGGATGGCGTTTTGGCTCCCGGGAGCATTTGCTCCCGGATGAACAGTAACGCGAAAAAAAATGTTTCCAAATTTTTTTTGTAGATGATTGTATTAGTGTCACTAACATGCATGACAATTTTCATGTGAAACGGAGCGGCGGTGTTTCGTCGGCAAAAAAAAAACAAATTTGGGATGACATTTTCGGGTAACTTTTGGTGTTCGATTTGTTTTTTTGTACAAGCCAAAATGTTTAACCTTTTTGCCTCAAAATTTGCAGGTGACATTTGGATGTGACTAAGTACACAAAAATATTTTGTCTTGATTTTTTTTCATTTCACAAAAAAAATTTGGCCCCGGGAGCAAATACTCCCGGGAGCCAAATTGACTTTCCGGATTGTTCCATGCTATTATAGTATCAATCTTGGATGTAATATATGCAATTATATGCTATTTTATATCATTTTTTGGGACAAACCTATTAACCTAGTGCCTAGCATCAGTTGTTGTTTTTTTGCTTGTTTTTGGTTTTCCATAAAATCAGTACCAAACGGAGTCCAAATGCTATGAAACTTTTTGACGATTTTTTTCTGGACAAAAGAGACCCTAGAAGCTTCGGGAGGAGACCAAAAGGCAAGCGAGGAGACGACAAGGCAACAGGGCGCGCCCTGATGCCTTGCGGGCCCCTCATGGCTCCATCTGACCTAATTCCACCTCTATAAATTCTCTAAAATCTGGAAACCAAGAGAGAGCCACCCAAAACAATTTTTCCACTGCAGTTTCTGTTCTTCCGCAATCCCATTTGGAGGCCTTTTCCGGTAATCTGCTAGAGGGGGAATCGATCACGGAGGGCTTCTACACCATCCTTGCTGCCTTTTGATGATGCATGAGTAGTTTAGCACAAACCTATGGGTCCATAGCTAGTAACTAGATGGCTTCTTCTCTCTCTTGGATCTTCAATACAATGTTCTCCTCACTGTTCTTGGAGTTCTATCCGATGCACTCTTCTTTTGCGGTGTGTTTGTTGGGATCCAATGAATTGTGGGTTTATGATCTGAATATTTATGAGAAGTAATGGAGTCTTTTTGGAACTTTATTATGCATGATTGTTATAGATTTGTATTTCTCTCTGATCTATCTGTTTGGTTTGGCCAACTAGATTGATTTATCTTCAGCGGGAGAGGTGCTTTGTAATGGGTTCAATCTTGCGGTGCTCTATATCCCAATGAAAAAGTAGGGCACGAGACACATATTTGTATTCTTGCCATTAAGGGTACAACGACGGGGTTTATTCATATTGATTGGCTTTACTTTTTCTACATCATGTCATCTTGCTTAAGGCGTCACTCTATTTTTCATGAACTTAATACCATTGATGCATGCTGGATAGCGGTCGATTGGTGGAGTAATATTAGTAGATGCAGGCAGGAGTCGGTCTACTTGTCTCGGACATGATGCCTATATACATGATCATTGCCTTGAATATCGTCATAACTATGTGCTTTTCTATCAATTGCCCAACGGTAGTTTGTTCACCCACTGTATGCTATGTGCTCGAGAGAGAGGCATGTAGTGAAAACTATGGCCCTTGGGTCTACTTTAATCATATATAAAATCCAAAACTACCTTGCAGCAATTTTTTTTTGGCAATTTACTTTACTATCTATCACTATCAGAATTTATCCTTGCAAATAACGATTTCAAGGGGATTGCCAACCCTCTTGCCAGCGTTGGGTGCAAGTATTTGCTTTTGTGTGTGTAGGTGTTGTTCACGAGGCTTTGTGTGATTCTCCTGCTGGATTGATACCTTGGTTCTCACTGAGGGAAATACTTATCTCTACTGTGCTGCATCTCCTCTCCTCTTCGGGGAAATCCCAACGCAGCTCACAAGTAGCAGTTGTTCAAGAGAGAACATTAGTTGTTCGATGTTATTTACAAAAGGCCATACACCTATTGTGAATAGGATGTATGTTATGAATATTGATGATAAATTGAACATCCCTAACACGGACGCAAAATGCCGCAAGACTATAGAATACCGCATATGTGTGGCACTACATATATTTACATTGGAGAAACTCGCATGGAGAAATTCTATAGTGGTGGATTTTAAAGTCATCTGATTATGAATCATCTCGCACTTGCAAATTTTATCCAGATGGTGAAGTAAACTAAAATATCATTCACGGGCCATAAAGAACGAGCAACAAAATAATTGGAAACATGCATGTTGATGTGTCTAGACCAATAAGTGTTGTTTCAAGCAGTTGAATTATCTATCTTCAAGGATGATTGAACTAGATATTTATATTTACATACTGAGACATAAATATGGATCCTTTGAAATGTTTCACAAGGCTTTTCGAATGAAGTAGAAATTATTGTAACAAGAAAATTATGTTTCTACAATTGGATTACAGAAAGGAATATTTGAGTTACAAGTTTAGTGATTGTTTGATGAGTTGGGAAAAGAGTTTCTTAACTTGCACCTCCTGGAACATTACTGTGAGTGGTGTGTCTGAGTAGATGTATTCGAACCATGTATGACATGGTGAGATCAAAGATGACAAAAAATCAATTTGCCAATTTTTTTAATATGATCCTTTAGAGGTTTTGGCTTTTACACTGAAAAAGAGCGCCATCAAATATGTTGAAAATGACGCCATATAAGATATGGTATGGTAGGCCAAACCATTTGGTCTTTTCTTAACAATTGGGAATATAATACATAAGTAAAATCTTTACAAATTTATTTCCCAAGTCAGATAAGTGCTACTTTGTAGGTTATCCCAAATAGTTGGGTATTCCTCTATCACTATGCCAAGGCAAAATGTTTTGCCACATAGTGTAGTAAATTTTGAAGAAAATGTTTTCTGCAAAAGAATGAGTGGGAGGATAGTGCAACTCGACGATATTGTAGATTCTTCGTTGTTAGGTCAAAGAAAAGAAACACTAGAAGTAGTTCTAGGATTTCCTACCATGACTGATATAGAAACCCCTATATGAGATCTAGAGACTTCAGTCAAAATTGCGGCTGAACTATATAGTTTGGGAAAACTCGTGCAAACCTTCATGGTGTGAAGACGAGATATTGTTGGACAAACAATGAACCTATAATACACAAAGAAGTGTTGATGGGCCCTGTCTCCGGAATTGGCTACATGCAAAAATAATCTGAGATAGTTATCATATACATAATTCAAGTTTACAACTTGAGGAGTCCTCCAGAAGACTTGGAGTCGAAATGGATCTATAAACTGACAAAGATAAAAAATGTTTTATGAAGCTTAACTTTTAAAAAATAGTTTATGCAAGATCAAGGAATTGACTATGACGAGATTGTCTCGTCATAGTAATGCTTAAGGTCAGTTTGGGTTAAACTAGCAATTACTACATATTTCAGTTATGAGATATAATAGATGGATGTCAAAAGGATTCCCATGAGATGGAAATAGAACCACGGTTGTATATGATATGGTCCAAGGTAATTTTGTCAATCTAGAGGATGCTAGTAAGTGTGCAAACTTCAAGAGATCCTATAATGGGATGAAGTAAGCATAGTGGACCTGGAATCTTCGTTCTAATGAAATGGTCAAAAATTTGATTTCATCGAGGAAAGCAAAGACACTTGTATTTACAAGAAAGTAAGTGGGAGCATGGTAGTATTTCTAAACACTTTGTGTACATGACACAATGTTGATTGATTGGAAATCATAAATTTCTTGACACGAATTAGGACTTTATTGAAACTAGTTTTTCAGTGTAGTGCTTAGGCAATATAGCCATGGTACTAGGCATAATAATCTATGTAGATAGTAGTGCCTAATCAGGGTTAGACAAATACATATTTACAAGATACTAAAATGGTTTACTATAAAAATGTCAAGAAGAGTTTCTTGCCGAGGTCACATGGAAAGAGTTTTTAAGCAAAAATCAATATTTGGAGTACTGATGAGCAAAGTACATGATTGAGATTTCACTCACAATTGTGTTGTGAATTAATCATGTATTCCATGGTATGTAAACAAACCAGATATGTCCAGTACTCCAAGTAAGTTGTGAGTAAAGTTACTAGAATGATCAAATAGTTGATCATCGGAAAACAGTGAAAATGTCGTTGAGTACCAGAAGAAGAAAGACGACATGTTTCCTAGATGTGGAGAGAATGAAGAGATTGATGTAAGCAGTTACGTCAATACAAGACTTGTTGTTAGTAGCTACATCGATTAAGTCTTCATTAGTGCTCCAAGTGATTTTCGAGTTCAATTAAAGGATATGTGTACATTAAATGGTGGCGCGATAAGTTGGAATTGGTCCAAGAAGGTTACCATGGTGAATTCTATGACAAAGGCTAAGTATGTTGTCGGTTTAGAAGCAACAATGGAGGGTGATGGATCAAGTAGTTCATTTATGAACTTGGTATGATTCCATAGCTCAGTCTAAGGAATCAAAGGTCCTACTGGTGAGTCAAGACATACAAAGCTAGTTACACACAGATTATGAATTTTCTGAAAGCATCAAAGATGCAAGGGAATGCAAAGATACACTCAGATCTAAACTTGTCAGATTTGAGAAGATGAAGGCTATACCACAAGCAAAGCATGAACTAACACTGGATTCCCATTGTTGTAAAAGAAAAATATGCTATCTAGATTATTGACTCTAGTGCAAGTGGGAATCTGTTGGAAATATGCCCTAGAGGCAATAATATTGTATTATTATATTTCCATGTTTATAATTAAGAGTTTATATTCTATGCTATAAAATGCTATGATCATGGAATATGCGATTCAGTGGAAAACTCAATTGCACATGTGGAATGATAAATGGTAAACTTGATTCATAGTCTCGCCTCTAAGACTACCTCAACTGTTGTTTGTGATCATGTTTTCCGGATCTTAGGATATCGTTAAGTGTAAAGATAGTCCTAAAACAACTTTGAGAATAAGACATTGGAAGAACGATCATATTGAATTAACCCAAATTTATTTGTTATACTTTGAGATACTATTGTCACAAGTCAATCAATATAATACGGAGAGTTAACCTACTCTTTAGTTCCTTAGACCATGAGAGTATCATAGTCAGTTCTTACCGAATGATGGATTTGGGGTTGCTCAAACATCATCTGTAACACAGTGATCATAACGACAACTTATAGGTTCATCGGAAAGTTTGACAAGGGGCTAGATAGCTCAAGAGTGGGATTTGCTCTATCGACAATGGAGAAATATTATTAGGGACCTCTTAGTGTGACGGCATCCATCATCGTCTGTCCAGAAACATGTGACTAGGTCACAGGGATGCCGGAACATGTCAACGAGAAAGAATAACAAAATCGGTAACGAGGAAACCAGTATAGTGAGCATGAGAATGACTCAAGAGGATACTAATATATCTTACCTCGGGTTTTGTAAAGTACGCGAAGCAAAGGGAATAGCACATGATAACCAAAGGTTCACTCAAATTTCATTCGTGTATTCGTAGGGATTGATATGGATGTCCATGGTTCTGCTATCGATCATTGAACGAAAGGGGTTTGTTCATGTCTATGTTTTACCGAACCTACATGGTCACAAGGTTAAGACAATCATGATTTGTTTAGTATTAGTGGAGTAAGAGTTATGAGAAAATATTCAAGAAATAGTTTCGCAAATATTAGAAATAGTTTCGAGAGAAACCGGAAGTGTTTCGGAGTTATCGGAAGAGTTTTGAGGTTTACTAGGAATTGATATATAGGTGAAAATTGTTGACGAGGACTTAAATATAAATTATAAAGGGCTCTAATATGATTAGGAGGCCCTTATTCATAGTCAATGGGCTAAAGAAAATAAGAGAAGGCAAATGAGGGGAGAGTTAATGGGTCCTAAGGCCCATTAGTGGAGGCGCCCCAAGGGGAGGCCAAATTGGGAGGTGGAGTTGGACTCCACCACCCTAGGCCAACGAAAAGGGAGGGAAAACCCTTCCCCAAGTCATCCACCTCTCCCTCTCCCTTCAACCTATATATAGTAGAGGATTTTGGCCTTTGTAGATACAAGTTTTGGAGCCTCCTCTAGTTCTCTAGTTCTAGTTCTAGTTGATCCAATTAGAGCTAGATCTAATCCTCTCTAGTACTAATAATTATAAGCCCAATGTGGTTATAATCTTATCCCTCTAATTCCCAGGCAATGATTAGCTCTGGATGGCGAAATGCTGCCAGATCCTGAAGCTCAAACGCTTGCAACCTGTAGAGAGGTCGTGCTTTCGGTCTTCTGTTTGAGGGATTCTTCGTGAAAGATTCGAGGGACTTCAAGTACGATCTACACCGACTGTTCTTCCACTGCAACTCGGATTTTGTAACAATCCAATCTAAACTGTTAATGCCTCTGCATAGTGTTCTTAGTTCAATCGTAGGATGAAAATGTTTTGTTTTCTACTACGTTTCCCAACAATAAGGTTCTCCCCGCCTAGCCCCCATCCCGGTGGTCCATCTAGAATATTTGGATGGCGTGTAGAGGTTTGTCTCCGACAGACCTCACAGGAGTTGGCCGATGGTTATTTTTGGTGGATCTGCTCAGATACGGTCATCGTTCGTCGATATTCATGTGTCTTTAGATTCTTTCGATCTATGCTTCTCTTCATCGGCAGTGGTAGTTGTTCTGGTGCGCTGGTTGATACGTCTCCAACGTATCTACTTTTCCAAACACCTTTTCTCTTGTTTTTTACTCTAATTTGCATGATTTGAATGAAACTAACCCGGACTGACGTTGTTTTCAGCAGAACTAACATGGTGTTATTTTTGTGCAGAAATAAAAGTTCTCGAATTGGGCTGAAAATTTACGGAGAATTTTCTGGAATATATAAAAAACTAGTAGAATGCCCGTGCGTTGCTATGGGCTATAACATATATAAATGAATCATACAAATGATTAAGGTCATCTCCAAGGTTAAAGCTCATTTCTCCTCATATGTTTGAGCGTGTTTGGACATCAACTGGGCGTCCATCAGGCTTCACAACTAGACAGTCCGGACTCCCCCAAATCCAGCCCATATGTGAGGGAGAAATGTGATTGTCTGAACAATCCGCCATGTTATCTATCGGATTCAGGGCTCCGTGGACCCAAGAAGGTTTGAACTCAGGGGCGTGAATGAAGGACATCACTTCACAACCACGCTAGCTCGCCATCCCCATGACCGGATATCAATGAGTACGCTAGATCGTGCGGAAGGGAACAACACAGAGATTTACCCAGGTTCGGGCCACCTTGCGGTGTAAAACCCTACTCCTGCTTTTGGTAGATTGGCCTCACGAGGAGGTAGATGATGAACTAGTATAGTGGATGAGCTGCCTCGTGAGGGCTCGAGTGGTGAGGGTGGATTGGTCAAGGGTCCAATCCGGGATCCTCTCTACAGTGCTGGCTAGCCCATCTTTATAGTGCATTAGTCCTCTTTCCTCATAGCTTAGGCGGGAAGGGATTCTACAACGGCCAAATTTGAAGGGGGACAAGTAGTACATCTTATCCTGACGAAAGGTGGTCTTCTCGTGCAAAGGCCCTGGCCATGATAGAGCAGTGGGCTCGGCGATGACATCTATCCTGCCGAGCTCGTGGTCATGGTCTCGTTGCACTAGAAAGGAAAGCTTTGGGGCCTTCCTCGGGAACCTGCGCCTGCCCTTGCTCCCTTAGCACTAAAGAGGAAATTGTCCCCTCTGCGCCTGCTGCTGCCCGCCTAGCTTTGGTCGTCATAGCTCACATCATCACAGCCTCACGAGGCGGGAGGCTTGCATAGAGATCTCTGCCCCTCAGGAGGCAGCCTGGGGAGGCCGCTCCTCTGGGGGTCTTGGTGTCGTTCACCTCACGAGGCCAAGGCCGTCGCGAGGGTCTTGTCTTGTGGGTGTTATAGCTGGGCCGAACAGGGCCGTTGATGGGCCCACGCGCTGGGCCGCAGGCAGGCAGATCTGGGTACCCCGATAGTAGCCCCCGGGCCCTAGGCGTGCCTGGCCTGGCTTCGAGGCGACGACAAGGAGCGAAGGGTGAAGCGCCGCGGGCCCCCAATCACCTGCGGGCCAGGCTCGACGTGTGGCGCACGATGGGACGTGGACGCCTCTGCTTCCCCTCGTCGCCTCGGCAACTGCCCAGGCTGACAAAATTCTTCGACGTGCATGCCGCGAGGCCATCATTGCGCGAATGTGGAGGGGCGCCGGTTGTCCCACGATCGCCTATAAGGGGGCGAGGGGGCCGTGCCCCATCCCATCTTCGTCTTCTCGCCCTCTCTTCTCCTATCTCCACCGCAGCCACCACCTTGCTGAAGCAACCATGGCGCCAGTGAGGAGGTTCACCGCTGAAGAGAAGGCAAAGCCCCCAAAGAGGGGCCGGAGGGGCCGCCGCTCAATAGGGGCGCGGCCGCCCTCGCAAGTCCACCGCGACGTCGGCGGTGGTTCCCCAGGGGCACGAGCGCACCCCTACGGTGGTCCGCATTGCCTCCGGCGGCCGTGGAAAGGGTCCCTCCCGCGGAAACCGTGGCGGCCATGGTCGCGGTGGAAAGCCCACGGTGGCCGTCCGGCCACCGCGCCCGCGATGCCACACGGCTGATACGGCCCAAGAGTTTGTTGTGTGGGTGGAAAGGCTGGAGGGCACCTGGCTCTAGCTCTCGTGCTTCTGCGCGGAGAAACTGCCGGTCGGAGGACCTGCTGGCCTATGGTTGCAGGCCGACAGCTGCCAAGGCCTCATGGGTGGAGGTCGAGGTTACCCCCGCAGGCAACATGTTCCTGAACCGCAGGTGGCAGACATTCGCCCGCACCCATGGCCTGCAGGGGAGACGTACTCTCCACCTTAAGCATGACGGGGCAACGACGCTCTTCGTCAAAGTCTTCGGGGAAGACGGCAGGCGCTTGGGGTTTTGCCCCAAGGGCGATGGCAGCGACAACGACCACCTCTCTGATGACGACGACCATCGCGGCGACGGTGTCCTCCGTGGTGAACTTTCCCTTGGCGACGGCCGCGACACCTCCAGAAGCGGCGACGCCTCCTTTGGGGAAAGCTCGAGCGACGACGACTATGACGAGCCGCCATGTCACCATGTCCAGACCAAGGAGGAGGCTGGGCCGCCGCACCGCCATGCTCCTGCCCAGGAGGACACCGAGCCGCCACGCCGCCATGCCCCCGTCAAGGAGGAGGAAGACTCTGACTGAGCGTGTGCGGCATCGGAGCCAGGCCTCAGGGGCAGCAGTCCTCGGGAGGCCGCTTCTTTGTTTTTTTATTTCCTACATTAAGAACCATGAAGAGCCCCGTGGGGGCATGTAATGAACTGCGGTGCTTGTGCCTTTATACCAGTGTTTCTCGTTGATGCTTTAGCATTTATATTGCTATCAATTGAAAGTTCCTGCCTGGCGCAATTAGAGTAACTTAGCTTGGTGCGCTCGTGACCCTTGGCGGGTTGCTGCGTCGTGGGGGCGCACTCCTCCGGAGCCTTGATCCTAGGTATACCCCTGGGGTCTCGAGGAGGCTCCCTCCTTCTGGACCAGGCCACTCCGGGGCCTCGAGGGGCTCACGGCCCGCAAGGTCCCTGGGGGGCTTGCGAGATTATAGAGCCTCCGGAGATGCCTCCGCCAGGCGTCGGATCTTGCGGAGATTTAAAGAGCACTCGACGTAGGATTCCTCAATAATGAGCCAGACCGCGGCCGCTTTTTCTCCAGCTACCCTTCCTTGGCGCCCATCTTGCGTCCAGAGCACCCGAGCGAGGGGCGATCGTCGCTGGTATGCCGGGTCGCGATACCAGGCAAGGCTAGGAGATAAGCGCTCCTGAGGCTAGGGGCTGAAAGTGATACGTGCCAGTTGGCTCGCTCGACAGCGCCGCGCGAGGATTCAGACGCCAAGGCCTTGGCGAGGTGTGCGTGCAGGCGGATCCGCGGCCGTTGTGGCCTGGGGTTCCAACGTCGCCGGGGCTAGCCCGAGCGTAACACCATGCCCAACCCCCGCTCGCGGGACACACGGGAGGGAGCTACGGGCAAGCGCCACTTCCTCCGAAAATGAGATTCAAGGAGGGCAAAAGCACTGCAAGGAGGAAAAAAGACAGTCCCACCCCTTTTCGAATAAAGACGCGAGAACTTCAAACTTTATTCCAAGAAGGGGTAAATTTGGTTACAGAAAAGGGCGAAAAAACAGCCGCGTCTGGCGCCTATACTAGTCTTCCCACCAGCGCGGAGCATGGGGCCTCCACTAGGCATGGGCATAGTCGTTGTTTGACCATGTCGTCCGCCAGCGCAGAGCATGGGGCTTCCACTTGGGCGTGGGCGGGAGGCCCCGCGGGGCTGAGGGGCGGTGCACTGGGAGACTCCGGGGTGTGTACAGCCCCACTCATTATTACGTGAGAGTGTCACGGGTAGAATTTGCGGAGATGTTGGATGTTCCTAGCATTCTGGATGGGGACCCCGTCCTACGTCTCCAGGCGTGTGGCGCCTGGCCTGGAGACACGGGCGATCCTGAACGGGCCCTCCCACATGGGCGAGAGCTTGTGGAGGCCCTCCCTGGAGAGGACCCGCCTCAGGACGAGGTCTCCAACCTCGAGAGTCCGGGAGTGGATGCTGCAGCAATGGTAGTGCTGCAGCGCCTGCTGGTACCTCCCGGCGCGGAGCGAGGCTTCGCGATGGGCCTCCTCCCCGAGCATGATATCTATTCCCCGCGAGGCATCCTGACACGCCTCGTCGAATGCTAAGACCCGCGGGGAGCGATGCTTGACCTCGTGCGGGAGGACTGCCTCAGCCTCGTAGACGAGGAAGAACGGGGTCTTGCCAGTGGGCTTAGTCGCGGTGGTGCGGATGGACCACAACACGGACTGAAGCTCACCGAGCCAACCCCTACCGTAGGCCTCAAGCTTCTTCTTGAAGCTCCTTGTCTTGATTCCCCTTAGGACCTCTGCGTTGGCGCGCTCGGCTTGGCCGTTGCTCTACAAGTGCACCACCAAAGCGTAGCATATCTGCGTTCCAAGGTTAGCACAATATGTCCTGAAGAGGTTGCTTGTGAACTGGGAGCCATTATTAGCAATGATACGGTTGGGAACACCGAAATGGCTCATGAGGCCCTTGATGAACTTGATGGTTGAGCCGGTGGGGATGGTATGCACGGGCTCCACCTCCGCCCACTTGGTGAACTTGTCGATGGCGACGTAGAGGTAGCGGTAACCGCCGGCCACCCGAGGAAGGGGGCCCAGGATGTCCAGCCCCCAGACCGCGAAGGGCCACGAGAGCGGGATGGTCTAGAGACCTTACGCGGGCTGATGAATCTACTTGGCGTGGAACTGGCAGGCCTCGCAGGATCGTACCAGTTCGGTGGCGTCGTGGAGCGCCGTAGGCCAGTAGAAACCACTGCGGAACACCTTTCCCACGAGGGTGTGCAATGAGGAGTGGTGTCCGCAGTCCCCACCATGGATGTCGGCCAACAGCTCATGCCCCTGCTCCTGGGATATGCATTGCAGCGAGACGTCATTTGGGCGTCTTTGGTACAGCTCGCCGTCCTGCAAGCAATAAGCAGTGGCTTGGCGAGCCACGCGTTTTGTGTCCTCCTCTTTCTCTGGTAATGTGCCGCGGAGCAAGTACGCCTTGAACTCCTCGGTCCAGCGGCCTTCCTGAGGTTCCAGCGCCAGGAGTAGGTGGGCTCCTGAGGTTGGACCACAGGCTGAGGTGCCAGAGGACAGGGCCGGAGGCAGCTCTTCTCGAAGCAGCGCTGGGCCTGCGACGGGGGGCACCGCCGACGGCTTGAAGAGCCTTTCCTCGAAGACGCCAGGCTTCTAGGGCTCGCGGCGAGATGCGCTCTTGGTGATGTCGTCTGCTTCCTTGTTCGCGCCGCACGGGACGTGCTGCAATTCCAAGCCTAAGAAGCGCTTTTCAATTTTACGTACCACTTCCAGGTATGCCTCCATGTGCTCGTCCTTTGGTTTGTACTCCTTGTTGGAAAAGTTGACGAGAAGCTGGAAGTCACCCTTGATGGTGAGGCGCTTGACCCCCAGGGCGGCCGCGGCCCTGAGGCCAGCGATCAAGCCCTCGTATTTCATGATGTTGTTGGAGACCTTCTCGCCTTGCTGAAAGCAAAGCTGCACGACATAGTAGAGCTTGTCCTTGGTCGGTGAGATGAGTACGACTCCATCCCCCATGCCCCTCCGCGCGAAGGCACCATCAAAGTGCATGACCCCGCCGTCGAGCGCCTCGTCGCCAGGCATGAGGGATTGACCCTCATCCAGCCCCCGGTCGGGAGCATCCATCCATTCCGCCATGAAATCAGTGAGTGCCGCACCCTTGATGACCCTGGTGGTGCTGAACTCTAGATGGAAGGCCTGCAGCTCGATGTTCCACTCTGCAACCCTCCCAGTGGCGTTGGGGCTGCACATCACTTTCTCCAGGGGGTATGTGGAGACGACCTTGATGGGGTGGCCCTGGAAATACTGACACAACTTCCTTGAGGTGACGAGGAGTGCGAGCAGGAGCTTCTGCTGCATGGGGTAGCACACGCGCGCATCTCGCAGCACAGTGCTGACGAAGTACACCGGATGCTCGACGAGGGGGGAGGTATCGATGGTGCCTTTCTCTGTGTGGGGCGCAAGGTACTCGGGAGGCCCGCTGGCTAGTGAAGTGAGGAGAGCCTCAGGGGCGCCGTCCTGAGGCGGCGAAAGTTGCGCGACCCCTCGCGGGTCGCCTTGCTTCGCGCCTGCGCCGGCGTGCTCCACCCGAACTGCCACGAGCACTACACTGGCCGAGTGGGGGTGGCCGCCAAGTAGAGCACCAGGGTGTCGAGAGGACGACGCGCCACCATGACAGGTGGGCTCATGAGGTACCTCTTAAGGTCCTGGAAGGCCGCCTCAACCTCCGGAGTCCACTCGAAAGGGCCCTTCCTCTTCCTCAGCTTGAAGAAAGGGAGGGCGCGCTCGCCGAGCTTGGAGATGAAGCGCCCCAGGGAGGTCACGCAGCCTGCGAGCTTCTGCATTTCCTTGAGAGTCTGCAGTGGGCGCATCTTTTCAATTGCCTTGATCTTCTCGGGGTTAGCCTCGATCCCTCGATGTGATACAAGGAAACCTAGCAGCTTGCCGGACGGGACCCCGAACACGCGCTTTTCCGGGTTGAGCCTCAGGTTCACTTGGCGCAGGTTGGCGAACATTTCTTCCAGGTCTTCGATGAGGGTCCTTGCCTCCCGCGACTTGACCATGATGTTGTCGACGTATGCCTCCGCATTTCTCCCCAGCTGCAGACCCAGCGCGATGAGCATCAGCCGTTGGAAGGTTGCACCGGCGTTCCGTAGCCCAAAGGGCATGCAGGTGTAGCAATACACACCACACGGGGAGATGAAGGCTGTTTTCTCGACGTCCTCTATCGCCATCTTGATTTGATGATATCCTGAGAAAGCGTCCAAAAAGCCAAACAGATCGCACTCGGTGGTGGAGTCCACAATCTGGTCAATGCGCGGAAGCGGGAAGGGGTCCTGAGGGCAAGCCTTGTTGAGGCTCATGAAGTCGACGCACATGCGCTCTCCCCCCCTTTTGGGGACAATTACTGGGTTGGCCAGCCAATCCGGATGCCGCACTTCTCGAATAACACCATCTTCTTGCAACTTGCGGACCTCTTGGACGATGAACGCTTGCTTCTCTTGTGCTTGACGCCGCGCCTTTTGCTTCACCGGGCACGCTCCGGGGCATACCCTCAGGTGGTGCTCGATCACCTCCCTCAGGACACCGACGAGGTCTGACGCCTCCCATGCAAACACGTCCTTGTTCGCCCGAAGGAAGCCAATCAATGCCTCCTCCTGCTTCGGGGGAAGGCCGGCACCTATGGTGAAGATGGGGCCTGAGCCTCCGTCGTCGACAGGCACCTGTTTCGTCTTGGCCCGGTCCTGAGAGAACAACTGCTTTTTCTTCATGGGCACGGCCCCAGGGCCTCTGGGGCGTCCCCGGCGCCGGGGCGAGAGGCCACCGCGGCCCCGTAGGCGAGCGTGAGGGCCCGGACCGCATTCTTCATGTCTCCAGCCGCCGTGATGACGCCACTGCTGCCCGGCATCTTGAAGATGTTGTAGCCCGGATGGGTCACCAACATGAACTTGGCGAGAGCTGGGTACCCCAGGATGGCATTGTATGGGAGGCCGATGCAGGCCATGTCGAAGTCAATCATCTCGGTGCGGTAATTGTCGCGCTTGCCGAAGGTGACGGGAAGGCGCACCTGCCCCAAGGGGGTGGCGGAGCCCTTGGTCACCCCCGAAAAGGGTTTGGTGGGCGCGAGCTGGTCGTAAGGCACCTGGAGCATGTCGAAGGTCTCCAAGGAGAGGACGTTCAGGCTGGCGCCGCCGTTGATGAGGGTCTTGGTGACCGCGACATTGTTGATGGTGGGAGTGCACAGCATGGGGAGTGCACCCGCAGCGGCTGCCGTCTTTGGATGATCCCTGAAGTCGAAGGTGATGTCGGTCTCAGGCCTTGTGTGGCCCCACAAAGCCTCATGCTAAGGCCAAGTTCCGCTTGCCCGGCGGAAAAACTGCTTGACATGGCGGCCAGAGGCAGGTGCTTGCGACCCGCCGATGATGCATGCAACTGCGTGGGGCGCCGGTGCCGTGAAACGTGCGACGAACCGGCCGCGAAGCTCCTCCCAAGAAGAGATCGAGGCGTCCGGGAGGCCGCAGAGCCAAGACCGAGGGGCCTCCATGAGGGCCAGGGGGGCCAGTTTTCCATGGCCTTGTCATCGCCACCCGCCGCTTAGATGGCCTGCGCATACAGCTGGAGGAACTCCTTGGGGTCCGCGGTGCCATCGTACCGTGGGGGCAGCGCTTGCCTGAACTTCGCGGGCCATCGTACCCGGCGCATGTCGGGGGTGAAGGCCGGGTAGCCCGCAGCGCTCCCATAGGCTTCGGGCAGCCAGACCTACAGGATAGCATCCGCCATGGAAACAACAAGGCGAGGGCAGAGCGTGGTTGGTGAAGAGGCGGAGCTTCAACACGCCCCTACCTGGCGCGCCAAATGTCGGATTCAGGGCTCCGCGGACCCAAGAAGATTCTAACTCAGGGGCATGAATGAAGGACCTCGCTTCACAACCACGCTAGCTCGCCATGCCCATGACCTGATCTCAACGAGTATGCTGGATCGTGCGGAAGGGAACAACACAGAGATTTACCCAGGTTCGGGCCACCTTGCGGTGTAAAACCCTACTCCTGCTTTTGGTGGATTGGCCTCATGAGGAGGTAAAGGATGAACTAGTACAATGGATGAGCTGCCTCGCGAGGGCTCGAGTGGTGAGGGTGGATTGGTCAAGGGTCCGATCCGGGATCCTCTCTACAGTGATGGCTAGCCCATCTTTATAGTGGCCTTCGTCCTCTTCCCTCATAGCTTAGGCGGGAAGGGATTCCACAACGGAAAAATTTGAAGGGGGACAAGTAGTACATCTTATCCTGGCGAAAGGTGGTCTTCGCCTGCAAAGCCCCTGGCCATGATGCAGCAGTGGGCTCGGCGATGACATCCGTCCTGCCGAGCTTGTGGTCTTGGTCTCGTTGCACCAGAAATGAAAGCTTTGGGGCCTTCCTCGGGAACCTGCGCCTGCCCTTGCTCCCTTAGCACGGAAATGGGGGTGCCGTGTGGTGGGGGGAACCGGAAGTTACCAAAGCAACCCCGACCTATTATGTAAATGAGGGCCGTATTGTAACTATTGTTCTCTGTGCACCAAGGACAAAAGGGGAATTTCGCATGGTAAAGACTAGGTGGCGGAAATTTTAGAAGGAGGCGGGAGATTTTGCCGCCCGCGGGATCGTTCGTATCCAGTTTCAACTAATTTTGGACAGTGCTAGCGGAAAGGTCATGCGAGACTGTGTGCACGGGCACACGTCAGCAGTTAATAACTGGTATGAAGCCCACCCTAGAAAAAAGACAATAACTCGGGATGATGCACCGATAACTTGGACGTTCACACGGGCGCAGCCAATCGTATGGGTGTAGAGGCGCGTTCACAAAGAAAGGATCAAACGCTCAACCTATGTATTTCTCGTGTAAATATATAATTTAGTGCCATTGGTTATTTATTTTAAACACAATGCATTGACGTGTTAATTTTAATTATATTGCATAGTAACAAATGGATAATATAGATGCACAAAAGAAATGGATATTGTAGTCCGCTACTTAAAAGTGTTACCCCATATGATTACATGGCCTCCATTTCATAAATTGCGTACCCGTTGAATTCATATATGAATATTACATACATTCCTTTATAATAGAACCTTAAATCATCCAAGACTAATGAATTTGAATGCAAAACTAACAATGGTGCATGTACATGATAACTACAGTGGTTGCTTGAAGAAACATCACTATAACTTTGGCATGCACAATTGAAAAGGACTATATGGAAGAAAAAAATGCGATATGTGAGTGTCCAATCTTCATAGCGTTGAATCGATATTGTATCTTTGGCCACGATATGAAGTAGATATTGATTATGTTCAAGTGATGCACGTCCACGATCGCTAGATAGTGGTACGTGAATGAATTGTGCAATCTCTCTCACACGCATACATATCTCATTTCTCCGTGGGCATCGGAATCACACACGCGCACTTCGTGCATTTTTCTCCCTCCGTCAAGGTTAGAATTCATCTTTCTACCCCGTCCTACAAGTCTCTCACATAAAAACACACACGCTCTCTCTATCGAACATGCCCACCCACCGCCACTAATGTCTCAAAGTATAACTATGTCTCGCACACATATGCGTAAGGTTAACTCGAGTCCCAGAACCATATGAATACATACAATGGGATTCCAGCAGAGCACCTTTTGTTTTGAGATTTCGCTCACACACACACACACACACACACACAACCACATGCGCGCGTGTGCGCGCGCGCAGACTTTGTTTCTCTCTTCATTACTTCCGGCACTTGCATGCACACCGCTTGTTTATCTCCGTGATTCTTTAAGTATGCCTCGCACACATGCTATCTACCAATCGCTTAATATAGGTATGTGTCGGCATGCGACACCTATGGGATCCTCAAAGAATCCCTTTACAATTCGGCGGAGGGAGAGGTACGCACAAAGAGCAGAACCAATGATCGACGCGGGGTGATTTTACCCAGGTTCGGGCCGCTAATCAGCATAAAACCCTACTCCTGCCTTGTTTTATTATCAGTGTTCTTGAGCCCAGGCTCCAGGAGCGCTTGTAATGAACAGTACGTTCAAAGAGCAGCTACGCATGCAGAATGGGCCAGAAGATCTTCCTCCCTGTAGCAGCTGCCTTGGGCCTCCTTTTATATCACAAAGGGGTCACCACAGTGGCAAAATGTACATACATTGAGGTGTAAAGTAGCTACAGGGTCATCATATCTAACCTCTGACGAATTAGGACGAACGCATTTAATGCGCCGTGAGGTGTCCGTTTAGGTGTCCTCACCTTCTTGGGGATGGAAAAAGGGGCCATCCAATCAGCACCGCTTAAGCTCTCCTCCACTGGCGCGTTGCCACGCATCCAAAGAAGGACCCAGAATGTCGGGCTTGTTGCGGTGCCAAAGCGGTGGCACAACAACAAAATCATGCCGGGTGCTGAATCTTGCCGGGCGCTGAATCTTGCCGGGTGCCAATCCTTGCTGGGCTTCGCAGGCCACCCCGGCAAGATCTTGCCGGGGACGCTAGCCTCCGGATTCCAGCTCTTCTCATCTGCTGATCTTCATATCTTCGACTTAAGGATTTCTTTGGTGGTCTGAATCAACCTCGAACTGTTCCCCGACAAGCCTTGCCGCGAGTATGGCTACAACTGCCCGTGCACAAGTACGGGGTACTAATGGCCCAATACTTAGTACACCGACAGGAGCCCCCGGGCCTAGGCCACACACGAGTGCGAGGCGTTGTTGGGCTAGGCCCAAACAGTGCACGGGCACACGTGGCAGGGGATTAACTGCTCGTAAATATCCCGTTTACTGTGCCCCCTACTACGCGCGCTCAACGCGTGATGTGGGAAGCGTGCATCAAAAGCTACAACTGCAACGCGCCTGCAGAGGCGCATTCACATTGGGGAGTAAAAGAGGCGGCCCCGCTCCTTCCCCATAAAAAGGAGAAACCGCAGAGGCACAGCCTATTTACCCCCCTCTTTTTCTCAATCTGGCCGTCGCCATTGCTTTCCTTCTCTCGAGCTCAGAGCAAAGCTTTCCCTCTTCCGCTTGTCGCCTCCACGCCCGCTTCATCCCCAGCTTCCGCCCTTGCAGTCCCCATGCCGCCCAAGACCAGCAAAGGCAAGGGCAAGGAGGGGAAAGCCGATGTCCCGGAGAGCGAGCTGGTGAAGATGCGGAAGAAGTACGTCGTCTTCGCCCCGTCGCTTGATGCGGAAGCTCTGAAGAGGCGGTACCAGTGCATGTGGGCGAGGGAGACGCAGGCTCACCCCGCCACACGCGTGATTCTAGGTTCTTGCTCCAAGAGTGGGTCGGATAGATACCCCTTTTTCGTCGCATATTTCTATTGCGGGCTCTGTCCTCCATTTTCTGACTTCTTCAACGACATCATGTACACATACGGCTTCCATCTTCTCGATTTCACGCCGAATGCGGTACTGTGCATGTCCATCTTCGCTCACCTTTGTGAAATTTTTGCCGGAGTGGTTCCCAGCACTGCCCTTTTCCGCCACTACTTTTTCCCTCGTATCCAAAAAGGAGAGGCCCTCTCTGGTTCTATCGCCTGGATTCCAAGGGCCTGGAATAAGGAAATATACCCAGAAGGAGTTTACTGCGAGAAATGGGACGAATGGCGGGCTGAGTGGTGCTGGATCCAGGAAGCAAATCCCCATCCGTTCTATCTCCCCCGGCAACAGAAAGCGGTCCGCGGCAGTGGCTGGAGCAATCTTGCCGCTGAAGATGAAAAACTCACAATCGCCACCACCAGGATTCTTCGCCTGAAAGCTGCCGGGTTAACGATGGAGATGATTGGCTTTAATTTTCTCTGCCGCCGCATAGCCCCCTTGCAGAATAAAGGGAGACCAGCTTGGGAATACCGTAACGTAGCAGACGTCATGAGACTGCGCCCCGGGTTGAACAACAATCTGACTGCTATGCAACTTGGCGCTCTCCGTCAAAAGCTGTTCCAGCGTGACAACAAGCATCGGTTGCCGGCAAGGATTGTCCCTCTGTGCAATAACTCTGCCCTGGGGTCAATTATCACTACCATGCCGCTATTCAATGCCCACAGTCTCAACGCGACATGGGTTGAGCCATCCGAGGAAGAGGCACAGAAGTTCTTTGATAACTTGACGGAGAGAGCCGTCCGGGAAGAAGCAGACTTCATCCGAGCCACCACCGACGAAGAGGTGGCATACATCGCCACCAGGGCGGAGGAAGAAAATCTTGCCGCAGAGGCTGGCAGCGCTGGCTTCACAGAGTGGGAAACCAGCGATGCAGAGGTAGTGGTGGAGAAAGATCCTGCCGGGAAGGACAAAGCTGTCGGGGAACAGAGCAGCACAGCCGCTGAGAGCTCGTCCGACGAAGATGCGGCTGAAGAAGAACTGCAAGAAGAGCTCCCAGCCCCGAAGAAGACAAAGCGTGTTCTTCGAAAAGCTGCATCTGGCATCCCGGCAAACCAACCTTCCTCGAGCAGCGAGGCTCGCGGCAAGAAAGCGGGCGGCAAGGCTGCGCCGCGGCAAGGGGTTCGACAGCAACCTGCGCGGCGTGCGAGACCCACATCAGCGGCAACCACTGAGGCGGCAGGGGTGTCTCGCACTACCGCACCGGAAGCTGAGGTGACGGAAACACGCCAACCCCCGGCGCCTGCTATAGCCAAGCGACCTAGGACCCCTCCTCCGCCTCCTCACACAGACACTGCAGCGGAGGTCAACTTCGACATCTCCGGCTTCAGTCCGGAGCGAGAAGAGGAAGAGTGAGTACCTTGCCACAGCCTTTATCTTCCAATCCTGGATCAATCTTGTTGACTTGCTTGTATTGTCTCTAAAGTGATGCAGACACCTTGGCGGAGAGGATGGCAAAGAGGGCAAAGACTTCCACGGGCGACGAGCCCCCGGCAGGCTCCACGAGCGTGCCAGAAATTGTCGTCGTCAGCCCGGAGCTCAGCCCTCAATGCAGCCCCCAGCGCAGCCCCCAGCGTAAGTTCACTACTCCTTTTCCGCTAGCGGGCGCTGAGGTTTCTATTCTTGCCACTGATATCTCTGGGCTTGCAGGAGAAGAACGGCAATAGGGAGAATTGTTGGAAGACGCCCCCGTCGTGCCACCTCCATCGACCACGCCGCCCACAAGCGCATCCCCGGCAAGAGATCCTACCGACGAGCCTATCTTGATTGAGGAGGAGCCGGCAAGCATGGGCACCGACAACCGAGGTTGCCGGGAGGGGCGAGGCCACCTCTCAACAGCTCGACACAGGTAACTGATTGCCTCAGAGCGCTTGCTATTCTTTCCTTTATCTCTCTTTCTTTGGTCTCTTCGAACTTCAATTTTGATATCATTCTGTTTCCCTCCTTCATCCTCCAGAGTTCCCTGTGATGGAACACATGGACGTCGACGTTGTCATCGAGGAGACCGCCAGGGACGCCGCTGTCGAAGCAGACAGGATCACCGCCAGCGAGGCCGCCAAAGATGCCACTGTTGAGGCCGCCAAGACTGCACAGGAGGAACCCGCCGAAGAGCCTGCTGAAGAGGGCGGCAAGGAGGCTGATGACCGTACTGACGGCATTCCTGCCGCAGGAGCGCCAGGCACTGCGCCGGCCACAGAGCCCCCTTCCACTGGTGAGGCGGTTGCTGAGGATCAACCGTCAACATCCGAAGCCCCCTCATCCAGCAAATATCTCAAAGTTGGCGAGAACCTGTTTGTCAACTTGCCGGGGACGGCAAGCATTGGGGCACCGGCCGAAGGGGAAGTCTTTGATGAAGAAATCATCGCTGCTGCCGGGCTCGAGGTTGTTGATGATCCAAGTGCTAGCCACGGCAAATCTGAAGAGGATCAGCTCCTTCAGGCCATGGGCGAGAATTTCCGCAAGCTCCAGGCTCTCCACCGCACCCGGAAAGAGAAAGCGGATTCCAGAATGGCATTTGTCGAGGCTGCCGAAGTAGATTTTCAGAGACGCGTCGAACAAATGCAAGTCTGGTATGTCGAGGCCCTCCAAGAGTTGACTGCTGGCCAGGAACAAGTGAGCCAACAGTGGACAGAAATCCTCCTGAAACAATCTGACATGGAGAAGGCGCAAGAGGAAGCTACACAAAGAATTGATGCTGAAGATGCTCTCCTGATGGGGCGTCGCATTACGCTTGATGCTCACGAGGAAGACCTTGTCGCTCGTGAACAGGCGCTCGCCGCCAAGCTTCACAGCAAAGATGAAGATATCGAGAAGCTTGTCACGCGGCGGACCCAGGAGCTGGAGCAGAAGCACAAAGAGGCGCTCGAAGCTCTAACTGTAGATCACGCCGGCAAGCTCAAGGAGGCCGTCGATGCTGCCGAGGCTGCAGAGGCCGCCAAGAATGAGCTGAGCGACAAAGTAAAGAAACTGGAAGTGGATCTCAAAGAACACGGCAAGGAGCTCTCGACGCTCAAAGGTGATAGGGAAAAAACCCTCCACACCCTGGCGGAGATGCAAGTTGCCATGTCTAACAAGACCAAGCAGCTCTCCTCAGCAAATGATGCTATTGCCATTCTGGAATTGAAGCTGACCACGTTGGAGAAGTCTCTCGTGGCTGGCAGGGCCCGCGAGAAGGCGCTGCTCAAAGATCTCCAAGAAGAGAGGAACCTGCTCAAGAGCGCTGCCGCCGCCCAAGTTGATTATGAAAAGGGAATGGAAATCTGGACTGGACGCCTCATCAACGCTGCAGAGAAGCTCATGGCAGAACTGTCAACCATGGGCCTGTCAAACTTCAGATATTCTTCTGAAGAGAGGATATCTTCGAGTGCCAGGTTGACAATGTTCTTTGAAAGCATCATTGATGCTCTGAAGCTGCTTCAGTCTAACCGGGCGACCCAATTGGCCAACGAGACCCGCCGGCTTTGCCGGGCCGTCCTCCGCAAGGTACTTATCAAGGTGGTGCACCACAATCCCAGCATCGACCTCTCCAACGTGCTTGGCCACCTGCCAAAGGACGCAAATCTCGAGGCACTTGAAGAGCTCGTCGCGCCTATCCTTGAGAAGGTGGACTCCATCAAAAGGATCGAAGGCCAGCGCAGAGATTAACTGCTCCACCTCTTCTTGCCATCGTCATTCCATGCCAAAGACAATTAAGTCTCAAGTTAGAACCGCGGCAACTCATTGATGTAATATAACTTGCTCATGTTTGGGTACATGCATGCTATCTCCCTTGTCTGATCCCTTTATGTATAGAATTCACCCTACGCTCACTAAAAAACTTGCCGGCGCGCAACCTGCCGCGAGCGCTGGGTGCGGGACTTCAGCAGCCTGCTGGAGGCGCAGCGGCCGGCAAGTCTCCTTGGCGTTCTTAGTGCAGCCACTTAAATCGTTCAGCGGACTCGAAACAAAATAAGGGCGCAACCGATTACAGCAAGGGTTCCTTCGCGTGCAGGTTTTCCATACAAAACTCAAAATCGTCCAAGGAAAATAACTTTGCAATAAAGGAAAGTTGCCCTAAGTTTTAGAACTTAGCTTTCTGTCGCTGTCCTTCCTCCGGCAAGTGTCAATAAGGAAATGCACAACACTTAAATTTATTCATCTGGGCTCAGGATCTGCGCCTGGCTTTGTACAAAGGATTATATGCCTTGCCGGCAAGACTTGTACAAAAGGGTGGTTGCCGGGAGCCCCCGGCAACCGCGCCCTATGGGTAGAACTTGCGAAGATGTTCGATATTCCAGGAATTGCTCACTGGAACGCCATCTTCGGTCTCCAGGTGGACAGCGCCGGGCCTGGTGACTCGTACTACCCGATAAGGGCCTTCGCACTTCGGCGTCAACTTGTTTGAATTCTTGGCGGGCTAAATCCGTTGAAGAACAAGGTTGCCATCCTCAAGGCTTCGAGCGTGAACTTTGCGGCTATGATAGCGGCGCAAAGCTTGCTGGTAGCATGCAGCTCGGACAGCAGCCTGAAGACGATTCTCCTCAAGGAGCACAACGTCATCTTGGCGCAGCTGCTCTTGCTCAAGCTCATCATAAGCGAGCACTCGAGGTGATCTGTACGTGAGTTCTGTGGGGAGAACTGCTGCCGCTCCGTAGACCAGAGCGAAGGGTGTCTGGCCGGTGGCTCGATTTGGTGCCGTTCTGATTGACCAAAGAACCGGCGGCAACTCATCAATCCAGCGTCTTCCGCACTTTTTTAGCCTGTCAAAAGTTCTGGTCCTGAGACCGCGCAGCACTTCAGCATTGGCCCTCTCCGCTTGGCCGTTGCTTCTCGGGTGAGCAACAGAGGCAAAACAAATTTTGTCGCCAAGGTCTTGGACGTACTGCATGAAGGTGCGACTTGTGAATTGCGTGCCGTTATCAGTGATGATCCTGTTGGGCACACCGAAACGGCAAACTATCCCATTAAAGAACTTGACGGCTGATTGTGCTGTCACCTTCCTCACTGCTTCCACCTCCGGCCACTTTGTGAACTTGTCGATAGCAACGTACAAGTACTCAAAGCCCCCGGTAGCACGGGGGAAAGGGCCCAGTATGTCGAGCCCCCAGACCGAAAATGGCCAGGAGAGAGGGATTGTTTGAAGAGCTTGAGCTGGCTAATGCGATTTCTTCGAATGAAACTGGCACGCTTCACACTTGGTTACTAGTGCAGTTGCATCCTGGAGAGCGGTGGGCCAAAAGAAACCTTGCTGGAATGCTTTCCCGGCATGTGCTCTTGATCCTATGTGAGAGCCACATATGCCTCCATGTATTTCTACCAACAGCTCTAGTCCATCCTCCTGAGGAATGCACTTCAATTTCACACCGTTCGGTCTCTTTCTGTACAGAACGTCATCGACGAACTTGTACATAACAGACCGACGGGCTACTCTTTCCGCTTCTTCCTGTTCCTCCGGGAGTTCTCCTGTTTGAAGGAAATGGAAATGTGTTGCGCCCATGCTGGAGCCTGGGGCTCGATAGCTAGGACTAAAGGCATCTCCTTCGCCGGGGGAACATTTGTCTCGACGGCGAAAGCGTGAGGTTCCGCCGGAGCCTGTCGTTCCCCGGCAGGTTTGTCGTTGATCCCGGCAGGATTCTTGCCGGCGGCTCCGGGGAGCTCTGCCGAAAAGTACTATCCAGAATTCAACTTTCTTCTCTTTTCTTGCCGCATTGATGGCGCCACAGATGGTTGAGTCAAATGGAGCACAAAAGTTCCTGGTTCCACAAGTAACTTGAGGGCAGCGCGCTTTGACAGGTCATCAGCAATACTGTTCTCGGCACAAGGAATGTGCCCCATTTCTAGACCGTCAAAGCGCTCTTCCATTTTTCTCACTTCATCTACGTAGGATGGCATCAATGGACTCTAATAACTCTTATTAACTTGCCTGACGACAAGCTGTGAATCGCTTCTGACGACAAGCTTCTTGATACCAAGGTCTGCCGTGATCCTGAGACCGGCAAGCAAACCCTTGTACTCCGCAGTGTTGTTCGTCGAACTCTCCCGAGGAAAATGCATTTGGACTACGTACTTGAGGTGCTCTCCAGTGGGTGCGACAAGCAGCACGCCAGCACCGGCGCCTTGCAGCAAAAAAGCCCCATCAAAGTACATAGCCCATTGCTGGTCAATTTCCTTGCCGGGGAGAATTGTTTCTTGAACTTCCTCGTCTGGCGTTGGGGTCCATTCCACAATGAACTCTGCCAAGGCCCTGCTCTGAATTATCGGAGAAGAAAGGTATTTCTTCAAATCTTGCAGCACAGCCTCCGCCTCCGAAGTCCATTTCATCAGACCTGCCTTCTTCAAAATTTTGAAAAAGGGCAGGGCGCGCTCAGCAGATTTGGAAATAAACCTGCTTAGAGCAGCAACACAATAGCAAGACGACGAACATCCTTGACGCGTCTTGGTGCTTCAATCTGCTCAATAGCTTTGATCTTGTCGGGGTTCGCTTCGATTCCCCGGCAAGATACAAAGAATCCGAGGAGCTTGCCGGAAGGAACACCGAACACGCACTTCTCAGGATTGAGCTTTAAGTTGATCTTGCGCAGATTTTGCAAATGTCTCTTCTAAATCTTGGATGAGCGTCGCTTTGTCCTTGGTTTTGACCACTATATCATCCATATATGCCTCTATATTTCTATGGAGCTGAGGCTCAAAACCAATTTGGACCACTCTCGCGAATGTAGAACCAGCACTTTTCAACCCGAAAGGCATTCGTATAAAACAATACGTACCACATGGGGTGATAAATGCGGTCTTCTCTTCATCTTCTTTCGCCATGAAAATCTGATGATACCCTGAGTAGGCATCAAGGAAGGACAGGAGATCACAACCAGCGGTGCAGTCCACAATCTGGTCGATGCGCGGCAAGAGAAAGGGATCTTTTGGACATGCTTTATTGATATCTGTATAATCGATACACAGCCTCCATTTCCCATTCGCCTTGCGCACTACAACCGGATTGGCCAACCAGGTTGGGTGAAGCACTCCTCTGACCAATCCTGCCACCTCCAGCTTTCTGATTTCCTCGGCAATGAATTCTTGCCGCTCCAAGGCTTGCTTCCTGACCCTCTGCTTGACGGGCTGCGCGTGAGGACAGACAGCAAGGTGGTGCTCAATTACCTCCCTGGGAACACCGGGGATGTCAGACAGTTGCCATGCAAACACGTCGACATTCGCCCGCAGGAAGGCAATGAGCGCGCTTTCTTATTTGTTATCTAGGGTGGAACTTATGGTGAAAGTTCCTCCCGTTCCGTCCTCCCTGACGGGCACCTTCTTGGTTTCTGGTGGAGCAGCCTTGGATTTCTTGTTCTTGCCGGTGGAACTCTCTGGTGCATCCTCGACGGAAGCGCAGCACTCCGAGGAGGCACGCTTACCGGAGTTCACGCCAAGATTCTCACCGGTCTTCTTCTTCTTCCCCCCGGGAGTTCCAGCGGCAAGAGCAGATGCCTTGACGGCAGGTGCTGCAACTGCTTCCCGGTAGAGTTGGTCGGCACAGATGAGCGCATCTTTCTTATCGGAATGGATAGTAATGACGCTCAACGGCCCGGGCATCTTCAAAACATTATACGCGTAGTGTGATGCCGCCATGAACTTAGCCAGCGCTGGCCGACCAAGGATCCCATTGTATGACATGGGGATCTTGGCGACATCAAACACTACCTTCTCAGTCCTGTAGTTGAGCTCGCTACCAAATGTCACCGGTAGCGTAATCTTGCCCTTTGGCTGGGTTCTTCCTGGATTAACCCCTTGAAACGTGCCCGTTTCTTCGAGATCTTCATCAGGAATTTGAAGCCTCTTGAGCACATCCGGTGAGATTAGGTTCAGCCCGGCCCCACCATCAACTAGCATTTTAGTCACCTTGAGGTTGCGAATTGTTGGTGAGACCAACAATGGCAAGCACCCGATCGCGGTTGTGCGATCAGGGTGATCCTCGGCGTCGAAAATGATAGGCGTGTTGGACCACTTCAGGGGCCTACATGCATCTGGTGATGGCTCCGCTGCATTGACTTCCCGCACCCACTGTTTGAGTCGACGGTGGGAAGAATGCAGCGAGGTGCCCCCATCGATACACATGGCATCTGTAGCTTTCTGGAATTCTTGCTCACTGGACTCATCGTCATCTTCTTCTTTGTCTCGGCCTCGAGCAGGCCTCTCCCTCTGTTGCTTGGCCTTGCCGCGGCGACCCCCTTGGCCACCGTGCTTCTTGCCGGATCCGTCAGCACCATCGTGGGCCTTCTCCTTATCTCGCCTTTCATACTCAGCCCTTTGTTTCTCGGCAAGCTATTCAACTTGCCGGTAGTTTTGGAGATCGTGGCCCTTGGTGCGATGGATCTTGCAATACTGCTTGCCGGAGCTTTCCGACTTGTCGGCCGCCGCCAAGGCCTGACAGGAAGGGCACCCGGCAAGTTCCTTGCCGGAGTCGTCAACCTTGGCCTTCTTGGCGGCGCCGGGGTTGCTGGATTCCTCGACAGCAAGCACGGCCTTGCCTCTGCGTTTCCTGTTCCGCCGCCGGCCTTTCCTTGTCGGGGTCGCGGCGTCTTCATCTTCCGATTCGCCCCCCGCGCCAACAGCCTCACCAGGGAGTTTCCTCCCCTCTTCAGCTCGAGCGCATTTGTCGGCCAAAGCGTAAAGCTCAGCAATACTCCTGACTTTGTTCATTGCCAGCTCTTCCCGCATTCTGCGGTTACGCACGTTTTGGTGAAACGTGCTAATAACATCGGCAGGGTGAACGTCAGGAATATTGTACTGCACCCGGCTAAACCTCTGCATAAACTTGCGCAGGGATTCGCCCACCTTCTGAGGGATGATATGCAAATCACTCTCTTGGCCAGGAGCTTGGTGGCCTCCGACAAAGGCGCCAACAAACTGATGGCATAGATCTGACCAAGAAGAAATAGAGTTCTCCGGCAGATGCATCAACCACGACCTACGTTGGGCTTGAGCACCAACGGGAAGTAGTTGGCAAGTATCTTGTCATCTCGGCCCCCGGCAGCCTGCACCGCAATGGTGTAGATGCTCAGGAACTCCGAGGGATGAGTCTTGCCATCATATTTCTCCGGGACCTCTGGCTTGAAGGTTCGGGAATTGGGCCACTGGACTTGCCTCAGCTCACGGGTAAACGCTGGAGTCCCTACCTCGTAAGGCAAGTCTCCTACGTCCCCTGGCGCAGGCTCGTCGACAGCCGGCCCTGCGCGCTTATCAGACTGATAGTACGCTTCCCATCGCCGCTCGATGGTAGTTCGAGCGTCCTCTTTGCCTCGTTCCTGGAGAACTTGACGCTGGTCACGGCGCATCCATGGATCGGACGACGCCGTGGAATCATCATCGCGGTGATCGACCTGCTGGGTTGTCGTCCGCCGCTGGTGTCGCGGAGGGGAGTGCACTGTGGTTGCACCACCTCCGGTTTTCTCCACATCGGCTCGCGCCGGATCGATGGGCCGTCGCTGTGAGGGCCCTGCCTCTTGTGGCCCATCTTTATTGGCGAAGCCAATAAGGCTCTGGATAGTAGCTCGCCACTCCTCCATCTTCTTCGGAGCGCACGTGCCAAAGCTTCCGCTGGTGTAGGCGGCGGCGACAGGTGCGAGGAGCGTGAGGTGCTCTGACTCCTAATCATGTTAGAAGGAGCACCGTCACGGTCACGCGACCGCGCGCCACCTTCGCCGGCAGCTCGGTGTGCATGCTGGGCCCGCGCATCTTAGGATCGATGCGTAGAAATCTTTTCATGGGGACGCCCTGAACCACCAGCGCCATGGCGTCGCTCGTCGTGCACGACCTGGGTAGGCCATGACGCTTGCACCGGCGCGGGAGCTCCAGAAGGCATCCTCCGATCTCTAGAATTCGTTGTGCCACCCGTAGGCAACACAGCTCCGTCTCTGGATCCAGCGGCGTGTGGGTTGTCGCTGCCACTGCAAACGACGCCGCTCGCCTGGCTTGGATCACCGGAACGCCATGGAGGCTCTAATCCTCTTCCTTCTGCACCCACGCCGTCGCCCGTATGCGAGGGCACAGGCAAAACGGACGTGGATGGTTGCGCCGTTGCGGCGCTCTTCTTCTTGGGTGGCATGATGATGAAGATGATGAAGAAACTAAGGCGCCGATCACTAGATTAGGTTCACACAACCTACAATCCCCCTACCTGGCGCGCCAAAGATGTCGGCGTGCGATACCTATGGGATCCTCAAAGAATCCCTTTACGCTTCGGCGGGGGGAGAGGTACGCGCAAAGAGCAGAACCAATGATCGACACGGGGCGATTTTACCCAGGTTCGGGCCACTAATCAGCGTAAAACCCTACTCCTGCCTTGTTTTATTATCAGTGTTCTTGAGCCCAGGCTCCAGGAGCGCTTGCAATGAACAGTACGTTCAAAGAGCAGCTACGCATGCAGAATGGGCCAGAAGATCTTCCTCCCTGTAGCAGCTGCCTTGGGCCTCCTTTTATATCACAAAGGGGTCACCACAGTGGCAAAATGTACATACATTGAGGTGTAAAGTAGCTACAGGGTCATCATACCTAACCTCTGACGGATTAGGACGAACGCATTTAATGCGCCGTGAGGTGTCCGTTTAGGTGTCCTCACCTTCTTGGGGATGGAAAAAGGGGCCATCCCATCAGCACCGCTTAAGCTCTCTTCCACTGGCGCATTGCCACGCATCCAAAGAAGGACCCAGAATGTCGGGCTTGTTGCTGTGCCAATGCGGTGGCACAGCAACAAAATCTTGCCGGGCGCCAGGCCTTGCCAGGCGCCAAGCCTTGCCGGGCTTCGCAGGCCACCCCGGCAAGATGTTGCCGGGGACGCTGGCCTCCGGATTCCAGCTCTTCTCATCTGCTGATCTTCATATCTTCGACTTAAGGATTTCTTTGGTGGTCTGAATCAACCTCGAACTGTTCCCCGACAAGCCTTGCCGCGAGTATGGCTACAACTGCCCGTGCAAAAGTACGGGGTACTAATGGCCCAATACTTAGTACACCGACAGTATGTATCACACAAACTCCTTCTCCCTATATCTAAGTGTCACTGGCACCCCCCCCCCAAACACACACGTCCCGACATCGAAGGGGTAGGGTGACACCTCAATCTTGATACTAATCTATCTACTGACTTCTCTCTCAAACATACACACACACACTTCCCGACATCGAAGGAGTAGGGTGATACCTCGATCTTGATACTAATCTATCTACTGGATTCTCTCTCAAACACGCACACACACACACTCACTAGTTGTGCCTCTGTGCTTACCGCGTGCACACTCTTGATACGTATTTCTCTCCCTCCCCCCTCGCCACCCCCCAACAATGACAGCAGAAGGGTGACACCTTGATCTTGATCTTAATCTATCAATTGGATTCTCTCTCAAACACACACACACACTCGCTAGTTGTATCTTTGTGCCTCACTCACACGCACTCGATACGTCTTTCTCTCCGTATCCCACCTTGATATGTAGATTTCTCGCGCACGCACAGCTGTAGCGACGATGACGCTGAACCCAGTGTGCCTTGTTTTTACCGGCCTCATGTGATAGTTTTCACCCTGTTTTCTGTTAATTAACAAGGCAACCTTTTCTTTGTTACTACTAGTGAATTTGAGATCATTCGAGGTAGACATAAAATATATTACTTCAACCCAATTATCGCAGTAACAATTTAAAAAGAAACTAGCAAGATGCCCGTGTGTTGCACAAAACATCAAGATGCATTTGTATGAGTAGTTTATCTTGTGGGAGAAAAGGATGAACGAGGGAAGGCCTTATTTGCAAATGTGGAGAGGGATGTGGGTACCTTTTTGCAAAATATCCATAGTTTCCTTCCTATCCGTCAGATATAAATCGGACGGCCTATATTGCAGGATGGCAGGCACACCAACATCACCAACTCTGTTTTTTATAAGAGTAGAGAGTAGAGATATATCTCTTCCATCGTCCACAACGAACATCTGGTGGACTGGTTAGTGTCGGATGCTCGCAACGCGATGACCTGAGTTCGAATTCTGTCTTAAACTTTAGATATTTATTTTTTGTAATATATACTTCTTTCGCTACTGTACTGACAGTGGAACCCACAGAGTACTTAGAATACAAGATTAAGGATGGATTTGTTTCTTTTTAACTTTTTGTATGAATCTGTAGCCACCCTGCAAGTCATGTACACTGTACATGCAACTAACTTTTTATAGAGGGAGAATCATACACGCAATTAACTCAAATGGATTGGATGTGACTATTATTTCCAGCAAAAGAGCATCTCCAACGGCAACCGGCAAATTTCCTCCTGCTTCCTTCCGCGGAGGACGACATCCAACGCCAGCGGCATACATTTTCACAACTCTAACCAGAGGAAATTCATGCAAACACGGACTGATTTCATATAAGCATGAAGGATTTTGTATAAAAAAAGCCAGATCTTCATATAAACATGACGGATTTCATTACATTTACATGAACTAAGCGGTGCTAATCCGGATGTCGTGGTATAATTAATACCTAATCTAAATGGTCGCCCGCGGATCCCTTTGTCTTCCTCATGTCCGGCAGACATTTGCGGGGTCAACGAAGGTCCTCGCAAGAGACGAAGCAGCCAAGATACCACCTGTATACGCAGTCGTCGCCTCGGCAGTGGCCTTCATGGGACCCAAGCAGTGGCGGCCTCCCGTGTTCTACTTCTCCTCGATGATGGCGGCGGACACAGAGAAGCTGGCCACGGACTCGTCGCTCTCCGTGCACCCGGCTTCTGTCTCTGCCTGCATGGCGCTAACGTAGGCACGGGAGGCATGGCCATAGACACTGGAGGCGCGGCGGCCGCAGACACTAGTGGCGCGGTACGACGCGGCAGCGACGACGGACGTGCCACCGTGCTCGCCGCCGTGCCGGCGTGGAGCAACTTGCCAGTCCTCATCGAGCTGAACTGGAGCGGCAAGTAGCTGAACCACGCACCGGCTTGGGGCGACAACTGGCTCCGTCGGGCCAGGCGAAGCAGGTGAAGCACCAAGCGGCCTCGCTCATATCTGGAGGGCTCGGTGGGCCACCCAGCCGGGTAGTATGCCGGAGAACGGCTCCTTGAAAGCCATCGGAAGAGTGGAGAAAATGGTGAAGGACGAGATGGGGGAGCGGCGGAGGGGTGTGATTCTTGCCTGATACGTCTCCAACATATCTATAATTTTTGCTTGTTCCATGCTGTTATATTATCATTCTTGGATGTTTTACAATCATTTTATAGCAACTGAAAGTGCAACTAATCCCCGGGTGGTTTTGGTAATTCATAACAACATATAGCTCATTGAACTAATATCCATTCAAGATTAATGTTTCAGAAAGTTCAATGATTGGTATGGCATGGACTAGAGATGTGGACCCCTCAAAATGCTAAGGACACATATTGGCAAAAGCTCAAGACTCTACATTTTCATTCTAGAGATCCAAGATCACATTGAGTCCATAGGAAAAGCCAATACTATTAAAAGGGGATGAGGTGTTGCTTAATGGCTTGCATGCTCAAAATGCTTAGTGATATGCTCCAAAAGCCCTCAACCACTTTCTCATTTCCACATATGTCCTAATCCTAAAGTCAAACTCGGCCCCACCGATTTGATCTATCCGGCACCACCGAGTTTACTTGACATAGCCATTGCCAAAAACCCTAATCAGTTCGGTCTCACCGAGATGGGATTGCAAACTCTCTATTTTCCTTCGTAACGTTTCGGTCTAACCGAGATGAGCAATCGGTCCCACCGAGTTGGCAATGCAAACTCTCTGTTTCCTTTTCGTAACATTTTGGTCTCACCGAAATGAGCGATCGGTCCCACCGAGTTTGCCTGACCAAGTCTCTGTTTGCTTATTACTGAAATCGGTCTCACCGAGTTCATGTGATCGGTCTCACCGAGATGAGGTTTCGCACCTAGCGCATCGATCTCACCGAGTTGGTATTGTCAGTCCCACCGAAAAGCCTAATGTTCACTTTTTTAAACCAGGTCGGTCTCACCGAGTTTCACTATTCGATCCCACTGAGTTTAGTAAATTGTGTGTAATGGTTAGATTTTGTGTGGAGGCTATAAATACCCCTCCACCCCCTTCTCCATTAGTGAGAGAGCCATCAGAACGTGCCTACACTTCCACTACTCATTTTCTGAGAGAGAACCACCTAAGACCAAGACATTCCAATCCAACCACAAGAATCTTGATCTCTAGCCTTCCCCAAGTTGCTTTCCACTTAAATCATCTTTCCACCATATCCAAATCTGTGAGAGAGAGAGTTGAGTGTTGGGGAGACTATCATTTGAAGCACAAGAGCAAGGAGTTCATCATCAACACACCATTTATTACCTTTTGGAGAGTGGTGTCTCCTAGATTGGTTAGGTGTCACTTGGGAGCCTCCGTCAAGATTGTGGAGTTGAACCAAGGAGTTTGTAAGGGCAAGGAGATCACCTACTTCGTGAAGATCTACCCGAGTGAGGCAAGTCCTTCGTGGGCAATGGCCATGGTGGGATAGACAAGGTTGCTTCTTCGTGGACCCTTTGTGGGTGGAGCCCTCCGTGGACTCGCGCAACCATTACCCTTCGTGGGTTGAAGGCTCCATCAACGTGGACGTACGATAGCACCACCTATCGGAACCACGCCAAAAATCTCCATGTCCACATTGCGTTTGCTCTCTCCAAACTCCTCCTCTTTACCTTCGTATGCAATGATTTACATTCTGCTGCTATACTCTTAGAATTGCATGTGTAGGTTGATTTCTTGACTTGCGTTAAGTTGCTAAAATCTGCCAAGACATAAAATTGGGAAAAGGCTAGATTTTTATTTGGTCAAGTAGTCTAATCACCCCCCTCTAGACATACTTTCGATCCTACAAGTGGTATCAGAGCTTTGGTCTCCATTTGCCTTGATTTCCATAGCTTTGGTGATCATAGCCTTGGTTTCACAACCTAGGAGAGTATGGCGTCTAGCTAGGGAAATTACCACCGTAGAGGTCCTTACTTTGATGGTACTAATTTTGCTAGTTGGAAGCATAAGATAAAAATGCATATTCTTGGACATAACCCCACCGTTTGGGCTATTGTGTGTATTGGTTTGCAAGGTGAACTCTTCGATGGGAGAGAACCAAATCGCGAAGCAACTGCGGAAGAGTTGAAAATGCTGCTGAGAAGAACAAGGCCCCAGTGCCTGAAGTGGAAGAAGAAGAAGAAGAAGCCCAAGTGCTTAGAAAATTGAAGCTCAAGATCCCAGATCATGATGATACACATCCTGTGGCTGAGAACATGAAGCTAAGAAAGGATGCAGGTCTTAGGCTATGGAGGCAGACAGACCCATATGCCACCAGAAGGAGGACTGCTGTAGACTACAGGTTCCACACAAAGGAACAACAAGATTTCTATGAGACTGTGCTCCTGGACAAGAAGCCCATAGTCAGTGATATGAGATGGGTTGACTGGACTTACATTGACGACAATGCTGATCACTTCCCAGGAGTTCATGACAGCTTCAGACTGACTGGAGTTGACAAATTTGTTGGCCAGAAACTCACCAAGTGGAATGATGAGATGGTGATGCAGTTCTACTCCAGAGCACATTTTTACCCAGATGGTAAAATTGCTTGGATGACTGACGATACTAGGTACCAGTCTATAGTTGCTGAGTGGGCCAAGCTTATCAATGCCCCTGAAGAGCAAGAGGACGACACAGATGTGTATGCCAAACCAAGGAAAGGACACAACTCCATGGCACACATGTACAAGGAGATTCCTGATGCTGCCCTGGATACTCACAAGTTTGGCTTTGTGTACTATCTGCTGTCTGGACTGCCCACAATCAACACTATCCTCAGGCACACATTGTTGCCCAAGTCTGGATATGACAGGATGATAAGAGGGCATTCCATAAATTTGCTGCACATGTTTGACATTCCAGATAAGTTCAAAGTGATGACATTGATTGTAGAGACAATCAAGAGGACAGCTGCTGATCAAAAGAGATCATGTGGATATGCTCCACACATTCAGATGCTCATCAACTCCAAGATGGGCAATGGCACATATGTCTTGGACAAGGAGCACCTTCCCCTGAGGCCTGAATTTGGAGACAATGAAGTTGTCATGGATGCCACACATCCTACTTCAGTAGAGGCTCAGGAGAAGAGGGAGAAAGCTAAAGCAGAGAAGGCAACACAATCTTCACAAGTTCCAGATGCTTCAACTGTTCACCTCAAGACCAAGCAAGATCAGCTGAGCTATCTGCTTGAGGCCACTATCAGAATTGAGAAAGGATTAACAACCCTTACTCAAAATCAAGAGAGTCTTGAGAGGATCATCGAGACAAAGTTTTATGATCTAGACTTGAAGGTCACAGAGATCCAGACTACAGTTGAGCAACTCCAGGATGAAGCTGAAGAGAGAAGAGGGAGAGCTACCACTGAAGCATTTCAGAGAGTGCCTAGGGCACAAAGGTCTGTCGCTGTGCTAGCCAGTGACACAAGGGCTACTACATCAGCACCAGCAGCTACAGCCTCGGTTGTCCCTCCAGTTGCTACTCCACCAGCTCCACAGACCTCTTCGGATGCATTCGTTGCAGGACTCCTCTCCACGCCACCTTCGCACTCCGGAGCTCATGGTGATCGTGCTTAGAGAGCTGCATAGCACTATGCATTCTCAAGCTTTTTGGTAACTTGTTGCCAAAGGGGGAGAAAGTGTATAGATCATAAGCTTCGAGAGAGAGTGTTTTGTTTCTTTTGCCTCTCTTGCTACTTTATTTGCTTGGTCGTTTGGTTGATACTCTACTTATGTGTGTGTGAGATACTTATATGATCATGTGCTTGATCATATCATACTTAAATGTTTGTGCTTGAATGATGATATTCTATCTCTCATATATGATCATTCATATCTTGTCTTGGTAATGAGTGCATATTTCATATTCTATCATTTTGAGCGCTCCACCAAGATGTATGTGACATGAAAGAGTAACCCATGATCCTAATCGATTGTGCATTTGCATTCAAAAGCAAATTCTAAATAATGCACAAATTTAGGCGGAGCTCTTGCTTATCACATACTTCTCAAAGCGACGATGTACTTCATTTATATTATCATTTGTCGAAGCTTTGATCTATATGTTGTCATCAATTACCAAAAAGGGGGAGATTGAAAGTGCAACTAATCCCCGGGTGGTTTTGGTAATTCATAACAACATATAGCTCATTGAACTAATATCCATTTAAGATTAATGTTTCAGAAAGTTCAATGATTGGATGGCATGGACTAGAGATGTGGACCCCTCAAAATGCTAAGGACACATATTGGCAAAAGCTCAAGACTCTACATTTTCATTCTAGTGATCCAAGGTCGCATTGAGTCCATAGGAAAAGCCAATACTATTAAAAGGGGATGAGGTGTTGCTTAATGGCTTGCTTGCTCAAAATGCTTAGTGATATGCTCCAAAAGCCCTCAACCACTTTCTCATTTCCACATATGTCCTAATACTTAAGTCAAACTCGGCCCCACCGATTTGATCTATCCGGCGCCACCGAGTTTACTTGACATAGCCATTGCCAGAAAACCTAATTAGTTCGGTCTCACCGATAGGGATCTCGGTCTCACCGAGATGGGATTGCAAACTCTCTGTTTCCCTTCGTAACGTTTCGGTCTAACCGAGATGAGCGATCGGTCCCATCGAGTTGGCAATGCAAACTCTCTGTTTCCTTTTCGTAACGTTTCGGTCTCACCGAAATGAGCGATCGGTCCCACCGAGTTTGCCTGACCAAGTCTCTGTTTGCTTATTACTGAAATCGGTCTCACTGAATTCATGTGATCGGTCTCACCGAGATGAGGTTTCACCCTAACCCTAGCGCATCGATCTCACCGAGTTGGTATTGTCGGTCCCACCGAAAAGCCTAACGTTCACTTTTTTGAACCAGGTCGGTCTCACCGAGTTTCACTATTCGGTCCCACCGAGTTTGGTAAATTGTGTGTAACAGTTAGATTTTGTGTGGAGGCTATAAATACCCCTCCACCCCCTTCTCCATTAGTGAGAGAGCCATCAGAACGTGCCTACACTTCCACTACTCATTTTCTGAGAGAGAACCACCTACTCATGTGTTGAGACCAAGGCATTCCAATCCAACCACAAGAATCTTGATCTCTAGCCTTCCCCAAGTTGCTTTCCACTTAAATCATCTTTCCACCATATCCAAATCTGTGAGAGAGAGTTGAGTGTTAGGGAGACTATCATTTGAAGCACAAGAGCAAGGAGTTCATCATCAACACACCATTTATTACCTTTTGGAGAGTGGTGTCTCCTAGATTGGTTAGGTGTCACTTGAGAGCCTCCGTCAAGATTGTGGAGTTGAACCAAGGAGTTTGTAAGGGCAAGGAGATCGCCTACTTCGTGAAGATCTACCCGAGTGAGGCAAGTCCTTCGTGGGCGATGGCCATGGTGGGATAGACAAGGTTGCTTCTTCATGGACCCTTTGTGGGTGGAGCCCTTCGTGGACTCGCGCAACCGTTACCCTTCGTGGGTTGAAGTCTCCATCAACGTGGACGTATGATAGCACCACCTATCGGAACCACGCCAAAAATCTCCGTGTCTACATTGCGTTTGCTCTCTCCAAACTCCTCCTCTTTCCCTTCATATGCAATGATTTACATTCCGCTGCTATACTCTTAGAATTGCAAGTGTAGGTTGATTGCTTGACTTGTGTTAAGTTGCTAAAATCTGGCAAGACATAAAATTGGGAAAAGGCTAGATTTTTATTTGGTCAAGTAGTCTAATCACCCCCCCTCTAGACATACTTTCGATCCTACAGCAACTTTATATCATTTTTTGGGACTAACCTATTGACATAGTGCCCAGTGCCAGTTGCTGTTTTTGCTTGTTTTTTACTTCACAGAAAATCAATACCAAACGGAGTCCAAACGCAGCGAAACTTTTTGGAGATTTTTTCTGGACCAGAAGACACCTGTTGGGCCAAAGAAGTACCAGAGGGGGGCTCCAAGGGGAGCACAACCCACCTGGGCGCGTCTGGGGGCCCAGGCACGCCCAGGTGGGTTGTGCCCACCTAGACCGGCTCCCGCACGGCCTCTTTGCTCTATAAATACCCCGAAAATCCAAAAACCCTAGGGGAGTCGATGAAACACAATTCTAGCCGCCGCAAGCTTCAGAAACACCAGATCCAATCTAGACACCATCACGGAGGGGTTCGTCATCCTCATTGGTGCCTCTCCGATGATGCGTGAGTAGTTCATTGTAGACCTACGAGTCCGTAGTTAGTAGCTAGATGGCTTCCTCTCTATCTTTTGATTCTCAATACAATGGTCTCTTGGAGATCTATTTGATGTAACTCTTTTTGCGGTGTGTTTGTTGGGATCCGATGAACTTGGAGTTTATGACCAGATCTATTTTATCCATGAAAGTTATTTGAGTCTTCTTTTGATCTCTTATATTCATGATTACTTATATCCTCGTATTTCTTCTTTGAATCTTTGTTTTAGTTAGGCCGACTAGATCGATTTTTCTTGCAATGGGAAGAGGTGCTTTGTGATGGGTTAGGTTGTGCGGTGTTCTTTCCCAGTGACAGAAGGGGCAGCAATACACGTAATTATCATTGCCATTAAGGATAACAAGATGGGGTCTATTCCTTCATGAATAGATCTTGTCTACATCATGTCATCATTCTTATTGCATTACTCCATTCTCCATGAACTTAATACACTAGATGCATGCTGGATAGCGGTCGATGTGTGGAGTAATAGTAGTAGATGCAGGCAGGAGTCGGTCTACTAATCTTGGACGTGATGCCTATATAATGATCATTGCCTGGATATGGTCATAATTATTTGAAGTTCGATCAATTGCCCAATAGTAATTTGTTTACCCACCGTATGCTATTTTTCTCGAGAGAAGCCACTAGTGAAGTCTACGGCCCCTGGGTCTATTCTTCATCATATTTGCTTTCCGATCTATTATTTTACACTTTTATTTTCAGATCTATATTTCCAAAAACCCAAAAATACCTTGCTGCACTTTTTCTTTCTTTATTTTATTTTGTTTTATTGCGAGATCTATTTATCCAATCTACCACAAATTTATCTATCTTTTTACCGTGGAGGGATTGACAACCCCTCTTACGCGTCAGGTTGCAAGTATTTGTTCTTTATGTGTAGGTACCGTTTACATAGTGTTGCTTGGTTCTCCTACTGGATTGATACCTTGGTTTCATAACTGAGGGAAATACCTACCGTAGCTGTGCTGCATCATCCCTTCCTCTTTGGGGAAATACCGACGTAGTTCAAGCGGCATCAAAAGGAATTTCTGGCGCCGTTGCCGGGGAGACATCATCAACATCTATCAGGTTCCTAATCACAAATCTCATCTCCTTGCAATTTACATTATTTTCCATTTGCCTCTCGTTTTCATCTCCCCCACTTCACAAAAATTTGCCGTTTTATTCGCCCTCTTTTTTGTTCGCCGCTTTCTCGGTAGATCTCTTATTTGCTTGAACTTGTCATCATGAGTGACTCTGGTATGGCAGAAACAGATGATGGCATGACTCCTAAAATTGGACGATCTGGCAATCTGGATGGCAAAACTTTTGTTTTGGGGCAAGGGAACGTTATGGGAAAAGAACATATCCAAGAATTTTTCAATTGTGTTGGGAATTTGACTCTTGATGATGCTCCTATACTTAAAAGAACTAAATCTTATGCGGAAGCTATATCAGCACTAGTTCTGAAACTTGAAAATAGATTTATCCATACCCATCCTACCTTGCAAAGATTGTTTTATGAGCTACCATCCATAAAAGATCCTAAAGCTAAAAAGATAGCTACCCAAGTTCTTATGAATGAATTTGATTACATAATACGAGAAGCTAGGGAAATCAAGACATTTGCTTGGTAATAATCAAATTTTTTATGAGAATCTTAAAAAGGAAATCCCCGCTTTAGATATAATCCAACAAGTTTTCAATGATGTTAATCAACGATATTCTTGGATTGTTGCTGGGAATAAAAGGGAATACGAAGATGGGCAACTTGATAATGCTAAAATTTCTATGGATAATGTATTTCAAGTGATTTTTGCAAAACCTCCTGATAAAAAATATCTACGGGAAATAAGAAGAAAGATGACAAAACTTAGATCTATGCTTTATGCCTAAGCTAGGGGCGTAAAATGATAGCGCTTGTTGGGAGGCAACCCGATGAATAAAATTTATTTTTGCCTTTTTCTTTCTGTTCTTGAGTGTTTGCACAATTATGCCTCTGTTATGATTGTGTTTTTTATGTTTAATTAGTGTTTGGGCCAAGCAAAGCCTTTGGGATCATGTTGGGTGATAGTTGATTTGATCTTGTTGGGAAACAGAAACTTTTGCGTCCAGTAAAATAATTATCTAGATTCACAGAAGAGACAAAAAATCCTGAAGTTTTTACACAAGATTGATATAAAAATTTCCTACGTTGTCTTAATATTTCAGAATTTTTGGAGTTACAGAAGTATGAGTAAAATTCGAGTACAGACTCTTCTGTTTTTGACAGATTCTGTTTTCTTTCATTGTGTGCTTATTTTGATGAATCTATGGGTTGTATCGGGGGGTATAAGCCATGGTAAAGTTAGAATATAGTAGATATAATGCAATAACAAAATTTGAATGGGTTTCCTATAGTACTTAAAGTAAAGATTGGTTTTCTTATACTAACGGATCTCACGAAGGTTTTGTTAAGTTTTGTGTGATTGAAGTTTTCAAGTTTTGGATGAGATCACGATGGATGAAGGAATAAGGAGTAAGAAGAGCCTAAGCTTGGGGATGCCCATGGCACCCAAGGTAATATTCAAGGAGAAACAAGCAACTAAGCTTGGGGATGCCCCGAGTGGCATCCCCTCTTTCTTCTAACGACCATCGGTATTTTACTTGGAGCTATATTTTTATTCGTCACATATCATGAGTTTTGCTTGCAGCGTCTTGTATTATATGAGTCTTTGTTTGTTTTGCTTTTTGTTTTGTGTCAAGTATCCTTGATGAACACACCTATTTGAGAGAGCCAAAATTATGCTATGATTTGTTAGAATTGCTCTATGTGCTTCACTTAAATTCTTTGAGCTATGGAATTGCTCTAGTGCTTCACTTATAACTTTTTGAGCACGGTGTGCTTTAATATTTTTGAAGAAATGCTCTCATGCTTCACTTAGATTTATTTGGGATTTAGTAATTTTTGAAGAAATTCTCTCATGCTTCACTTATATTATTTTGAGAGACGGAAATTTTATGCTCATGTTCTGCACTTAGATTTGTTTGAGCTATCAAAAGCAACATATGAAAGTAGTCACAAAGTGCTAGATATTCAAGAGGGATATAATAAAAACTTTCATGAAGATCATTGGACAAATTAAACTTGATTCTTTGTAATAGTTTTGTGATATGATGATAGTGATATGTGAGTTATGTTGATGAGTAATTGTGCTTTAGTAAGAATATTGGTGTTAAGGTTTGTGATTCCCTATGCAAGCAAGAAAGTCAATAGTTATGGAATGAAATTACATCCTACTTGTGATGCATTATTCAGTGTTAGTTATGCTTAATGCTCGCTTATGAGATTTTTGGTTTCTTGGTTGGATGCTTCTCAATCTTTTTGCTAGCCTTCACTTGTACTAAGTACAAATACTACTTGTGCATCCAAAATCCTTAAACCAGTTTTGCCACATGAGTCCACTATACCAACCTATATGCGGTATTTCCGTGCCGTTCTAAGCAAATTTGTATGTGCCATCTCTAATTTTTAAAATAAATTTCCTTTTTGTGTGCTCGTACCGCTCATGAAATGGTAGGGGGTGGCTGATATTTTTTCATGCTAGATGTGTTATTCTCAACATGAGTGTTTATTTACTTGTCATTGCATGAGAGTACGGCAAAGGTATTTGGGATGCCCAGTCCCGAAATGAAAAATGAATTTACTTTATGTTGTCAAATAATAAATTCCATGGAAAGTGTTGGTACGGACGGCATCCGTGGATATGGCTAGCCGTGGAATGTGAAAGTATGGTGGAAAAAGGAATAAACTTTATTTTCTGTTTGGGAACCGCCTATGATATATCTAGCATGGAAAGTATTGGGAACTACTCAATCATTTTCGTTGACAGGAAAAGCATGCCACCCAAAATGTTTTATCTCTATTTCTTTCGCTTTGAGCTCTGGCACCTCTACAAATCCCTACTTCCCTCTGCGAAGGGCCTTTCTATTTACTTTATGCAATTTTTATTTTTATTTGAGTCTCCATCTTCTCTTATAAAGCACCAACTAAGGGGCACTATGATCGTACTTGAGCATTGGGTGTAGCTAATATGCGAGTGTGTTTCATGAATGGATCAATGATTGAGCATAACGGGCTAGGGATAACTTGCTTTAGTGTTGATATTTTGAAAGACATGGTTGCTTGTTGATATGCTTGAGTATTGAAATCTTTATGTCAAAACTAGACTGTTGTTTTGAACCATATAAAAGTCCAAATGTCCATGCTACAAAAGAAAAGAATATGTGATGAACATGTTAGGCAGCATTCCACATCAAAAATTCTGTTTTTATCATTTACCTACTCGAGGACGAGTAGGAATTAAGCTTGGGGATGCTGATACGTCTCCAACGTATCTATAATTTTTGCTTGTTCCATGTTGTTATATTATCATTCTTGGATGTTTTACAATCATTTTATAGCAACTTTATATCATTTTTTGGGACTAACCTATTGACATAGTGCCCAGTGCCAGTTGCTGTTTTTTGCTTGTTTTTTACTTTGCAGAAAATCAATACCAAACGGAGTCCAAACGCAGCAAAACTTTTTGGAGATTTTTTCTGGACCAGAAGACACCTGTTGGGCCAAAGAAGTACCAGAGGGGGGCTCCGAGGGGAGCACAACCCACCTGGGCGCGCCTGGGGGCCCAGGCGCGCCCTGGTGGGTTGTGCCCACCTTGGCCGGCTCCCACACCGCCTCTTTGCTCTATAAATACCCCGAAAATCCAAAAACCCTTGGGGATTCGACAAAACACAATTCCAGCCACCACAAGTTCCAGAAACACCAGATCCAATCTAGACACCATCACGGAGGGGTTCATCATCCTCATTGTTGCCTCTCTGATGATGCGTGAGTAGTTCATTGTAGACCTACGGGTCCGTAGTTAGTAGCTAGATGGCTTCATATCTCTCTTTTGATTCTCAATACAATGGTCTCTTGGAGATTTATTTGATGTAACTCTTTTTGCGGTGTGTTTGTTGGGATCCGATGAACTTTGAGTTTATGATCAGGTCTATTTTATCCATGAAAGTTATTTGAGTCTTCTTTTGATCTCTTATATGCATGATTACTTATAGCCTCGTATTTCTTCTTCGAATCTTTGGTTTAGTTAGGCCGACTAGATCGATTTTTCTTGCCATGGGAAGAGGTGTTGTATGATGGGTTCGGTCGTGCGGTATTCTTTCCCAGTGACAGAAGGGGCAGCAAGACACGTATTGATCGTTGCCATTAAGGATAACAAGATGGGGTTTATTCCTACATGAATAGATCTTGTATACATCATGTCATCATTCTTATTGCATTACTCCATTTCTCCATGAACTTAATACACTAGATGCATGCTGGATAGCGGTCGATCTGTGGAGTAATAGTAGTAGATGCAGGTAGGAGTCGGTCTACTAATCTTGGACATGATGCCTATATAATGATCATTGCCTATCATCATAATTATTTGAAGTTCTATCAATTGCCCAACAGTAATTAGTTTACCCGCCGTATGCTATTTTTCTCGAGAGAAGCCACTAGTGATATCTACGGCCCCTGGGTCTATTCTTCATCATATTTGCTTTCCAGTCTATTATTTGCCACTTTTATTTTCAGATCTATATTTCAAAAAACCCAAAAATACCTTGCTGCATGTTTTCTTTATTTATTTTAATTTGTTTTATTGCGTGATCTATTTATCCAATCTACCACAAATTTATCTATCTTTTTACCGTGGAGGGATTGACAACCCCTCTTACACGTTGGGTTGCAAGTATTTGTTCTTTGTGTGCAGGTACCGTTTACATAGTGTTGCTTGGTTCTCCTACTGGATTGATACCTTGGTTTCATAACTGAGGGAAATACCTACCGTAGCTGTGCTGCATCATCCCTTCCTCTTTGGGGAAATACCGACGTAGTTCAAGCGACATCATTGCCCGCCGTCTGGCCTCGTTTAAATAGAAGGCGGACGGTAGGAGATTGGCCGGCGTCTAGCCTTGTTTAAACTGAGGGCGGGCGGGAGGAGCTCGGCCGGTGTTGCATTTAATTCCGGCCCACTCATGAACGGACGTGTGGCCGGAGTAGGTTTCTCGGTTTGCAAGTAGGTTTAACGGAGGCATTTGATGGAGGCGGGGAGGATTGTTCAGCCGGGCGTGCAGCGGGCGGCGCAGTACTATTTGATTTGACAGCTACTAGTAAACCTGGATGGTAAAAATATATTGAGTAAACCAGGACAGTTCCCGATACGGCTTTAATGCAGACGAGGGAGAGGGTAGCGGTTCCCAAAATGTTGAACGGCCAATGATGCATCCTCCTTCAATTAGCATGCTGAGGGAAGTAATGGGAGGATGATGGGGAAAAGAGGCAGCACGATGTGAATGCAACGCAGTTTCCACTCATATAAAGGCGCCCCTCCATTCCAATGCATCTACCACATCGTACGCACCTAAGCACCTACACTAAGCACAAAAGTGCTCACTCCAGACCCAAGGTGGCGATGCCCGCGAGTGGCCAGCGGCTGTGCCAGATGGTCCACGACGCCGGCCTGCGGCATGGCATCGATGATCGTCTCCAGAGGGTGTTGGTGACCGGTTGGTTCTTGGCCATCGTCGACACCAGCTACGACTCTCAGTTGGACAAGATGATCATTACCACCATCGACAAGTTCACCGTCGTCAAGAAGCTCGTAGATGACATCGCCGTACTCCTCCAGCCCGCGCGCCCGGGCTCCTCATTGCCTGCCACCCTAATCTTCCTCCATGGTGAGAACCTCTTTCAAGCACTGATGGCCCTACGACTGCCCGCCGACGCAATGAAGAATGTCCACCTGGAGGTCGCGCTTGCCGCGAGGTGCCTCACCCTGCAAGAATTTGTCAAACTTTTTTTTTGCATGGTAATACGTGTTTCATTCATATCATAAAGAACAAAGTACAAGTCACATAAAGACCGACATGACAAAACTGAAAAGATAGCAGAACATCTCTGAGCTTGACACCAACGCCCGTCATCTGCCTCCGGCAGCACTACAATAGCCACCGAAGAAAAAAATGGCGAATCACCTCCTCACTCAAGCTCGACGCGGCTCCATCGCTAATATGCAGCTTTGTGGACCTCCAAGGTGGCTCACCAAAAGTGAAGCCCTTGCTGTTGAACGAATCAGACCGGGGCAACACCCCGGACACGCCATCAAACTCCAGATCTGGCACCCCACCACGACTAAGACGCTGAAGGAGGAAACCATACCTACCATCCACGAACCATGAGCCCAGCACATGTTCCGTCTTCCAGATCTCATCGATGTAGACCACAATCTGCATCCGCTCCTAGACTACCTCCCAAGATCCGCGCCGACGCTGGAGCAAACACCGTCACAACGGCGGAGCCCGAGGACACAGGTCCACCACGAGGATGCCATCGCCGCTACGCCATCCTTGCTTGAACAGACTGGTTTCCAAATCCATCCCCAACCATACGACCGATGGCCCCGTCCGGAAAGGATCTGAAGAATCTTTATTCAGTGCCGTCATCGTCGCCACCAAAGCAAAGACAATGAACAACCTAAAAACCTAGACTACAAGGGAATAAAAACGATCCACACGCGTGAATCTGGCGACCCCCCTCACCACTGACGATTGAGGTCGCCGGCGGAGGGGAGCCGCCGGAGGACGGCGCCGGAAGATCTGCCTCTCTTGGCGGCGGCTAGGGTTACAGCCGCCAGGGACGAGGTGTGTTTTCTTTTTCGTCTTCGGACGATAAGAATTCGTCGACCTACACATCCACGTGTACGAGGAAGTCGTGTACATAGGTATCTACAAGGCCGGTGAGGACGCTACGACGTTGGCCTTCGTCAACCAGCTGGAAGCCTTGGACGCCTTTGTTTAGAAGCACCTTGACCTCGCCACAAAAGCCGACGCTCCTAAGCTGCCGGTCGGTGGCCCGACGCACTGAGTCGAGGAGGAGGAGGTCGTACGTTGATGGATGCATATTTCTTCTTGCCTCCTGTAACCACCACTGCGATTGCATCATCGTGGCCTTAATTCTTATTGTGCTATTGCATTCTTGTTCCAGTCAATAAAGACATGTGCGATCCCTTTGCTCACATTTGGAGGCAATTATATGCATCGCTATAACTAGTACTCTATCCGTCAATTTATTAGTTGTGCTTACCTTTTCCATCAATTTTGTAATTTACGTTCGATGCTTGACCCGACCTATGAACTACTCCTAAATTAAAAAACTGAGACCGAACTTATAAATTCAAAACTACTTGTGCAACACGCCTGTCACATTCCCAAGTTCAAAACGAGAAACTGGAACACGTACATGAAGCATGTCCCTTCCCCGTCGCATACCACACTGTCGTTCCGGCCCCCCAGTCAACACGCATTGGCTAGGCTTTATATCACTACAACATGTGGGACCGCATGTGACCAAACCGACGATGCGCCAACCTAGCTACTACCCTGCTTATCTGGCGGGAAAAGCCCCGCCCTAGCGTTTCCAATCGTTATTTCTATCTATCGATCGTGCCAAGGAGCAGAACCAAATGTTACAATTTATACATGTTTCTCTACTCCTATAAAAGACTCAGTTGGTGATGATGGTGTGTCTACCATCCGTCATTTCTGACCATTAGATCTGCATCTAACGGTTGTGAGGTAAGTTGTGGCATTTTTGCAAAAATGGCCCACTTCTCTGCTCCAATTTACAGAAAACCCCTTATTATCTTGAAAGCAACCACATCCATCCCTCACCTCATCAAAACAGCCTGAGAAATATATTTTGAGTGAAACGTAATATATTTTTAGTGGTATTTGTATATCAAAACAAGAGTGTTTTCTTTCAAGTTTGTGAACAAGTACTATTCTACTTTGGACCCATTGCAACGCAAGGGCACATTGCTAGTAAAAGGAAAAGGCCTGCCGCGTTCACGTCACACCCCCACATGCCCGGGAATCGGGAGTACTCCACGGCCCGTCTGGCATGCCACATAACTAGGGAAGGCGTGTTGCCTAGCATTTTCACTTTCATGTGGGACCGCAGTTGAGCAAACCGACTATCGGCAAACCACACCCCGCCCGCCGCGTTGGAAAACAGAAACGAGGAGGGGAAGATCTAGCTGTAGCACGGAAGCCAAGAAATTTGGTGTCATATGGGACTCGTTGATAGAGTAGGAGCACTCTGTACTACTCCTACTATGAATTTTGTACTACTACTACCATTATACAACTAGGTACGTGCACGGCACAGCATCATAGGAACAAAAAATTGGAAGATCTTGTCTTGGGTGATTTATCTTTTTTCAGTCAACGTAGTATGAATAATATGATGTGGGGGGCACCCATGAAGCAACATGGCATGTCTGGAGGTCTTATTTAGAGCTTCTTGTGTGGATCGATCACACTGTCGTGATGTTCGTTCGAGAAGAACGTGTATGGGTACAATTAGGTTATAGTAGATCCGAATCGCAGCCACCTAGACCATTGGATCAACATCAATCAACGGTTTATATCATATACGTGCAAATACACACATTGACTCTGGAAAAATAATGAATATAGAATATATATAATACATAATACCGCATATTCGGTTTCTCTAAAGTCAAACTTTGTATACTTTCAACAATTTGTAGGAAAAAGTATTAACATATACACCACCAAATATATATCATTTGATTCACCATTGCTTTTATTTTCACATCGTGTAAATTTGTTAGTGTAAATGTTCATATTGTTTTCACCAAATTCGGTCAAGCTTTATAAAATTTGGCTGCAGTCAAAGCTATATATGTGTGGAGTAAATTACAAACGGAGGGAGTGGAATAGATATAGTTATAACTATACAAATAAAAATATAGTAATATAGTCTATAGATATAAATAAGGCTACTAGCCTTTTTCTAGGTTAGAACTGGCGTTGTTGTGTACACATTGTTTTGCTTCGCGCTATAATTTGCATTTGCGGGGTGTGTGTAGGACTATCGCCTTTTGTTCACTACCAGAAACCCCACCATTATCCTTAATTAATTCAGATTGGCAGTTACGATTGCATTATCTTAGTTCTAGCCGGTTCTTCGGTTGCTTGGAGGAACACCATCTCGTTATTCAGGTTGATTTTGTGCATACAACAAGATCATTGTCCATCGAAGATTTGTTTAGTAACGATTATCGATTTGTATCACCGGTTACGATATAGCTAGATCGTCAACGTCAAATTCCACCAAATCGATACTTATCCCCACTCTCATTGAAAGATTGGGTCGCCATCATAAGACTACCACCTAGACAATTCCTTCCCTATAACATACACATGAGCACCCATCTCACTATTCAGGTCCACGCCTCCCTCCCTCTCTCTCTCTTGAAACGCACACACCTCTCCACACGATGCGTGTCTCTTGGTCTCTCTTCCATCCCATGACAAAAAGGCACACCGCCATTCTCTTCTTCTTGCTACCCCCATCTATGTAGTTAGGTCTCCTTGCAACAAACAAGCATTCATCTGTCTCTCTACTATCTCTTTCTACCACACATAACCTTCCACCCCTAGCCAGCCATGCTGTCGAGGTCTATCCAGCTCTCTCACACGCAAAAAGACGCTGAGTGTGTGTCCCTTCATTGCACACACACTATCGCTCTCCCATATCCGCAACCTCGTAACCTTGTCGATCCCGATGTTACACGCACCCCTGTCTCTCTCTCGCTCTAACACACGCACAAGCACACACCTTCTCTCTCCCTTTCGGACACTCCTCTCTCTACGACACACACAGTCTTTCAAACACGCATATGCCCATCTCTCGTTAGGTATTGTTGCCCCTGCCCCCCACTTTGTCACACAAATATTCTATCTATATCTATCTCTTGCAATAATACATGCATAGTCTAAATTGAAACCAACTACAAAAATGAGCTCCAATTACAAAAATCAAATCCACCCCCAAACAGAATATGAAAATAGGGTGAAATCATGCACATAAATGTTTGTTGCGTGCATGAATGTCAATGATATGGATGTACTACTCGTACATCCACACAAACCCATTTCACACAAATTACATTAAACCCTTCTCAAAATATGGCGCGCATGTGATGTTTGTTGTACTACTTCTGCCAGCCTTCCTCCGACACGTTCCAACATATTGTGCTACTTCCGATTCTATTTTTATCCTCACACCATGTGAAACCACGAAAAGGTCACCCCCCCGCCCCCACTGGTACCGTAGCTCGAAGCTCTCATACGGACACAACACCCATCGGAGCATGCAACCGTTGCCTAAGTGGATGGCACCGCGGCCTGGGAAGAGGACGGAGTCTCCGACATCGCCGAGGTGGAGCACGCCCTCTACGGCCGCGAGTAGCGCGCGCTGACTGTCCACGTGGAGGACAGTGTGATCTAGCGGCTCGCCCTCGTCGGCCACGAGGGGTAGCTGTGCTCCAGCAGCACACCCTGTTCGGTCACGAGGAGGTGCATCGCGTCCTCGCCGCTCACAATGTGAACGAGCGCGTTCTCCAGCAGCATGCCCGCGAGCATCGCATCATCGAGAGCACGCCGGCGAACATCGCATCGTCGCCGCTCTCGACATGGACGAGCGCGTGCTCCGACAGCACACCCGCGAACATCGCATCCTCACTGCTCACAATGTGGACGAGCGCGTTCTCCAGCAGCATGCCCGCGAGCATCGCATCATCACCGCCAACGAACATCGCATTGTCGCCGCTCTCGACATGGACGAGCGCGTGCTTCGGCAGCACGCCCACGAACATCGCATCCTCGCCGCTCAGGCGCACGAGCGTGTGCTCCAACAGCACGGCCGCGAGCATGGCATCCTTGCGGCTCACGAGGTGGTTGAGCGCATGCTCCAGACAGTAGCCCAGGAGTCGGGACGCGAGCACCGCGCCCCCGGCTACGAGGAGTACTGCATGGTGCCCATCGTGGTTTAGGAAAATCCTGTGACTGCGCCGCTCCCTGGAGGAGCGCGAGCTCCAGTGGGTGCTCGAGGAGTCCCGCGCCGATATGCAGGTGGCGGCGGACGTGCAAGATTATCCTTCAAGCTCTCCTCCTCTGACGAAGATGCCTTCACTGCCCCCGTCGTACGTCCTCTGCCTCGGCTCCGGCGGACATTTGGAGTTTAGTTTTATGGAACATTAATATTTGGATTAATCATACCTCTACCAAACTATGAAGGATCAAGACTAATGCAAACAACAACCTATGACTAATAGGCATAAATAGATGATGTGGCGGCATTGCATGCTGGAGTAGATTGCAATTTATGGATTGCATGCATGACTAGCTTATGTGGCTTAGTTGCATGGCTAGGAAAGGCTAGAGAAAAATAAATAGATAATGTGTTTAGAGTGCACTCCACTAAATGGGAGCACGTAAATATCTTTAGACTGCACTCCACTTTTTTTTCAGACGCTTAGGTGCACCGGATGCATGCCACGCTACAAAATGTTAGAAAAAAAATCTGCTCCAATGTTTTAAAAATCTATTATTATCTTGAAACCAGCCACACCCGCCCCTCACCTCATCAAAACAGCCTGAGGAATATATCTTGAGTGAAGCATACTTTATTTTTATTGCTATTTGTATATCAAAACTAGAGTGTTTATATTTCAAGTTTGTGAACAAGTATTATTCTACTACTTTGAATCCATTGCAACGCACGGGCAGGCACATTGGTAGTAGTAAGAAACAAATTCCGAGTTTGGCATGAGTTCGTACTGTGGGAGCACCACAAGGCCTGGTGCAGGAGTTACATTTCCCTCTCGGGGCCCACAGGACCGAGCTTCAGCGGTTTAGTGCACCTGCCTTTGAGTCAATGACACATGGACCCTAAATGCGGCTGGCCCACATGTCATTCTCATAAAAGCAGAGGGGCGGTGGGACCAAGAGGGTTGAGGCGCAGGTCGGGGGACGTGTGGTGTCATGGGTTCGAGCGGCATCGTGGGAATCGCGTGTGGCTGTGGTAGAAACTTGATGGTCGCCGCAGTTCAGCTGGCCCGCATGTCATGCACACAAAGGCAGACGAGTGGTGGGGCCGAGAGGGGTGAGGCGCATGTCGTGGGACATGGTGCCGTCGGTTGGAGCGGCGTCGTGGGAATCGCGTGTGGCAGTGGTAGAAACGTGATGGTCGTCATAGTTCAACTTCCATGGACAAGCTGCCATGTCTACTGACACATGCATTGCATACCACTCACTACAAGGAGTAGTAGTAGTAGAGAAAACTAAGCGGATAAATAGTTCATTATAGTCAAGCGGACCTATATCAATGTACACAAAGTGTACTTGTTCCAAAGACATGCACACCAGCGAAATAATTCATCTATATCAATGTACACAGAGAGGAAATATAATTTTTACAAGATAGGAAATAGTTCATCCATCTATAATGCCCTACTGCTGGTGCAACTTCTTCTTCTTCTTTCTTCTTGTTCTTCTTCTTCTTTTTCTTCTTCTTCTTCTTCTTCTTCTTCTTCTTCTTCTTCTTCTTCTTCTTCTTCTTCTGTGGGAGACGTCTTCGCAACAAGCTCTTTCGACCTTGCAGCTATCTCGAAACTCACAAGGGCATCAAGGGCAGCATATTTTATCCGCTCATAAGTCAAGGGATAGTTCTCCCATCCAAACGACCTTAATCCCAGCATCTCGTCACCCTTCTGAAGATTTGTTCTGAGCACAGAATTTGCTACGTCGAATAGGGATGGTGTTTCTTTATCACAATCGTCTACAGGAATTCTGTTTTGTAGGCCAGCGATGTTTTTCAAGTCAAGGTTGTACGACGCCGGCTTCACTTTGTCCCCTTCGATGCTGCCCCACAGAAGTATATGTCCTCCCGAGACATGAAATCGTGGAGCTCACCTGGTATGGAGGGCGCGTGTATGATGTGATACACCAAAACTTCATCTTTGAGGCACAGCTGAAGGACGGCGACGCGTTGGATCTTCCCAGTGGCACGCTCCGTGTACTCTATGTCGAGACCGACGACCTTCATCTCCACCTTTTGGAGGGAGTTGGATACATTGTTGATCCACTCCCGAACAACCCTTGGGTGGTCGGTGACGGTGGCAACTATGCTCAACGAGCCTTCGACGAGGCATGTTTGACGCTAAAAACCTACATAGGGATCTCTTCCGCCATTTGGAACCACTGGACCGGAGGGCTATGGTTTGGAGAATTAGGATTAAGATGGCTAGTCTAACTGAAGAAGATGATTATTTAAAGGGGCTTCAGAATTACTCCAGGAGGATGTGAATCCAGTGGGGTTTGAATGCAAATGAAGGAGAGGTGAAGAAGCCGAGGAAAATAGGTTCCCGATGGAGAAATAAATGGGAGAAGTGGCATGCAGGCAGTTGATTAGACGGATAGGTAGACCAACCTACAAAATGAAAAGGCTATGCGGGTAGCGTACTAAGGAGTGGTCCGTGTCCGTGTATGTGCCCATCCTTCTATCGCTACATGTGCCACTGGTTAGTTGAGGTCACTCTTTCGAATCACCATGCGAAACATTTTATGATTCCTTTTTATTTCTGCACCCCTCCTAACAGGTGGGACCTACGCAAAACCCACTTGGGTGGACGAACAGATATACAAACATATCCATCTCTTTGCACACAAAAAAATGTGTCGTAGCTAGTTCGGATTGATATTGGCACGTGCCTGCGAGACACAACCTTTTCTGGTTAAGGAATATGCGATTATCCTAAAAAAAGGAAAAGCCTTTCTTCGCGCTTCGGCATGCACGAGAATTTGGTTTTGCTCGCAATATGGATGCTACTTGGAGGATGAAGTGAACCCAGGGGCATGCTAGCACGGGAGACCTATTTCCGCTATACAATACTACTCCGTATGTTACTATTAGTAGTAGTACAACTGTGGTACACTTGATGGTCAAAATAATATTCATCCGGTCCTCACAGTGAAGTGACAAGACCCTGCGCCCGAGGTGACACTAGTCCAGGCGGCGTGTTCGGGTTACCAAAGTCAGCCTCACCTTGTGCACTGTGCAGTCGCTGTCACCGCCGCTATAAAGTATGCCTCGCCTCGTCTCCCTCTCCCCTAGCACCACTCCATCTCCATCTCCGTCTCATCGGAGATCCTGAGGTCACTCTTCATCATCTCACTGTGCCCCCATTTACCCTCGCCTCGCTCGCCTCCCTCGGTACCACTATCCCCTCGCTAGCCGCTCCAGCATCGAGAGCCTTCTCCCCCGTAAATCAAGCCCCCCAAAACCCCACCTTCCAAACTCCACCATGGTCGAACGCGAACCGCGTAGCATCCATATGAGCCGCGATTGGAGCAATCTCCCCAGTGACATCCTCGACCTCTGTTGTTCGTGTATGGATATGTTGAGCGTCGTGCGGCTGGCTGCATGCCTGAGGGACATGCACGCGGCCATCATCGAAGCAAGGCCTGAGCTTTTCAAGACACCCTGCTTGCTGCTATCTGGTCTTGCGAGATTTGCTCACCATGATACAGAGGCGTACATGATGCCCCTCGAGTTCAATCCGACCTCCATTAGCCGAAACTTCTTTGCAGGTATGTAGTGGGTCGCCGTACATCATGCCCCTCGACTTTGATCCGATCACCATCACCCAAAACTTCTTGTCAGGTATGTACTGGGTCGGCATGAACTTCCACTGGATGGCTTCCGTCAGAGAAGACCGGAAAAAGTTAGTACTCGTGAACGTCCACACCTCCCATGAGATTATCCTACCTACGTTGGATTATATAGGGTTTTACCGTCGCAGTCCAAGTCATCTAGATTATGTCATCAGTTGGACGCACCTTGTTTTGCAGAAGATTGTAATCTGCCAAGTGCCCACACGATATGCGGATTACGCAGACTTCAAGCTAATTGCCTTGTTCGACCGCGGACTCGCCTATCTTTCCGCCGGTGCCTTCTATAGCTGGAGACAACTCACCTCGCAGTTGATCATCAAAGCTGACACACACTTCTGTGATGCTATTGAACACAATGTCATCATCTCCGCGATCTACAAAGCAGATGGCACCACGTATTGCCGGGACAGTGCGTGTAAGTTGTTTTTGTCCGATGTTAATGATAACGCCATGACACTGTTTGAACTTTTTGTGATGATTGGCATATCCCTGTTTGAGCAGAATTTAAGTAGAACTATGGCAATGTATTAGAGACGCCGTAAATCAGCTATATTTGGAATGAGTTAATTCATGCGATTGTGACCATGTCATTACAACCAATTTGTACCCTTGAATAATCAAACGGTTAGGAAGATATGAATATTCTCCTAACTTTATAGTAATATATATACTACTAAATATGAATGTGTATCAATAGCCATGTTAGTTTCCTCATTTTCATGATGTAGAAACATGCATCACACTGTTGGTTTCATCTAACCATACATTAGGGAAGTAAATGTGCATATGGAGAACTCTATATTTGGAAGTAGTGAAATCCTGTAATGCTTACCATGTGCACATACCTATATTCGCCCTTCAGCAATCCATGGCTAGCTAGAATAATATCCTCACAAGAATTTTTCCCACAGAACATGAGTATATAACAATGCATGGTCTGTTAGTTTCCTTGAAGAATTTGTTTGTGAGGACAGAACATGATTACATAACATGCATGACATGGTAGTTTCCTGTGAAGAATCGATTGGGAGATAACATGAGTATAACCATGCATGGAACTTCTATATTTCCGAACCCAGTATACATTTCCCTGTATTTTCCTCTCAGTTCCAACAGGGACAGATCAATGTTGTTTCTTGCATTATCCTACTCATACTCTGAACAATGATGATCTTACATTAACAATGCCTGTCCTTTTTGATATGATGCAGTGTCCCTACAATTACTACCCTTTGTAATCACACCACCTTTGCCAAAAACAGGGAAACACAACTGGTTCCTCGCTCAATCAGACGACGGCAAAAGACTGATGATCATTCGCACACATGAGCCGGAAAAGTTATATTGCAAAAACCCCACTGTGTACAAGCACCGTGAAATACGTGAGTATCCGGACATTGGCTGTTACGTCTATGAGCAGGATACCAGCTTGTTGGGGCCTTCAGGATTTTTGAGTTGGAGGCGGGTGCTAGTTCTTGAGCTTGCGTTGGTTTTTCCCTTGAAGAGGAAAGGGTGATGCAGCAAAGTAGAGATAATTATTTCCCTCAGTTTGAGAACCAAGGTATCAATCCAGTAGGAGACAACGCACAAATCACCGAATACCTGCACAAACAATCAAACAACTTGCACCCAACGCGATAAAGGGGTTGTCAATCCCTTCATGGTTATTTGCAAAAGTGAGATCTGATAGAGATAGGTAAAACTAAACAAAAGATAAAGTAAATATTTTTGGGTTTTTGGTTTATAGATCTGAAAATAAAAGATTGCAAAATAGTAGATCGAAAAGTAATATGATGGAAAATAGACCCAGGGGCCATAGGTTTCACTAGAGGCTTCTCTCAAGATAGAAAATATTACGGTGGGTGAACAAATTACTGCCGAGCAATTGATAGAAGAGCGCAAAGTTATGACGATATCTAAGGCAATGATCATGAATATAGGCATCACGTCCGTGTCAAGTAGACCGAAATGATTATGCATCTACTACTATTACTCCACACATCGACCGCTATCCAGCATGCATCTAGAGTATTAAGTTCATAAAGAACAGAGTAACGCATTAAGTAAGATGACATGATGTAGAGGAATTAACTCAAGCAATATGATGAAAACCCCATCTTTTTATCCTCGATGGCAACAATACAATACGTGCCTTGCTGCCCCTACTGTCACTGGAAAAGGACACCGCAAGATTGAACCCAAAGCTAAGCACCTCTCCCATTGCAAGAAAAACCAATCTAGTTGGCCAAACCAAACCGATAGTTCGAAGAGAATTACAAAGATATCAAATCATGCATAAAAGAATTCAGAGGAGATTCAAATAATATTCATAGATAAGCTGATCATAAATCCACAATTCATCGGATCTCGGCAAACACACCGCAAAAAAGTGTTACATCGAATAGATCTCCAAGAACATCGAGGAGAACATGGTATTGAGAATCAAAGAGAGAGAAGAAGCCATCTAGCTACTAGCTATGGACCCGTAGGTCTGAGGTAAACTACTCACGCTTCATCGGAAGGGCAATGGTGTTGATGTAGAAGCCCTCCGTGATCGAATCCCCCTCCGGCAGGACGCCGGAAAAGGCCCCTAGATGGGATCTCACGGGTATAGAAGGTTGCGGTGGTGGAAAAGTATTTTCGTGGATGCCTCTGGTGGTTTGCGCATATAAGAGTATATATAGGCGAAAGAATTAGGTCAGGAGGTGCACAAGGGGCCCACAAGGGTGGGGGGCGCGCCCTCCATCCTTGTGGCTGCCTCGTGGCTCCTCCGACTTCATCTCCAAGTCTCCTAGTTTCCTTCTGGTCCAAGAAAGATCATCGCGAAAGTTTTATTCCGTTTGGACTCCGTTTGGTATTCCTTTCTGCAAAACTCAAAAACAAGGAAAAAACATAAACTAGCACTGGGCTCTAGGTTAATAGGTTAGTCCCAAAAATAATATAAAATAGCATATTAATGCATATAAAACATCCAAAACAGATAATATAATAGCATGGAACAATCAAAAATTATAGATACGTTGGAGATGTATCAAGCATCCCCAAGCTTAATTCCTGCTCGTCCTCGAGTAGGTAAATGATAAAAACAATTTTTTTGATGTGGAATGCTACCTAACATATTTATCCATGTAATTTCTTTATTGTGGCATGAATGTTCAGATCCGTATAATTCAAAACAAAAGTTTAATATTGACATAAAAACAATAATACTTCAAGCATACTAACAAATAATTATGTCTTCTCAAAATAACATGGCCAAAGAAAGCTTATCCCTACAAAATCATATAGTCTGGCTATGCTCCATCTTCATCACACAAAGTATTTAGATCATGCACAACCCCGATGACAAGCCAAGCAATTGTTTCATACTTTTGATGTTCTCAAACCTTTTCAATTTTCACGCAATACATGAGCGTGAGCCATGGACATAGCACTATAGGTGGAATAGAAGGTGGTTGTGGAGAAGACAAAAAGAGGGAGATAGTCTCACATCAACTAGGCGTATCAATGGGCTATGGAGATGCCCATCAATAGATATCAATGTGAGTGAGTAGGGATTGCCATGCAACGGATGCACTAGAGCTATAAGTTTATGAAAGCTCAAAAATAAACTAAGTGGGTGTGCATCCAACTCGCTTGCTCACGAAGACCTAGGGTAATTTGAGGAAGCCCATCATTGGAATATACAATCCAAGTTCTATAATGAAAATTCCAACTAGTATATGAAAGTGACAACATAGGAGACTCTCTATCACGAAGATCATGGTGCTACTTTGAAGCACAAGTGTGGTAAAAAGATAGTAACATTGCCCCTTCTCTCTTTTCTCTCATTTTTTTTCTTCCCTTTTTTTTATTTGGGCCTTCTCTCATTTTTTTTCTTTTTTTTGGCCTCTTTTTTTTTCGTTCGGAGTCTCATCCCGACTTGTGGGGGAATCATAGTCTCCATCATCATTCTCCTCACATGGGACAATGCTCTAATAATGAAGATCATCACACTTTTATTTACTTACAACTCAAGAATTACAACTCAATACTTAGAACAAAATATGACTCTATATGAATGCCTCCGACGGTGTACCGGGATGTGCAATGAATCAAGAGTGACATGTATGAAAGAATTATGAACGGTGGCTTTGCCACAAATACGATGTCAACTACATGATCATGCAAAGCAATATGACAATGATGGAACGTGTCATAATAAATGGAATGGTGGAAAGTTGCATGGCAATATATCTCGGAATGGCTATGGAAATGCCATAATAGGTAGGTATGGTGGCTATTTTGAGGAAGATATATGGTGGGTGTATGGTACCGGCGAAAGTTGCACAGCACTAGAGAGGCTAGCAATGGTGGAAGGGTGAGAGTGCGTATAATCCATGGACTCAACATTAGTCATAAACAACTCACATACTTATTGCAAAAATCTATTAGTTATCAAAACAAAGTACTACGCGCATGCTCCTAGGGGGATAGATTGGTAGGAAAAGACCATCGCTCGTCCTCGACCGCCACTCATAAGGAAGACAATCAATAAATAAATCATGCTCCGACTTCATCACATAACGGTTCACCATACGTGCATGCTACAGGAATCACAAACCTTAACACAAGTATTTCTCAAATCCACAATTACTCACTAGCATGACTCTAATATCACCATCTTTATATCTCAAAACAATCATAAGGAATCAAACTTCTCATAGTATTGAATGCACTTTATATGAAAGTTTTTATTATATCCCTCTTGGATGCCTATCATATTAGGACTAAATTTATAACCAAAGAAAATTACCTTGATGTTTAAAGACTCTCAAAATAATATAAGTGAAGCATGAGAGTTCATCAATTTCTATAAAATAAAACCATCGCCGTGCTCTAAAAAGATATAAGTGAAGCACTAGAGCAAAATTGCCTAGCTCAAAAGATATAAGTGAAGCATATGGAGTATTCTAATAAATCACGATTCATGCGTGTACCTCTCAAAAGGTGTGTACATCAAGGATGATTGTGGCAAACTAAAAATCAAAGACTCAAATCATACAAGACGCTCCAAGCAAAACACATCTCATGTGGTGAATAAAAATATAGCCTCAAGTAAAGTTACCGATAGACGAAGACGAAAGAGGGGATGCCTTCCGGGGCATCCCCAAGCTTAGGCTCTTGGTTGTCCTTGAATATTAACTTGGGGTGCCTTGGGCATCCCCAATCTTAGGCTCTTGCCACTCCTTATTCCACAGTCCATCAAATCCTTACCCAAAACTTGAAAACTTCACAACACAAAACTCAACAGAAAATCTCATAAGCTCCGTTAGTATAAGAAAATAAATCACCACTTTGGTACTATTGTGAACTCATTCTTTATTTATATTGGTATAATATCTACTGTATTCCAACTTTTCCATGGTTCATACCCCCCGATACTACCCATAGATTCATCAAAATAAGCAAACAACACAAAGAAAAAAAATCTGTCAAAAACAAAACAGTCTGCTAAGGTCCGAATTGTTCTAATACTTATGTAACTCCAAAAATTATGAAAAATTAGGAAAACATATTAAATTTGTTTGTAAATCTCGTATAAAAAATTCAGGGTTTTTCAACGCTTCAGTGAATTATTAAAATTCTGACACTGGATGCAAAAGTTTCTGTTTTTCAGCAAGATCAAATCAACAATCACCATAAGCCATCCCAAAGGTTTTACTTGGCACAAACACTAATTAAAACATAAAACCACATCTAACCAGAGGCTAGATGAATTATTTATTGCAAAACAGAACCAAAAAAGCAAAAACAGAATAAAATTGGGTTGCCTCCCAACAAGCGCTATTGTTTAATGCCCTTAGCTAGGCAAAAAAACACGAATAGATCTAGGTATTATCATCTTTGGTATGCAATCCATAAGTGGCTCTCATAATTGATTCATAAGGCAATTTAATTTTATTTCTTGGAAAGTGTTCCATGCCCTTCCTTAACAGAAATTAAAATATAATGTTTACTTCTTTCATATCAATAATTGCTCCAATCGTTCTAAGGAAAGGTCCACCAAGAATAATAGGACATGTAGGATTGCAATCTATATCAAGAACAATGAAATCTATGGGCACATAATTCCTATTTGCAACAATAAGAACATCATTAATCCTTCCCATAGGTTTCTTAATAGTGGAATCCGCGAGATGCAAATTTAAAGAACAATCATCAAATTCACGGAAACCTAACACATCACATAAAGTTTTTGGAATCGTGGAAACACTAGCACCCAAATCACACAAAGCATACAACTCATAATCTTTAATCTTGATCTTAATAGTAGGTTCCCACTCATCATAAAGTTTTCTAGGGATAGAAACTTCTAATTCAAGCTTTTCTTCAAAAGATTGCATCATAGCATCAACGATATGTTTAGTAAAAGCTTTGTTTTGATTATAAGCATGAGGAGAATTCAACATGGATTGCAACAAGGAAATACAATCTATTAAAGAACAATTATCATAATTAAATTCCTTGAAATCCAAAAGAGTGGGTTCATTGCTACTTAAAGTTTTGACCTATCCAATCCCACTTTTATCAATTTTTGCATCAAGATCTAAAAACTCCGAATCATTGGGACGCCTTTTAACTAAAGTTGACTCATCTCCAGTCTCATCTTTATCAAGATTTATATTGGAAAACAAAGATTCAATAGGAGTCACATCAATCCTTTTAAGATCTTCATCATTATTTTCACAAAAACTAGAAGAACATGTTTTTACAAACCAATCTTTTTAGCGATAACCTCCCCAGATTCCGACATGGTGGCAGCCAACAAATCTAGCGAACAAACCGAAGGGCAAACAAAGAAGACGAACGGAAGAGGGGTGAAGAAAAGGCAAAGAGAGGGGCGAAGAAAAAGGCAAATCTTTTCAAAAATCGTTTTAGAAGTGGGGGAGAGGAAAACGAGAGGCGAATGGCGAATAATGTAATGCGAGAGATGAGAGTTTATGATGGGTACTTGGTATGGCTTGACATGGTGTAGATCTCCCCGGCAACGGCGCCAGAAATTCTTCCTGCTACTTCTTGAGCTTGCGTTGGTTTTTTCCTTGAAGAGGAAAGGGTGATGCAGCAAAGTAGAGATAAGTATTTCCCTCAGTTTGAGAACCAAGGTATCAATCCAGTAGGAGACAACGCACAAATCACCGAATACCTGCACAAACAATCAAACAACTTGCACCCAACGCGATAAAGGGGTTGTCAATCCCTTCACGGTTATTTGCAAAGTTGAGATCTGATAGAGATAGGTAAAACTAAACAAAAGATAAAGTAAATATTTTTGGGTTTTTGGTTTATAGATCTGAAAATAAAAGATTGCAAAATAGTAGATCGGAAAGTAATATGATGGAAAATAGACCCGGGGGCCATAGGTTTCACTAGAGGCTTCTCTCAAGATAGAAAATATTACGGTGGGTGAACAAATTACTGCCGAGCAATTGATAGAAGAGCGCAAAGTTATGACGATATCTAAGGCAATGATCATGAATATAGGCATCACGTCCATGTCAAGTAGACCGAAACGATTCTGCATCTACCACTATTACTCCACACATCGACCGCTATCCAGCATGCATCTAGAGTATTAAGTTCATAAAGAACGGAGTAACGCATTAAGTAAGATGACATGATGTAGAGGAATTAACTCAAGCAATATGATGAAAACCCCATCTTTTTATCCTCGATGGCAACAATACAATACGTGCCTTGCTGCCCCTACTGTCACTGGGAAAGGACACCGCAAGATTGAACCCAAAGCTAAGCACTTCTCCCATTGCAAGAAAAACCAATCTAGTTGGCCAAACCAAACCGATAGTTCGAAGAGAATTACAAAGATATCAAATTATGCATAAAATAATTCAGAGGAGATTCAAATAATATTCATAGATAAGCTGATCATAAATCCACAATTCATCGGATCTCGGCAAACACACCGCAAAAAATTGTTACATAGAATAGATCTCCAAGAACTTCGAGGAGAACATGGTATTGAGAATCAAGGAGAGAGAAGAAGCCATCTAGCTACTAGCTATGGACCCGTAGGTCTGAGGTAAACTACTCACGCTTCATCGGAAGGGCAATGGTGTTGATGTAGAAGCCCTCCATGATCGAATCCCCCGCCCCCGGCAGGACGCCGGAAAAGGCCCCTAGATGGGATCTCACGGGTACAGAAGGTTGCGCCGGTGGAAAGGTATTTTCGTGGATGCCTCTGGTGGTTTGGGCATATAAGAGTATATATAGGCGAAAGAATTAGGTCAGGAGGTGCACGAGGGGCCCACAAGGGTGGGGGGCGTTCCCTACCCCCCTGGGCGCGCCCTCCATCCTTGTGGCCACCTCGTGGCTCCTCCGACTTCATCTCCAAGTCTCCTGGTTTCCTTCTGGTCCAAGAAAGATCATCGCGAAAGTTTTATTCCGTTTGGACTTCGTTTGGTATTCCTTTTCTGCAAAACTCAAAAACAAGGAAAAAACAGAAACTAGCACTGGGCTCTAGGTTAATAGGTTAGTCCCAAAAATAATATAAAATAGCATATTAATGCATATAAAACATCCCAAACAGATAATATAATAGCATGGAACAATCAAAAATTATAGATACATTGGAGACGCATCAACAGGTAAACAGCCTTGGTTCACACTCTCTGTTTCTCGGACTCAATTATCCGATTTTCCAAGAGATCACCATTGGCAAGGACCTTGATGGCAGAGAGGCTTTGTTTGCTAGGGAAAACTATGTCTACACGGCGATCCCTAGAACTTCGGGAGCAAACTCCCCTGATTGTCAATGATACAGCCTGCAGCCAAAAGAAGGTGAGAATGACGAAGGCATCTGGATTAACTTTGATCCTTGGATGTCTCAAGTCCGACAGGCAGTGATGTGGTTCAAGCCTTCAAGTTGATAGGTAATTGGGATATTGCGTCGAAAGGGTGGAGTTCTGGTGTCTCCGAATCACTGGTGGCTGAAGTGAGCTGCAAATTATGATGGTGTTGGATCATCCCTCTTCGAATGACTTGTTGTCTTTGCTGCTTGTTCTAGATGGGTAGTTCTCTCTTTTGTTATGCATACTCCTTGTCATTTGGTCATCCTCGTCTATGTCACTCTTACTATGTAATAGTTGCCTATATTTAGAATGTCATTCTCGTCTGGATCACGAGAGTCTGAGCGCTGTAGATGGGTGTGTTTTGGTGGTGTAGCAAGACTTCTTATGAACTATCATGTCTTGCTGTTTATGTCAGTTTTAGTCACTAGTCAGTGTTTGAATGTTGTATATATCGTTGTTTCAAACTATTTATTGTCTCGAACTGCTGGTGGGCTAAATGAGGGCATCACCATTCTCCAGTGTTCGGAGTATATCTCCTTTTTTCAAGTTATAATTTGAGCTCAGTGTCTTTTCGACGATGTACACTTTGTTTGGGCCAGTGAGGTGTCATTGAATATGGGCCGAGTAGTAACGCAATGCCAAACAGGTCAATTATGACTCTCAGGCCGGGCGCTGAAAAAAAAGAAAGAAAAAGGACACTTAGGCCGACATGTGGGTGCCACCGGTGTTTTCGTGCGCTTGCGCCCCGAGAGCATATTGGCGTGTGTTTGAAATTCATGCTACCTTTTCATCCCCAATGTCCTGCCCCTCCCCCACCTCTGGAATCTCGATTCCTACTCTAGTTCCCCCAAATCCCCCTCCTGTACTCCCTGTACTCAAGCGCACTATCATGTCACTGGTCAACGCATATCTCTGAGCAAGAGATCCTGAGGTCCGTCCTGCCTTCGGGCGCTGCGTGCTGTCTCTCAACAGTGGCATGGCGGCGCTTGATGACCAGTTTGCCGGCAAAGTGCTGATGGTAACCATCAACGGCGACCGGCCTCCCGTCTCGCCGGACGACCTTGTCAAAGCTCTTGACATTGCGCACGGCATCCAAATAAGTGACTTGCCAGTCGAAGCCTATCCGCCACCGGCTGATTTCTTCGTCAGGTTCCGAACAACTTTCAACTGCAGTCGTGTGTTCGAATCTTCCCGGCGTTTGTTCTGCGATGGCGCACTGGTGAGCTTTGATCGATGGCGCCCAGGATGGGGCTCGGTGCCCTCTGAGCTTGAGTTTTTAACAAAGCTTACCTTCCACGGCATGCCTCGACGTGCTTGGAACAGCGAGTCCATGAATGAGCTTATCAACAACCTAGGAGGTGAGCTCGTAAGTATGTTTATTCCTCCAGACAGCTGGGCTCTGACTATTATGGCATGGATGAAGAAGCCGTCCACCATACCGAACGTGATTGGTGTTGAGATACCGATGCAGGAACCGGGGTTGTACTATTCATCGCCACCAAGGCCGCCGCGGACCACGTTAGGGATGTACCTGTATCGAGTGTCTGTGCATGTCGAAGAAGTGGTCAATCCATCAATCGAAGTCCTGCCGCCGCCGCTGGTGCCAGGGTCCATCGACGACGTCCATTATAGGAGTCAATGTCAGACTTTCCCCGTATTGCTCGGAACGATGGATGGCACAAGGCCTACTGAAAGGACCATGATGTCGCCTAGAGGGGGGGGGGGTGAATAGGCGATTTAAAATCTTTTAAGGATTTGGTTATAACCTAATGCGGAAATAAACTAAGCGGATACTTTTAAAGCACAAATCCTAAATATACTAAGCTCACTAAGTGCACCAACAACTTAGGATAAACAAGATGAGAACAATGAGGATATGAGTAAGCACAAGTAAGTTACACAAACTTACTCAATGTATATCACAAGATATGGAAATGAATAATACACACAACCACAAGTAAGCAATACAAGCTTACACAAATTGTATCACAATATATGGAATTGAATGATACAAGCAAACTCAAGTAAGCACTACAAGCTTAGACAAGTTATGTCACAAGATATGGAAATGAATGTTACAAGCTAGCAATTCACACTAAGCACAAGATATATCAATAGTAGCAAGTATGAATTGCGGACTATAAAGTATTGGCCTAAATAATCTCTATGATATGGTAACCAACACAATATAATGAGGACAACAAGATATACTGAATGCAAGGTCAAGAGACCAAAGTAAACCACAAGTAAGGAGTTAGGGTTAGGGATAACCAAAGTCACGGAGACGAGGATGTATCCCGATGTTCACTTCCTTGGAGGGAAGCTAGTCACCGTTGGAGGGATGGGTGTTACCACGAAGGCACACCAACACCACGAAGGCTCACCCTATTCTCCTTGAGATATCACCACGAAGGGGATTCCCAACCACTAGTGGTAGACCTTGAGGCGGCCTCCAAACCTTCACAAACTTTCCGGGGGCCAAATCACAAGTTGATTCCTCACCAGAGCACTCCTACCGCCTAGGAGTCTCCAACCTCCAAGAGTAACAAGATCAAGGGGGAAATGCGTAAGACTTGCTCAAATCACGAATTCCTTTGGTCAAGAGAGGGAGAGGGAGTGGATCTATCACTTGATTGGAAAATCTCTCAAGAACTCTCACGAATCTCTCCGGGATCTAAGATTTGGTGTAGGAGAAGTGAGAGGGAGCCACTAAGTGTTCTTGGGATATTTTGAATGTGGTGGTCAACCCTCTACCGGATTGGTAGAGGGGTATATATAGCAAGCCAAGAAATCTAGCCATTTTAGTGTAAGTGGCTGAGACGGGCCGGATATTCGGGCAAGGGCCGGACATCCGGCGGCTGAAGAAAAACCACACAAAGTACACAGGCGTAGTAGAAAAACAGGAGGCCCGGATGTCCGGGGAAGGCCCGGGCATCCGGCCAACTTTCAGGCCCCGGACATCTGGCCGAGGGCCGGACATCCGGCGGACACAACCAACAAATCAACACAGTTTCTGGACATCTATGGCCGGATATCCGGGAGATCCCGGATATCCGGGGCGACCCGGCAGCCCGGACATCTGTCCGGCCAATAGAAAAACAGCAGGAACCCCAAAACTTAAACATGCATAACTTTCACATCCGGACTCCGATTTTGATGATCTTGGGCTCGTTTTGAAGCTATGGAAAAAGCCCAGGTCCTCACATAGAGAACCACCCAAGATCAACGAAAATGGAGGATGCAAATTATGCAAAGGTTTTATCATGTATTTGGGAACCTATTTGGCTTTGGATTTTCTTTGGTAGATGTATAGGAATTTTGTATTTGTATTTTATAGGAGTGAAATATGCCTATGTTGGAATATGATGTGAGGGAGTAGAAATAGAAGATGTTGACTTGAGCAAATCAATCACTAACCCCTTTGATCCCCTCTTAATAGTGTGGGATCCCTATAACTCAAGAATCATAAAAGAGCTACACTACATAGCTATCGAGAATCCATACTTGAGTGTATATGTTTCTTCGGTGGTCATCACTCCACAACACTAACGCCAAAGGAACTAATACCTTTGACTCAAGCCTTTCACTTGAGCTTGATGTTGATGTTTCTTCTTGGATCAAGTTGAAGGCAAGACATTGGTGAAGTCTTCAAGTAGCTCCCCCATACATAATGTGGGAAGCTTTGCTTTGTATTCATCTTCACTTGTCCATCATGTGATCATCCACAAGCTTCAAGCATGTAATCCTTCGGGATGGTTATCTTGAACTTGCCCTTGTCAGCCATGGTCATGAACACTTGATGTCATCCTCTCATGGACACTTGGAATCTTTCTCTCGATGCGAGCCCATGAGAATAACGTAACCCTCGTAAACATAAACAAGACATAGTATGGGTTAGTACACAAAGTGCAATTGACACTTTCTTACCATACCACAAGATCATGTGTGGTACATTATTTGCACTTCAATCTTCGAGCTTCATCTTGGTCAACCGATATCTCTACTCCATGTTTAATCTTGACATCTTGAAGGGCATATTGAATTCTTCACTGTGCTTCATTTCTTCAAGACATGATTACCAATATCTCAATTATCATATGACCATATAGAGTTTATCCATGAATACCATATTGGTCATCATTTGTTCTTCTTCATGCTCCATCACAATCTCTTGAGAGGCACAACGAATTCTTCACATGAATTACTTGCTTCAAGACATAATCATCCATGACTCAACATATGAGCTCATCATGATCCTATCTTCAAGCCATATGTAAAATTCTTCTCTTTAATCATTCTCTCGAGATCATGATCCATTATGGCTCAAACCATAGCTCTAAGCATGTAATCCTTCAGATACTCCAATGAACTCCATTTTCATCATCTCGATGTAATTGTTGCTTCAAAGGAGTTGTCTTCCAATATTCTTCAATTATTTTCTAATGGGACTAACCTTCAAATGTATTTCTCAATGTAAACATTAGTCCATAAGGATTGTCATTTAATTACCAAAACCACACATGGGGACTACATGTACTTTCAATCTCCCCCATTTTGGTAATTGATGACAATCTCAACAAGAGGGTTTGTATAATGAATTTTAAACAAGCATGCAACTTATCCGAGGATAAATTGTATACTTGGGATGGTTGTACTAGCATCAAGACCCTACACAAGCATTTGATGATAGTACACCCATAGTATATAGAGCAAACTCCCCCACAATATATGCATGTGTAAATGAACTTTGAATGTCATTGCATATGTTGGTTGACATAAACTAGGAGAGTTTTCTCTATATACGATACTCATCTATGCAACAAGAATATATAACAAGGGTAGATATGCATGAGTGACAATAAGCACTTCAAAAATACTTATGTTAAACCCTCTAAACTTCTCCCCCATTGGCAACAAATGCCAAAATGGACGAAAAAAATCTAGAAGACCAATATAGTATGTGTCGGCGTGCGACACCTATGGGATCCTCAAAGAATCCCTTTACGATTCGGCGGGGGGGGAGGTACGCGCAAAGAGTAGAACCAATGATCGACGCGGGGCGATTTTACCCAGGTTCGGGCCGCTAATCAGCGTAAAACCCTACTCCTGCCTTGTTTTATTATCAGTGTTCTTGAGCCCAGGCTCCAGGAGCGCTTGCAATGAACAGTACGTTCCAAGAGCAGCTACGCATGCAGAATGGGCCAGAAGATCTTCCTCCCTGTAGCAGCTGCCTTGGGCCTCCTTTTATATCACAAAGGGGTCACCACAGTGGCAAAATGTACATACATTGAGGTGTAAAGTAGCTACAGGGTCATCATACCTAACCTCTGACGGATTAGGACGAACGCATTTAATGCGCCATGAGGTGTCCGTTTAGGTGTCCTCACCTTCTTGGGGATGGAAAAAGGGGCCATCCCATCAGCACCGCTTAAGCTCTCCTCCACTGGCGCGTTGCCACGCATCCAAAGAAGGACCCAGAATGTCAGGCTTGTTGCTGTGCCAAAGCGGTGGCACAACAACAAAATCTTGCCGGGCGCTGAATCTTGCCAGGCGCCAAGCCTTGTCGGGCTTCGCAGGCCACCCCGGCAAGATCTTGCCGGGGACGCTGGCCTCTGGATTCCAGCTCTTCTCATCTGCTGATCTTCATATCTTCGACTTAAGGATTTCTTTGGTGGTCTGAATCAACCTCGAACTGTTCCCTGACAAGCCTTGCCGCGAGTATGGCTACAACTACCTGTGCACAAGTACGGGGTACTAATGGCCCAATACTTAGTACACCGACAGGAGCCCCCGGGCCTAGGCCACACACGAGTGCGAGGCATTGTTGGGCTAGGCCCAAATAGTGCACGGGCACACGTGGCAGGGGATTAACTGCTCATAAATATCCGTTTACTGTGCCCCCCACTACGCGCGCTGAACACACGACGTGGGAAGCATGCATCAAAAGCTGTAACTGCAACGCGCCTGCAGAGGCGCATTCACATTGGGGAGTAAAAGAGGCGGCCCCGCTCCTTCCCCATAAAAAGGAGAAACCGCAGAGGCACAGCCTATTTACCCCCCTCTTTTTCTCAATCTGGCCGTCGCCATTGCTTTCCTTCTCTCGAGCTCAGAGCAAAGCTTTCCCTCTTCCGCTCGTCGCCTCCATGCCCGCTTCATCCCCGGCTTCCGCCCTTGCAGTCGCCATGCCGCCCAAGACCAGCAAAGGCAAGGGCAAGGAGGCGAAAGCCGATGTCCCGGAGAGCGAGCTGGTGAAGATGCGGAAGAAGTACGTCGTCTTCGCCCTGTCGCTTGATGCGGAAGCTCTGAAGAGGCGGTACCAGTGCATGTGGGCGAGGGAGACGCAGGCTCACCCCGCCACACTCGTGATTCCAGGTTCTTGCTCCAAGAGTGGGTCGGACAGATACCCCTTTTTCGTCGCATATTTCTATTGCGGGCTCTGTCCTCCATTTTCTGACTTCTTCAACGACATCATGTACACATACGGCTTCCATCTTCTCAATTTCACGCCGAATGCAGTACTGTGCATGTCCATCTTCGCTCACCTTTGTGAAAATTTTGCCGGAGTGGTTCCCAGCTCTGCCCTTTTCCGCCACTACTTTTTCCCTCGTATCCAAAAAGGAGAGGCCCTCTCTGGTTCTATCGCCTGGATTCCAAGGGCCTGGAATAAGGAAATATACCCAGAAGGAGTTTACTGTGAGAAATGGGACGAATGGCGGGCTGAGTGGTGCTGGATCCAGGAAGCAGATCCCCATCCGTTCTGTCTTCCTCGGCAACAGAAAGCGGTCCACGGCAGTGGCTGGAGCAATCTTGCCACTGAAGATGAAAAACTCACAATCGCCACCACCAGGATTCTTCGCCTGAAAGCTGCCGGGTTAACGATGGAGATGATTGGCTTCGATTTTCTCCGCCGCCGCATTGCCCCCTTGCAGAATAAAGGGAGACCAGCTTGGGAATACCATAATGCAGCAGACGTCATGAGACTGCGCCCCGGGTTGAACAACAATCTGACTGCTGTGCAACTTGGCGCTCTCCGTCAAAAGCTGTTCCAGCGTGACAACAAGCATCGGTTGCCGGCAAGGATTGTCCCTCTGTGCAATAACTCTGCCCTGGGGTCAATTATCGCTACCATGCCACTGTTCAATGCCCACAGTCTCGACGCAACATGGGTTGAGCCATCCGAGGAAGAGGCATAGAAGTTCTTTGATAACTTGACGAAGAGAGCCGTCCGGGAAGAAGCAGACTTCATCTGAGCCACCACCGACGAAGAGGTGGCATACATCGCCACCAGGGCAGAGGAAGCAAATCTTGCCGTAGAGGCTGGCAGCGCTGGCTTCACAGAATGGGAAACCAGCGATGCAGAGGTAGTGGTGGAGAAAGATCCTGCCAGGAAGGACAAAGCTGCCGGGGAACAGAGTAGCACAGCCGCTGAGAGCTCGTCCGACGAAGATGCGGCTGAAGAAGAACCGCAAGAAGAGCTCCCAGCCCCGAAGAAGACAAAGCGTGTTCTTCGAAAAGCTGCATCTGGCATCCCGGCAAACCAACCTTCCTCGAGCAGCGAGGCTCCCGGCAAGAAAGCGGCCGGCAAGGCTGCGCCGCGGCAAGGGGTTCGACAACAACCTACGCGGCGTGCGAGACCCACATCAGCGGCAACCGCTGAGGCGGCAGGGGTGTCTCGCACTACTGCACCGGAAGCTGAGGTGATGGAAACACGCCAACCCCCAGCGCTTGCTACAGCCAAGCGACCTAGGACCCCTCCTCCGCCTCCTCACACAGACACTGCAGCGGAGGTCGACTTCGACATCTCCGGCTTCAGTCCGGAGCGAGAAGAGGAAGAGTGAGTACCTTGCCACAGCCTTTATCTTCCAATCCTGGATCAATCTTGTTGACTTGCTTGTATTGTCTCTGCAGTGATGCAGAAACCTTGGTGGAGAGGATGGCAAAGAGGGCAAAGACTTCCACGGGCGACGAGCCCCCGGCAGGCTCCACGAGCGTGCCAGAAATTGTCGTCGTCAGCCTGGAGCTCAGCCCTCAATGCAGCCCCCAGCGCAGCCCCCAGCGTAAGTTCACTAATCCTTTTCCGCTGGCGGGCGCTGAGGTTTCTATTCTTGCCGCTGATATCTCTGGGCTTGCAGGAGAAGAACGGCAACATGGAGAATTGTTGGAAGACGCCCCTGTCGTGCCACCTCCATCGACCACACTGCCCACAAGCGCATCCCCGGCAAGAGATCCTACCGATGAGCCTATCTTGATTGAGGAGGAGCCGGTAAGCATGGGCACCGGCAACCTTCCCCCGGCAACCGAGGTTGCCGGGAGGGGCGAGGCCACCTCTCAATAGCTCGACGCAGGTAACTGATTGCCTCAGAGCGCTTGCTATTCTTTCCTTTATCTCTCTTTCTTTGGTCTCTTCGAACTTCAATTTTGATATCATTTTGTTTCCCTCCTTCATCCTCCAGAGTTCCCTGTGATGGAACACATGGACGTCGACGTTGTCATCGAGGAGAACGCCAGGGATGTCGCTGCCGAAGTAGACAGGATCGCCGCCAGCGAGGCCGCCAAAGATGCCACTGTCGAGGCCGCCAAGACTGCACAGGAGGAACCCGCCGAAGAGCCTGCTGAAGAGGGCGGCAAGGAGGCTGATGACCGTACTGACGGCATTCCTCCCGCAGGAGCGCCAGGCGCTGCGTCGGCCACAGAGCCCCCTGCCACTAGTGAGGCGGTTGCTGAGGATCAACCGTCAACATCCGAAGCCCCCTCATCCAGCAAATATCTCAAAGTAGGCGAGAACCTGTTTGTCAACTTGCCGGGGACGGCAAGCATTGGGGCACCGGCCGAATGGGAAGTCTTTGATGAAGAAATCATCGCTGCTGCCAGGCTCGAGGTTGTTGACGATCCAAGCACTAGCCGCGGCAAATCTGAAGAGGATCAGCTCCTTCAGGCCATGGGCAAGAATTTCCGCAAGCTCCAGGCTCTCCACCGCGCCCGGAAAGAGAAAGCGGATTCCAGAATGGCAGTTGTCGAGGCGGCCGAAGCAGATTTTCAGAGGCGCGTCGAACAAATTCAAGTCTGGTACGCCGAGGCCCTCCAAGAGTTGACTGCCGGCCGGGAACAAGTGAGCCAACAGTGGACAGAAATCCTCCTAAAACAATCTAACATGGAGAAGGCGCAAGAGGAAGCTACACAAAGAATTGCTGCTGAAGATGCTCTCCTGACGGGGCGTCGCATTACGCTTGATGCTCACGAGGAAGACCTTGTCGCTCATGAACAGACGCTCACTGCCAAGCTTCGCAGCAAAGATGAAGATATCGAGAAGCTTGTCGCGCGGCGGACCCAGGACCTGGAGCAGAAGCACAAAGAGGCGCTCGAAGCTCTAACTGTAGATCACGCCGGCAAGCTCAAGGAGGCCGTCGATGCTGCCGAGGCTGCAGAGGCCGCCAAGAATGAGCTGAGCGACAAAGTAAAGAAACTGGAAGTGGATCTCGAAGAACACGGCAAGGAGCTCTCGACGCTCAAAGGTGATAGGGAAAAAACCCTCCACACCCTGGCGGAGATGCAAGTTGCCATGTCTAACAAGACCAAGCAGCTCTCCTCAGCAAATGATGCTATTGCTGTTTTGGAATTGAAGCTGACCACGTTGGAGAAGTCTCTCGCGGCCGGCAGGGCCCGCGAGAAGGCCCTGCTCAAAGATCTCCAAGAAGAGAGGAACCTGCTCAAGAGCGCTGCCGCCGCCCAAGTTGATTATGAAAATGGAATGGAAATCTAGACTGGACGCCTCATCAACGTTGCGGAGAAGCTCACGGCAGAACTGTCAACCATGGGCCTGTCAAACTTCAGATATTCTTCCGAAGAGAGGATATCTTCGAGTGCCAGGTTGACAATGTTCTTCGAAAGCATCATTGATGCTCTGAAGCTGCTTCAGTCTAACCGGGCGACCCAATTGGCCAACGAGACCCGCCGGCTTTGCCGGGCCGTCCTTCGCAAGGTACTTATCAAGGTGGTGCACCACAATCCCGGCATCGACCTCTCCAACGTGCTTGGCCACCTGCCAAAGGACGCAAATCTCAAGGCACTTGAAGAGCTCGTCGCGCCTATCCTTGAGAAGGTGGACTCCATCAAAAGGATCGAAGGCCAGCGCAGAGATTAACTGCTCCACCTCTTCTTGTCGTCGCTTTTCCATGCCAAAGACAATTAAGTCTCAAGTTAGAACCGCGGCAACTCATTGATGTAATATAACTTGCTCATGTTTGGGTACATGCATGCTATCTCCCTTGTCTGATCCCTTTATGTATAGAATTCACCCTACGCTCACTGAAAAACTTGCCGGCAAGACTCCTTGGCGTTCTCAGTGCAGCCACTTAAATCGTTGAGCGGACTCGAAACAAAATAAGGGCGCAACCGATTACAGCAAGGGTTCCTTCGCGTGCAGGTTTTCCATACAAAAGTCGAAATCATCCAAGGAAAATAACTTTGCAATAAAGGAAACTTGCCCTAAGTTTTAGAACTTAGCTTTCTATCGCTGTCCTTCCTCCGGCAAGCGTCAATTCCGAACATCGCCAACTGGTACTCATATCTCCCTTCCCCCCCGGCAAACGTGCACGCGAGGAATCCTTCTGTCTTTTAAGAAAAAGAAAGAAGAGAAAATAAAGATATGGAACCTTGGCGGTTCGTTAGAACTTACCGGGAGTAAGTGTCATACAACATCTTAGACACACATGCATATATAAATATGAACATGGAAATCAATAAGGAAATGCACAACACTTAAATTTATTCATCTGGGCTCAGGATCTGCGCCTGGCTTTGTACAAAGGATTATATGCCTTGCCGGCAAGACTTGTACAAAAGGGTGGTTGCCGGGAGCCCCCGGCAACCGCGCCTTATGGGTAGAACTTGCGAAGATGTTCGATATTCCAGGAATTGCTCACTGGAATGCCATCTTCGGTCTCCAGGCGGACAGCGCCGGGCCTGGTGGCTCGTACTACCCGATAAGGGCCTTCGCACTTTGGCGTCAACTTGTTTGAATTCTTGGCGGACTGAATCCGTCGAAGAACAAGGTCGCCTTCCTCAAGGCTTTGGGCGTGAACTTTGCGGCTATGATAGCGGCGCAAAGCTTGCTGGTAGCATGCAGCTCGCACAGTAGCCTGAAGACGATTCCCCTCAAGGAGCACAGCGTCATCTTGGCGCAGCTGCTCTTGCTCAAGCTCATCATAAGCGAGCACTCGAGGTGATCCGTACGTGAGTTCCGTGGGGAGAACTGCTTCCGCTCCGTAGACCAGAGCGATGGGTGTCTGGCCGGTGGCTCGGTTTGGTGTCGTTCTGATTGACCAAAGAACCCCCGGCAACTCATCAATCCAGCGTCTTCGCATTTTTTCAGCCTATCGAAAGTTCTGGTCCTGAGACCGCGCAGCACTTCAGCATTGGCCCTCTCCGCTTGGCTGTTGCTTCTCGGGTGAGCAACAGAGGCAAAACAAATTTTGCCGCCAAGGTCTTGGACGTACTGCATGAAGGTGCGACTTGTGAATTGCGTGCCGTTATTGGTGATGATCTTGGGCACATCAAAACGGCGAACTATCCCTTTAAAGAACTTGACGGCTGATTGTGCTGTCACCTTCCTCACTGCTTCCACCTCCGGCCACTTTGTGAACTTGTCGATAGCAACGTACAAGTACTCAAAGCCCCCGGTAGCACGGGGGAAAGGGCCCAGTATGTCGAGCCCCCAGACCAAAAATGGCCAGGAGAGAGGGATTGTTTGAAGAGCTTGAGCTGGCTGATGCGATTTCTTCGAATGAAACTGGCACGTTTCACACTTGGTTACTAGTGCAGTTGCATCCTAGAGGGCGATGGGCCAAAAGAAACCTTGCCGGAATGCTTTCCCGGCAAGTGCTCTTGATCCTATGTGAGAGCCACATATGCCTCCATGTATTTCTGCCAATAGCTCTAGTCCATCCTCCCGAGGAATGCACTTCAATTTCACACAGTTCGGTCTCTTTCTGTACAGAACGTCATCGACGAACTTGTACATAACAGACCGACGGGCTACTCTTTCCGCTTCTTCCTGTTCCTCTGGCAGTTCTCCTATTTGAAGGAAATGGACAATGTGCTGCGCCCATGCTGGAGCCTGGGGCTTGACAGCTAGGACTAAAGGCATCTCCTCCGCCGGGGGAACATTTGTCTCGACGGCGAAAGCGTGACGTTCCGCCGGAGCCTGTCGTTCCCCGGCAGGTTTGTCATTGATCCCGGCAGGATTCTTGCCGGCGGCTCCGGGGAGCTCTGCCGGAAAGTACTGTCCAGAATTCAACTTTCTTCTCTTTTCTTGCCGCATTGATGGCGCCACGGATGGTTGAGTTAAATGGAGCACAAAAGTTCCTGGTTCCACAAGTAACTTGAGGGCAGCGCGCTTTGACAGGTCGTCAGCAATACTGTTCTCGGCACGAGGAATGTGCTCCATTTGCAGACCGTCAAAGCGCTCTTCCATTTTTCTCACTTCATCTACGTAGGCTTGCATCAATGGACTCTGATAACTCTTATTAACTTGCCTGACAACAAGCTGTGAATCGCCTCTGACGACAAGCTTCTTGATACCAAGGTCTGCCGCGATCCTGAGACCGGCAAGCAAACCCTCGTACTCCGCAGTGTTGTTCGTCGAACTCTCCCGGGGAAAATGCATTTGGACTACATACTTGAGGTGCTCTCCGGTGGGTGCGACAAGCAGCACGCCAGCACCGGCGCCTTGCAGCAAAAAAGCCCCGTCAAAGTACATAACCCATTGCTGGTCAATTTCCTTGCTGGGAAGAATTGTTTCTTGAACTTCCTCGTCTGGCTTTGGGGTCCATTCCTCAACGAACTCTGCCAAGGCCCTGCTCTGAATTGTCGAAGTGCTTTCAAACTTGAGGCCAAAGCTCGACAACTCCAACGCCCACTCCACAATCCTGCCGGTTGCCTCTGGGTTTTGCAAAATCCGTTGCAACGGAAAGCGAGTGACGACGGTGATTTCATGTGCTTGAAAATAATGGCGCAGCTTCCTCGAGGCCATAAGAAGGCCGAAAAGCAACTTCTGCACGCCAGAATATCTTGACCTAGCTCCTTGTAAAAGAGAGCTAACAAAATAAACTGGGCGCTGCACCACCTTTTTCCTCTGCAATGATTCCTCTGTTTGCGCAGATCCTGACTTGCCGGGATCAACCCTTGCCGGGGAAGATCCTGCCGCGTCACCTGATGGTCCTGCCGCTGGTGTTGCTCCCTCATCAGCTTCTTTCTGCGCCACTAACACAACACTAACCACTTGATTCATTGCTGCCAAATATAGCAGCAACGGTTCTTGAGGTTTAGGCGCGACTAGCGTCGGCGGAGAAGAAAGGTATTTCTTCAAATCTTGCGGCGCAGCCTCCACCTCCGGAGTCCATTTCATCGGACCTGCCTTCTTCAAAATTTTGAAAAAGGGCAGGGCGTGCTCAGCAGATTTGGAAATAAACCTGCTTAGAGCAACAACACAGCCGGCAAGACGACGGACATCCTTGACGCGTCTTGGCGCTTCAATCTGCTCAATAGCTTTGATCTTGTCGGGGTTCGCTTCGATTCCCCGACAAGATACAAAGAATCCGAGGAGCTTGCCGGAAGGAACACCGAACACACACTTCTCAGGATTGAGTTTTAAGTTGATCTTGCGTAGATTTGCAAATGTCTCTTCTAAATCTTGGATGAGCGTCGCTTTGTCCTTGGTTTTGACCACTATATCATCCATATATGCCTCTATATTTCTATGGAGCTGAGGCTCAAAACCAATTTGGACCGCTCTCGCGAATGTAGAACCAGCACTTTTCAACCCGAAAGGCATTCGTATAAAACAATACGTACCACATGGGGTGATAAATGCGGTCTTCTCTTCATCTTCTTTCGCCATGAAAATCTGATGATACCCTGAGTAGGCATCAAGGAAGGACAGGAGATCACAACCAGCGGTGGAGTCCACAATCTGGTCGATGCACGGCAAGGGAAAGGGATCTTTTGGACAGGCTTTATTGATATCTGTATAATCGATACACAGCCTCCATTTCCCATTCGCCTTGCGCACTACAACCGGATTGGCCAACCAGGTTGGGTGAAGCACTCCTCTAACCAATCCTGCCGCCTCCAGCTTTCTGATTTCCTTGGCAATGAATTCTTGCCGCTCCAAGGCTTTCTTCCTAACCCTCTGCTTGATGGGCCGCGCGTGAGGACAGACAGCAAGGTGGTGCTCAATTACCTCCCTGGGAACACTGGGGATGTCAGACGGTTGCCATGCAAACACGTCGACATTCACCCGCAGGAAGGCAATGAGCGCGCTTTCCTATTTGTCATCTAGGGTGGAACTTATGGTGAAAGTTCCTCCCATTCCGTCCTCCCTGACGGGCACCTTCTTGGTTTCTGGTGGAGCAGCCTTGGATTTCTTGTTCTTGCCGGTGGAACTCTCTGGTGCATCCTCGACGGAAGCGCAGAACTCCGAGGAGGCGCGCTTACCGGAGTTCGCGCCAAGATTCTCACCGGTCTTCTTCTTCTTCCCCCGGGAGTTCCAGCGGTAGGAGCAGATGCCTTGACGGCAGGTGCTGCAACTGCTTCCCGGTAGAGTTGGTCGGCACAGATGAGCGCATCTTTCTTATCGGAATGGATAGTAATGACGCTCAACGGCCCGGGCATCTTCAAAACATTATACGCGTAGTGTGATGCCGCAATGAACTTAGCCAGCGCTGGCCGACCAAGGATCCCATTGTATGACATGGGGATCTTGCCGACATCAAACACTACCTTCTCGGTCCTGTAGTTGAGCTCGCTACCAAATGTCACCGGTAGCGTAATCTTGCCCTTTGGCTGGGTTCTTCCTGGATTGACCCCTTGAAACGTGCCCGTTTCTTCGAGATCTTCATCAGGAATTTGAAGCCTCTTGAGCACATCCGGTGAGATTAGGTTCAGCCCGGCCCCACCGTCAACTAGCACTTTCGTAACCTTGAGGTTGCGAATTGTTGGTGAGACCAACAATGGCAAGCACCCGATCGCGGTTGTGCGATCAGGGTGATCCTCGGCGTCGAAAATGATAGGCGTGTTGGACCACTTCAGGGGCCTACATGCATCTGGTGATGGCTCCACTGCATTGACTTCCCGCACCCACTATTTGAGTCGACGGTGGGAAGAATGCAGCGAGGCGCCCCCATCGATACACATGGCCTCTGTAGCTTTCTGGAATTCTTGCTCACTGGACTCATCGTCTTCTTCGTCATCTTCTTCTTTGTCTCGGCCTCGAGCGGGCCTCTCCCTCTGTTGCTTGGCCTTGCCGCGGTGACCCCCTCGGCCACCGTGCTTCTTGCCGGATCCGTCAGCACCGTCGTGGGCCTTCACCTTATCTCGCCTTTCATACTCAGCCCTTTGTTTCTCGGCAAGCTGTTCAACTTGCCGGCAGTTTTGGAGATCATGGCCCTTGGTGCGATGGATCTTGCAATACTGCTTGCCGGAGCTTTCCGACTTGTCGGCCGCCGCCAAGTCCTGACAGGAAGGGCACCCGGCAAGTTCCTTGCCGGGGTCGTCAACCTTGGCCTTCTTGGCGGCGCCGGGGTTGCCGGATTCCTCGACAGCAAGCACGGCCTTGCCTCTGCGTTTCCTGTTCCGCCGCCGGCCTTTCCTTGTCGGGGTCGCGGCGTCTTCATCTTTCGATTCGTCCCCCACGCCAATAGCCTCGCCAGGGAGTTTCCTCCCCTCTTCAGCTCGAGCGCATTTGTCGGCCAAAGCGTAAAGCTCGGCAATACTCCTGACTTTGTTCATTGCCAACTCTTCCCGCATTCTGCGGTTACGCATGTTCTGGTGAAACGCGCTAATAACAACGGCAGGGTGAACGTCAGGAATATTGTACTGCACCCGGCTAAACCTCTGCATAAACTTGCGCAGGGATTCGCCCTCCTTCTGAGGGATGATACGCAAATCACTCTCTTGGCCAGGAGCTTGGTGGCCTCCGACAAAGGCGCCAACAAACTGATGGCATAGATCTGACCAAGAAGAAATAGAATTCTCCGGCAGATGCATCAACCACGACCTGACGTTGGGCTTGAGCACCAACGGGAAGTAGTTGGCAAGTATCTTGTCATCTCGGCCCCCGGCAGCCTGCACCGCAATGGTGTAGATGCTCAGGAACTCCGAGGGATGAGTCTTGCCGTCATATTTCTCCGGGACCTCTGGCTTGAAGGTTCGGGAATTGGGCCACTGGACTTGCCGCAGCTCACGGGTAAAAGCTGGAGTCCCTACCTCGTAAGGCAAGTCTCCTACGTCCCCTGGCGCAGGCTCGTTGATAGCCGGCCCTGCGCGCTTATCAGACTGATAGCGCGCTTCCCGTCGCCGCTCGATGGTAGTTCGAGCGTCCTCTTTGCCTCGTTCCTGGACAACTTGACGCTGGTCACGACGCATCCGTGGATCGGACGACGCCGTGGAATCATCATCGCGGCGATCGACCTGCTGGGTTGTCATCCGCCGCTGGTGTCGTGGAGGGGAGTGCACCATGGTTGCACCACCTCTGGTTTTCTCCACATCGGCTCGCGCCGGATCGATGGGCCGTCACTGTGAGGGCCCTGCCTCTTGTGGCCCATCTTTATTGGCGAAGCCAATAAGGCTCTGGATAGTAGCTCGCCACTCCTCCATCTTCTCCAGAGCAGGAGGGAAATCGAGGAGCAGCTGCGCACGTGCCAAGGCTTCCGCTGGTGTAGGCGGCGGCGACAGGTGCGAGGAGCGTGAGGTGCTCTGACTCCTAACCATGTTAGAAGGAGCACCGTCACGGGCACACGACCACGCGCCACCTCCGCCGGAAGCTCGGTGTGCATGCTGGGCCCGCGCATCTTGGGATCGATGCGCAGAAATCTTTTCATGGGGACGCCCTGAACCACCAGCGCCATGGCGTCGCTCGTCATGCACGACCTGGGTAGGCCGTGACGCTTGCGCCGACGCGAGAGCTCCAGAAGGTGTCCTCCGATCTCTAGAATTCGTTGTGCCACCCGTAGGCAACACAGCTCCGTCTCTGGATCCAGCGGCGTGTGGGTTGCCGCTGCCACTGCGAACGACGCCGCTCGCCTGGCTTGGATCACCAGAACGCCGTGGAGGCTCTAATCCTCTTCCTTCTGCACCCACGCCGTCGCCCGTATGCGAGGGCCCAGGCAAAACGGACGTGGATGGTTGCGCCATTGCGGCGCTCTTCTTCTTGGGTGGCATGATGATGAAGAAACTAAGGCGCCGATCACTAGATCAGGTTCACACAACCTACAATCCCCCTACCTGGCGCGCCAAAGATGTCAGCGTGCGACACCTATGCGATCCTCAAAGAATCCCTTTACGATTCGGCGGGGGGAGAGGTACGCGCAAAGAGCAGAACCAATGATCGACGCGGGGCGATTTTACCCAGGTTCAGGCCGCTAATCAGCGTAAAACCCTACTCCTGCCTTGTTTTATTATCAGTGTTCTTGAGCCCAGGCTCCAGGAGCGCTTGCAATGAACAGTACGTTCAAAGAGCAGCTACGCATGCAGAATGGGCCAGAAGATCTTCCTCCCTGTAGCAGCTGCCTTGGGCCTCCTTTTATATCACAAAGGGGTCACCACAGTGGCAAAATGTACATACATTGAGGTGTAAAGTAGCTACAGGGTCATCATATCTAACCTCTGACGGATTAGGACGAACGCATTTAATGCGCCGAGAGGTGTCCGTTTAGGTGTCCTCACCTTCTTGGGGATGGAAAAAGGGGCCATCCCATCAGCACCGCTTAAGCTCTCCTCCACTGGCGCGTTGCCACGCATCCAAAGAAGGACCCAGAATGTCAGGCTTGTTGCTGTGCCAAAGCGGTGGCACAGCAACAAAATCTTGCAGGGCGCTGAATCTTGCCGGGCGCCAAGCCTTGCCGGGCTTCGCAGGCCACCCCGGCAAGATCTTGCCGGGGACGCTGGCCTCTGGATTCCAGCTCTTCTCATCTGCTGATCTTCATATCTTTGACTTAAGGATTTCTTTGGTGGTCTGAATCAACCTCGAACTGTTCCCCGACAAGCCTTGCCGTGAGTATGGCTACAACTGCTCGTGCACAAGTACGGGGTACTAATGGCCCAATACTTAGTACACCGACAGTATGAGTTCCTCCTTAATGTGTGCATATCACAAAAATGTGAGTGAAATCAAATGCACATAGTTAATGAGGAAAAATTTGAGGAGCTCAAACCATATTTAGGATCTAGAGAATGCAACAAGATACTATGATATGAAAATAAGATTAGACATGGGAGGAAAACATTCAAAAGATCCAAAGAACATATTTTGGACAAGACATAATAGGAATATCCAATGTGATCATCATGTCAAGTATGAATCCAAAATTCGTCCAAAACACATGAGTGCGCAAGGATATATGCAATGCATACAAGCACTCACTTTCAATCTCTTACCGAAACCACCAAAGAGTCAAAAAGAACCAAACCAAGTGGTCGGCAAGGAATAAATGATACCACAGAAGGATATGAACTTTCTTGTGTATAAAAGGTTCTAAGTGGCCAATAGTCAGCATGATATGCATCCACAAATAAACTCGCATACACAAAATTGTTGCAATAGATAAGAACATGATATCCACAAGCGAATCAATTATTATACAACTGTGATCCTAGCATAAGAGCAAGGCACATGGCACAAAGCACATGGCACAAATTGATCTCATTTTCATATCACAAAGTGAAGCAAGCAAAAGATCTGATGAGTCAAAAGGATAAAATAATATTATGATTTGGGCAAAGGAGTGTTCTAAAGGAAAATAGAGAAGCTCCCCATGATTTGTGCACTATTTAGAATTTTTGTATTTGGATACAAGTGCACAAAATAGGATCATCACTCCCCCAAAATCAATAGGAACACAAAACAATTGCAAGCACGCACAAGGACAATAATCTTCACCAAACATGAGTGCACTAAGATGCAAAGAGGTAAGACATGCACTCATACGACAAATGCTTCCACGCAGCCACCAAAGATATAAAAAGAGAATGAAACGGTGGACATGAAAGAATAGGGATATCAACTAGAGATGTAACTTCTCTCATGTGTATAAGATTCTAGGTAGATGACAATCATGATGATATATATCCACAAAGAAGGATGTACATATGAAATAGTTACAAAAGGAAAGAATAAGATATCCAAGCGGGAGTCATAAAATATACCAATGAGATCTTTGCTTGAAAGCATATCACATGGCTTAATATTATCTTATTGTATATTAATGAACTCCAAACACACAACCATCAAGGACATCACAACTAGCAACAAGAGATCATTGTTGGGATTCTTTGAGAAGGGAAACAAGTATCACAAGAACGAGTCAAGAAATTCATGCCATGATGCAACCAACACAAGGTTGAATGCAAGAAATGTATGCATGAAGTAGATACTTGTTACCGAGATAGCACTGGAATGATGTAGTAGATCAATAAAATGTCCAAGCTTGGCTCTAATTTCCTCATAGTGCCACCACCCTCATGAATAAGACAAGCACCCAATGCTTCTCAAATGTACCTAAAACAATTTAAGTACAATATGGTCCCCAAACTTATTGTGTCCAAAGTAGTTAGCATAACTACAAAACATAGGGTAAAACCACTTAAATATGTGCATATTGATATGAATTTGAATTTCATGCACATCTTAGCTATTAAGAATTTGATGGATTTACCATATATATATATTGGATCAAATAAAGCAAACAAGGCATGCGAATTTACACACAGTAAATATGCATGCACAAGCCTACCAAAATCCAGGGAGATACAAATTGGATAAATGAACACACAACCGTTAATACTTCCAATAACATCACTAGTCATTCATGTTTGTCCAAAATGACTCAAAGTGACAAATCAACATATGATAGCACACAAAGTTCAACATATGAACCAAGGAAAACCAAATAAGCATATAAGATATGCATTGCACACATACTCATGGGAATATCTCACTCAAGTAGATATAGGACACTATAAACAATGAGATAACAAACTACCATAACTCCATACAAACCAATAAGATGAACTCGAACAAAATGGTGTTTTGAGTTATCATTCGTTGTAGAAACCAAATAAGTACAAGATCATCTATACTAACACAAGCATAACATGTGAGTTTAGAAATAAACACAAAGCTTGGATAGCATATTATTAAAATTCCAATTAGATAGATCATCATGCAAAGCAATAATTGGAATGGCTTTAATCAAACGATTTTCCAAATACGATTTTTAAGATAACCATGGGCAAAACCGCACAAGAATGCCATATGTAAACAAGGCATTGCATGCCACATAGATATAAGATAATCTCAAATATAAATGCTAAGTAGCATTCCTCATATATTATCAACAAGAGGCAAGTGAAATCCAACCAAAGATAATTAATGAATGAGAATTTGAATTTCAAATGAGCTTAACATACCACATGGTAACTAGATAATATTGTACTTAACAATACTAGTTGGTATCCCACATATGTACACATTTAAGGTTTGTGATATGCATAAACATAACACTCCTCCATAATGTGATGATCCATTAATATCTCACAAGAGCCAAATAAGATTCAACTAATGAAGCAATAAAGGCTCGGAACCACACACACAAATATATGAAGTGCATTGCGATGTACACATGCTAGATAACTCAAATCAAGCATAATAGGAGGCACAACATATACAAACACAGGCTAGGTACAAAACCTAAACATGAGAGGGACTAGTAACTTTCAATGTAGACAATATAAATACAAGTTACCGCCACGAGGAGCATTGGAATGGCAAATATGATGATAATCCACTTGACTTGGCTTGAACCATAATACATGGTGAAAATCATTTTTCTACATGAACTAGCCAAGTCTCCAATGTCCTCCACACACCTATTGATCAAGTTTGAGCTTGATGGTCCCCAACCAAGTTGGGTCCTAAGAAGTTAGTCACAATAGGTTTGGCAACCCAAATGGTCTTGTCAACTTTCAAAGCACTTTGGGCACCAACAAACTTGGCAAACAAATTGCCAACATTATCCTTTCTAAGTGAATAATAATCATTGACAATTGGAGGCTTAGAGACATTACCGTTGGGACATGATGAAGATATGTGTCCCTTCTCATGGCAAATATAGCAACACGTGCTCCCCTTTCTCTTCTTCTTTACCTTCTCAACTTGGAGACCATTATCATGGTTAGGCATGGGAAGAGGCCTTTCATTATCTTGAGACTGAACTTGAGGCCACTTCCCTTGATGCTTCACACTTGAAGCCTTCTTCTTCAATGGACAAGATCTCACATGGTGTCCAACATTCTTGCACTTGAAGCAAAATAATGTTGGCCGAATTCTTGACTTAATCTTGTCCCTTTTTCTTGTTCTTGGACTTCTTCTTGTTGGAGATGAAATCAAGTCCTATTTTGTCTTGAGGGTCCTTTTGCACACTCAAGATATTATCACAATATTTTTCCAAGTCTTTCTTCAAACTAGTGACTTGGGCCTTGAGCTCTTTATTTTCCTCTACAAGGTTAGTATTAACAAAAGAACTAGAGGAAGTAGAAACTTCATTGTTGGAGCAACAAGGCATGGTGAGCAATTCATCATAAGATGTACCAATATCATGTAGAGAGGAATTGCAAGGACTAGCACATGGTAATAAGGCATTTCGAGTAGAAGATGTGCTAATATCCACATGAGACTCACATGATTTTACCTTGGTGACCATAGCCTCATGAGCTAACTTTAACCCATCATGAGAGATTAGAAGATCCTCATGAGTGCCTGAGAGCTTTTTATGACTTTCTTCCAATTTCCCATAATTGCTAGTTAGCAAATCAAGTTGAGCCCTCAGCTCAACATTTTCATTTAATATCGATGCTTCACACAAGATAGAGTTAGTAGCACAAGCATCATTATCAATATGAGAGGAGCATGTAGAAGCTAGAGACTCCGCATGAGTAGCTTGAAGTTCCTCATGAGACTTAGAGAGTTTGGTGAGCTCTCCTTTGACCTTCTTGTAGTCAAGGTCAAGGTGCTCAAAAATCCTCTTTAAGTTTACAATGAGTAACTTCAATCTCTTCTTTTAAAGACCTCAAGTCACTAAGACATTGATGAGCCATAGCAAGTTCATGTTCAAGTTGTTCACTTTTTGCTTGCTCGTAAAGAAATAAGTCATTGCGTTTTTGAAAGCAAGCAAGAACATCTTGGAACCTTTTATAAGTGTTATTTTTAGCTCTACGAAGAGTTTTCCCAATCTCATAGAGATTTTGAGTCAAGACTTCATCATCTTCCTCATTACAACTATCATCATTATCACTAAGAGAAGATGATACCTCGTCATTACCTCTTGCCATGAGACACATGTGAACAAAAGGGGTTGATGATGATTCTTTTGGAGAAGAGGGTTCTTCATTAATCAAGTGTGCCTCATTTTTCTTGATTTCCTCTACATGGTTAGTCATAGAACAACTAGAGGAAACCAAAGTATTTCGATCATGGCAACACGGGAGAGCAAGCATATCATCACAAACATTTGTCATGGAATTCTTAGGTGATATGCATGGACTATCAACACAATAATTTATACTATTTGTGGTCCTAGATATGCTCAAGTCCATAGAGGATACATCACTAGCATCTACACAAGCAAGATCATCAATAATGATCTTAACACCATCATCACAAGATATTTCTTCACTCACCATGTCATTACCTTGTGGTATGCCACATGTTGGTGAAGTGGAAGATGTTGAAGTGTGCAAGTAATCGGGGGTGGAAGCAATAGAGAGCTCTTCATGATTTAAAAATGTGGAGAATTCCTCCATTAACTCCCTGAAAAGAATATGGTCTTCATCAAGATTGGACCCACCATATATATCTTAAAATTTGGTCCAAGCCTCATGAGCCGACTTGCAAGTCGAGATTTCCTTAAACACTTCAACGGTTATAGTTTGATGAATGGCAAGAGAAGTATCACAATCAAGATACATATCCTCAAACGATGGAGAAGGACCATCCTTTGCAATAGAAATTCCTATAAGAACAATTCGCCAAGCATTTGGACCCATGGCCCGAAAGCGACAAAGCATGCGAATTCTCCACAGGTGATAATTTGTGCCATAAAAAACAAAGGTGTCGTCGTGCACTAATCCTTTAGTCGACATCGTTACTCTCTAGGCGGTTAAGCCCTAAAGAGAGACCAAGGCTCTGATACCAATTGAAAGGACCACGATGTCGCCTAGAGGGGGGGTGAATAGGTGATTTAAAATCTTTTACGGATTTGGCTATATCCTAATGCGGAAATAAACTAAGCGGATACTTTTCAAGCACAAATCCTAAATATACTAAGCTCACTAAGTGCACCAACAACTTAGGATAAACAAGATGAGAACAATGAGGATATGAGTAAGCACAAGTAAGCTACACAAACTTACTCAATGTATATCACAAGATATGGAAATGAATAATACACACAACCACAAGTAAGCAATACAAGCTTACACAAATTGTATCACAATATATGGAATTGAATGATACAAGCAAACTCAAGTAAGCACTACAAGCTTACACAAGTTATGTCACAAGATATGGAAATGAATGTTACAAGCTAGCAATTCACACTAAGCACAAGATATATCAATAGTAGCAAGTATGAATTGCGGACTATAAAGTGTTGGCCTAAATAATCTCTATGATATGGTAACCAACACAATATAATGAGGACAACAAGATATACTGAATGCAAGGTCAAGAGACCAAAGTAAACCACAAGTAAGGAGTTAGGGTTAGGGATAACCAAAGTCACGGAGACGAGGATGTATCCCGATGTTCACTTCCGTGGAGGGAAGCTAGTCACCGTTGGAGGGATGGGTGTTACCACGAAGGCACACCAACACCACGAAGGCTCACCCTATTCTCCTTGAGATATCACCATGAAGGGGATTCCCAACAACTAGTGGTAGACCTTGAGGCGGCCTCCAAACTTTTCGGGGGACAAATCACAAGTTGATTCCTCACTGGAGCACTCCTACCGCCTAGGAGTCTCCAACATCCAAGAGTAACAAGATCAAGGGGGAAATGGTCAAGACTTGCTCAAATCATGAATTCCTTTGGTCAAGAGAGGGAGAGGGAGTGGATCTATCACTTGATTGGAAAATCTCTCAAGAACTCTCACGAATCTCTCCGGGATCTAAGATTTGGTGTAGGAGAAGTGAGAGGGAGCCACTAGGTGTTCTTGGGATATTTTGAATGTGGTGGTCAACCCTCTACCGGATTGGTAGAGGGGTATATATAGCAAGCCAAGAAATCTAGCCGTTTTAGTGTAAGTGGCTGAGACGGGCCGGACATCAGGGCAAGGGCCGGACATCCGGTGGTTGAAGAAAAATCACACAAAGTACACAGGCATAGTAGAAAAACAGGGGGGCCCGGATGTCCGGGGGAGGCCCGGACATCCGGCAAACTTTCAGGCCCCGGACATCTGGCCAAGGGCCGTACATCCGGCGGACACAACCAACAAATCAACACAGTTTCTGGACATCTACGGCCGGATATCCGGGGCGACCCGGCAGCCCGGACATCCGTCCGGACAATAGAAAAACAGCAGGAACCCCAAAACTTAAACATGCATAACTTTCACATCCGGACTCCGATTTTGATGATCTTGGGATCGTTTTGAAGCTATGGAAAAAGCCCAGGTCCTCACATAGAGAACCACCCAAGATCAACGAAATTGGAGGATGCAAATTATGCAAAGGTTTTATCATGTATTTGGGAACCTATTTGGCTTTGGATTTTCTTTGGTAGATGTATAGGAATTTTGTATTTGTATTTTATAGGAGTGAAATATGCCTATGTTGGAATATGATGTGAGGGAGTAGAAATAGAAGATGTTGACTTGAGCAAATCAATCACTAACCCCTTTGATCCCCTCTTAATAGTGTGGGATCCCTATAACTCAAGAATCATAAAAGAGCTACACTACATAGCTATCGAGAATCCATACTTGAGTGTATATGTTTCTTCGGTGGTCATCACTCCACAACACTAACGCCAAAGGAACTAATACCTTTGACTCGAGCCTTTCACTTGAGCTTGATGTTGATGTTTCTTCTTGGATCAAGTTGAAGGCAAGACATTGGTGAAGTCTTCAAGTAGCTCCCCCATACATAATGTGGGAAGCTTTGCTTTGTATTCATCTTCACTTGTCCATCATGTGATCATCCACAAGCTTCAAGCATGTAATCCTTCGGGATGGTTATCTTGAACTTGCCCTTGTCAGCCATGATCATGAACACTTGATGTCATCCTCTCATGGACACTTGGAATCTTTCTCTCGATGCGAGCCCATGAGAATAACGTAACCCTCGTAAACATAAACAAGACATAGTATGGGTTAGTACACAAAGTGCAATTGACACTTTCTTACCATACCACAAGATCATGTGTGGTACATTATTTGCACTTCAATCTTCGAGCTTCATCTTGGTCAACCGATATCTCTACTCCATGTTTAATCTTGACATCTTGAAGGACATATTGAATTCTTCACTGTGCTTCATTTCTTCAAGACATGATTACCAATATCTCAATTATCATATGACCATATAGAGTTTATCCATGAATACCATATTGGTCATCATTTGTTCTTCTTCATGCTCCATCACAATCTCTTGAGAGGCACAACGAATTCTTCACATGAATTACTTGCTTCAAGACATAATCATCCATGACTCAACATATGAGCTCATCATGATCCTATCTTCAAGCCATATGTAAAATTCTTCTCTTTAATCATTCTCTCGAGATCATGATCCATTATGGCTCAAACCATAGCTCTAAGCATGTAATCCTTCAGATACTCCAATGAACTCCATTTTCATCATCTCGATGTAATTGTTGCTTCAATCATTTTCTAATAGGACTAACCTTCAATTGTATATCTCAATGTAAACATTAGTCCATAAGGATTGTCATTTAATTACCAAAACCACACATGGGGACTACATGTACTTTCACCTACTCCATCGCTTGGCGGAGGCCACTGCTTCTTTGGGAGAAGAGGCAGGGCTGGCTGCCTGGATGTGCTCTAATTTGAGGTAAGAACTGAATCTTGTCAAATACAAGTTAAATCCGAGCTATCGGTGTGAAGCACTGATGCCCCAGTACATTTGATTGTGACCTGTTCTATTTTTGTACCTGAACTTTTTTTAGAAAGGGGTGTACGTCAACTTAATGTGCTAGCAGAACTTATTGTGTTGTCTGTCTGTTTTCTTTGCACAGCATTCAAGATATTTCCCCATCATTGATGAAGACGGTGAATGGTTATGTACAAGTTCGTTGGTTTCAACATAGCCCTACCCGTAGCGATCCACTGCTTCCACCCTAATTGTGCCGCCTGCGTGAAATTTTTGTATGCAAGTTCAGTGTGCTATGATGTTCTATATGATTGTGTCAACTATATAAGTTTTTTACTGAGCATCAGCAATGCATATGGCTGAAAGATGTATTTACGAGCATCGACCGATGGGTCTCTCTCTCTCTCTGTCTCTCTCTCTCTCTCACACACACACACAAGTGCGACCCGTTGAATTATTTCTTTGCTCGTGACAGCTTTTAATTAGGTTACACTATACTCTAACTTTTTTCTTAAGTTATTAATTAAGCACAATGACTTCAAAAAGTTGTACATAAGCCTTGTTTGGGCCTTTTCAGGCGTCATTGAATGTAGGCTGAGTAGCCATGTAAAGTTGTACTGTACTACACATGCCTTTTTCGTTGAACATCAGCAATGCAACTGGGCCGACAGTTGTACCCAAGATCCAAAAATAAGCGCAGCCTAGCCTATGTTTCTTTTAATAAAATGCACAACTCAGTTTATTTTTTATATAATAAGATTACCAAGCCCAACTTAATTTTTTAATAATATTCCTATCTCAATATTAATTTGTATACGAAATGCTCAGTCCAGACCATCATTGTTTTTCACCCATCCCAGAAAATGGGTGCATTTCTACTAAAATCAAATGGCTTGTAAATTATTAGAAATGATAAATGGGTTGCATGTACGCAATATTATATTTCACCCAGCCCAGTAAATAGGTGTATTCGAATAAATAATCAAATGCGCTGTAAATTATCATAAATAGTAAATTGGCTATTATTATTTTTACCCAGCCCAAGAAATAGATTATTTTTTGAGTCAAAGCCCAGGAAATTGATGTATTGGCAAACAAAATGAAATGGGCTGTAAAACCTAAATAAATGGGCTGCATTCCGCCACAGCTTTCGAAGCTGACTTTGTTGGCCCACTAGACGAAGCGTGCGTAAGGTGTTGTGCATTTAGTGAACAAAACGATTTAATGGTCTAAAACAAAAGGTCAACAAATTATTCTGACATCTGTAGTCGTTGGATTGACATCCAACGGCGATCCTGCTTCTTCAATCTCTGGTCTAGTTGATCTTGCTACAGCCGCCAAAACCATCGCCGGCTGGAGCGCCTGCATCTGCCTCTCGTAGCCGGCTGTGCTGCCGCGCAGGCCTCGCCGCCCCACCCTACTCCCAACGGTGGCCAGGTCATACATGTACTCACCCACACCTTCTGTTATTCTCCGGCGAAGGCAGCCTCACCCGGCAGCCGAACCAGTCCCTCGTACTCCCCTCCGCCAGGGACTCCAGTGCCCCTTGTTCATATTGTTCCCATCTTAGGCCTCGCCGTCGTCCACCACCGTGGTCCACTCGATGATGCGTGGTCAACAACGAGAGCCAACATGGAGTATATCAAGAGTCTGACAGCTGGGAACCACCAGCTACATCTTCGCAAGCAAGCTAGTGCCTCCTTATTATGCGGGAATAAACGATTCCTCCCCCTGATAGGTTGGACCCACCAGCTACAATCTTCGCACCCAAGGATGTTCATTCTTTTTACGCTGAAAAAAAGTCCCCCCTGTCAGTGTCAAAACCGGCGGATCTTGGGTAGGGGGTCCCGAGCTATGGATCTAGGATCAATGGGGAACAAGGGACGATGAACACAGTGTTTACCCAGATTTGGGCCCTCTCGAAGAGGTAAAACCCTACGTCATTCTTGATTGTATTTGATGTATGATATGGTTACAGAGTGGATCTACCTCGAGATCATATGAGCTAAACCCTAAGGCGATGAGGTGATGACTGTAGCTCTAGCCCTAAAGACTAAAGCCCTCCGGTTTACATAGGCACCGGTAAGGTTAGGGTTACATGCGATCTGTTACAAAGAAAGGAAGATCCTGCCTAATCTTGGCTTGGAGGGCACACCACTACTTCGAAGATTCCTTATCAAGCCACGGGCCCGCACTCTAGCTTGGCCCTATAGTGGCCCATATGTAATGGGTCGACGGCCCGGGGACCCCTTAGTCCAGGGCTCCCTCAGTAGCCCCCGAACTATCCTCCAACGCCGGGGATTGTCATCTGGCATGCTCCAAATCTTTGGCTTACAGGGTGAGTTCTTTCATCTTCTATCTGAATTGTTCGGAGAAAGGTTTCATGGCCGAATACTACCCGGATCAATATCGGAGGCTTACTACTCAGCATAGTCTGGATCAAAACTGTATCCGCGCCCGACCGATTTGACAATCCGGATGTTTAGGACCACATCATAACACAGTGGGCCCGTCGGAGTTCAATGCTTGCCTCGGGGCGGAGGTTACCTTTGACCGTCGCGCACCTTTCTAGAAGGCGTGCAGCCCAATGCCACTTTTTGCAAGCCCATCCCTTCAGCTTTGAGGCGAAGCACCTATTTATAGATCCAAAGGTGCGGGGGATGATCTACCCATCACCCTTGCCAAAAAAACAGCGCCAAAGAAATCCTTAGGCACCATGGCCAACATTCCCAGCTCATCCTCGCGCCCCCATGGCCCTCCCCCCAGTGATTGGGCGAGCTGTTCATTCTCGCGCCTCCAGCTGAGCAATATGCAGACACAGGGCTATCTTCCCGCGGCGGATCTTGTTTCCGTTCACGCTGGATTAATCTCTGTCGATGGCCAGGCATTCGCCGAGCGCTCCCCTGCTCCAAGCAAGGAAGAGAGGGTATGCTTTGTGCCCTTCCTTCTAAGAGGCCTAGGTTTTCCCATTCATCCCTTCCTACGGGGCTTACTAGAGTTCTACGGGATCCAGCTCCACAACCTCACCCCAGGGTCCATAATGCATATTTCTAGCTTCGTGGCCCTCTGCGAAATATTCCTGAGCTACGAACCCCACTTTGACTTGTGGAGGAAATACTTCTGCCTCGTCCCTCGTACCCGCGAGGGGTCAATCTTCGAAGTGGGAGGAGTAGAGGTGTGGCGGATAGCCGGGACAGGCTACCCCATTGGGACCCCAAGGGAGGATCCCGAGGAATGGACCTCGGAATGGTTATATATTGAAGATGTTCCGCTCTTCGACCCAATTCGAAAGGGTCTGCCCGAATATTCAAACGCCCTGCTAAGGAAGCGGCTCAACTGAAGACCCAAGAGCCCTTCCCAGCTAGACAGTGAAGAGGTGCACCTTTTGGCCACCAAGATTCGATTGCTGACTCAAAGCAAACTTACTATGATCGAAGTAATGGCCGTCGCCATAACCCGGTGTGTACAGCCCCTCCAACAGAGGGGGCATCCTTTATGGTGCTACAACGGGACCAGTGATGCGACCGGCTATAAGCGACAAGGGCCGGACGATAAAGCGGCCATGGCTAAGATATTAGCCAACCTCTTTAAAGGAGAGGAGGAAGACTTTGTTCAATTGAGTATCCGGGAGGGTTGCTCCGCCTATAATCCGGCAGACTGTGTAAGCTTCGATTCTTTGTCTATAATTCGGCCATGATGTCCGAACACCTGTTGACTGTACTTTGTTCGTACAGAGTTGGAGGTGCCAGGTCGAGTCCATCTGCTGTCCTTCCCCTCAACCGGAGAATCATTCCCGCGCCGATGACCCGGGTTATCATGATGATCCGAAAACGTCAGTCGATTTCAAAGATGGGGTCTTTTACGAAGAAAGCTTTGACGGCACCAAAGTTGCCGTAACGGCTGATCACCCTAGGGCTCTTCCTTCCTCAGCTATAAGTGAAAAGAGGAGTTCCTCTCGAATGCGGAGATCGCCTCACACCATTCCGCATACTCTAACTTCTACTCCCAAGGGTTGCCGTACTACAAATCGAAAAAATGTGGGAGGAGCACGGCCTACGCCGGCCTCGGCCCCTAATAGGGCATCCAAGAGGAAGGCCTCCGCTGGAGCTGAAGCAACTGCCCCCTCGGCTCAAAGGTAACATGCTTTGGGACCAAGAGAAGGGTTGTTTTCAATATCTTGCGTCTGACGTTTGCTTAACTTCGCAGAAGAAGAGTTCTGGCTCGCCAGTTCGAGGACTCCTCGGGCACGCCAAGGCATAATTCCAACCTTGGGCCTTTGTCGTAGGCTAGGGACCCTGCCTAACACACAGCGGCTGGCGCACCTCCAGAGGACCCAAACGATGTTTTGGTGACCAACTCCGAGGTCAAAAGTGTAATGAATCATCGCCTTCGGAGAGAATCCTTGCGCCATGTTGCCTTTACCGATTAGGAGTTTAACACATTTAATTTGGTGGACGCCTACCTTGGAGTGGCCCGAACCGGGCTTAAAGGGATCGCCGGTCTCTTTTCTTCGAAAATGCAGGTTCAAGATAGCTTAAAAGCATTTTATAGCTCTTAACCTAGCAGCCCCCAAGCCTTAATTTGCGCGGGACGGCCGAGTTAAGGATCCTTGTATTGTCCTGATTTTGCAGGCTGTGAAGGAGCAGAACAGCAAGCTATCCGAAGACCTCAAGCTAAGCCGAACACAGTTAACCGAAGCTAAAGCCGATCTAGAAGCGGCCAAAAAGGCTACCAGCGAAAATTCTACAAACTATATGAAGTTTCCTGCATACCGATGCCAAGCTTTATCCGCATCCGCCGAAGCGATGAATCAACTGCGGAGGGAACTGGAGGCTGGCAAACGAGTGTTGACACGAAGTCAGGAAGAGAAGAATGAGCTCTAGGCAGAAAATCGGCGAAAAACCAAAGAAATCGAGTAGTTGAAGTCTTTGTTGGCTCAGGCCTTGGAGGAGAACCAGAAGCTAAAAGGTGGTATATTCGGTAAGTCACGAATGTGATATCACGCGTATGTGGGTGATCACAATATTTTTAACGCGTGCTACCCCTATTTGCTAGGTCTCCTGATAGGGCAGCCCGAAGAGGAGGTGGGTTCCTTTAGTGGGAAACTTTTGAAAGAATTGACCAAGGCGCATGAAAGATCCCGGAAGGCCATGAAAAGCATGGTTAAGGCACTATGGCCACAAGAAGTGCCATCAGAGAGCATGGCTAAGCTGGCTAGCCGCTTTAAAGGGGCGAGGCGACGCTTTGAATTGTGGAAGATGTCAGCCTGCCGGGAAGGGGCGCGCGAGGCCTGGGCAATGGTGAAGACCCGATTTACGAAACTTGAGCCCGAACATATGGCTTGGGTGGGACCCGTGGGACCGGATGGGCAGGAAATACCTCTTAGCTTAGTATATGACCAAGTGGTGCCCGCTGCTCGATACTCCCAGAAGGATTGTGCTTTGAACAACTTGATAGATGATACTGATAAAGAATAGGGTGCGTGATTCTATGTATCCATGTACTTTACATCGCTCAATTCTCAAGCCGCGGTAAAAACATTATCTGAACCGGCCATCGGCTTCCGCCTCCCTGACCAGTGATCGGGGAGTGTTCCATACTATATGCCTTGACGAACAGGGGATAATCCTGATAACCAGGCAATCCGGCCATTTGGTGCGAACTGACAAAACGCGCGCAATGAGCAATGTTATATTACTTTGTAACGTAAGAAACATCTTCCGAAGAAAATAGTTCCTCCAAGGGTTCCTTTCTTCGGGTAAGGTATGTTGACCATTAGCTGTGAGTTCGGAAGGCGGTGACACATGGATGCTTCATGGTTTTTAGGAACCAAGAATAGTTGGATGGCGGCTAGCGCCTTTTTATTTTCACTTCCCTAGAGGCCGACCCATTATTTTCTGTAAGAACGCTAGCTTTCGGCTTCACCTGTCTGAGGTACGTATCCGGATTACCCGGGCGTAGCAATCGCAGAGGTACTCCCTTTACGTCCTAGCCGAACAAGCGGAAATGTAGGTGTAAACACAGGAGCCAGGCAACCCAGCTTGGCAAAGAACTTAAGTCAAATAGGTGCATATAATGGCTTGAAAGATATGGGAAGGAGATTAATTCAAAACAATAGAAAAAAGGTTGTAAGAAATATATTGTAATTGGCTGCTTTTAAAAGAAGCCCCCAGGTAAAGTAGGGAAGTACATCACAAGGTTTGTACAATGGTGACCTGTCGTGCTACGGTTTATCCAAACTCTGGGTCAGGGAGGCTAAAGCTACAAAGATTAAAACGAAGAGAAAAAGACAAGGACAGAGTGGGGAGTGTTGATGACGATGCCGGATTAGGCGTAGAAGCACTACAAAAAAAAAACACTTCCGTGATGATACATCTTTGTCATAGTAGGTCATGTTTTCTGTCATGCATGTACATCCATGACGATTTTATGACAGAATCAAGATAGTCATACATGTGCTATCATAGAAGTGTTCCAAGACAATACCAAAATTATCATCACGGAAGTGTCCACTTCCTTGACTATAAATGGCGCTTCATGGAAGTGCTTTCATCAAGGGTAACCAACACGTGGCATCCACCGTAACGGGTCGCCGTTAAGCTATCGGGTTCCGGTTTGGATCCGATAACCCGTTAACCGCCCGGACCAATGGGGATTTTCCATGTGTAAAATTCTGATTCGCCTTAGTATCCACGTGTCAGCTCCGCATTGGGACATGTGTCATCAAGCAAGTGGACGGGACGAGCCTATGGTACGTCGACACGTGGCTCGGCCCAACAGTGGCCCATTTAGGTTAAAAGGCCGGGACTATCAAAATAAGCGGGCCAGCCCATTAGCAGCCTACTTGAGGCAGGCCCATTCACAAGCACGGCCCATACAATTTACACAGAATCGGCCCATCAAAGGCCCATTCTAGATTTGACAATTTCCAGCCCATCGTCAGTTCTAGCCCGTTAACGGCCCGCTACGTCTTTGGGCCCAATTACGGCCCGACCTTCTTTCGGCCTGTTAGCAGCCCATCGTCAGTTCCAGCCCGTTAACGGCCCGGTAAGTCTTTCAGCCTTTTCTCGCCCCATTCTAAAGTTGGGCCAACTTCTAGCCCGTTGTGACTTTCGGCCTTTCATTGGCCCATTCGGTAAATGGGCCAATTCGTAGCCCATTTTGTCTTTCAGCCTGTTAACGGCCCGCACAACAATTGGGCCTTTGACAGTGCAACCTGATTTTGGGTCCATTAGCGGCCCATGTTCTGCAGGGCACAATTTCAGCCCGACGCGACTTTCGGCCTGTTAAAAGCCTAGTTTGTAAATTGGCCTCTTCTGGCCCAAAATACTTTCGGCCTCTTACTGTCCCGTCAAGTAAAAGGGCTGAGACAAAATTGACATTTTTTCGGCCTGCTAGAGGCCAGCGGGCCATTTCCATTTATACAGCCCTATTGAGCTTTCGGCCTATTAACGACCTGCTAAGAGCCGTTGTTACGGTGGGCCACATCATTTGGGATCCACTAAATATTAAGTTGACCAGCCAATTAAGGCCCGCTTTGACTACACATGTTTGTTCGTTCGGATGGCGTCTAGGTAATGTTTGGGCGTGTTGGCCCCCATTTCAACGATATAGCATATCCAAAGAATTATCCTAATCTATACTATCGCCTCTAAAAAACCTACACTATACAATAAACAGACTAAGGCATAGAAACAAAGAATAATCCTACACTATACAATAAAGAAATTACAGCAGATGATACCCACTGGGCATTATAGTTCGGCACCAGTGATAATAAAGCGTACACAAATAGCAAATTACATACACTGGGCAAATAAAGCTCATACATCATGGACACGCATCAACATAACTTACTATTTGAACTATAATCTCTTCAGAAAATAGGATTGGCCGGATTCAGATAGCACAAATTTCAGTCTGCAAAATCTCCAATTCCTTTGTGGTTACCTCAGTGTCTTGTTTCAATTTTTGACTCCTGCATCTAATACCTGCAACTCCAGTCTCAACATGTTGATTTCATGTTGAGAATCATGTACACGTTGTCTTGCCACCTCTAGTTGATGCTCGAGAACATCAGCACATTCCAATTCCAATCCATAATCATTTGGTAACGGCCATGCCGCACTGCTCTCAGATCTTTGTGTTGATGTCACTTCATCCTGAAATGTTTCTGTAAGTACACATGACTAGGGCAAAAATATAGTTACAACAGTGAAGCGAGCAAGACAGACTATTTTGTACATGGCAAAACAGGACTAACAATAATGGTACACGTCATGAAGCATAATCAGGTGATATTTTAAAAATTATAAAAATGGTAGTCTGTGCAGCCCGCATACAGAAATCTCTCTTAGCTCACCAGAGGAGCATGATGTTGGGGCCAAATCCAAAACACAGACATGTTACAAATTCAGACCACACGCAGCTACTGAACATTATATATATATATATATCTTGCGTATAAGTAAGCAAGCAGTTGGCCATTCTGTAGCTCAATTAAAGTCTTAGGGAGCATAATGAACAGCAGAGGGATTCATACAAACCTACTACAGCAAGCAAAACTATGCAATCATTAGCCTAGTATAGACTAGATTGTGAGCCTCATGCAGTAATAGTAGGTTAATAGACTTCAAAGCTTCGGGAACACTTCGCCAGAGTAATTAAATGGTAAGGCCTTTAATTATGTCAACTAATAGTTATATAAGTACCCAACATCAGGCATCATTGTTTGGGCATCTCATTAACTGAGGACAAATAAAGCAATTGAAAAGAGCAATTTAACTATGCCTGAAACAAACAAGTAATTGAATTGTTGAGTTGGCAGCATGCATACATGCACGCCTCAATAACATCCATGGCCTAGCTACATTTACTATATAAAGGAACAACTAATGTAATATTGTTTGCCCCCTATGAAGTATCTCGACTAGTATGTAATCAAGATCCTATTAATGATAGGGATGCTAATGATGTGAACATGCATTTGGTTATGACATTTATGACATCGACAACTCTACCATAGTAGGAAGCAGTTTTACACTGTTCACTACTATAAGATGTTTTAGATATTTAAAAGTAGACTACATCCGTAATGAGTGAACAGACACATTAAAATGTGTTTACATAAAATTTAGAACATCATATAGTAGTGAGCGGAGGGGGTTTTAATCAATGGCCCAATGACTGGGTTACAGGTGAAGAACCCTACGCAAGCATAATGTCAGACAAATAGGATGTCCTGGTAATTGTAATACAGTAACTTACAATAACTGGTTGAACAGGCTCAGCGCTGCTCCTCCTTCTCTTGCAAGGCTCCTTCCTAACATCTTGTACATGGAAATCCTCAATCTTATCTTCATTGCACCCTCTCTGCAAGGTGACACAAACTAGTTACTGGTCTCCTTGGAAGATAAATATGCATACTTTCCAGTCTATGAACAACACAAAAGGATGAGTTTATAACAAAATAACACCACATAATGAAACATGCCACATCTCTTGCACACAATGAAATGAGCATTTACTATGTGTGCACTGTGTAAAAACTAGGCATACCTTCGAACTGGATCTCCAGGTACTCTTGGAGAGCCTACTTTAGTGTACAACCAAACCTTTATGTCACCTATGAGTTATAAAAGCCCCCACTACAGCAGCCCTTAGTGTTTAAATCGTTGACAAGCTCTGTTAGGTCAAGAACAACAAGTAAACAAAGCAAACAGTCCTAGTATGGCTAGCTGATACAAACAAGCAATTGAACAGATGTGTGAGCAAATCTTGCACAACACTGAATTACATATCAAGAAAAGAAGCATAGAAGGAGGCTTAAAGACCATCACTTGACTAACCAGATTTAAGGGGCATTTAAACATCATTTGTAATGTATGAACTAACATAAACATTGCATATTTCAGATTCTATAACAAAATGCACATGTATTAGGTTATGCCATGTATGATGCCTAAATGTACACTATAGCAGGCAGGAGTGATTCATCATTGCACGCACAATTGAATTGCAGGTTAAGGGCCAGTTCTATTCCGCCTTTTCAGAGCTTATTGTCAAAATAAGCCATAAAAGATGTAAATAAGTCATTTTTGAGTTATGGGCTTGGGCTTAACTTATTTCGCTTTGGGGGGGTGCTTCGGGTAGAAGCTCACTAAAACTTGAAGGGAAGGGGAATAGTGAAATGACTCTGTTGTCTACCTATATTACACTCAAAATGCCACTGCTCACGCCCGCGTCACACCTGACCCTCAAGTAAAAACAAACACGCAAGCGTTCATTGCCCTGCTCGCTTGCATCTCCTCTCCCCTTTCCCTCTACCTCGATCCCCTGCCTGCAGCGCTAGGGTTTCTCCAGCGAGCCGTCGCCACTGGTCCCATCTGGCCTGCTCCTCGACGATGCTCTGTCCAGCTAGGCTACATGGCCAGCGGGTAGGGCCAAATCTCCTTGGCTGCTCCTCCCTCTGGCGCCGCCCCTCATTCTCATGGTCTCTAGCAGCTGCTCCGCTATGGTCCGTCCAATGCACTACTCCGGCGGTCGCCACACAACTATGGCCGATGCCCCACTCCGGCAGAAGGCACCTCGTTCCCCCTCCCCTCCTCCAAGGTCGTGGCCTTGAGGTGCTGTTGAAGGATGAGCTCATCCAACAAGGTGAGGATCACCTCTGATTTTTTGCCAAATTTTCATTCTGATCTGCTATACGATGAATTGCTATGAGCTGCTGCTGCTGCTGCTATATGATGTATTGCTATGAGCTGCTCTTGCTACTGCTATATGATGTATTGCTATGAGCTGCTGCTGCTATATGATGAATTGCTATGAGCTGCTGCTATATGATGAGTTGCTATAAGCTGCTCCTGCTGCTGCTATATGATGAATTGCTATGAGCTGCTCCTGCTGCTGCTATATGATGAATTGCTATGAGCTGCTGGTGGTATATGATGAATTGCTAGCTACTGTTGCTGCTGTATGATGAGTTGCTATGAGCTGCTGCTGCTATATGATGCTTTCAGGTGGTGCTGCTATATGATAATAACCAGCCACTTGGACCATCAAATTTCGATAAATAATGGTTCTTCATTTAAATTTAGGTCATGCGTTCTTCATTTAAATTAGGCAATGGGATCTCTATGAAAGACATTGACCAAAGTAGATTGTGCCAAGTAGATGGTATCTTTGTATTTGCATTTTGAACAAATATTGATGGTCTATGTTCCTATCATATTAATTACTGCACTGGGTTCAATTTGTGATGTTTGCAAGTCAAATTAATTTTCATATGGGCAGCAAAATGACAAAATATAATGCAATCTAGTGTTTTCACTGATCATACCACAGATAAGCTGAAAAGGCAGGCAATGAAAAGAACTGGTTGGCTTATTATCTGGAGCTTATATTCAAAGGTACTTATTTTCTTAGGATAACTCGAAATAACTGTCCCTAAGAAACTTGGCCAACAGCACTGGCATATAAATAACATGTCACAATGATTGCAATGGAGGCCTAGTTCTTTTGCCAGATTCTCCTAGAATCTGACCCCTACCCAGATTCTCCCAGAATCTTTGAGCCCCATTTGTTTTACAATCCTATCTAGTTAGGGTCTAATTAGTTAGGATTGTAAAACAAATGGGGGTCAAAGATTCTAGGAGAAGCTAGAGAGGGGCAGATTCTGGGAGAATCATGCAAAAGAACTGGGCCGGAGTGACCTACCATAGCACATTGTATAGGCTCACCGCTGCCTCTCCTTTTTTTGCGATGTTCCATGAAATTGCCACACACATCTTGTACTAAGAAATCTTGTACTTTTTCATTGTGTAACCCTATCTGCAAGTTGACACAGCTAATTTCAGATATCTCTACATGATAATACATTGCATATCCCTTGCGCATATTTAAACCACCAATTAACGATTGTGTGCGTAGCATAAACTAGCCATGACTCTGTGTACTGGACTAGCAAGGGAGCCTAATGTAGTGCACTGGAATTCCTACACGCCACCTACAATTTTGTGTAATGTACTACCTCTGTTCCTAAATATATGTCTTTGTAGAGATTCTAGTATGGACCACATACAGATGTATATAGATGCATTTTCGAGTGTAGATTCACTGATTTTGCTCTGTATGTAGTCTATAGTGGAATCTCTAGAAAGACTTATATTTAGGAATGGAGGGAGTATCATGTATGATATCTACATCTCTAATTTAGCAGCCAGTAGTGGAAATCATTGTCTACACAAAGGGATTACTGGTCGAAAATCCTAGCAAAGCACGCTCACAGGGACACAACAATACAAGAGAGAGAGACGCACTTACAAGATCATAGCAGCGCCTCAGTCCAGGATCTTGGTTGGCCAAGCTATTAGATCCAGAAGAAACATCGTCCTTGTAGTTTTTGCCAGCTGCATAACATGTAACAGTGACCTGTTAGTATATTTGAAGTACATCGGGCAGGTGATGCTGGACGGGTTTAAAGGTAACAAGTACCTAGGCCGCGGTGGGTGCTTGGCATCTTGCCAGACGGTGGGAATCAGCTTAGAAACGTCAAGGGTGATGACACTGCAATGGTTGTCGGGGTCCGGTAAGGAGATCTAGAACCATGGAGTAGGGTGTTTGTGGAGTGGCTCCGGTAGGGTGGACTACGGTGTGGGCGAAGCAGATCTGAGGCCGTGGACAAGGGCGTCGATGAAGCTACTCCGGTGGTTGGGTTCATGATGGTGTCGATGATGTGGATCTGCGGCCGTGGACGGGGCGTCAGAAGCTGCTCCGGTAGGTTGGACGAGGGTGCGACGAAGCGGATCTGAGGCCGTCGACTTGGGCATTGGCAAAGCGGCCCCGGTAGGGTTGAGAATGGTATAGGCGAAGCTACTCCGATAGGGTTGAGGATGGTGTCGCCGAAGCGGCTCTGGTAGGGTTGAGGAAGGTGTCGGCGAAGAGGATCAGAGGCCGTCAACGGGGGTGTCGATGGGGCGGCTCCGGGGGTGTGGACGAAGCGTCTCTGGTGGGGAGTACGAAGGAGCCGCTGCAGATGCGCTACGGTTGACGAGAGTACCGGCGAAGCAGATCCGGCGCCATGGACAAGGCCGGCACTAAATGGGCTGTGGTACAGTGGTGGATGAGCAGTCTACTTGTTTCTAAGGGAGGTGGGAGGGGTAGATGCGACCGCAGAAGCAGATCCGGTGAGATGGACGACGCTAGCAGTGAATGGGCTCTGGTACGCCGGTGGATGAGCAGTCTAGGGTTTCGAGAGGGAAGGGGTAGAAAGGCCGATGAAGTGCGGACGACGTGATGTAAGATGCTCTGGTGCTGTGGAGTAGTCGTTTTTTGTGGGAGGGGGAGAGGAAATGGGGGTGCCGTGTGGTGGGGGAACCGGAAGTTACCAAAGCAACCCCGACCTATTATGTAAATGACGGCCGTATTGTAACTATTGTTGTCCGTGCACCGAGGACAAAAGGGGAATTTCGCATGCTAAAGACTAGGTGGCGGAAATTTTAGAAGGAAGCGGGAGATTTTGCCGCCCGTGGGATCGTTCGTATGTAGTTTCAACTAATTTTGGACAGTGCTAGCGGGAAGGTCATGCGAGACTGTGTACACGGGGCACACGTCAGCAGTTAATAACTCGTATGAAGTCCATCCCAGAGAAAAAGACAATAACTCGGGATGATGCACCGATAACTTGGACGTTCACACGGGCGTGACCAATCGTATGGGTGTGGAGGCGCATTCACAAAAAAATGGATCAAACGCTCAGCCTATGTATTTCTCGTGTAAATATATAATTTAGTGCCATTGGTTATTTATTTTAAACATAATGCATTGACATGTTAATTTTAATATAGATGCACAAAAAGAAATGGATATTGTAGTCCGCTAATTAAAAGTTTTACCTCATATGATTACATGGCCTCCATTTCATAAATTGCGTACCCGTTGAATTCATATATGAATATTACATATATTACTTCATAATAGAACATTAAATCATCCAAGACTAATGAATTTGAATGCAAAACTAACAATGGTGCATGTACATGATAACTAGAGTGGTTGTTTGATGAAACATCACTATAACTCGAGTCCTGGAACCATATGAATACATACAATGGGATTCCAGCAGAGCACCTTTTGTTTTGAGATTTTGCTCACACACACACACACACACACACACACAGACGGAGACAGTGTTTCTCTCTTTATTTTTTCTGGCACTTGCATGCACACCGCTTGTTTATCTCCGTGATGCTTTAAGTATGCCTCGCACACATGCTATCTACCTATCCCTTAATATAGATATGTATCACACAAACTCATTCTCCCTATATCTAAGTGTCACTGCCCCCCCCCCACACACACACTTCCCGACAGCGAAGGAGTAGGGTGACACCTCGATCTTGATACTAATCTATCTACTGGCTTCTCTCTCAAACACACACACACACTTCCCGACACCGAAGGAGTAGGGTGACACCTCGATCTTGGTACTAATCTATCTACTGGCTTCTCTCTCAAACACACACACACACTCGCTAGGTGTGCCTCTGTGCCTACCGCGCGCACACTATCGATATGTCTTTCTCTCCGTCGCCCTCCCCACCCCCCAACAATGAAAGCAGAAGGGTGACACCTCGATCTTGATCTTAATCTATCAATTGGCTTCTCTCTCTCTCTCTCTCTCTCACACACACACACACACACACTCGCTAGTTGTGTCCCCATGCCTTGCTCACACACACTCGATACATCTTTCTCTCCGTAGCCCCCCTCGATATGTAGATTTCTCGCGCGTGCGCAGCTGTAGTGACAATGACGCTAAACCGAGTGTGCCTTGTTTTTACCGGCCTCATGTGATAATTTACACCCTATTTTCTGTTAATTAACAAGGCAACCTTTTCTTTGTTACTACTAGTGAATTTGAGATCATTCGGGGCAGACATAAAATATATCACTTCAACCCAATTATCGCAGTAACTATTTAAAAAGAAACTAGCAAGATGCCCATGCATTGCACGGAACATCAAGATGCATTTGTATGAGTAGTTCATCTTGTGGGAGAAAAGGATGAACGAGGGAAGGCCTTATTTACAAATGTGGAGAGGGGTGTGGGTATCTTTTTTGCAAAATTGCCATAGTTTCCTTCCTATCCGTCAGATATAAATCGGACGGCCTATATTGCAGGATGGCAGGCACACCATCATCACCAACTCTGTTTTTTATAAGAGTTAAGAGTATAGACAGCAGAGATATATCTCTTCCATCGTCCACAACAAATATCTGGTGTACTGGTTAGCGCCGGATGCTCGCAACGCGAAGACCTGAGTTTGAATTCTATCTTGAACTTTAGATTTTTATTTTTTAATATATACTTCTTTCGCTATTGTACTGACAGTGGAACCCACAGAGTACTTAGAATACAAGATTAAGGGTGGATTTGTTTCTTTTTAACTTTACACTGTACATCCAATTAACTTTTTATAGAGGGACAATCATACACGCAATTAACTCAAATGGATTGGATGTGACTCTATTATTTCCAGCATAAGAGCACCTCCAACGGCAACCGGCAAATTTCCTCCCGCTTCCTTCCGCTGAGGAAGACATCCAACGCCAGCGGCATACATTTTCACAACTCTAACCAACCAGAGGAAATTCGTGCAAACACGGACTGATTTCATATAAGCATGAAGGATTTCGTATAAAAAAGCCGGATCTTCATATAAACATGATGAATTTCATTACATTTACATGAACTAAGCGGTGCTAATCCGGCTCTCGTGGTATAATTAATACCTAATCTAAATGGCCGCACGCGGATCCCTTTGTCTTCCTCATGTCCGGCAGACACTTGCGGGGTCGACAAAGGTCCTCGGAAGAGACGAAGCAGCAAAGAAACCACCTGTATACGTAGTTGTCACCTCGGCGGTGGCCTTCATGGGACCCAAGCGGCGGTGGCCTCCCGTGTTCTACTTCTCCTCGATGATGGCGGCGGACACAGAGAAGCTGGCCACCGACTCGTTGCTCTCCGCGCACCCGGCTTCTGTCTCTGCCTGCATGGCGCTGCCGCAGGCACGGGAGGCGCGGCCACAGACACGGGAGGCGCGACCACCGCAGACACGGGAGGCACGGTGGCAGACACTGTTGGCGCGGTACGACGCGGCAGCGACGACGCCCGTGCCGCCGTGCCGGCGTGGAGCAACTCGCCACTCCTCATCGAGCTGAGCTGGAGCGGCGAGTTGCTGAACCACGTGCCGACTTGGGGAGGCAACTGGCTCCATTGCACCAGGCGAGGTACGTGAAGCACCGAGCGGCCTCACTCGTATCCGGAGGGCTCGGCGGGCCACCCATGCGGGTAGTATGCCAGAGAACGTCTCCTTGGAAGCCATCGGAAGAGTGGAGAAAATGGTGAAGGAGGAGATGGGGGAGCGGCGGAGGGGTGCGATTCTTGCCCGCTGTCTGGCCTTGTTTAAATAGAGGGCGGACGGTAGGAGCTTGGCCGGCGTCTGGCCTCATCTAAACTAAGGGCGGACGGGAGGAGCTTGGACGGAGTTGCGTTTAATTCCGGCCCGCTCATGAACAAACATGTGGCCGGAGTAGGTTTCTTGGTTTGCATGCGGGTTTAACGGAGGCGTTTGATGGAGGCGAGGAGGCGTGTTCAGCTGGGTGTGCAGCGGGCGGTGCAGTACTATTCGATTTGACAGCTACTACTAGTAAAGCAGGATGGTAAAAATATATTGAGTAAACCAGGACAGTTCCTGATACGGCTTTAATGCAGACGAGGGAGAGGGTAGCGGTTCCTGAAATGTTGAACAACTAATGATGCATCCTCCTTTAATTAGCATGCTGAGGGAAGTAATAATGGGAGGAGGACGGGGAAAAGAGGCAGCACGATGTGAATGCAGCGCAGTTTGCACTCATATAAAGGCGCCCCTCCATTCCAATGCATCTACCACATCGTACACACATAAGCACCTACACTAAGCACAAAAGTGCTCACTCCAGACCCATGGCGGCGATGCGCGCGAGCGGCCAGCGGCTGTGTCAGATGGTCCATGACACCGGCCTGTGGCATGGCACCGAGGATCGTCTCCAGAGGGTGTTGGCAACCGGTTGGTTCATGGCCATCATCGACACCAGCTATGACTCTCAGTTGGACAAGATGATCGTTGCCACCATCAACAAGTTCACAGTCGTCAAGAAGCTCCCGGACGACATCGCTGTACTACTCCAGCCCGCGCGCCCGGGCTCCTCATTGCCTGCCACCCTAATCGGCCTCGATGGCGAGAACCTCTTTCAAGCATTGGTGGCCCTGCGACTACCCGCCGACGCAACGAAGAATGTCCACCTGGAGGTTGCGCTCGCCGCGAGGCGCCTCGCCCTGCAAGAATTCGTCGACCTACACATCCACGTGTACGAGGAAGTCATGTACATAGGTATCTACAAGGCCGGTGAGGACGCTACGACGTTTGCGTTTGTCAACCGGCTGGAAGCCTTGGACGCCTTTGTTGAGAAGCACCTTGACCTCGCCACAAAAGCCGCCTCTCCTAAGCCGCCGGTCGGTGGCCCGGCGCACTGAGTCGAGGAGGAGGAGGTCGTACGTTGATGGATGCATGTTTCTTCTTACCTCCTGTAACCACCACTGCGATCGCATCATCATGGCCTTAATTCTTATTGTGCTATTGCATTCTCGTTCCAGTCAATAAAGGCATGTGCGATCCCTTTGCTCACATTTGGAGGCAATTATATGCATCACTCTAACTAGTACTCCATCCGTCAATTTATAAGTTGTGCTTACCTTTTCCATCAACTTCGTAATTTACGTTTGATGCTTGACCCGACCTATGAACTACTCCTAAATTCAAAAACCGAGACCAAACTTATAAATTCAAAACTACTCGTGCAGCACGCCTGTCACGTTCGCAAGTTCAAAATGAGAAACTGGAACACATACATGAAGAATGTCCCTTCCCCGTCGCATACCACACTTTTGTTCCGGCCCCCCGGTCAACGCACATTGGCTAGGATTTATATCAGTACAACATGTGGGACCGCATGTGACCAAACTGATGATGCGCCAACCTAGCTACTACCCTGCTTATTATCTGGCGGGAAAAGCCCTGCCCTAGCCTTTCCAATCATTATTTCTATCTATCGATCGTGCCAAGGAGCAGAACCAAATGTTACAATTTATACATGTTTCTCTACTCTTATCTACTCCTATAAAAGACTCAGTTGGTGATGATGGTGTGTCTGCCATCCGTCATTTCTGACCATTAGATCTGCATCTAACGGCTGCGACGTAAGTTGCGGCATTTTTGCAGCAATAGCCCACTTCTCTGCTCCAATTTGCAGAAAACCCGTATTTTCTTGAAAGCAACCACATCCCTCCCTCGCCACATCAAAATAGCCTGAGAAATATATTTTGAGTGAAACGTAATATATTTTTAGTGGTATATGTATATCAAAACAAGAGTGTTTTCTTTCAAGTTTGGGAACAAGTACTATTCTACTTTGGATCCGTTGCAACGCACGGGCACATTGCTAGTAAAAGGAAAAGGCCTGCCGCATTCGCGTCACACCCCCACACGCCCGGGAATCGGGAGTACTCCATGGCCCGTCCGGCACGCCACATAGCTAGGGAAGGCGTGTTGCCTAGCATTTTCACTTCCATGTGGGACCGCAGTTGAGCAAACCGACTATCGGCAAACCGCACCCCACCCGCCGCGTTGGAAAACAGAAACGAGGAGGGGAAGATCTAGCTGTAGCACGGAAGCCAAGAAATTTGGTGTCAGATGGGACTCGTTGATAGAGAAGGAGCACTCCGTACTACTCCTACTACGAAGTTTGTACTACTACTACCACTATACAACTAGGTACGTGCATGGCACATCATCGTAGGAACAAAAAAGGGAAGAACTAGGTACGTACTACTACCACTATACATAATACCGCATATTGGGTTTCTCTAAAGTCAAACTTTGTATACTTTCAACAATTTGTAGGAAAAAGTATTAACATATACACCACCATATATATCATTTGATTCATAATTGCTTTTATTTCCACATCGTGTAAATTTGTTAGTATAAATGTTCATATTGCTTTCACCAAATTCGGTCAAGCTTTATAAAATTTGGCTGCAATCAAAGCTATATATGTGCGGGGTAAATTACAAACGGAGGGAGTGGAATAGATATAGATATAACTATACAAATAAAAAAAATATTAATATAGTCTATAGATATAAATAAGTCTACTACCCTTTTTCTAGGTTAGAACTCGCGTTGTTGTGTACACATTGTTTTGCGTCGCTATAATTTGCATTTGCGGGGTTTGTGTAGGACTACCGCCTTTTGTTCAGTACCAGCAACCCCACCATTATCGTTAATTAATTCATATTGGCAATTACGATTGCATTATCTTAGTTCTAGCCGGTTCTTCGGTTGCTTGGAGGAACTCCATCTCATTATTCAGGTTGATTTTGTGCATACGATAAGATCATCGTCCATTGAAGATTTGTTTAGGAACGATTGTCGATCTGTATCACCGGGTACGATATAGCTGGATCGTCAACGTCAAAATCCACCAAATCGATACTTATCCCCACTCTCATTGAAAGATTGGGTCGCCATCATAAGACTACCACCTAGACAATTCCTTCCCTATAGCATACACATGAGCACGCATCTCATTATTCAGGTCCATGCCTCCCTCTCTCTCTCTCTCAAAACACACACACACCTCTCCACATGATGCGTGTATCTTGGTCTCTCTTCCATCCCATGACAAAAAGGCACACCGCCATTCTCTTCTTCTTGCTACCCCATCTACGTAGTTAGGTCTCCTTGCAACAAACAAGCATTCATCTATCTCTCTACTATCTCTTTCTACCACACATAACCTTCCACCCCTAGCCAGTCGTGATGTCGAGGTCTATCCAGCAATCTCACACGGAAACAAACGATGTCTGTGTGTCCCTTCATCGCACACACACTATCGCTCTCCCATATCCGCAACATCATAACCTTGTCGATCCTGATGTTACACGCACCTCTCTCTCTCTCTCTAACACACAAACGGACACGCACACACCCTCTCTTTCCCTTTCGGACACTCCTCTCTTTACGACACACACAGTCTTTCGAACATGCATATGCCCCTCTCTCATTAGGTATCGCTGCCCCCGCCCCCCTCTTTGTCACACAAATATTCTCTCTATAACTATCTCTCGCAATAATACATGAATAGTCTAAATTGAAACCAACTACAAAAATGAGCTCCGATTACAAAAATCAAATCCACTCCCAAACAAAATATGAAAATAGGGTGAAATCAAGCACACAAATGTTTGTTGCGTGCATGAATGTCAATAATATGGATGTACTAGTCGTACATCCACACAGACCCATTTCACACAAATTACATTAAACCCTTCTCAAAATATGGTGCGCATGTGATGTTTGTTGTACTGCTTCTGCCAGCCTTCCTCCGACACGTTCCAACATATTGTGCTACTTCCGATTCTATTTTTCTCCGTAGACCATGTGAAACCACGAAAAGGTCACGCCCCCGCCCCCACTGGTAATGTAGCTCGAAGCTCCCATACAAACACAACAACCACCGGAGCACGCAGCCATCGACGAAGTGGACGGCGCCACGGCCTAGGAAGAGGACGGAGTCTCCGACATCGCCGAGGTGGACCGCGCCCTCTACGGCCGCGAGTAGCGCATGCTGACTGTCCACACAGAGGACAATGTGATCTAGCGGCTCGCCCTTGTCGGCCACGAGGGCTAGCTGTGCTCCAGCAGCATGCCCTAGTCGGTCACGAGGAGGTGCATCGTGTCCTCGCCGCTCACAATGTGGACGAGCGCATTCTCCAGCAGCATGCCCGCGAGCATCGCATCATCGAGAGCAAGCCCGCGAACATCGGATCGTTGCCGCTCTCGACGTGGATGAGAGCGTGCTCCGGCAGCACGCCCGTGAAAATCGCATCCTCGCCGCTCACAATGTGGATGAGCGCGTTCTCCAGTAGCATGCCCGTGAGCATCACATCATCGCCGCCCGCGAACATCGCATCGTCGCCGCTCTCGACGTGGACGAGCGCGTGCTCTGGTAGCACGCCCGCAAATATCGCATCCTCGCCGCTTAGGCGCACAAGCGTGTGCTCCAACAGCATGACCGCGAGCATGGCATCCTCGCAGTTCACGAGGTGGTTGAGCGCGTGCTCCAGACAGTACCCTAGGAGTCGGGACGCGAGCACTGCACCCCCGGCTATGAGGAGTACTGCATGGTGCCCATCGGGGTTTAGGAAAATCCCGTGACTCCGCCGCTCCCTGGAGGAGCGCGAGCTCCAGTGGGCGCTCGAGGAGTCCCACGCCGATATGCAGGTGGTAGCGGACATGCAAGATTATCCTTCAAGCTCTCATGCTCTTACGAAGACGCCTCCACCGCCCCCATCGTACGTCCTCTGCCTCCGCTCTGGCGGATGTTTGGAGTTTAGTTTTATGGAACATTAATATTTGCATTAATCATACCTCTACCAAACTGTGAAGGATCAAGACTAATACAAAAAACAACCTATGACTAACAGGCATAAATAGATGATGTGGCGGCATTGCATGCTGGAGTATATTGCAATTTTTGGATTGCATGCATGACTAGCTTATGTGGCTTGGTTGCATGGCTAGGAAAGGCTAGAGAAAAATAAATAGATAATGTGTTTAGAGTGCACTCCACTAAATGGGAGCATGTAAATATCTTTAGAGTGCACTCAGTTTTTTTCCAGACTCTTAGGTGCACCAGATGCCGTGCCACGCTACAAAATATTAGAAAAAAATCTGCTCCAATGTTTTAAAAATCTATTATTATCTTGAAACCAGCCACACCCGCCCCTCATCTCATCAAAATGGCCAGAGGAATATGTCTTCAGTGAAGCATAATTTATTTTTACTGATATATGTATATTAAAACTAGAGTGTTTATATTTCAAGTTTGTGAACAAGTATTATTCTACTACTTTGGATCCACTACAACGCACGGGCCGGCACATTGGTAGTAGTAAGAAACAAATTCCAAGTTTGGCACGAGTTTCGTACTATGGGAGCACCACAAGGCCTAGCGCAGGAGTTACATTTCCCTCTCGGGGCCCACGGGACCGAGCTTCAGCGGCTTAGTGCACCTGCCTTTGAGTCAATGACATGTGGACCCTAAATGCGGCTGGCCCACATGTCATTCTCATAAAAGCAGAGGGGCGGTGGGACCGAGAGGGGTGAGGCGCAGGTCGGGGGACGTGTGGTGTCATGGGTTCGAGTGGCGTCATGGGAATCGCGTGTGGCTGTGGTAGAAACTTGATGGTCGCTGCAGTTCACCTGGCCCGCATGTCATGCACACAAAGGCAAAGGAGCGGTGGGACCGAGACGGGTGAGGTGCACGTCGGGGGACATGGTGCCGTCGATTGGAGCGGCGTCGTGGGAATCATGTGTGGTAGTGGTAGAAACGTGATGGTCGCCGTAGTTCAACTTCCATGGACAAGCTGTCATGTCTACTGAGACATGCATTGCATACCGCTCACTGCAAGGAGTAGTAGTAGAGAAAACTAGGCGGATAAATAGTTCATTACAGTCAAGCGGACCTATATCAATGTACACAGAGTACACTTGTTCCAAAGACATGCACACCAACGAAATAGTTCATCTATATCAATGTACACAGAGAGAAAATTTAATTTTTACAAGAGAGGAAATAGTTCATCCATCTATAATGCCCTGCTGCTGATGCAGCTTCTTCTTCTTCTTCTTCTTTTTCTTCTTATTCTTCTTCTCATTTTCTGTGGGAGACGGCTTTGCAACAAGCTCTTTCGACCTTGCAGCTATCTCAAAACTCACACGAGCATCGAGGGCAGCATATTTTATCCGCTCGTAGGTCAAGGGATAATTCTCCCATCCAGATGACCTTAATCCCAGCATCTTGTCACCCTTCTCAAGATTTGTTTCGAGCACAAAATTTGCTACGCCTAACAGCGATGGTGTTTCTTTAAAACAATCGTCTACAGGAGTTCTGGTTTGTAGGTCAGCGATGTTTTTCAAATCAAGGTTGTACGGCGCCAGCTTCTCTTTGTCCCCTTCGATGGCTGCCCCACAGAAGTATATGTCCTCCCGAGACATGAAATCATGGAGCTCACCTGGTATGGAGGGCGTGTGTATGATGTGATACACCAAAACTTCATCTTCGAGGCACAGCTGAAGGACGGTGGCGTGTTGGATCTTCCTAGTGGCACGCTCCGTGTACTCTGCATCGAGACCGACGACCTTCATCTCCACCTTTTGGAGGTAGTTGGATACATTGTTGATCCACTCCCGAACAACCCTTGGGTAGTCGGTGACGGTGGCAACTATGCTCAACGAGCCTTCGACGAGGACATGTTTGACGCTAAAAACCTGCATAGGGATCTCTTTCGCCATTTGGAACCACTGGATCGGAGGGCTATGGTTTGGAGAATTAGATTAAGATGGCTAGTCTAACTGAAGAAGATGATTATTTAAAGGGGCTTCAGAATTACTCAAGGAGGATGTGAATCCAGTGGGGTTTGAATGCAAATGAAGGAGAGGTGAAGAAGCCGAGGAAAATCGGTTCCCGATGGAGAAGTAAATGGGAGAAGTGGCATGCAGGTAGTTGATTAGACGGCTAGGTAGACCAACCTGCAAAACGAAAAGGCTATGCTGGTAGCATACTGAGGAGTGGTCTGTGTCCGTGTACGTGCCCATCCTTCGATCGCTACATGTGCCACTGTTTAGCTGAGGTCACTCTTTCGAATCACCGTGGCGAAACATTTTATGATTCCTTTTTATTTCTGCACCCCTCCTGACAGGTGGGACCTACGCAAAACCCACTTGGGTGGATGAACATATATACAGACATATCCATCTCTTTGCATAAAAAATGTGTCAGCTGGTTCAGATTGATATTGGCGCGTGCCTGCGAGACACAACCTTTTCTGGTTAAGGAATATGCGGTTATCCTAAAAAAGAAAAAGACCTTCTTCGCGCTTCCGCATGCATGAGAATTTGGTTCTGCTCACAATGTGGATGTTACCTGGAGGATGAAGTGAACCCAGAGGCATGCTAGCACGGGAGACCTATTTCCGCTATACAGTACTACTCTGTAGTTACTACTAGTAGTAGTACAAATGTGGTACACTTGATGGTCAAAATAATATTCATCCGGTCCTCACAGTGAAGTGACAAGACCCTGCAACCGAGGTGACACTAGTCCAGGCGGCGTGTTCGGGTTACCAAAGTTAGCCTCACCTTGTGCACTATGCAGTCACTATCACCGCCGTTGTATAGCATGCCTCGCCTCATCTCCCTCTCCCCCCTAGAACCACTCCATCTCCATCTCCGTCTCGCCGAAGATCCTGAGGTCACTCTTCATCATCTCACTGTGCCCCCGCGTACCCTCGCCTCACTCGCTTCCCCCAGTGCCACTATTCCCTTGCTAGCCGCTCCAGCACCGAGAGCCTTCTCCCCCGTAAATCAAGCCCCCAAAAACCCCACCTTCCAAACTCTACCATGGTCGAACGCGAACCGTGCAGCATCCATATGAGCCGCGATTGGAGCAATCTCCCTAGTGACATCCTTGACCTCTGTTATTCGTGTATGGATATGTTGAGCGCCGTCCCGCTGGCTGCATGCTCGAGGGACATGCATGCGGCCATCGTCGAAGCGAGGCCTCAGCTTTTCAAGACACCCTGCTTGCTGCTATCTGGTCTAGCGAGATTTGCTCACCATGATATGGAGGCGTACATGATGCCCCTCGACTTCAATCTGACCTCCATTAGCCGAAACTTCTTTGCAGGTATGTAGTGGGTCGCCGTACATCATTTCCCTCGACTTCCATCCGATCACCATCGCCCGAAACTTCTTGGCAGGTATGTACTGGGTCGGCATGAACTCCCACTGGATGGCTGCCGTTAGAGAAGACAGGAAAAAGTTGGTGCTCGTGAACTTCCACACCTCCCATGAGATTACCCTTCCTCCGTTGGAGTATGTAGGGTTTTACCGTCGCGGTCCAAGTCATCTAGATTATGTCGTCAGTTGGACGCACCTTGTTTTGTAGAAGATTGTAATCTGCCAAGTGCCCACATAATATGAGGATTACGCAGACTTCAAGCTAATTGCCTTGTTCGACCACGGACTCGCCTATCTTTCCGCCGGTGCCATCTTTAGCTGGAGACGACTCACCTCGCAGTGGATCTTCAAAGCTGATACACACTTCTGTGATGCTATTGAACACAATGGCATCATCTACGTGATCGACAAAGCAGATGGCACCACGTATTGCTGGGATGACGCGTGTAAGTTGTTTTCATCTGATTTTAATGATAACGCCATGACACTGTTCGAACTTTTTGTGATGATTGGCATATCCCTATTTGAGCAGAATTTGAGTAGAACTATGGCAATGTATTAGAGACGCCGTAAATTAGCTATATTTGGAATGAGTTAATTCATGCGATTGTGACCATGTCATTACAGCCAATTTGTACCCTTGAATAATCAAACGGTTAGGAAGATATGGATATTCTCCTTACTTTATAGTAATCTATATACTACTAAATATGAGTGTGTATCAATAGCCATGTTAGTTTCCTCATTTTCATGATGTAGAAACATGCATCACGCTGTTGGTTTCATCTGACCATACATTAGGGAAGTAAATGTGCATATGGAGAACTCTATATTTGGAAGTAGTGAAATCATGTAATGCTTACCATGTGTACATACCTATATTCGTCCTTCAGCAATGAATGGCTAGAATAATATCCTCACAAAAAATTTGCCCACAGAACATGAGTATATAACAATGCATGGTCTGTTAGTTTCCTTGAAGAATTTGTTTGTGAGGACAGAACATGATTACATAACATGAATGACATGGTAGTTTCCTATGAAGAATTGATTGCGGATAACATGAGTATAACCATGCATGGCATTTCTATATTTTCAAACCCAGTATGCATTTCCCTGTATTTTCCTCTCAGTTCCAACAGGGGCAGATCAATGATGTTTCTTGCATTATCCTACTCATACTCTGAACAATGCTGATCTTACATTAACAATGCCTGTCCTTTTTGATATGATGCAGTGTGCCTACAGTTACTGCCCTTTGTAATCACACCACCTTTGCCAAAAATAGGGAAGCACAACTAGTTCCTCGCCCGATCAGACAATGGTAAAAGACTGATGATCATTCGCACACATGAGCCGGAAAAGTTATATTGCAAAAACCCCACTGTGTACAAGCACCGTGAAATACGTGAGTATCCGGACAATGGCTGTTACGTCTATAAGTAGGATACCAGCTTGTTGGGGGCCTTCAGGATTTTTGAGTTGGAGGCAGGTAAACAGCCTTGGTTCACACTCTTTGTTTCTCGGACTCAATTATCCGATTAACCAGGAGATCACCGTTGGCAAGGACCTTGATGGTAGAGAGGCTCTATTTGCTAGGGAAAACTGTATCTACACGGCGAGCCCTAGGACTTCGGGAGCATACTCCCCTGGTTGTCAACGATACAGCCTGCAGCCAAAAGAAGGTGAGAATGACAAAGGCATCTGGATTAACTTTGATCCTTGGATGTCTCAAGTCCGACAGGCAGTGATGTGGTTCAAGCCTTCAGGTTGATAGGTAGTTGGGCTGTTGCGTCGAAAGGGTGAAGTTCTAGTGTCTCCGAATCACTGGTGGTTGAAGCGGGGCTGCAAATTATGATGGTTTTGGATCATCCCTCTTCGAATGACTTGTTGTCTTTGTTGCTTGTTCTGGATGGGTAGTTCTCTCTTTTGTTATGCATACTCCTTGTCATTTGGTCATCCTCGTCTATGTCACTCTTACTATGTAATAGTTGCCTCTATTTAGAATGTCATTCTCGTCTGGATCATGAGAGTCTGAGCGCTGCAGATGGGTGCGTTTTGGTGGTGTAGCAAGACTTCTTATGAACTATCATGGCTTGCTGTTTATGTCAGTTTTAGTCACTAGTCAGTGTTTGAATCTTGTATATATCATTGGTTTGAACTATTTATTGTCTCGAACTGCTGGTGGGCTAAATGAGGGCATCACCATTCTCCAGAGTTCAGAGTATATCTCCTTTTTTTCAAGTTATAATTTGAGCTCAGTGTCTTTTCGATGATGTACACTTGTTTGGGCCAGTGAGGTGTCGTTGAATATGGGCCGAGTAGTAACACAATGCCAAACAGGTCAATTATGACTCTGAGGCCGGGCGCTCAAAAAAAGAAAGAAAAAGGACTCTTAGGCTGACATGTGGGCGCCACTGGTGTTTTCGTGCGCTTGCGCACCGAGAGCATATTGGCGCGTGTTCAAAATTCATGCTACCTTTTCATCCCCAATCTCCCGCCCCTCCCCCACCTCTGGAATCTCGATTCCTACTCCAGTTCCCCCAAGTCACTCTCCTGTACTCCCTGTACTCAAGCGCACTATCATGTCGCCGATCAACACGGATCTCCGAGCTGGAGATCCTGAGGTCCGTCCTGCCTTCGGGCGCTACGTGCTGTCGCTCAACAGTGGCATGGCGGCGCTTGACGACCAGTTTGCCGGCAAAGTTCTGATGGTAACCATCAATGGCGACCGGCCTCCCGTCTCACCGGACGACCTTGTCAAAGCTCTTGGCATTGCGCACGGCATCCAAATAAGTGACTTGCTCATCGAAGTCTGTCCGCCATCGGCTGATTTCTTCATCAGGTTCCGGACAACTTTCGACTGCAGTCATGTGTTTGAATCTTCCCGGTGTTTGTTCTACGATGGCGTGCTGGTGAGCTTTGATCGGTGGCACCCAGGATGAGGCTCAGTGCCCTCTGAGCTTGAGTTTTTAACAAAGCTTACCTTCCACGGCATGCCTCGACGTACTTGGAACAGCGAGTCCATGAATGAGCTTATCAACGACCTAGGAGGTGAGCTCGTAAGTATGTTTGTTCCTCCAGATAGCAGGGCTCTGACGGTTATGGCATGGATGAAGAAGCCGTCCACCATACCGAAGGTGATTGGTGTTGAGATACCGGTGCAGGAACCGGGGTTGTACTATTCATCGCCACCAAGGCCGCCGCGGACCACGTTAGGGATGTACCTGTATCGAGTGTTCGTGCATGTAGAAGAAGTGGTTAATCCATCAATCGAAGTCCTGCCACCGCCGCTGGTGCCAGGTTCCGTCGACGACGTCCATTACAGGAGTTAACGTCAGACTTTCCCCGTGTTGCTCGGAACGATGGATGGCACAGGGCCTACTTCATCGCGCGGCGGAGGCCACTGCTTCTTTGGGAGAAGAGGCAGGGCTGGCTGCCTGGATGTGCTCTAATTTGAGGTAACAACTGAATCTTCTCAGATACTAGTTAAATCCAAGCTATCGGTGTGAAGCACTGATGTGCTAGTACATTTGATTGTGACCTGTTCTATTTTTCTACCTGAACTTTTTTTAGAAAGGGGTGTACGTCAACTTAATGTGGTAGCAGAACATATTGTGTTGTCTGTCTGTTTTCTTTGCACAACATTTAAGATATTTCCCCGTCATTGATAAAGACGATGAACGGTTATGTACGAGTTTGTTGGTTTCAACATAGCCCTACCCGTAGCAATCCACTGCTTCCACCCTGATTGTGCCGCCTGCGTGAAATTTTTGTATGCAAGTTCAGTGTGCTATGATGTTCTATATGATTGTGTCAACTATATAAGTTTTTACTGAGCATCAGCAATGCATATGGCTGAAAGATGTATTTACGAGCATCGACCGATGGGTCTCTCTCTCTCTCTCTCTCTCTCTCTCACACACACACACACAAGTGGCACCGTTGAATTATTTCGTCGCTCGTGATAGCTTTTAATTAGGTTCCACTGTACTCTAACTTTTTTCTTAAGTTATTAATTGAGCTCAGTGACTTCAAAAAGTTGTACAGAAGCCTTGTTTGGGCCTTTTCAGGCGTCATTGAATCTGGGCTGAGTACTACACAGCCCTTTTTCGTTGAACATCAGCAATGCAATTGGGCCGACAGTTGTACACAATATCCTAAAATAAGCGCAGCCTAGCCTATGTTTCTTTTAATAAAATGCACAACTCAGTTCATTTTTTATATATAAGATTACCAAGCCCAAATTAATTTTTTAATAATATTCCTATCTCAATATTATTTTTTATACGAAATGCTCAGTACAGACCATCATTGTTTTTTCACCCATCCCAGAAAATGGGTCCATTTCTATTAAAATCAAAAGGCTTGTAAATTATCGGAAATGATAAATGGTTGCATGTACGCAATATTATTTTTCACCCAGACCAGTAAATAGGTGTATTCGAATAAATAATCAAATGCGCTTTAAATTATCATAAATAGTAAATCGGTGATTATTATTTATACCCAGCCCAGGAAATAGATTATTTTTTGAGTCAAAGCCCAGGAAATAGATGTATTGGCAAACAAAATGAAATGGGCTGTAAAACCTAAATAAATGGGCTGCATTCCGCCACAGCTTTCAAAGCTGACTTTTTTGGCCCACTAGACGAAGCCTGCGCAAGGTGTTGTCCATTTAGTGCACAAAATGATTTAATGGTCTAAAACAAAAAGTCAAAAAATTATTCTGACCTATGTAGTTGTTGGATTGACATCCAACGGCGATCCTGCTTCTTCAATCTCTGATCTAGTTGCTCTTGCTCCAGCCGCCAAAACCATCGCCGGCTGGAGCGCCTGCATCTACCTCCCGTGGCCAGATGTTCATTCTTATTACGCGAAAAAAGTCCCCCCCTGACAGCTGGGACCCATGAGCTACATCTTCGCACGGAAGGAAGTGCCTCCTTATTACGCGCAAGAAAAATGATTCCTCCCCCTGCTAGCTCGGACCCACCTGATTCAGAGGCTGACTGTGGGCCTACTAAGTTGACACGTACGTAGGGCTTTGTTAACCTAGTCAACAAACAATTCTAGCAGCAATGACCGTTGGATTAACATCCAACGACCGCGCTGGTTCTTCAATCTCTGATCTTCTTGCTCCAGCCGCCGAAACCAGCGCCGGCTGGACCGCCTGTTACTGCCTCCCGTGGCCGGCTGTGCTGCCACCGCTGGCCATGACATCCCTCTACTCACCCACACCTCCTGTTATTCTCCGGCGACGGCAGCCTCACACCGCAGCCGAAGCAGTCAACCCTCATATTCCCCCCGCGTGGGCATCCACTGCCGCGTCTTCCCTGGCTCTGCGTCGTTCCCTTCCTAGGCTTCGCCATCGTCCACCGCCTTGGTGCTCTCGGCGCGTCGTGATCAATGTTGTCAACGAACGACAGCCGTCGGAAGACGACCGTACGCAGTGAGGCTGACAGCTGGACCCACCACCTACATCTTCGCACGCAAGGAAGTGCCTCCTTATTACGCGCAAAAAAATGATTCCTCCCCCTAACAGCTGGGACCCACCACATATATCTTCGCACGCAAGGGAGTGCCTCCTTATCCTCCCTGGCGGCTGGGACCCACCCGATCGAACCGTACATAGGGTTGTCTGTCTGGTCGCGAACATGTACGTACATACTGGTCGATCGGTCTCTCTGCAACGATGAACCGTGGCCGAGCAAGCAGCGGCACGTGTAGTAGTAGAGCCCCTGACGTAGCAGTTCAGGCAGTCCCTTCTAAACTGTGTACACGTACGTACAACCAGATGCCAAAAAATACGGCCACGTACATACATACGGGCGGGGTCTCGAACGCCTACTCGTGCATACATACAGCCAGGGCTCGTGTACATGGAGAGGCAGCGGATGGCAGCAATGACGTCGTGTTCATGGGGAGCCAACCGGCTTGGACAGAACAGCCGAAACAAGGTCTGGCGTACCGCACAATGGAGGAAACGGCCTTCTGTGCGACCGCGTATGGTCGAAACGGGGTCCTGTTCATCAGGAAGGGTCTAGCGTACCGCAAAATGGAGGAAACGGCCTTCTGTTCGAGTGTCTACGGTCGAAACGGAGTGCTGTTGATCGGGAGGGGTGTGGCGTACCGCAAAACGGAGGAAAGGGACTTGTGTTGGAGCGCCTACGGTCGAAACGGGGTCCTATTCATCGAGAGGGGTGTGGCGTACCGCAAAACGGGATTCCACGGGATATTGTTCATCCACCGTCTACTGCCTCGCTCCAGCCTCCACGGGCTACTGTTCAACCATCGTCGACTTCCTCCAGCCTCCACCTGCTATTGTTCATCCACTGTTGACTTCCTCCAGCATCCACCAGCCACTGTTCATCCACGAGCTACTGTTCATCCAGCCTCCACTGGCTACTGTTCAACCAGCCCTCCACGGGGTCCTGTTCATCAACCCCAACCGGCTTGGGTGTGTGGCGGCCTCCTCGATCGGGGTCCTGTTCATCTAGCGGCAACGGCCTCTACTACCACGGGGTCCTGTTCATCCTACCCCCACCGGGAACTGTTCATCCAACCCCAACAACGGTCACTGTTCATCAAGAGGAAGCAGCAGGTTCCATCGGCTTCTGTTAGCAGCAGTAGCGAAGGAATCGCTCGGGTTCATTTAACAGCCAAGGGATCGATCGCTCGGGTTCAGTAACGTAGCTAGCACAATCGCTCGGGTTCAGTAAGCGAACGCCTCGCTCGGGTTCAGTTAGAGCCCAACGCCTAACACACACGCGCGTACGTGTACGAGAGAAACGCGCAAATCTCTATGCATCGCTCGGCCCCGACCACCCACCGTAACTGGGAACTCCCCGATATTTTCCTCACCCTCTCTTCTACCACGATTTTTTCCATCATGGACGGCCCAAACAAGTTCATGCAGGTGCATCCCCGGCCCGCCCAGGACGAAAAGCCCATTTTCTGTCATGATTTTTTGGAATAGAAGTAGGAGCCCACCACATCAATGATGATACATGCTTTTGTCACAATTATCGTCATAGAAGTGTCATAAGCATGACATAATTTTTTTCATTCGGCCCAAAATGTCACGGATGTGTTATTTTTTTGTAGTGAAGCGCCGAAGCCGAGCGGCATTCCATGGGTTCGGCTCAGGGCGACTATTTGATGGGCTGTGGAGGCGATATGCCCCACCTATGAGCACTTCGTCTATGATGAAGGGGCCTTCCCATTTGGGTGACAGCTTATCTTTCCGCTTCTCTGGAAGCCGGAGGACGAGTTCTCCCATGTTGTATGTTTTTGCCCGAACCTCCCGATTTTGGTAGCGCCGTGCTTGCTATTGATAAAATGCGGAGCGCGCACATGCAATGTCACGTTCTCCTTTCAGGGCGTCCAAGTCATCCTGTTGATCTAGCTTGGCCTCCTTCTCTTCATACATATGTACTCTGGGTGCGTCATGGATTAAATCACATGGGAGGACTACTTCGGCACCGTACACCATGAAGAATGGGGTGTATCCTGTTGACCGATTAGGGGTAGTGTGCAGCCCCCATAGCACAGAGTCCAACTCCTCTACCCAGTGATGATCTTATTCCTAGAGTGAGAGGATTAAACGGGGTTTTATGCTGCTCATAATTAATCCGTTTGCCCGCTCTACCTGCCCATTAGTTTGTGGGTGGTATACTGAGGCGTAATCAAGCTTTATGCCCATCTTAGCACACCAATCTTTAACCTCCTGGGCTGTAAAATTAGACCCATTATCGGTGATTATGCTGTGGGGAACACCATAACGGTGTACGACGCTGGATATGAAGTCCACTACTGGTCCGGATTCTGCAGAGGTTACCGGTTTTGCTTCAGTCCATTTATTGAATTTATCCACCATAACTAGGAGGTATTTCTTGTTCTTGGTCCCCCTTTGAGAGGTCCGACCATGTCAAGCCCCCAGACGATGAATGGCCAGGTTATGGGTATAGTCTGGAGAGCTGTGGGAGGCATATGGCTTTGATTCGCAAAGAGCTAGCACCCAACGCAATGTTTGACTAGGGTACGTGCGTCCGCGCGGGCTATGGGCCAGAAGAACCCTGCTCTGAAGGCCTTGCTGACCAGGGCCTAAGCTGCTGCGTGGTGGCCACCCATGCCGACATGTATTTCAGCAAGAAGTTGCTGCCCTTCCTCTTCGGAGATGCATCTCTGCAGGACCCCGGTAGTGCTCTTTTTATAGAGCTCGCCCTCGTGGAGCTTGTATGCTTTAGAGCGCCGGATAATGTGATGTGCCTCTGTCTGGTCATCAGGGAGTTCCTGCCATGGGAGGTAGGCAAGTAACGGTTCGGTCCAAGGGGCGATTATGGCCATAATATCGTGGGCCGAGGATGTTTCTTCAAGCGTAGAGCCTACGATGATATGGTCATCTAGTTTGCTTTCTGGTGGGGCGTTCCGGGTGGACTCATTGATTGAGTCATTATTATCCCGACCCTGTCATACGACGGATGGCTTAAAGAGCATTTTGAAAAAGGTATTTGTAGGTATTGGGTCACGCTTGGTGCCCATGCGGGCAAGAACGTCCGCTGCCTGGTTGCTGTCTCTAGAGACATGATGAAATTCTAGGCCCTCGAATCGGGCTGACATCTTGAGGATGGCGTTTCTATATGCCGTCATTTTTGGATCTTTGGCATCAAATTTGCCATCGACTTGGGAGATGGCGAGGTTTGAATCTCCTCGTACCTCTAGCCGCCGAACACCCATTGACGTAGCCATCCGAAGACCGTGCAATAGTGCCTCGTATTCGGTTGTGTTATTTGAGTCCGTGTACATGATTTGTAAGGTGTACTGGATAGTATCTCCTGTGGGGGATAGTAGGATTACCCCAGCCCCCAGTCTGGCTAGCATTTTAGAGCCGTCGAAGTACATGGTCCAGTGTGCATATGTATTGTATTCCCTAGAGATTTCGCCTTCGGTCCATTTGGATAGAAAGTCGGCCAGCACCTGAGATTTAATGGCTCGGCGTGGTTTATATACGATCTCGAAGGGAAGGAGCTCTATGGCCCATTTGGCAATGCGGCCCATGGCATCCCTGTTGTTGATTATATCATTGAGGGATACCTCGGATACCACTGTCACCGAACACTCTTGAAAGTAGTGTCGCAGCTTCCGGGATGCCATAAAGACCGTATATGATATCTTTTGGTAGTGAGGGTACCGGGACTTGCATGGTGTGAGGACCTCTAACAAATAGTAGACTGGTTTTTGGACCTGGAATTTGTGTCCCTTTGATTCCCGTTCTACGACGAGCACCGCACTCACCACCTGATTGGTGGCTGAGATGTATAGCAGCATAGGTTCACCTATACCTGGTGTGGCCAGGATGGGTTTGCTTGCCAAGAGTGCTTTGATTTCTTCTAGTGCAGCTGTCGCCTTGTTGGTCCACTCAAAGTTTTTTGTTTTCTTAAGTAGCCTGTAGAGAGGTAGTGCTTTTTCACCTAGGCGGGAGATGAAACGACTTAGAGCTGCCATGCAACCTGCCAGTTTCTGGATGTGTTTGAGCTCTGTTGGTACTGCAAGCTGGGACAGGGCCTTGATTTTGGCCGGATTGGCCTCAATTCCTCTATGGGGGACAATAAATCCGAGCAGTTTGCCGGCGGGGACTCCGAAGACACATTTGTCCGGGTTGAGGCATATGTTATAGGCCCGTAGGTTTTTGAAGGTCAAGCGGAGATCATCCACAAGTTGATCGAATTTTTTGGTTTTAATGACCACGTCGTCTACGTATGCCTCAACCGTTTTGCCGATCTGGTTTTCCAGGCACATTTGAATCATGCGTTGGTATGTGCCTCCTGCGTTCTTTAACTCAAAAGGCATCGTGTTGAAGCAGAATGGCCCGTAGGGGGTGATGAACGCGGTTGCATCTTGGTCGGACTCCTTCATCTTTATTTGATGATATCCGGAGTATGCGTCGAGAAAGCATAGTGAGTCATGTCCGGCAGTTGCGTCGATGATCTGGTCTATGCGAGGTAAAGGGAAGGGATCCTTTGCGCAGGCTTTGTTTAGGTCCTTGAAGTCGACCCAGAGCCGCCATGACTTGTCCTTCTTGGGTACCATGACCAGATTTACCAGCCAATCCGGATGTTTTATTTCACGGATGAATCCGGCCTCCAGTAGTTTTGCCAATTCTTCGCCCATGGCTTGTCGTCTGGGTTCGGAGAATCGATGTAGCGTCTGTTTAACTGGTTTGAAGCCTTTGACAATGTTCAGGCTGTGCTCCGCCAGCCTCCGTGGGATGCCTGGCATATCCAAAGGGTGCTAGGCGAATATGTCCCAGTTTTCACGTAAAAATGCGCGCAACGCTTTATCCACCGCTGGGTCCAGTTGTGCTCCGATGGACGCCGTTATATTCGGGTCTGTCGGGTGTACCTGGAATTTTATTATCTCGTCGGCTGGTTTGGAAGACATGGATTTTGGCCTTTTACTAAGAACCATGTCATCCCTGTTGACTGTAGTGCAGAGCGTTGTTAGTTCTTCGGCTGCTAGGGCCTCGGATAGTGCTGCAAGGGCAAGCAAGGCAGTCTTATTTTCGGCTCGAAGGGCTGTGTTTGGATCGCTGGCGAGTGAGATCACGCCATTAGGCCCTGGCATCTTAAGCTTCATATATCCATAATGTGGTACGGCTCGGAATCGTGCGAATGCCTCGCGTCCTAGAAGGGCATGGTATCCTCTGTGGAAGGGCATGACGTGGAATAGCAAGGGTTCAGATCTGTAGTTGTCGGGAGTTCCGAACACTACGTCGAAGGTTATGCGTTCGGAGCAACGCGCCTCATTTCCGGGTATAATTCCGCGGAATGTGGTGTGGCTATGCTCGATACGAGATCTGTTGAGCGGCATTTTGTCAAGTGTGTCCTCGTAAATGAGGTTCAGGCCGCTGCCCCCGTCCATCAATACTTTAGTTAGCCTGAAACCATCGATTAGGGGGGTCAAGGACTAGCGCGGCGGGCGTGTGGGTAAGGCGGGACCTTGGCTCATCCTTCTGATGGAAGGTGATAGGCGTGTCCGCCCATGGCTGTGGGGCCGTCAACTGGTAGACTTGGCCGAGCTCTCGAAGAGCCTTTTTCCGTTGGTTGTTTGAGGAGAAGGTCTCGTATACTATCAGGACGTCTTCGTGAGGCAGCGTTGTTGACCGTCTATCAGGGGGTGTGAGACCAAGTATGTTTTCACCGCTTTTGGCCACCTACCTTACCACCCAACAAGCTTGAAGCCTATGAGTCGGATTTGCATTAAGCAGGGCCGAGTGTATAGGGCATGGTTTATCCAGCAATTCGTCCAGAACCGTTCTAGGTTTATTTCTTCTTTCGAGGGCTCGTGTTCGGGCGAACCTCTCGTGTACGCCTGCTTTGCTTGGGTTTTCTTGGGCCTCGGGGCAGGGACTAGCTCCCTGTGCATCTATTGTAACCTCCAGGTGCTTTCCATGGTGCAATATTTGCGTACCATGTTCGATAATTCGACAAAGTTTTGCACGCGGCGGCGAGCGAGGGCATTTAGGATTCCTGTGTCCCGGCAATTGAGTTGGAAGGCTTCGATTATTTCCTCATCACGGCAGTCGATTATCTTGTTTTTTACCAGGAGAAATCTGGCCTAGTAATGATGGACCGTTTCTTCGGGCTGTTGCTTGACGTATAGCAGGTCCCATACGTCCGGTCTTCCCGCATTCGGACAATATTCGGCATGGGAGGTGGGTGGGAAATTTTCGGGCGGTCCCGTCTTCTGTGAGTCCGGGGCGTCGGCAGTGGCGAGCCGTGCCTGGGATGCATCCGAATCTAATAGCGCACTGTTCGGGTGAATGCCTGCATGTGGTTGGGTCGACTCAGGATCAGATCCCGCATCACAGGCCGAGCCCGAACTTTCATCTTGACGGGTGTCTGTATCCGGGCTAGAGACCCAGGTGTATACTATCATGAGCTTCGGAGATCGTGATCCCTCCGTCCTTTGTTTGATGGTAGCGAAGAGGTGAGTCATGGGCGGGGTGTGGATCTCTCTGTCGTCGGGTTTAAGCCCGATCTGGTTGTAGGCCGTAGGTCTACGGACGGCAATTCCCATAGCTAGGAATCGGTCCACCAGGTCGTCCGCCGCAAAGGCTCCCGTCGAGTGTATGCCCCTTGGATGTTCGGCGAGGCATCCTCCGGACACTTGGACGGGATCCGGCTTTAGGGCCAGGTCCCGGGTTGCGTTGGCTCCCTCCATGTCTACCGAACCCAAAGTCAAGGCGTCAGGCTCAGCGGGTTTTTCGGAAGCAGGGTTTCGCCGAGGGCTGGTGCCGGATTCTAAGTTCTGGTGTTCGGCTTCGTAATTGGCGGTGAGATTTTCAACTGGGTTCAAATTATCGGTGAGATCGGCGTGAAAAGTGATGCTGCCGAATGAGAAGGTCTGGCCAGGGACGAAGGTGTCCTCGGCGTCAGTGTGGTTTCTTACGGATGGTTGAGCCCTTGATCCTTTTGGTGATCCGACAGCGGAACTCTCAATGAAAGCACCAACGTCGGTGTCAAAACCGGCGGATCTCGGGTAGGGGGTCCCGAGCTGTGGATCTAGGATCAATGGGGAACAAGGGATGATGAACACAGTGTTTACCCAGGTTCGGGCACTCTTGAAGAGGTAAAACCCTACATCCTGCTTGATTGTATTTGACTACGATATGGTTACAGAGTGGATCTACCTCGAGATGAGATGAGCTAAACCCTAAGGCGATGAGGTGATGAATGTAGCTCTAGCCCTAAAGACTAAAGCCCTCTGGTTTATATAGGCACCGGTAGGGTTAGGGTTACATGCGATCGGTTACAAATAAAGGAAGATCCTGCCTAATCTTGGCTTGGATGGCACACCACGAATTCAAAGATTCCTTATCCGGCCACAGGCCCACACTCTAGCTTGGCCCTATAGTGGCACATATGTAATGGGTCAACGGCCCGGGGACCCCTTAGTCCAGGACTCCCTCACCCCCCATGATAGCTGGGACCCACGAGCTACATCTTCGCACGGAAGGAAGTGCCTCCTTATTACGCACAAGAAAAATGATTCCTCCCCTACTAGCTCGGACCCACCTGATTCGGAGGCTGACTTGTGGGCCTACTAAGTTGACACGTACGCAGGGCTTTGTTAACCTAGTCAACAAACGATTCTAGCAGTAGTGACCGTTGGATTAACATCCAACGGCCGCGTTGCTTCTTCAATCTCTGATCTTCTTGCTCCAGCCGCCGAAACCAGCACCGGCTGGACCTCCTGCTACTGCTTCCCGTGGCCGGCTGTGCTGCCACCGCTGGCCATGCCATTCCTCTACTCACTCACACCTCCTGTTATTCTCCGGCGACGGCAGCCTCACACCACAGCCGAAGTATTCAACCCTCGTAATCCCCTCCGCATGGGCATCCGCTGCCGCATCTTCCCCGGCTCCGCATTATTCCTGTCCTAGGCCTCGCCGTCGTCCACCGCCTTGGTGCTCTCAGCGCGGCGTGGTCAACATGGTCAACGAATGACAGCCATCGGAAGACGACTGTACACGGTGACGCTGAGAGCTAGACACACCAGCTACATCTTCAGACGCAAGGAAGTGCCTCCATATTACGCGCAAAAAATGATTCCTCCCGCTGACAGTTGGGACCCACCAGCTATATCTTTGCACACAAAGAAGTGCCTCCTTATCCTCCCTGACTACTGGGACCCACACGATCGAAGCGTACGTAGCGTTGTTTGGCTGGTCGCCAACGTGTACGTACATACTGGCCGATCAGTGTCTCTGCAACGATGACCCGTGGCCGAGCAAGCAGCAGCATGTGTAGTAGTAGAGCCCCCGACGTAGCAGTTCAGGCAGTCCAGTCTAAACCGTGTACACGTACGTACAGCCATATGCCAAAAAATACGGCCACATACGTACATACGGGCGGTGTCTCGAACGCCTACTCGCGCATACGTACGGCCAGGGCTCATGTACATGGAAAGGCAGCGGACGGCAGCAACGGCGTCCTGTTAATCGGCAGCCAACTGGCTGGGTCGGAATGGAGAAACTGCACCGTGTTCATCGGGAGGCAACGGAATGCATCGTGTTCATCGGGAACCAACTGGCTTGGACGGAACAGCCGAAACGAGGCCTGGCGTACCGCAGAACGGAGGAAAGGGACTTGTGTTCGAGCTCCTATGGTCGAAACGGGGTGCTATTGATCGGGAGGGGTGTGGCGTACCGCAAAACAGAGGAAACGGCCTTGTGTTGGAGCGCCTACGGTCGAAATGGTGTCCTCTTCATCGGGAGGGGTGTGGCGTACCGCAAAATGGGACTCCACGGGCGACTGTTCATCCACCATCTACTGCCTCGCTCCAGCCTCCACGGGCTACTGTTCATCCACCATCGACTTCCTCCAGCCTCCACGGGCTACTGTTCATCCACCGTTGACTTCCTCCAGCCTCCACCTGCTACTGTTCATCCACCGTCGACTTCCTCCTGCCTCCACTAGCTAATGTTCATCCATGAACGACTATTCATCCAGCCTCCACCGGCTACTGTTCAACCAACCCTCCATGTGGTCCTGTTCATCCAGCCTCCACCAGCTACTATTCAACCAGCCGTACACGACCGGGGTCCTATTCATCCACACCCAACCGGCTCGGGTGTGTGGTGGCCTCCTCGATCGCGGTCCTGTTCATCTAGCGGCAACGGCCTATACTACCACGGGGGTCCTGTTCATCTAACCCCCACCGGGAATTGTTCATCAACCCCCAACAATTGTCACTGTACATCAAGAGGCAGCTGGTTCGATCGGCTTCAGTTAGCAGCAGTAGGGAAGGAATCGCTCGGGATCAGTTAACAGCCAAGGGATCGATCGCTCGGGTTCAGTAACATAGCCAGTGCAATCGATCGGGTTCAGTAAGCGAATGCCTCGCTCGGGTTCAGTTAGAGCCCAACGCCTCGCACGCATGCGCGTACGTGTACGAGAGAAACGCGCAAACCTCTGTGCATCACTCGGCCCTGACCACCCACCGTAACCAGGAACTGCCTGATATTTTCCTCGCCCTCGCTTCTACCACGATTTTTTTCGTCATGGACGGCCCAAAGAATGTCATGCAGGTGCGTCCTCGGCCCGCCCAGGATGAAAAGCCCACTTTCTGCCATGATTTTTTGTTATAGAAGTAGGAGCCCACCACATCTATGATGATACGTGGTTTTGTCACAATTATCGTCATAGAAGTGTCATAAGCATGACAGAAAAAAATTCGTTCGGCCCAAAATGTCACGGATGTGTCTTTTTTTTAAGTGTCGCTCCACACATAATCCGCACAATAATTCACCCAGCTAGCCTCCTTGAGCACATTGACTAATGACCAATATTCTGGTGCTGTGCTCAGACGACTATGGAGGAGAAAAAATTGTCTATACTCCATGGAGTACACTACAATTTCCCAAAAAATATGAGAGGAGGTGTCCGGCTACCTTGCAGAGCAGCAGCGATGGTGCTCCTGCGCGAGGCGATGGAGGCCGGCGACCTTCGACGATGAATGGTGACCTTCATATGACACGACACCATTGAGAGGAGTGGGATCGGGGGAGAAGAGAACTGAGATCTTTCAAGGTTAGTCTGTTCCCTTGAGCCAAAGGGTTCTCCGTCTTGGTGTATGTGGACGGCCGGCTGGTGAAGACGACGAGCAGCGGCGGATCTCGCCCAGAACCTTGATCTCGTCTTGATGCTGTTCTAGGGCTACGTGCGTATGGGCCCACACTAGGAATGGGGCGGCTGCTGCGTCCATGGCCCCGACCCGTTCGAGTGACTGGAGGCGGCGGATCTCACCTTGGGGATGTTCCCGTGGATGTCCGACATGGGGTGGCAGCCGCGACTGGGTGGAGGGAGCGACGAGAGTACAAGAGGGAGAAGCAGAGGGGCAGCGTGTTTAGGGGTTACGATAAAAAAAGAACCAGATGGAAGGTGGGCGACGTGAGGGAAAACCAAATCGGGAAGTGGCGGAGGCGAAATTGATCAGAGATTGATCATGATTTATTCCTTTCCATACTAAAGTTACCAAATACTATCGAAAATTGATCTTATTAGTAGATAAAATTGGTTTAAATAGATCATGGCTAAAATCCGGTTTAAATGTGTTGGTGGGATAAGAAACGGTGGGGAATGATTAACCAGAGTGAGGCGAGACTACCAACTCCTCCATTAGGAGTAGAGATTAAATAGATCATGGCTAAAATCTGGTTTAAATGTGTTGGTGGGATAAAAAAATGGTGGGGAATGATTAACCAGAGTGAGGCGAGACTACCAACTCCTCCATTAGGAGTAGAGATACTGGCGAAAAGATCTACCAGAGGGGGCACCACAGAGCCACAATCTCTGGTGGCGCCCCCCTAAGGCGGGCCATCTGAGCTTGTGGGCCCCAAGACCCTCCATTGGCCCTACCTCCAAGACCATAAGTACCGTCTCGCAGAGGAAAAATCAGAGAGAAAGTTGGATGGCGTTTTACGATACGTAGTCGCCGCCACCTCCTATTCTTCATCGGGAGGGCTGATCTGGAGGCCGTTCAGGGCTCCGGAGATGGGGATTCATCATCAACGTCATCATCAACCGTTCTTCATCAACAATTCCATGATGCTCACCACCGGGAGTGAGTAATTCCTTTGTAGGCTTGCTGGACGGTGATTGAGTTGGATGAGTTTTATCATGTAATCGAGTCAATTTGCTAGGGCTTGATCCCTAGTATCCACTATGTTCTGAGATTGATGTTGCTATGACTTTGCTAGGCTTAATGCTTGTCACTAGGGCCTGAGTGCCATGATTTCAGATCTGAACCATTTATGTTTCCGTGAATATGTTTGAGCTCTCAATCCTATCTGCAAGTTATATGCACTTGTTATTGTTCTGATCCATAGACCCCAAGGTGACAATAATTGGGATATTCTCCGGGGATGACTGTAATTCGAGGAGTACATATATTCACTATGTGTTAATGCTTTGTTCCAGTTCTCTATTAAAAGAAGGCCTTAATATCCCTTAGATTTCCTTATGGACCCCACTACCACGGGAGGGTAGGACAAAAGATGTCATGCAAGTCCTTATTATAAGCACGTATGACTATATACGGAATACATGCCTACATTGAATTGATGAATTGGAGCTATTGTGTATCGTTCTAGGTTGTGACTGTTACATGATGAATGTCATCCACACAAATATCCATCGTTGATCCAATGCCTATGATTTGCTCATATTGTCTTTGCTAAGTTAGTACTGTTGGTGTTGTTATTATAATCACTACAAAATTGCTACTGTTGCTGTTACCGATGTTATTGTTACCGTTACCGCTACTATCAAAACTATCATACTATTATGCTACTAAGCACTTTGCTGCAGAGAAATAACTTTCCAGATGCGGTTTTATTGACAACTCAACTTCTAAGGCTTATAAATATTCTTTGGCTCCCCTTTTGTCGAATCAATAAATTGGGTGAAATACTACCCTCGAAGATTGTCGCGATCCCCTATACTTGTGGGTTATCAAGACCTTTTTTGGCGCCGTTGTCGGGGAGCATAACTATATTTATTAAGTTCACTTGGGAGTTGAATATCTGGTTATCTCTATGAAGAATTTGAAATGCGCTAAGACTAAGATCGTACCCTCTAAGACAAGGGGAGGTAAGGAACTACCATCTAGCTCCACACTTGATTCACCTTCTGTTTTAAGTAGGTTTGCAACACCACCACCTGCTATTCATTCTTATATATCGCAAGTAATTGATGATACTACTTCTGCCATAAATGAAACTCGTGATGATGCTAGTACTCTGCTTGATGAAACTGTACCACTAGGTGAATTTCTTGATGAACAAATTGCTAAAGCTAAAGAATTTGAGACTGCTGAAACTGATGAAAATTATGATTCACCTGTTATGCCTAGCTCTCCTACTAGATTTGAAATGCCTAATGTACCTTAGGGTTATGTTATGGATGGCGATATTTCTAGAGATATTTCATGCTTGTAATGATAGATAAGATCTTAAGAAATTTCTGAGTAAGCTGAAAGAAAAGGCTATGATAGAGAGAATGAAATACAAACCTAAATTAGCTACTTCTCCTATCTTTGTTACTGATAACAATTATGAATTCTCTATTGATCCTGAACTTATCACTTTGGTAGAATCCAATCCTTTTCATGGTTATGAATCTAAAAGCTGTTATGGCACATCTTACTAAATTGAACGATATTGCCACCCTATTTACTGATGAGGAAAAATTCATTATTACTATATCCTTAAGTTGTTTCCTTTCTCATTAAAGGGTGATGCTAAAGAATGGTCCAATACTCTTGTTCTTGGTTGTGCACGTAGTCCTCGAGATATGATATATTACTTTACTAAAAATACTTTCCTGCTCATAAAAGACAAGCCGCCTTACAAGAAATATACAACTTTGTGCAAGTTGAGGAAGAGCATCTCCCTCAAGATTGGGGGAGGCTTCTCCAATTACTTAATTCTTTGCGTGACAATCATCTTAAGAAAAATAAAATACTTGATATCTTTTATAATGGACTGACCGATGCTTCTGGGGACTACCTAGATAGTTGTGTTGGATGTGTTTCCAAGGAACAAACTTTTGAACAAGCTCAAGAATTATTGGACAATATATTGAGGAATGCCGATGATTGGACACTTCCTGAACCACCACTTAAACCTACTCCAAAGAAGAGAGGTATTATATTCCTTAGTCCAGAAGATATCGAAGAAACAAAGAAATCTATGAAGGAGAAAGTTATTAAATATGAAGATGTTAAGAATCTACCACCTATTGAGGAAATACATATACTTGATATCCCGACACAGGTAGTAGAGGTAAATTCTCTTTATTGATTTGATGAGGGTGATATTCCATATAATAAACCCCCTAGTCAGTGCTTGGATGAGTTTGATAACTTTATTATAAAGCAGGAAAACTTTAATAGATATGTAAGTGATCAACCGAAACGTAATGCTATCATGATTGAATGCCTAAGTGATTTGATGTTTACAATTTCTAGTGATGTTAAAGTCTTATGTAAACATTCGTCTATGGTTCATACTCAGTTAGAACAAGTTTCTAAGTCACAAAATGATTTGCTTAATGAGATGAACAATCATGCTGTTAGAGTAATAACTAGAGGAGGTAAAATGACTCGGGATCCTCTATATCCTGAAGGTCATCCTAAAAGAATTGAGCAAGATTCTTAGAGAATTAGTAATGATGTACCTAGTTCACCTAGGAAGAAGAAAAATAAAAAGAATAAGGATAGAACTTTGCATGCTTCTAGTGAACCTGTTGTAGACAAACCTTTTGAGAATTCTAATGATGTTTCTATTGCTGATGCTGAGACACAATCTAGTAATGAACATTTGCCTAGTGATAATGATAATGATGATGCTAATGATGGTCATATTGATACTCAACCAGACAATAATAAAGAATCTAGTAATGACATGGAAATAGAACCTGCAGTTGAGCTTGATAACCCACCACCTAAAAATAGAAGATACGATAAAAAAGACTTCATTGCTAAAAAACATGGTAAAGAAAGAGAACCGTGGGTTCATAAACCTATGCCATTTCCTAGCAAGGAATTCAAATATAAAGATGAGGAGGCTTTAAATCGCTTTGTTGAAATGCTTAGACCCTTGTATTTGCGAACACCCTTGACTGAAATTATGATAACGCCTCCATATGCTAAATACATGAAAGATATTGTCGCCAATAAAAGAAAAATTCCAAATGCTGAAACCTCCAACATGCTTGCAAATTATTCTTTTGAACGAAAAATACCTCAGAAACTGGGAGATCCCGGGATACCTACTATACCCTGCTCCATTAAAAATAATTATGTCAGAACTGCTTTGTGTGATTTAGGAGCTGGTGTTAGTGTTATGCCTTTCGCTTTATATAGAAGACTGGACTTGAGGCGCCCCAGCAGCAGGCGCGAGGCTTGAGGCGCCGCCGGAGGGCTTCTTGGTCTCCGGACGACCCTTGGGGAGGAGCTTCTTCTTCTTCGCGAGGGTGGCCTCAGGAGGCAGAACACCACCCTCATCATCAGAGTTCTCGGCCACAGCGGCACGGTAGGCATGCTCAAGAGAACATACCATGTCCTTCTTGTTGCAGGCAACCGTGATGACGCCGCTGCACCCTGGCATTTTGAGGACGTTGTAGCCATGGTGGGTTGCCACCATGAACTTGGCGAGGGCAGGGTACCCGAGGATAGCGTTGTACGGGAGGCCGATGTGGGCGACGTCGAAGTCGATGAGCTCGGTGTGGTAGTTATCGCGCTTGTCAAAGGTGACGGGAAGGCGCACCTGCCCTAGGGGGTTGGTGGAGCCATCAGTCACCCCTGAGAAAGGCTTGGTGGGTAGGAGCTGGTCATAAGGCACGTGGAGCGTGTTGAATGTTTCCATAGAGAGGACATTGAGCCCAGCACCACCGTCGATAAGGGTCTTGGTGATGAGGACATTGCTGATGGTGGGCGTGCAGAGCATGGGAAGCGCGCCTGCAGCGGCTGAGCACTTGAGGTGGTCCTTGGAATAGAAAGTAATCGCGTACCGCGACCACCTGAGGGGACGCGCAGCCTCAAGCTTCGGGAGGGCCGCGTTCACCTGACGAGAGAACTGCTTGAAGATGCGGTTCGAGGCAGGGGCCTGCGCACCACCCAGGATGCAGGCGATCGTACGGGGTTCCTGGAAGCCCCCGGCCCCATCATCATGTCGGTTGTTGTCATTTCTCCTTGGCGGTGGCGGCAGCGGAGGGAGGCCAGCATTGCCCTGGGGACGGTCCTCATGAGGCTAGTCACGCCAGGGGCCGTCGCGAGGCTGATCCTGCCAGCGGTCCTCGCGGGGCTGGTCACGCCAGTCCTGGCGAGGGCCGCAGTTGTCCCAGCGGCTCCGCCACGGCCTCCGCCATGATCGTAGCCACGGTCACCGCGCTTGGGGCGGTGACCGAGGTGCCCATCACAGAGTGCTCTAAGCTCCTGACAGTCGTTGGTGTTGTGGCTGTGTATGTTGTGGAAGACGCAGAACGGGCGGTTGCCCCTGGGGGGCACATCATGGTCATGGACGTGCTTCATCTCGGGCTCCGCTGCCAGCACGGCGGAGCCCTTGCGCTTCGCCTCCTTAGCCTTGTCCTTCTTGTCTTTGAGGTTGGCCTCCGGAAGCTCGAAGAGGGAGAGGCGGCCTTCGCACACTTGTTTGCCAAGTTGAACATCTCCAGGGCCGATCTCAAGTCGTCGTGGATGGTAAGCTCCTCTTTCATCTTGACATCCCTGACGCCATCGGTGAATGCCAAGATGATGGCCTCGTCCGACGCCTTCGGGATCTTGGGGCGAACTTTCGTGAAGCGCTGTATGTACTTGTGCAGAGTCTCGCCTGGCTGCTGCTTCACGCGCCGCAGATTGTTCACTACAGGGGCGCGGTCATGAGTGCCTTGGAAGTTGGCGATGAAGCGCTCACGAAGCTCGTCCCAGGAAAAAATCGATCCCTCCGAGAGGTGAAGGAGCCAGGAGCACGCGCCATCCTTGAGAGCCATGGGGAACCAGTTCGCCTTGACCTTGTCATCACCATTCGCCTCCTCGATGCTCAGCGAGTAGAGCTGTAGGAACTTTGCAGGGTCGGGGGTGCCGTCATAGCGTAGGGGCAGATCCGGCTTGAACTTACCGGGCCAGAAGCGTGGTGCAGTTCAGGGGTGAACGCGCGGCAGCCTGCTGCACTCACGAGCATGGCGAGCGCGAGGGGGGCTCGGTCTTGATGTCCGCGCGCCGCTGCCTCCAGCGGCGCGTGGTCCTGATGCTAGGGCGATGGTGCGGGGAGCGCATTGACGTCGCCTTATGGCCGCTGCACCACCTGACAGCTTGCCTCATCCCGTGTCGGCGCCGGTGCCCCACGCGGCGGGTCACATTGGGGCGCGTCGCGCCTGGGCTCAGGGTCGGCTCCGCGCAGAGGAGGAGGAGGAGGCGCGCCATGGGCCACGTCGCCCGCCCGGGATGGCGGGGGACGAAGTGAGTGGGAGAGCGTCGGGGCCTCACCGGCAGCGTTGACGAGCTCGGTGATGCGATCGAGCCAGGCATCATAGCCCTCATCGGCGGGATAGTAACGCAGCAGCTCACGCGCCATGAGCATCGCAGCCTACGCGTTCACTGACCCATGGCGAGCGTGGGAGGACGACACCGTGGCGGGAGTGAGAGAAGGAGTGGCACTGCGGCCATCGCGCTGCAAGGAGGGTCGCAGCGACGAGTCCTGCTGCTCATGAGCAACGGGGTCGGTGGCAATGTTAGCCACATGATAGGTAGAGCGGCACGGGAAGTCACGGCCCACGGTCACCGTCTGAGTGACGCGAGCAGCCCCGCACTCGGCACGAACTCGGCGAGCATCAGCCATTGGCACGGCGGAGCGAGAACGGAACGTGGTTGATGAAGAGGCGGAGCTTCGACACGCCCCTACCTGGCGCGCCAAATGTCGGATTCAGGGCTCCGCAGACCCAAGAAGGTTCGAACTCAGGGGCGTGAACGAAGGATCTCGCTTCTCAACAACGCTAGCTCGCCATGCCCATGACCTGATCTCGACGAGTATGCTGGATCATGCGGAAGGGAACAACACAGACATTTACCCAGGTTCAGGCCACCTTGTGGTGTAAAACCCTACTCCTGCTTTTGGTGGATTCGCCTCACGAGGAGGTAGAGGATGAACTAGTACAATGGATGAGCTGCCTCGTAAGGGCTCGAGTGGTGAGGGTGGATTTGTCAAGGGTCCGATCCGGGGATCCTTTCTACGGTGATGGCTAGCCCATATTTATAGTGGCCTTGGTCCTCTTCCCTCATAGCTTAGGCAGGAAAGGGCTCAATAATGGCCAAATTTAAAGGGGGACATGGAGTACATCTTATCCTGACAAAAGGTGGTCTTCGCCTGCAAAGCTTCTAGCCATGACGCAATGGTGGGCTCGGCGATGACATTCGTCCTGCCAAGCTCGTGGTCTTGGTCTTGTTGCACGAGAAAGGAAAGCTTTGGGGCCTTCCTCGGGAACCTGCACCTGCCCTTGCTCCCTTAGCACTGAAGAGGAAATTGTCCCCTCTGCGCCTGCCTGGCCTTGGTCATCACGGCTCACGTCATCATAGCCTCATGAGGTGGGAGGCTTGCATAGAGATCTCCGCACCTCGGGAGGCAGCCTGGGGAGGCCGCTCCTCTGGAGGTCCTGGCGTCGTTTGCCTCGCGAGGCCTTGGTCCTCGTGAGGGTCTTCTCTTGGAGGTGTTGTAGCTTTGTCGTACAGGGCCGTCCATGGTCCCATGCGTTGGGCCGCAGCCAGGCAGATCTGGGTACCCCCGATCCCAGAATGCCAACAAACACACCCCGGGGGGCGCACCACTGAGCCACAAGCTCACATGGCATGCCCACCCCCTGGGCGTGCCATTTCAGGCTTGTGGGCCCCATAGGGACCCACTCACTTAGTGCCCATACCCATAGCCTTCTTCCACCTCCAGAAAAAATCATCCTTGCTTCCTATCCCGTGTTCTTGCTCATTTTCATGAGATTCTCGATCTCCTTGCTTGAAGCTCCGTTTCCAAAATTGTTTGGAGCAAGTGCTCCTTGGTACATGACTCCTTTGTTGGTCCAATTAGTTTTTATTCTAGTGGATTGTGTTCTGCATATTTTTCTACTGTTGGTGACGATGTATATGAACTTGCATGTTGAATTTGTTTGGTTCTAAGTAGTTTTGGTGCATGATATAGACTCTAGATACTTATGGGTTTAGTTGCTATCAATCTTGTTGAGATTTTTTCACTTTTAATTTGGGGACTAAAAATTTCAGAAATTTTCAGAGGAAAAATGCTTAGGAGGGTCTTCTCCGGGGGTTCTTTGAGCAAAAGTTCCCTGAGGCCTGCGTATTATGAACCCGACCTTGAGCCCCCTCGGTATGCCGTCGTGAAAGCTTGTGAATGGCCCTCTGATGCCTTCATGATCAATGATGACATCAAGGAAGAATTTGATATGTATGTACACAACGCCGAGTTGACGAACTTCTTATGGGATAGGTGTCTGCAGTACCGTGATCTTACTGATTCCTTTGTGCGGAAATTCAAGTATGTATCCCACCGCTCTTCTCATGATGTTATCTTCAATCTTTATGAAAAATCATACCGCATGAGTGTTCGAGAATTTTGCACTGCTTGTAGAATTCCCTTTTGGGGTACGTGCCTTGAACCTCATAAATCAGACTGTAATGAATTTCTCATAAGTATCACCAGAGGGGAAACTAGAGTCGTAACACAAGCTATAATTGGAAGTATCCATTTTTTTGCCATTCACTATTTTGTGTAGTTCATATGAAGTTGTATAACTGGTAAACATGATCTCAGTACTACTTGTGCTCCTGATTTAATTATTACTAAAAGTGTTGTACTGGGTGATAGGAAATTTAATCTTGGGGCCATCATTACATGTCGCATAAATAAAAACTCTTATGATGGTGATCTTTATGGTGGGATTTATGCCACCCGGTTAGCTACTTACCTTGAAATACCTATTAAAGGAAATGACCATCAGTTGCCTGCTAGTTACCTTGACTATGATGCCATGGTCTGCCATAATTTTTTTGAAAGGGAAGTCCCACCATTTCAATACAGGCTAACCTTTAATAAGAACTGTGTTATCCATGTTACTTTACCTGCCCCTACCTTCTTTAACTTTCAGGAAAACAAAGATATTGTATACATGAGGAGAAGGCTGAGGCATACAGGGCAGCAAAGGAGGCTGCTCCTCGGAGCGAAGCCGCCCACCAGGTTGTACCAGCTACACTTGAGTACGACCCGAACTACTATTATGAGTTCTACCCGGGACATCAGTGGCCATAGACCAAGCTAGGCCAAAAGCCTAAGCTTGGGGGAGTATGTATTCTCACCGACATTACAGTCATGCATCACACATTCATTATGATAGCCTGCAAGTGCACAGGGTTTAGTTGTAGCCTTCTCGAAGTAAGAGTATCAATCCCACATGGAGCACAGGAATCAGGCTTTTGCCCCTTGTAGAGAATTATGTAGCTTTGTGCTTGCGGATAATTATACACTTGAAGCAGAGTGAGGGCGGATTTAAATAAGGATTGAGTAAAATGTTGACTTGTAACTAAATAGCATCTAAGTAAATTAAAGACAAGGATGGTAAATAACGGTGAAACAATAGAATTAAAAAGGCGTTCTGAGGGAGTTTGGAATCCCCATTGGTATGTTTCTAGTACTACTATGCATAAGCATAGCATGGAGCGGATACTTGAGCCACTGTTGACAATTATGCTAGGCAGAGCTGGGTATAGAACACGTTCTACTCGTCGTAGACTTCATGCCACGCATGCCACCATCATAGTCTCCCCCTGAGGGGTACAACTCATGATAATTAAGGGTTTCCCCGTAGACGCGGCATCACTAAGGGTTCTCCGTAATCCCCGTTCACTTGTAAAGGTTAGGAGTAGTAGGCTTTTACTGTCACCTCGAATTACCTCCACATCCTAAACCTATGCAAAGACAGTGATATACTTCATAGCCAATAAAGGCACAAATGCTGAGTGGGTCCCCTTCACAACATTCATGAAGTTATTAAACTAAGCATTCAACAGAGGATCTCATATCCATAATAAACATTTCAGATCCTACACATACCAAGGTTCATCCATATCCCCAAGAACTAGGGGTCTACTCACACATAAAAAGAACAATCATCATGGTGATGGTAATGGAATACATGGATGAATGATTCAACCAATACATCGAAGGATCCACTAGGGTTCTTGATGTTGCAGATGATAAGGATGTGGATGATGATGATGATGATGAAGGTGGTGATGATGTAGATGTTGATGATGATGTCGTTCCTCATGCGGTGAGAGGAATCCCCTTCTTATCCCGGTCGATCCTCCTTCAGATGGGCTCTGGAGGCTAGGGTTCTACCTTCTGGATGAGTTTCTGGAATCTCTGTTCGTCCCCTTCACGATCCATTTTGATGGGGTGAAAATAGCTGAACCCCAGAGGCGGCGGCACGCCAAACGACCGCTCATGTGAGCGCGTGCAGTCGCATGGAATGTCGTCATTCGCTCTAGAAGCGTGACGGCGGCTGTTTCTCTGGCCTTCTTGCTTGATTTTTTTTATGGAAAGTGTTTATCACCTTTAATATGTGATTCCACCGCAATTTTTGAGAGTTTTCTCCATTAGATGAATATTGATCCAAAAGACGTCACCTGAAGGATTATTAACAAAAAGAAGTGCACGAACACGGTAAAATTCCACAAAGCCCACCTTGTAGTCACAAAATTGTAGGAGAAACATCACGTAAATTGGACTCATCAACTCGCCCACGCTTAAGTCTTGCTCATCCCTGAGAATGTACCGTGGCTTGTAAAGAACGAGGTCACCCTTGTGTTTATAAGATACGGATATCAAAAGGTATGAGTCCATTACTCCCAAGAGGGACTTTTGTTGATGAGTATATATGTGCAAACAATAGCCCATACTTACTCTGGTGATGATCATGCAGGCATCCACATCCTGTTATTTAATTTTACTAAGGACAAGTAGCAACTTTATATCCTAGTTCAATGTTGTTTCAACCGGGCAAGCAGTTTTCTCTTTCCTTTATTTTTCTCATAGAATTTTTTTATTAAAAAGGGTTTAGTCTCTCCTCATTGAATCAAAGGTTCAAGAAAAACTTTAAGCGCAAGCAAACCTTACTTCTCAGAGAGACTTCATTTCCCAAGTTATTTTTAGCAGAGGATTAATTTATTTGCTTGCCCTTAAGTAAGTTGAACCCTTCAATGAGCTAGCATATGTAGTTGTTTTATCTCCCTTCAAAAGTTTACACAACTAAGATGTGGGGGACTTATAGTCATCAGGTAAGTATGCAATACTTATTTAGGTCAGAACAACCATCAAGCACGTTCTCAAAAGAAAGCAATGACCTCACACATCAAGATATCCTTAAACTCATTGGAAGGGGTCATCCCTTATTCAAGAGGAAAAATTGATAGTTCAACCTTATTGAAAATAAAGCTTATTCTCTAATCTTACGGAAAGGTAAATTCAGAAAGGGTAAAGATACAAAGTGCACATGAATCTCCCCCAAGCTTACAATCAAGCCGTGGAGATCCAGGCACTAAGTGTTTCATGCTCACTCCTGGAGTCCCTGGAAGGCAACGCAGATGCTCTTAAGCTCGTCCTTTAGTTCCTCGATCACGGCTTGCTGATCATCTACAATATGGGTCAAAAACTCAAGTTGTGCAGTGTTATTGTTAAGAGTATCAATCATAAGCCCGATCTTATGGAAAAGACCATCTACTCTTGCTTCCAAATCCTTGCTCATCAACCGGTAGGAATCTATCTCATCTTCGATCACATTAACATAGGCCTTGGAAACTTTCTCCACCTCCCTACTCTTTTCCTTCATCTCCTCTAGAGTTGGTGGCTCCTTTCCCTACTCAAATTGAGGAGGCCCCAGTGGGAATAAAGGAATAGGTCCGCAGATATTGAATTCATAGGCATTAGGAGGGTACCCATATGGAATAGTGTCATCATCTCCCTCTTTTGCTTGTTCTTCCTCCCCGATCTACACCACCTCGACCTTCTCCTCCATGTCCTTCTTCTCCTCACGTGGTTCTTCCTTGATGCTAAGCTTCCTCAGGTCTTCCCATCCTAAGGGCACAACATCATCCAAGTTGGGGAAGGGGATGATGCTAGCATAGGTGGACGAGGTCTTGTTACTCATGGCAGCGATCGCGCTTGTTTCCTGCAACTAAAAGCTTTTTGGAGGTGGAAAGCAAAGAAAATGAGAGATTAGATGGCTTTAGGTTCATGGACGTCCCTCTTTCCTTTTTATAAAGGTTAATCCTGTAGGTAATCACGAGATATGAGATAAAAGTTAGTTAGAAAGAAATCAAAACGAAATCTGGAGAGAATCATGCCAGCCAGATCAATGACGGCCTTGCATGCGGGCGCTTCCGCCCATATGGCCGGTCGTTTGACCAGCTGCTGGATCCTTGTTTCACTTTTTTTTACCTACCACAGAGAAGGGACCAAACGACCGCTCATACGGGCGTGTCCGATCATTGGGAACACCGTCATTGAATCTGTTCTCTCAACGTTCGCCGAGGGCATTCCAAACGACCGCTTAAACGGGCACTGGCGTCCATTTAAAACGTCGTCTTTGTCTCTATATCCCACGTCATCGTCGTCTCTATCTCATGTGATTTCCCAAACAGGCACTCGTAGTCGTTTGAAACTCCGTCTTTGGTTCTGTTCGTCGTTGTGCCAGTTTCTTCCTGAGAGAACTTTTGCACCTGAAAGATTAGTGCGAAAGTTCCCAACTAGAGACGAAAATTTCAACCTCTGAGACTTGAGATTTAACAAGTCTACCAAAACAAAATAATTTCTATCTACATATTCACATCTACTTTACCAGAGTGTTGTTCTATACTCGTTGTTCATTACAAAGGGCTTCGGCTTGCTCGATTGTGATGAAACTCACCTCTTCGATATCCCACTCCTCCTTTTGTTCATCCACAAGATATGTATTTAGGAGTTGTCCATTCACGATTCAGGGACCATATTTCCCTCCTTTGAGATGAACAGCTCCGAAATTGTACACCTCTTCTATCTCATAAGGCCCTTCCAAGCGAGACCTGAGCTTCCTTGGAAACAACTTGAGATGAAAGTTAAATAGGAGGACCTTGTCCTCCGCAGTGAAAGTTTGTTTCAGTATCTTGCGATCATGCCACATTTTAACCTTTTCTTTGAAAAACCTGGCACTCCCGTAAGCACTGTTGGGAAGTTCACCTAGAGCATGCATATCCAATAACCTCTTTTCTCCAGCTTCTGTAAGGTTAAGATTGATATTTTTGATTTCCCAAAAAGCTTTATGCTCTAATTCTAAAGGTAGATGACAAGCCTTACCGTACACCATTTTGTATGGTGACATCCCCATGGGATTCTTGCAGGCGGTGCAGTAAGCCCAAATTGTTTCATTTAGCTGCTGCCCAATCTTTCCTGGACTTCTGCACTGTCTTTTGTAGTATTGTCTTTATTTCCCTATTAGAGAGTTCCACCTGCCCACTAGTTTGTGGATGATATGGTGAAGCTATTCGGTGAGTCACCCCGTACTTACGAAGTACTCTTCCGAATATTCCCTATATAAAATGAGATCCACCACTACTGTAGGATGCTGCTAACACGACACTACAATCAGAGACCCTTCGACGAAACTGTGTGCGATGCATTAATCGCAAACGGTGATGTAAAAAACCATCAAAAAATATGCAAAACATTTGCGATGGTGGATACATCAAACATGGTTTAGATTTTAGTTGCGTGTGCGATGCGGGGCATACGGTTCAGTTCAACGAACTGTTTGCAATGAGGCAGAACAACAGAAACGGGCAGCCAGATGAAGGCGTGTGCGATATACGACATACAGTTCACTCGGATAAACTGTTTGTGATGAGGCGGTACAACAGAAATGGGCAGCCAGATGAAGGTGTGTGCGATATACGGCATACGGTTCACTCAGATGAACTGTTTGTGATTAGGCAACACAAAAGAAACGATCAGCCAGATCAAGGTGTGTGCGATATACATCATACGGTTCACTCGGATGAACTGTTTTCAATAGGCAACGCAACAGAAACGGTTCAACCAGATCAAGGTGTGTGCAACGGAGGGCATACAGTTCATTCCGATAAAATGTTTGTGTTGAGCCAAGAGAACAGAAACATTTCGTGTAAGCAAGATGTGTGTGATACGCTGCAAACATCCAATTACATAGGTGGCTAGTACACACATGACATTTCCACACACCAAAGTAAACTATTACATGCATAATTAACTAGGATAAATGATCATCTGATCACCATCTACTTCTTGGGACGCTTGCCGCCACTGGTCTACTAGAATAAATGAAACAGTATTCTTTACTGTGAATAGTGTGCTCTGTTGGGCACACAAGTATATGGATCATAGCCTTGGGCGAGCAATGTGCCCGCACGCCTCATGCTAGCTCGATGTTCCTTTTATGCTAAGTTTCCATTAATTGATAGTGTTTTATGAACACGCCACCGTTTCCCGCCATTTCCCCACTGGTTTCCCGCCGCCACCCAGCGATATTGCACATAAACCTAGGTGGCGCGCGACGCATGGAGGCAACAAGCGCAGCCTATAGCACATCCACCTTTTCCAAGCATGCCAACCCACCAAAGCACCGCCTGTGCCATCAACCTCCTCGACGAGGAAAACGAGAAGGCGCCATGGCCCGTCGAGGCCGAGGCGCTCCCCGGCAAGGCGATGGACGACTCCGTGATGCGCGTCATCGCTAGGGTTGAGCAGACCCTTGGTGCATGGTGCTTCAGCACCGCGGATCAAGATAGGCATGTCAGCGCTAAGAGGCTGCAGCTCGCCACAAAACATGATCGATGGTATGCCATCGAGCAAGCTAGGCGCGTCTGCGCCGATAGGCTGCGGCTCGCCACACAGCGAGACCGTTTCAGCGCCGCAGAGCGAGAGGCGCTGTGCACCGCACAACAAGAGCGGATCCATCGGCGCTTGCCTGATGTCGACTGGGCGTCGCAGCTAGGTACACGTCCCGTCAGTACCCCCATTCCTCGCCAAGAGTGGGCAGATGCCGTCTGTGCCATACTTGCACCAGAGGCTGGCCGCGCCGTACTTGCACCGGACGCCGCCGCGCCGTTCGCATGGGTCACGCCGTTCGCCTTGTCCGCGGCCTGCTCGATGCCAACACGCTGGTCGCTAGGCTTGACCGCCTCCTTGGCCCAGGTGTCCACCTAGGCGTAGTAGAGGAACATGGCCATCGCATCCTCGAGCTGGTGATCTCTGATGATATAGCCAACTTGGAGCTCGAGATCACGCTCCAGATGTACCGCGAGCGTGTCGACCGCTTGGATGAACGCCTGAACGAGTTCAGGCAAAGCCAAGAGCTACCGTAGGCAAGGGCTGCTGGTCATGGTCTCATGGACGCGTTTTATTTTGTTGAGTCATTTCGATGTGGATCGCTATGTATTCACAACAATCATAATATTGCTCTATTTATTGCTCTGTTTCAATGTGTGTACTCTGTTTTCCGTTTTTATATGTTATGTATCAATGTGTGTATATATGCTTTCCATTCTATATATGTGGATGATAATAGCTAGATACAAATTAGTATATGAAAACAGATAGAAAATGGAATTCATAATATATATTAATTGTTCATTAGTTCATCACAGAATATATAAAATATCATCACATATACGTGATGATACTTAACTACTAGGTACAATGCATAAAATTGAAAACGAACAATACTAAAACTAATAATCCCTCCTGGGGGCAGTATTCCGGCAGCCCCTCGCCAGCAGCTCCCTAGTGCGCAGCATCGCGCGGAGGCAGTACTCCGCCTCCTCCGCCTCGCAGTGCTTGACAAACCGATCTGCCTGTTGCTGGCGGACGAGCGTGAATGATCTTGCCATTTCGTTGGGCTCCCACCGGAACTCCTCATCGGTGGCATGCTGGAGCTTATCGGCCCACCTCCACGCAGCGATGAGGCACCTAGCACCTTTGACCTTCCTCGCAAAGTACCCGTCTTCGTACACCTCCTTCGCACGATGACACGCCCGCCCCCAAAGCTCCACCGCCTCCTTTTTCCAGGCGGCATCATGGGTTTCACAGGCCGCCTGGTACCTGGCTTCCTCCTCCGCCATCTCCTTCTTGAACGCCACTTGTCTGGCTTTCTCAGCCGGCGGCAGTGACTTCCACAGACAAAGATTGTACTGGCCCCAAAACCACTCCAAAGTTGGGGGGTCCGGCGCAACCTCGTCCGGCGGCGCGTGGGGGTCCTCCTCGTCGCTGCTCTTCGACTGAGCGTCCTCGGGGGGCAGCGCCTCCTCGTTGGCGCGTGGGCAGATTGGCGGCGCCATGGCAGAGATTTGAGAGAGAGAGAGAGAGAGGGAGAGCGAGGGGAGGATGTAGATGAGAATGCAGGTGGGATGACGTGAGCAAGGTAGTATTTATTGGCGGCCGGAATCTAGATCGATGGGAACAGTACACACGCCGGTCGCCGGAATTTACGAGTACTGTAGTTTGACTTACACACGATTCCCACAGCAAAAGCCGTGTGTGAACTTAATAGCTGACGGTTTCCAATAAAGAACCGCATCTGATTAATAACTCACGCTACTCACCTTCCAAACCTCGAGGCGCGAAATAGAGTGCCAATCGTGTTGGGCCCGGTTGTCTTGCCAGATCTTTACATTTTCTTTTTTGAACACCAGATATTTACATCGTCTGATCATTTTTTTATTTTTTTGGAATTTAAATGCAATGGCACTCCATGCATGTGTCCAAGCCGTGACACCAATATGTTTCAAAATTCGTTCCAATTTACTGCACATGGAATTAACTCACACAGAAGTACACAAATATGATTTTTCAAACCGTTATTGTTAGCCGTTGCATGTAGATGTAGTTTAAATTTGGATTACAGTCATTAAATGGCTAGAAAATCTCTTAAATGTCTTAAAAAGGTCAAATGACCCCTGAAATTTTCCAAAATTTTACATGACAGTTGTATTAGTGCACTTAACTGTAGAAAATTTTTGAAGGCCATAAGAGGAAGCTGTCGTCGATTCGTCATCAAACATGCATTGTTCCCTCTCGGAACCACGAGCCTTCTAGTGAGTTGCTCCGGTTTGTGAGGGGTGTGTGTCCAAACTTTCGTCAAACAGGCCAAAATTTTTACCACATCATCTTGGTGGCATGACATTACGTCAAGCAAGGTTTCATGTGTTTCTGATCATTTTTTTATTTTTTTGGAATTTAAATGCCATGGTACTCCATGCATGTGTCCAAGCCGTGGCACCAATATGTTTCAAAATTCATTCGAATTTACTGCACATGGAATTAACTCGCACACAAGTACACAAATATGATTTTTCAAACCATTATGTTAGCCGTTGCATGTAGATGTAGTTCAAATTTGAATTACGATCATTAAATGGCTAGAAAATCACTTAAATGTATTAAAAGGTCAAATGACCGCTGGAATTTTCCAAATTTTCACATGACAATTGTATTAGAGCATGTTAAATGTCGAAAAAAATTGAAGGCCATAAGAGGAAGCTATCGCCCGTTCATCATCAAACAAGCATTGTTCCCTCTCGGAACCATGATCCTTCTAATGAGTTGCTCCGGTTTGTGAGGGGTGTGTGTCCAAACTTTCGTCAAACATGCCAAATTTTTTACCACATCATCTTGGTGGCATGAAATTACATCAAGCAAGGTTTCATGTGTTTCTGATCATTTTTTAATTTTTTGGAATTTAAATGCCATGGCACTCCATGCATGTGTCCAAGCCGTGACACCAATATATTTGAAAATTCCTTCCAATTTACTGCACATGGAATTAACTCGCACACAAGTACACAAATATGATTTTTGAATCCGTTATGGTTAGCTGTTGCATGTAGATGTAGTTCAAATTTGAATTACAGTCATTAAATTGCTAGAAAATCACTTAAATGTCTTAAAAAGGTCAAATGACCCCTGGAATTTTCCAAATTTTCACATGATAGTTGTATTAGTGCACGTTAACTATAGAAAAAATTTGAAGGCCATAAGAGGAAGTTATCGCCCATTCGTCATCAAACATGCATTGTTCCCTCTCGGAACCACGAGCCTTCTAGTGAGTTGCTCTGGTTTGTGAGGGGTGTGTCCAAACTTTCGTCAAACATGCCAAATTTTTTACCACATCATCTTGGTGGCATGACATTACATCAAGCAAGGTTTCATGTGTTTTTTATCTTTTTTTAATTTTTTGGAATTTAAATGCCATGGCACTCCATGCATGTGTCCAGGCCGTGACACCAATATGTTTGAAAATTCCTTCCAATTTACTGCACATGGAATTAACTCACACACAAGTACACAAATATGATTTTTCAAACCGTTATGGTTAGCTGTTGCATGTAGATGTAGTTTAAATTTGAATTACGGTCATTAAATGGCTAGAAAATCACTTAAATGTCTTAAAAAGGTCAAATGACCCCTGGAATTTTCAAAATTTTCACATGAAAGTTGTATTAGTGCATGTTAACTATAGAATTTTTTTGAAGGCTATAAGAGGAAGCTATCGCCTGTTCGTCATCAAACATGCATTTTTCCCTCTCGGAACCACGAGCCTTCTAGTGAGTTGCTCTGATTTGTGAGGGGCATGTGTCCAAACTTTCGTCAAACAGGCCAATTTCTTTACCACACCATCTTGTTGCCATGCAATTACGTCAAGCAAGGTTTCATGTGTTTCTAATCATTTTTTAATTTTTTGGAATTTAAATGCCATGGCAGTCCATGCTTTGTGTCATAGCCGTGAGACCAATATGTTTGAAAATTCCTTCCAATTTACTGCACATGGAATTAACTCGCACACAAGTACACAAATATGACCTTTTCAAACCGTTATGGTTAGCTGTTGCATGTACATGTAGTTCAAATTTGAATTACGGTCATTAAATGGCTAGAAAATCACTTAAATGTCTTAAAAGGTCAAATGACCCCTAAATTTTTCCAAAATTTAACATGACAGTTGTATTAGTACTACAAATTTTCTTGTACATTTAAAACACCATCCGTTGCCACTTTAGTCCAAATTCGTCTTTCACAGCTAATAAAAAATATCAACAACATCACACACAGTTTTTTTATAGGAACTGTTTGCGATGAAAATTCGTGGGTCTATTTAAGTCTTCCTCCTTAAGCGTCGCCGGCTTCGTCTGCTCCAGTGCCGGCAACCCCCGAATCCATGAATCCCGATGCCCATTCCCGCAACCCCTTCTTGCAAAGATGATGTCGTGGAAACGCTTCGTGAGGGCCCGTACAGTGGACGCATCCTCCCCGAACGCCGCCGCCTGCGCCGAGAGCGCCGCGGCATCCGCATTGAGCGCGGCCGCATCCGCCGAGAGGGCTTCTGTGGCAGCCGACAGGGTAGCTATAGCAGCCGAGACGGCTGCCACAGCTGCTGCGACGACGGTTGCAAACACCGGGAGCGCTCGAGCTGCCATTCGTGCCGCCGATGTCGCCCTGGCCCGGGTCGAGGCCATCCACGCCAAGATATTCCAGGCCACCTCAGAATCTAGCATGCAACCCACGTCCGAAAAGGTGTCAGTGGCCATGGAGCACCCGCTTCCTCATGAGATCGTCGAGCAGGAGCTGGAGATGCAGGAGGCGGCGGAGATCGAGGAGCGCCGGGGGAGGAGTTGCGCGTGGCCGAGGTCGAGGTAGAGAAGAGTCTGTCCATCGAGGAATCGGCGGTGGAGTACCAACGCGAGCTCTGGCGCAGCCACTACTATGAGTACTACAACCTTGAGGGCAGTGCCGAGGACGAGGACGAGGAGGACTTCAGCAGGGGGGACGCAGAGTCCACCAACGGCGGCATGTCACCAGGAAAAGTCATCGACCTCTCATCTCACACCGGCGATGCATAGGCCGACGCGGCAGCAGCTTTGTTAAAATTATGCGTACTTAGGCTTTGTTTATAATGCTGGTCTTTTGTTAGAGCAATGTTTAGGTCAACTGGCTCTGTTTAATTGCTAAAATTGCTCGATTCAGTAAGTGTGGTCTGTGTGCTGTACGCTCTTTTGTGTGACCAAATTAGCAAGTGATGTTAAATTACGCAATGACGTGGATGAGGACAGTACCCAAGGAAATTTCCACCAAAATTTAAATTATCAAACTCATCCCATGCGCGTAAAGCAGAAGAATCGTTTGCAATGCACACAATCATTCAAAGTGAATGGTGTCCGGCGGCACCGCGCGCTAAGTTTCCCTCCACATTTCAAAAAATTTGGCCTACCGCCAAAATTTCTACCCCCTTCCCCACCCCCTTTTCTCCCCGACCACAAGTCACATTTCCCCTGTTTCCTCCGTCCTTCCTTCCTTCCGAAGCTATAGCCGCTTCCTCGCTTGCTTCCTCGCTCTCGTCGTCTCGCATCCTACCGCCGAGGTCGCCATGGTCTTCTTCAACCTCTCCAGTGGTTCCTCCTTTGACAACGACTCTTTCACCACCCAGGTATGCCTCTCTTATCTCTCTCGGGTTATGACTTGGAATGAAGGATTTTAACCCGACAGTCGATTTGAGTCATTTCTTCCTCTTGTAACTCCCTAGGACCATGAGTTGCAACGAATGGAGCGGGGTGGCTGAAGATCTGCCTGCTCGTTGTCACCATTAATCTCCATGCGTGAAGTTAGTTGCATTTGAATTTGTGGATGGTGTGAGAAAGTTTCTGGCATGTGCAGAGAAGGTTAGCCCCACTTTCGTTGTTACAAATCATTTGTTAGATGTGATTCAGACACAGTCACTGTGCTATGTTATTCTGGATGTTAAGACAGTGTCACAGTTTGTACCTAGTATCTAAAAATGTTGCCATCTCATCAGCGGTGCCATTAGAAAATTATTTGGTACTGCTTCAGCAGTTTGTGCAGCCAACTTTGGTCCACACATCCGAGGAGCCAAGTAGTAAAATACTAAATCTTTATGGCACGAAGGAACTGGGCATCAAAGCAACTAGGTGCTCCGGAGTCTGGTTCCCTGATTTTTTTCCGCTACATCGGCTCGCCAGTGCAAGGCACCGGTGCCAAATGTAGCAACTGTTGTCTTGACACCAGTTTTGGCATACATAGTGGACGACCTTAGTACTATTAGTTCTATGTTACTAAATTTGTGCATGTACACACCTGTTAGTATCAATTTGATGTCATCCAAAAATTGTCACTATGTTGTTGCAGTTATATTTAGCTTCCTCATAAAATGTTCAATTTGTTATTTATAGTACATGATTAAGAACTTGTAGCGTTGTTGTAGTTAATTATAGCTTTTGATGTTTCAGAATTTGGTTGTTGTCTCAGTAGCAATTAATTCATTTGCACATTGATCTTTTTGAGAAGATATGTCATAATTAACCTGTTTCTTCAGTTTTCCAAAATATGTATTTGGTGATTTTTTTATGTTGCTAGAAACCCATTTCCCCTGCAATTGTTACTGATCTAGTTTTAAATATTATAGGATGAACGGAAGTGTTCTTACTTGGAGTGAGTTGATTAAGAGTGGCCACAATCTTTGAAGATGTGCCTAGCAAAGCTCTGGGGCATGTATGAGGAAGAGAACAGAGGTAGGCTTAGAGAAAGTGTTGTCAACGCTGAAGAATATTTCAAGATGCGGAAAAAAAGAGGAAGATGGAGAATGAGCTCAGATTTTTTAAATTAGACTTTGCTAAGATGGTGTTGGCGAAGGAGGAGGCACTTTCCCAGTTGGTCAGTGCAAAACAGGTTCTTACTAAAGTGAAAGCAGAGGTGGATAAGACGAGCCTGGATGATCTCGATTAGGGAAATGGAATATATTGTTCTTATGAAGGTGAACTAGCTATATGATGTGCTGTGTTGTTTTCAGGTAGCTATCGTACTGTGATGTTAAATATAATTATGTGCCTGATATGAAATTGGCAAACAGCTGTTTGATATGAAATGTGAATTTGCGTAATACTGGAATTATTAATTGTAAACTAATAAACCTGCTAAATGGGTCATGGAACTTTGCAAACGGTTCTAGCAGTAAAAATGGTTTGTGATGGATAGCCCAATGCCATACAGTTTACTTCATCAAATCGTGTGTGATGTAGTTGAATAAAAGCAAACAGCTAACCGAGGCAGAGCGTGTGTGATCGTTACACCCACACACGAGGCTATACATAAAACTATGTGGGATGTATATACGAACGGAAACGTTTTCCTTCGATTGACTGTGTGGGATGTACACACGAACAGAAACGTACTTCTTGGATTGACTGTGTGGGATGTACATAAGAACAGAAATGTATTCCTTGGATTGACTATGTGGAATGTACATAACAAACGGAAATGTTTGTTTGGGACTGACTGTGTGGGATGTACTTACGACCGGAACCGATTGGGCATGTATAATTGTATTTGATTGCTCCCGTGTGTGATCGGAGGGCCTATCCCCGACGGCTTCTGGGTCGTGTGGGAAGGACCCCCCCCCTATCGCCCACACTCACTAGGCGACGGTTCAGAATGTCATCGCGGAAAGGGGTTAAAAACCGTTTGTATAGCAGCTCGCTGTACCAGTGCACCATCAGTGATAAGAATTTTAGGAACTCCAAACCTGGGTAAAATGATGTCCTTTATCATTTTCAACGAAGTAGACGCATCTGCATGCTTGGTTGGAAGGGCTTCAACCCACTTTGTAACATAATCTACATGCACAAGAATATGAGTTTATAGGCATTTCTTGTCTCCTTCCAATGTTAGCTATGCGTTGACATGCGTCACAATTTTTAACAAACCTGTGAGCATCTTTGAAGAGTGCAGGCCAATAAAATCCTGATAGAAGCACCTTAGCGGTGGTCCTATCTCTAGTATGGTGTCCTGCATAAGGGCTACTATGGCACCCTTCTAGTATAGAATTCATCTTATGTTCCAGGACACAACACCTTATCATGTCATGTCGTCCATGCTGATAGAGAAATGGATCACCCCAAAAGTAATACTTCAGATCACCGAAGAACTTTTTTCCTTTGATGATAACTCATATCAGGCAGCATGTACTTTCCTACAAGAAAGTTAGCATAATCTCCAAACCAAGGTTCTATCTTTTTAATCATAGCTAAACCCTCACCTATAAAGGATTCATTTATAGGTACTGGATCATAAGGTATTCTTTCCATGCGTGATAGGTGGTCTGCTACTGGGTTGTCCTCCCCTTTGTGGTCTACTATCTGCAAATCAAATTCCTGAGGTAATAATATCCACCTAATCAACCGGGGTTTAGCGTCCTTCTTTGCAAGGAGGTAACATAAAGCACGATGATCGGTGTGGACTATCACTTTTGAATAACAATATAAGGACAAAATTTATCACAAGCAAAAACAATAGCTAACTATTCTTTTTTAGTAGTTGCCAAGTGTACTTGGTCTTCATCCAAACTTCTGCTAGCATAAAAGATCACATTTAAGTTTTTTATCAGCACACTGTTCTAGAACAACACCAACAACATAATTACTAGCATCACACATGATCTCGAAAGGCTCATCCCACTTTGGAGGTTGGGTGATGGGGGCTGTGATCAAGGCATCCCTTAATTTCTCATAAGCCTGCGCACAGATCTTATCAAAAGAATAAGGCACATCTTTGAGCAACAGGTCAGTCAGAGGCTTAGATAATTTGGAGAAATCTTTGATAAATCTTTTATAGAAACTAGCATGTCCCATAGAAGTTTGCATACCTTTCGCATCTTGAGGGTAAGGTTAATTTTCTATTACCTCAATCATGTCTTGGTCTATCTCAATACTTTTTCTTGAGATTCTATGTCCCAACACAACACCTTCAGTGACCATAAAATGACTCTTCTCCCAATTCAGCACAAAGCTTGTTTCCTCACATCTCTGCAAAAAATTTGTGAGATTATAGAGACAATTATCAAAGGATGTGCCTTGGACAGAGAAACTGTCCATGAACACTTCAACAATTTTTTCAATATAGCCAGGAAAGATTTTAGATATGCATTTTTGAAATGAGGGTGGTCCATTACATAGACCAAATGGCATTCTATGATATGCATATGTACCATACGGGCAAGTGAAGTTGGTCTTTTCTTGATCTTCGGGTCGGATTGGTATTTGAGAGAATCCAGAATACCCATCAAGGCAACAAAAATAAGAATTGTTGGCCAATCTCTCCAATATCTCAGTTATGAATGGCAATGGATAGTGATCCTTCATCGCATATTTATTCAATTTCCTGAGATCAACACACATTCCATATCCAATAACAGCCCTAGTGGGGACTAGGTCATTGTTTTTGTTAGTTACCAAGTAAACTCTTCCTTTCTTAGGAATGCAATGGATTGGACTCACCCATTTGCTATCAGATATGGGATAAATTACCCCTGCATCAAGGGGATGTATTATTTCTTTTGTTACCATGTTTTTGGACGTTGGATGAAGTCTCTGTTGGCTCTCAATTACTGGCTTAGCCCCTTCTTCAATAGGTATTGCATGAGAATATATAGAAGGATGTATCCCTTTTACATCTCTGATTGAGTAGCCCAAAGCCTTCCGATGCTTACTCAGTACTGCTAAGAGTTTCTCTTTCTCTTTACCTGAAAGTTCAACATTAACAATAATAGGGAATCTTTCTGTATTATCCATAAATTCATAACTCAACCATTTGGGTAGTGGTTTTAAAGTTGGAGGAGGTAAATCCTCATCTCCCTTTCTTTTGAGTGCTTCATAAACTTTATTATGGCGCAGGCATACTATTGGTGTAGCATCCATTATCATCTCAATCTCCTCTTTCTCTTCATCTTCATATAGGGATCCTGGACTCACCAATGCTCGTTCAACTTCATCCTGTGGTGTTTGGAGGTGGATTTTAGCAAGTTGGTTTAGTTCCTGCTCTTCATTATCCTGAGCTTCCTCTTCATATGGCTTACTTAACATAGAGGAAAATGGGAACTTTATCATTCCATCTCCCCACTTCATGGAGATAGATTTCTTCTTTTTGTAGGCTCCTGCAACATTCAAAAAGGAGGTTCCGAAAACAATAGGACAATCTTTATCCTCAGAGATCATTAGTACATAAATATCAATGGGATAAATGAGAGAGCCTATTATTATGTTGACATCTTTAAGGATGCCACAGGGTTTCCTTTTGGTTTTATCTGCAAGCTTGGTAATAACGTCAGTAGGCTCAAGGGTGCAAGAAGAAATCTCATCATAAATTTTAGCATAAAGACTATAAGGAATAATATTAACAGGTGAACTGGGATCACACAACCCAAAATATATCTTGCATCCAAAGGAATAGGATAAATTTTGCTTACCTGCATTTTTACCTTCGGTACACCCTTTAAGATAAGAAGTGGTGTCCTTGTCCAAATAGACCTCTTTATTCACCACTAGTATAGGTGTAGCAAGTTCTTTAATTATGTTGGCATAGGGTGGGGTCCCACATTGTTCCATCTTGACATTCTTCTTCCCCTTTTCTAAGGGTGTTCCTTCTAGCTTTCTACCATTGGGCTTACAATAGGCTTCTTTTCGCCTTTCAGGCGGAGTGTTCTTTTTATTTATAGCTTCCACCATACGAATAGCCTTAGACTCCCTACTGAATTATAAGTACTTCTTCTCTGGCAAGTTCAAGAACTTAGAAAAATCTTTCAAAACATGCAGCATGGGGCTAGTTCCAATATTTAGCTCACGACGTAAATCTTTTACTTTAGAAGTTCTAAGGAAAGATTTAATACTATCATAAACAGGATCAACTTTACTCTTTTCCTTTGAACAAAGGTACCAATTCTCAGCACTGCACCTCATCATGTCAAGTAAACTCCAAGCATCGGATATCTTGATTCCCAAAAAGGAACCTTTAGAGGCAAGATCTAAAGCTTGTTTACTTTGTGAATTAAGCCCACCATAAAAGAAGTTGACTATTAAAAAGTTGGGATAATGATGTTCAGGGCATGCAAGAAGCATTTCATGATACCTTATATATGCATCCACTAGCTTCTCACCTTCCCACTGCACAAAGCTACTTATCTTCCTCCTCACTGTATATAGCTTCCCTTGGGGAAAATAATAATAAGAAAATGCAGCCAATAATTTTGGCCAGCTACTCAGCGTATTTATATCTTGACATCTTGACCATCTTCGCCAGCTACTTTTGCTTTGATCTCGTCATTGGTTAATGCCTGCAACTGAAGAGTTCCGCATGCAAGATTAAAATTGTCAATATGCTCATAAGGACATTTAGTTGCATCACCTTGGAATATATTTTCTTTTATCATAGCAATTAACCAAGGGTTTATCTTATATACTTTACCAGGTAGGTCAAGACCCGTTGTTATAAAGTTCTCTCCTCGAGCCGGTCCTGCTACTAACTCAGCACCTACCTGATAAACTTGTTCTTGAAAGACCATTGCTGCTCTTTGTCTGCAAAAATCTTTAGATCACAAAATAATTCAAAACTCAAGGCAAGGCCTAAAAGCGCTCAGCTCCCCGGCAACGGCGCCAGAAAAAATCTTGATAGCCTACAAGTGCACAGGATTTAGTTGTAGCCTTCTCGAATTAAGAGTATCGATCCCACAGGGAGCACAGGAATCAGGCTTTTGCCCTTGTAGAGAATTATGTAGCTTTGTGCATGTGGATAATTATAGACTTGAAGCAGATTGATGGCGGATTTAAATAAGGATTGAGTAAAATGGTGACTTGTAACTAAATAGCATAAAAGTAAATTAAAGACAAGGATGGTAAATAACGGTGAAATGATAGAATTAAAAAGGCGTTCTCAAGGAGTCTGGAATCCCCATTGGTATGTTTCTAGTACTACTATGCATAAGCATAGTATGGAGTGGATACTTGAGCCACTGTTGAGGATTATGCTAGGCGGAGCCAGGTACAGAACACGTTCTACTCGTGGTAGACTTCGTGCCACGCACGCCGCCATCATAGTCTTCCCCTGAGGGTTACAACTCATGATAATTAAGGGTTTCCCTATAGACGCGGCATCACCAAGGGTTCTCCATAATCCCCGGTCACTTGTAAAGGTTAGGAGCAGTAGGCTTTTACTGTTACCTCGAATTACCTCCACATCATAAACCTATGCAAAGACAGTGATATACTTCGTGGCCAATAAAGGCAGAAATGTTGAGTGGGGCCCCTTCACAACATTCACGAAGTTATTATACTAAGCATTCAATAGAGGATCTCATATCCATAATAAACGTTTCAGATCCTACACATACCAAAGTTCATACATATCCCCGAGAAGTAGGGGTCTACTCACACATAAGAACAACAATCATCATGGTGATGGTAATGGAATACATGGATGAATGATTCAACCGATACACCGAAGGATCCACTAGGGTTCTTGATGTTGAAGATGATAAGGATGTAGATGATGATGATGATGAAGGTGGTGATGATGTAGATGTTGATGATGATCTTGTTCCTCACGCGGTGAGAGGAGTCCCCTTCTTCTCCCGGTCGATCCTCCTTGCGGATGGGCTCTAGAGGCTAGGGTTCTGCCTTCTGGATGAGTTTCTGGAGTCTCTGTTCGTCCCCTTCACAATCCATTTCGACGGGGTGAAAATAGCTGATCCCTAGGAGACAACAGCGCGCCAAACGACCGCTCATGCGAGCGCGTGCAGTCGCATGGAACGCCGTCATTCGCTCTAGAAGCATGGCAGTGGCTGTTTCTTTGGCCTTCTTGCTTGATTTTTATGGAAATTGTTTATCACCTTTAATACGTGATTCCACTGCCATTTTTGAGGGTTTTCTCCATTAAATGTGTTGCTCCAAAAGACATCACCTGAAGGATTATTAACAAAAAGAAGTGCCCGAACGCGATAAAATTCCACAAAGCCCACCTTGTAGGCACAAAATTGTAGGAAAAACATCCACGTAAATTGGACTCATCACATTCCAGTTGTCGGTGTTCACCGTTTTCATTGTATATACATGTTTCGTTCTATTTTCTTTCTTTTGCGTGTTTGAAAAACTTTGAAAATCCAAAAATATTTCTCGTTTCTTTTCAGTTTTTATTTCTTGTTTAGTTAGTTCGTAGTAGTAAAAAGAAAACCCAAAAATATTTCTCATTTCTTCTTTTGTAGTTTGTTGGGAGTTCTTCCGTGTAAATAGTTTTTCTCGCTTTTCGTTTTTCTTCTTTCGTTTGCTTACCTAAAAAAACAAAAACTCCAAAAACATTTTAGCATGTTTCTTTGAAATTCTTTTCTTTGAGTCGTCATAAGGAGAATACTTTGTAAGAATTGTTAAATGGCTCTCATATGCTTTGTTGATTGATCAAACGGAAGAGCCAATATTTCCTTGTCTTCCCCTTTTAATAAAATGTTTGTAGATTTCAACTTAGTCCACGACACACTTGCACTATTATTATTTTCACATCATTTCGTTGTGCAAGTAAAAGGGAATAATGATGATGATTTGATGAAGTGACTGTGGTGAAGAAAAGATGGTATGAACTCTTCTTGTTTTTTTTTTGTAAATATGTTTAACTCAGTAGGCCTGATTTAGCATATTATGAGTAAACATGTTTGTGATGACAATTAGAGATTATAGTTGCCCATGCCATGCTTAAGTAGCTAGGAGTGGATAATGATTTATCTTGAGTGTCAATATGCATTAAAATGATTACGATGTAGTATGTTAGGATGGTATCCTCCTCTGAAGAACTCAAGTGTCTTGACTTGGCACATGTTCGCACATGTAGTTGATTCAAAACCAATGCATCCTTTATGATATTTATGTTCAGGGCGTTTATATCCTACTCATGCTCATGGTCAATGTTAAATATTCGCAATGCATGATTTTGACCGTTGCCGCTCTCTAGTTGGTCGCTTCTCAATCTATTTGCTAGCATTCGCCTGTACTAAGCCGGAATACTGCTTGTGCATCCAAAATGATGAAACCCAAAGTTGTTCCAGATGAGTCCACTATACCTACCTATAGACGGTATTACTCTGCTGTTCCAAGTAAAAATTCGCATGTGCCATCTTTAATCATTCAAATAAACATCTATTTTGTGTGCCTATACCGGTCATGGAGCAACGGGCCGGTAAATATATTCCATGCTAAGTGGGTTATTCTCATCATGGGTGTTTATTCACTTGTCGTTGCACGAGAGAGGCTGGTAATTAGGATGCCCAGTCCCGTTAAACAAAAACAAAGAAATAAGTAATAAAACATACTCCCCCTGGAAAGTTGATTGTTTGGAGGGCACCCTGATACATATCCAACGTATCTATAATTTTTGATTGCTCCATGCTATTATATTATCAATCTTGGATGTTTTATATGCATTATTGTGCTATTTTACATCATTTTTTGGGACTAACTTATTAACCTAGTGCCTAGTGCCAGTTGCTGTTTTTTCCTTCTTTTTGTCTTTATAGAAAATCAATACCAAACAGAGTCCAAATGGAACGAAACTTTTTGACGATTTTTCTTGGACCATAAGACACCCTGGAAGCTTTGGGAGGAGGCCAGAAGAGCCACGAGATGGCCACAAGCTCAGGGGCGCGCCCCCAAGCTTTTGGGCCCCTCGTGGCACTACCAACCCTAATCTTTCTTCTATAAATACCCAAATATTCCCCGAAGACCAGAGGGCACACCAAAAATACTTTTCTGCCGCCGCAAGTTTCTGTCTTTGTGAGATCCCATATGGGGACCTTTTTCGGTACTCTCCGAAGGGGATTCAATCATGGAGGGCTTCTACATCAACCTTGCTGCCCTTCCGATGATGTGTGAGTAGTTTACCACATACCTACGGGTCCATAGTGATATGTCTCCATCATATCTATATTTTTTGATCGTTTCATGCCAATATTATACAACTTTCACATATTTTTGGCAACATTTTATATGATTTATTGGACTAACATATTGATCCAGTGCCCAGTGCCAGATCCTGTTTGTTGCATGTTTTTTGTTTCGCAGAATATCTATACCAAACATAGTCCAAACGCGAGAAAAATTTACGGAGAATTATTTTGGAATATAAGTGATTTTTGGGAGTTGGAATCAATGCAAAAGGAGGCCCACATCCACCACAGTACACCAGGGCACGCCCCAGGGCCTAGGCGCATGGTGGTGGGTTGTGGTCACTCATAAGGCAGTTGCTGCTCTACTTCGGGTGCAAGGAAGCATATATCCGGAAACAAATCGTGTTAAAATCTCAGCGCAATCAAAGTTACGAATCTCCGGGAATATAAGAAATGGTTTTCGGCCAGAAAACAGGAACGCGAAACAGAAGAGAACAGAGGGATAGATCCAATCTCGGAGGGGCTCCCGCCCCTCCGCCGCCATGGAAGCCATGCACCAGAGCGAGAACTCTCCTCCCATCTAGGGGGGAGGCCAAGGAAGAAGAAGAAGGAGGGGGCTCTCTCCCCCTCTCTCCCGGTGGCGCCGGAACACCATCGGGGCAATCATCATGTGACGGCGATCTACTCCAATAACTCCGTCATCTTCACCAACATCTTCATCACCTGCCCCCATCTATATTCAGCGGTCCACTCTCGCGCAACCCGCTGTACCCTCTACTTGAACATGGTGCTTTATGCTTCATATTACTATCCAATGATATGTTGCCATCCTATGATGTCTGAGTAGATTTTTGTTGTCCTATCGGTAATTGGTGAATTGCTATGATTGGTTTAATTTGCTTGTGGTTATGTTGCTGTCCTTTGGTGCCCATCATATGAGTGCGCCTGTGGATCACACCATAGGGTTAGTTGTATGTTGATAGGACTATGCATTGGAGGGCAAGGGTGACAGAAGCTTCTTCCTACCATAGAAAGTGATGCATACGGGATTGAAGAGGGACCAATATATATCTTAATCCTATGGTTGGGTTTTACCTTAATGAATGTTAGTAGTTGCGTATGCTTGCTAATAGTTCCAATCATAAGTGCATAGAGTTCCAAGTAAGGGATGACATGCTAGTAGTGGCCTCTCCCACATAAAAACTTGTTATCGGTCTAGTAACATAGTCAATTGCTAAGGGACAATTCCGCAAATCCTACCACTACTAATCCACACACATTATACTGATTTAATTGTTTCTTTATCTAAACATCATCTAACTTTTATTTTCATGTTCTTTATTATCTTGCAAACTTATCCCTTCATACCTACAAAGTACTTCTAGTTTTATTCTTGTTCTAGGTAAAGCAAACGTTAAGCCTGCGTAGCGTTGTATTAGTGGTCAATAGAACTTGAGGGAATATTTGTTCTACCTGTAGCTCCTAGCTGTGTTCGACACTCTTATTTATCAAAAAGGGCTACAAACGATCCCCTATACTTGTGGGTTATAAAGACCTTTTTCTAGCGCCGTTGCCGGGGAGCAATAGCGTGGGGTGAATATTCTCGTGTGTGCTTGTTTGCTTTATCACTAAGTAGTTTTTATTTTCTGTTCTAAGTTGTTCTCTATCTTTAGTTATGGATATTGAACACGAAATACCAAAAAAAATAGTTGTACTTGCTACTCATGGAGATGGGGAACCTCCTAAAACCCTCGATGCTCATTATGTGAAAAATATTAAACACTACTTTGGTAATCCTGAGAAAACCCCATTCAACTTGATAATGGGAGACACGTTGGATCAACGTGAATACTTTAGGCATTATTGCTTGACTCAAAAAGGGAAACCCTTATGGGATCAAATTGAAATGTTGTAATGGTATGCTTGGAATATATGCTCTAGATGTGATTATACTTGTTGCTCTAGGATGAAGGCTCGACACCTTCCCTTTTCATGTGAATTTAATGATAATGAAACCTTGGCTTCTTATGCTAACGGTAGATATGATTACTATGATGTGGAACAAATAGAAGAATTTGTTGCTTTTAAGGGTGCTTATGAAATTGAATCTATGTTTGAAAAGTATGAAGATTTTGATGATGCTGTTTATAGACCTGAAATTTTTGCTATACTTAAATATTGCTATGAGAATTATGAATATAAGGCCGATATTAATGAGTTTATTGAGAAAGTCTCCGTTGTCCAAGAAGAGACTAACATTTTGCATGAGTCTATGGAAGAAGAAATTGATGAAATTGTGAGCTCATTAGATGAAAAAGATGAGGAGGAGAGCAAAGAACAAAAGGAGGAAGAGCGGATTGATCACCCGTGCCCACCTTCTAATGAGAGTAACTCTTTATCCCATACATTTTTTAATTACCCTTCATGCTTACCGAAGGATCAATGCTATGATAATTGCTATGATCCCGTTGATTCTTTTGAAATATACCTTTTTGATGAACTTGATGCTTGCTATGCTTGTGGCCAAGATGCCAATATGAATTATTCTTATGGAGATGAACTTGCTATAGTTACTTATGTTAAGAATGAAATTGTTGTTATTGCACCCACTCAAGATAGTCCTATTATCTTTTTAAATTCTCCAAACTACACTATATCAGAGAAGTTTGCTCTTATTAAGGATTATATTGATGGGTTGCCTTCTACCATTACACATGATGATTTTGATGAATATAATATGCATGTGCTTACTGCTCCTACTTGCAATTATTATGAGAGAGGAACTACATCTCCGCCTCTTTATGTTTCCAATACGATAAAATTGCAAGAAACTATTTATACTATGTATTGGCCTTTACTTGATGTGCATGAATTGTTCTTTTATGACATGCCGACGCATAGGAAGAGATTTAGACTTCGTCATTACATGATATATGTTTATTTGTGCTCACTACTAAATTATAAATCATTGCTAATTAAAATTGGCTTTGATATACCTTGGGATCCAGGTGGATCGATTACTTGAGCACTTTATGCCTAGCTTAATGGCTTTAAAGAAAGCACTGCCAGCAAGACAACCCAGAAGTTTTGGAGAGTAATTTTATTCTGTTGTGTGCTTTTATAAAGTTTAAAAACAAAAAAATATAGAGGGGAACCTAAAACTTTTTCAAAAAGAAAAGTGAAAGTGAGAGAGACGAGCATTGTTTAAGTGGGAGCTAGCTTTGAACTTTGTTCATGCCCATGGAAACTTTGTGAATCTTAATTACAGAAACTTTTTAAAAAAAATTATCCCCTTGTACAAACCCATTGTATTATAAAAAATAATGTGCCAAGATTTGCCTTTAGGATGATTAGATTGCTTGTTGGTATGTGCGGTGCAAAAACAGAAACTTTGGCTGTAGTGCGTGATTTTACATTTTTTACTAGCACGTCAAAAGCTTCTGAAATTTTTAAATAGTACTTCTAGACAAATTTTTTATTTGTTCCTAATTTTTCAGAATTTTTGGAGTTACAGAAGTATAGTCAATGTTCAGATTACTACAGACTGTCCTGTTTTTGACAGATTCTGTTTTTGATGCATTGTTTTGCTTGTTTTGATGAAACTATCAATTATATCGGTGCACCATGCTGTTTTTTATTGTTTCATGCCAATATTATACAACTTTCACATATTTTTGGCAACATTTTATATGATTTATTGGACTAGCATATTGATCCAGTGCCCAGTGCCAGCTCCTGTTTGTTGCATGTTTTTGTTTCGCACACTATCCATATCAAAGAAAGTCCAAACGCGATAAAAATTTATGGAGAATTATTTTGGAATATATTTGATTTCTGGGAGTTGGAATCAACGCAAAAGGAGGCCCACGGCCCGCACAGTACTCCAGGGCGCGCCCAGGGCCCAGGCACGTGGTGGTGGGTTGTGGTCACCTCGTAAGGCGGTTGATGCTCTACTTCACGCACAATGAAGCTTATATCCAGAAAAAAAATCATGTTAAAATCTTAGCGCGCTCAAAGTTACAGATCTCTGGGAATATAAGAAATGGTTTTGGGCCAGAAAATAGGAACCCAGAATAGAAGAGAACAGAGGTATAGATCCAATCTCGGAGAGGCTCCCGCCCCTCCACCGCCATGGCAGCCATGGACCAGAGGGGGAGCTCTCCCCCCATCTAGGGGGGAGGCCAAGGAAGAAGAAGAAGAAGGAGGGGGCTCTCTCCCCCTCTCTCCCGGTGGCGCTGGAACACCGCCGGGGCAATCATCGTGTGATGGCGATCTACTCCAACAACTCCGTCATCTTCACCAACATCTTCATCACCTTCCCCCATCTATATTCAGCGGGCCACTCTCCCGCAACCCGCTGTACCCTCTACTTGAACATGGTGCTTTATGCTTCATAACACTATCCAATGATTTGTTGCCATCCTATGATGTCTGAGTAGATTTTTGTTGTCCTATCGGTAATTGGTGAATTGCTATGATTGGTTTAATTTGCTTGTGGTTATGTTGTTGTCCTTTGGTGCCCATCATATGAGCGTGCATGTGGATCACACCATAGGGTTAGTTGTATGTTGATAGGACTGTGCATTGGAGGGCAAGTGTGACAGAAGCTTCTTCCTACCATAGAAATTGATGCATACGGGATTGAAGGGGGACCAATATATATCTTAATGCTATGGTTGGGTTTTAACTTAAAGAACGTTTGTAGTTGCGGATGCTTGCTAATAGTTCCAATCATAAGTGCATAGAGTGCCAAGTAAGGGATGACATGCTAGTAGTGGCCTCTCCCACATAAAAACTTGCTATCGGTCTAGTAACGTAGTCAATTGCAAAGGGACAATTCTGCAAATCCTACCACTACTAATCCACACTCGTTATACTAATTTAATTGTTTCTTTATCTAAACAGCACCTAACTTTTATTTTCACATTCTTTATTATTTTCCAAACTTATCCCTTCATACCTACAAAGTACTCATAGTTTTATGCTTGTTCTAGGTAAAGCAAACGTTAAGCGTGCATAGAGTTGTATCAATGGTCGATAGAACTTGAGGGAATATTTGTTCTACCTTTAGCTCCTCGTTGGGTTCGACACTCTTATTTATCGAAAAGGGCTACAAATGATCCCCTATACTTGTGGGTTATCACATAGCTAGTAGCTAGATGGCTTTTTCTCTCTCTTTGATCTTCAATACAATGTCCTCCTTGATGTTCTTGGAGATCTATTTGATGTAATCTTCTTTAGCGGTGCGTTTGTTGAGATCCGATGAATTGTGGGTTTATAATCAGATTATCAATGAATATTATTTGAGTCTTCTCTGAACTCTTTTATGCATGATTTATATAGCTTAGTATTTCTCTCCGATCTGTTGATTTGGTTTGGCTAACTAGATTGATTTTTCTTGCAATGGGAGAGGTGCTTTGTAATGGGTTAAATCTTGCGGTGCTCAATCCCAGTGACAGAAAGGGACATGACACGTATTTGTATTGATGCCATTAGGGATAAAAAGATGGGGTTTGTTCATATTGATTGGATCTATCCCTCTACATCATGTCATATTGCTTAAGGCGTTACTCCGTTCTTGTTAACTTAATACACTAGATGCATGCTGGATAGCGGTCGATGTGTGGAGTAATAGTAGTAGATGCAGGCAGGAGTCGGTCTACTTATCTCGGACGTGATGCCTATATACATGATTATTGCCTTAGATATCATCATAACTATGCGCTTTTCTATCAATTGCTCAACAGTAATTTGTTTACCCACCGTATGCTTTCTTTCAAGAGAGAAGCCTCTAGTGAAAACTATGGCCCCCAGGTCTATATTTTATCATATTATTTTCAGATCTACAAAATCAAAAACACAAAATTACCTTGCTGCAATTTATTTACTATTATTTTATTTAGCACTTTTACTTATCTTTTATACCTATCACTATCAGATCTCATCCTTGCAAGTAACCGTGAAGGGATTGACAACCCCTTTATCGCATTGGGTGCAAGTATTTGTTTGTTTATGAAGGTGGAATTATTGGAGACTTGTGTGTTCCTCGTACTGGATTGATACCTTGGTTCTTAACTGGGGGAAATACTTATCTCTACTTTGCTGCATCACCCTTTCCTCTTCAAGGGAAAAACCAACGCAAGCTCAAGAACTAGCACACCCGTGGATTCGGCTAGCCATGGATTGTGTTTGTATGGTTGTGGGGGAGTAAACTTTTCGTTTCCACATGGGAACCGCCAATAATGTGTTTATCATGGAAGATGTTGAAATCCTTTGTCGTGACTTTGGTAGGAAAAGCACACCGCTCAAAAATGTATTCATCTCTGTTTTAAGCTCTAAGCTCTGGCGCCACTGCAAATCTCTGCTTCCCTCTGCGAAGGGTCTTTCTATTTACTTTCATGTTATTTACTTTTATTGTTGAGTCATCACCTTCTCATTCAAAGAACCAACTTTGAGAGCGCTATTGTCATCTTAGTTTAACATGCATTAAGTCTAGTTAATGTTGGATATGAGCATGACTGGATCTCTTCTACCATGAATTAATGTTTAGTCGTTGCTTGAAGTTCAGAGGTACTTTGCATTTATGTTTTGCGGTCTTAGAAAGGGCTAGCGAGATACCATGTTATCATATTATATCATGATTGTTTTCAAAAATTGTTGGCACTGGAGATATATTATTCTTGCTCGCTAGTTGATTATGTTATTGTCATGAGTAAATGTGAAACCTAAGTGTTATCATTCATATGGTTAGTTCATAATCTTTGCTGAAAACTTGAATACTAGTTAAGCATATATACAGCAACCGAACAAAAGAGTTTGTAAAAGTTTTCCTTTATCACTTTCAGTTTGCCAACTGAATTGCTTGAGGACAAGCAATGAGTTAAGCTTGGGGGAGCTGATACGTCTCCAACGTATCTTTTCCAAACACTTTTGCTCTTGTTTTGGACTCTAATTTTCATGATTTGAATGAAACCAACCCGGACTGATGTTGTTTTCAGCAGAACTACCATGGTGTTATTTTTGTGCAGAAATAAAATTTCTTGGATTGGGCTGAAGATTTACGGAGAATTTTTATGAAATATATCAAAAAATACTAGCGAAAAGATCTATTGGAGGGGGCCACCACAGAGCCACAAGCTCAGGTAGCGCCCCCCTAGGGCGCGTCACCGGAGCTTGTGGGCCCCTGGAGCCTCCATTTGCCCTACCTCCAAGTCCATAAGTACCGTCTCATGGAGGAAAAATCAGAGAGAAAGTTTTATTGCGTTTTACAATACGGAGCCGCCGCCACCTCCTGTTCTTCATTTGGAGGGCTGATCTGGAGTCTGTTCGGGGCTCCGGAGAGGGGGATTCGTCGCCGTCATCATCATCAACCCTTCTTCATCAATTATTCCATGATGCTCACCACCGGGAGTGAGTAATTCCTTTGTAGACTTGCTGGACGGTGATGGAGTTGGATGAGATTTATCATGTAATCGAGTCAATTTGTTACGGCTTGATCCCTAGTATCCACTATGTTCTGAGATTGATGTTGCTAGACTTTGCTATGCTTAATGCTTGTCACTAGGGCCCGAGTGCCATGATTTCATATCTGAACCCTTTATGTTTCCATGAATATATTTTATTTCTTGATCCTATCTACTAGTTATATGCACTTGTTATTGTCCTGATCCGTAGACCCAAAGGTGACAATAATTGGGATACTCTCCGGGGATGACTGTAATTCGAGGAGTTCATGTATTCAGTATGTGTTAATGCTTTGTTCCGGTTCTCTATTAAAAGGATGCCTTAATATACCTTAGATTTCCTTATGGACCCAGCTGCCATGGGAGGGTAGGGCAAAATATGTCATGCAGGTTCTTACTATAAGCACGTATGGCTATATACGGAATACATGCCTACATTGAATTGATCAATTGGGGCTATTGTGTATCGTTCTAGGTTGTGACGGTTACATGATGAATGTCATCCACACAAATATCCATCATTGATCCAATGCCTATGCTTTGCTCATATTGTCTTTGCTAAGTTACTACTGTTGTTGCTGCTGTTACAATCACTACGAAACTGGTACTATTACTGTTACCGCTACTATCAGAACTATCATACTACTGTCCTACTAAACACTTTGTTTTAGAGAAACAACTTTCCAGGTGTTGTTGAATTGACATCTCAACTGCTAAGGCTTACAAATATTCTTTGGCTCCCCTTGTATCGAATCAATAAATTGGCTAAAATACTAACCTCAAAGGCTGTCGCGATCCCCTATACTTGTGAGTTATCACTGGTCCTATGGGTCCTTAGCACGATGATTTCCTGACTGTCTAGTATAATAAGTTTTCCCTAGCTCCAGTGAGGGAGGGGTGATGACGACAGCGCGCCTTTGGCTAGCTTCAGTGCTTGTAGTCATCGCTAGGTGGTCTATGGATTTGGATGTAATTTATTATTTATGGTGTTTGTTGTACTTCCATGATTGAAGATGAATAGATCGGAAGTTTACCCCAAAAAATAGAACTGCTCATAAAAATGTTTTATTAAATATTTTTAACTTTTTAGCTATGATTTAAAGCTATTGGAAAGTCATCAGCCGCGGCCCAACCTGTCCACCCTCTAGCTTCGCCACTGTATGCAAAAAACCAGGTTCTTATGTGAATTCCTTTGCCGTTAGTAGTAGACAAAATTTTCTTCGAACATTTAGCATTGTCTTCTTTTTTAGTTGATTTAGCTTTTCCATGAAACAAAAATAAACTTGGCAAGGAGCTTTGTGATGATCCATAATATCACTACATGGTGTAGTATGCGAGTCATTCATATAACGCCCATAAGAAACAGTCTCATGAACCTTATATCCCTTAGAGTGTACAATAGAAACATAGCGGTTCCCAAACCACTTATATTACAAACATTATTCAAATGAAATCCAAACATCAGACGGTTCAAACTACAAGTACTGAAATGCATGGTACTGATATGTCTCCAACATAGCTATAATTTATTAAGTATTCATGCTATATTAACATCAATTATGTCAGTGCAACAAACCTTCACGTATGTTGCCCAGACTGTACACAGGCTCAAGTGGCAGAAATGCAAGCAACCCCAAGCATTCAAGACAGAACCAAGCTAGAGAGAGGGCTCTTTAAGGAATCAAAGGGCGGATCAAGAAGACCAAGACAAGCCAAGACAGCAAGATATCACTAAGGAAAAACCTCCCTTGCCGGGCAGGCGAGCCTAGTCAGGTCGAGGCCACCTCGAAGACAAATCCCAAGACTTCCCTGGCAAGGATTGCCGAGGCCACTGGCGGCCTACATCCCTGCCAAGGCTCCACCGCTCCACCGCATCGCAACGCAAGTCATCCATCGGTGTGGTGTCGAGCCCCCAGATAACTAAGTGGCAGTCATTTGGCACGTGGCAGCCATTTAGGAGGAAGATCACCTCTAAATGACACCCGTCCAGAGGCGTGTCAAGCAGACAGGTGGAAGATGACTAAAGTGGCGCGGCAGGCCTGCCGGGCCGTGTCCACAGTGCGACACATGGCAGTGCATTTAATGCACTTTGTCTTAACTGCCAGAGTTAGGTACGATAGCACTGTTAGCTATCTAATCGCTGGATAATGACTGTTTTTCCATTGTGGTAACCCCTTAGCCTATAAAAGGAGGACCGTGGCAACCTTAGAAAGGATTCGGACCCTCGTGTACTCATACGCGCGTAGCTGCTCTCCCCAAGGCAATCTTGCCGGGCTCGAGCACCGTGCGTTCTTGACGGTCTCTCCATCAATCCACCAAAGCAGGAGTAGGGTTTTAGGCTTCTCAGCGGCCTGAACCTGGGTAAAAATCACCAGCGTCATCACTGTCGTGCTGTCCCATGGCCTCCGCTCTTTGTGCAATGCGTCCTCCCCCCTGCCGAACCACAAAGGGGCCGATGGCCCCATAGGTGGCCGTGTTCTACCACGACATCTTTGGCGCGCCAGGTAGGGGGCAGCGCTTGTGCGAACCCGAGGTCGTAAACAACGCGTCAGTCTTCATCATCGTCTTCTTCATCGTTGGCTTGGCGCCCAAGAAGAAGTCCGGCACAACTGCTCATCCTTCCACCTCGAAGGCCCCCTCGCATGCAGCCGCCGATGCTATGGGGGTGCAGCAGCGTTGAGGGACGCGGACGCCATGGGGGACATGACCAGCGCAGGCGGCGCTGTCATCGTTCCCCATGCGGCTGAAGCAGGAGCAGCAAACGCCAGAGGAGGGCAGCATCAACAGCATTCTGACGGCCGTGCTCTCCAACGCACAGGGGGAGAACGTTCAGTCTCCACCGCCCCCCCATCGTGCCGAAGAGCGCAGCCATAGCGACAACACTCGCTCCAGTGTGAACCCCGGCCCCCTGGCTGCCCCTGCAACGGGCGCAACGGTGGGGCAAGCACCTCCCCCGGGGCGGGGTAACCAAGACGAAGCGTCGAACGGGGCCATCAACCCCCGGGCGCACCCTTCTCGCCACTGTACCACCGCGGCGGCCGACTCGCGGCGATGAGAGCACGGCGCCGCCGCCACTGGTACTGGCAAGAGCCGAGCGACGTCGCGGTCTACGTCGTTGTCTATGTCGAGCACCGCTTCGGAAGCCATGGCGTGAGCCCAACTCCTGCTGAGATTCCCATGAGCGCCGATCAAATGGATGAGTGGAGAGCCACCATCCAGAGTTTTATCAGTTTTGCTGAAGCGGGAGGATCGCAGCGGGCGGATCCGCCATGACACCCACAAGCGACAGCCATGGCCCGAGCTGCTGACGGTGCTGGGGGGGGCACTCCAACGGTACAGTCCCCTCCGCGACGGCCAGCACAAGGACCACAACCAGAACCACGCAACCAGGAGCCCGACGAGGTATCAATGGCTTCATCTAACCCTCGGGCCCATCGAGATCAGGGGCAGGTCCTAGAGGATCGGCGGAGGGAAGACGTGTGCGTCACTATAGAACGACGCCGCGAAACTCGCCGCCAATCCGACAGGCGCAATGGCCGAGACGTCAACGAACCCGCGCCTAGTGAGGGCGGATACCTACCTTTCGAGGTCGGGTGTCCTGCCTTCACTCGCGAGCTGCGGCAAGTCCGTTGGCCATCTGCCCGCGTTTTCAAGCCAGAAATACCAGAAAAGTATGATGAAAGGCTGAACTCGGCAGAGTTCTTGAGCATCTACACCATCATTGTTCAAGCTGCTGGAGGAAGAGACGAGAAGGTGTTCGCCAATTACTTCCCTTTGGCGCTCAAGCCAAATATGAGGTCATGGCTGATGCATCTTCTGGAGAATTCCATCTCATCATGGGCTGACCTGTGTCATGAGTTTGCTGGCGCCTTCACGGGAGGCCATCAAGAACCAAGACGGCTGATGTCTACTATGCAACTTTATTCTTGTAGACACTTGTTGGCCCTCCAAGCGCAGAGTTTTGTAGGACAGTAGCAATTTTCCCTCAAGTGGATGACCTAAGGTTTATCAATCCGTCGGAGGTGTAGGATGAAGATGGTCTCTCTCAAACAACCCTGCAACCAAATAACAAAGAGTCTCTTGTGTCCCCAACACACCAAATACAATGGTAATTTGTATAGGTGCACTAGTTTGGCGAAGAGATGGTAATAAAAGTGTAGTAATGATAGTAGATATTGATTTTTTTAATAGGAACAAATAAAAAAACAGCAAGGTAGCAATTGATAAAACAGAGCACAAACGGTATTGCAATGCTTGAAAATGAGGCCTAGGGTCCATACTTTCACTAGTGCAATCTCTCAACAATGCTAATCTAACTGGGTCATATAACCATCCCTCAAAGTGCGATGAAGAATCACTCCAAAGTTCCTATCTAGTGGAGAACATAAGAAGAAATTGTTTGTAGCTATTCTTTCCGATCGATCTATCCAAGAATTTGTACTAAAATAACACCAACATATTCTTTCCGATCGATCTATCAAGAGTTCGTACTAAAATAACACAAGTTATTCTTTCTGATCGATCTATTAAGAGTTCGTACTAAAATAACACCAAAGCAAATTCAGATTCATAATACTCAATCCAACACAAAGAACCTCAAAGAGTGCCCCAAGTGGCAAAGTGACAAAGTGGCAAAGTGGCAATCAATTCACATGTTAAGGTTCAAACAATGAATTCTCTTGAAACTCAACAACCTATATTCTTAGTCACCAAACAATTGCAATTCAACTTATTCAACAGAGTCCAAGTAAGTGCTCCACATACTCAATCATCATATAGTCTTCCATGATTGCTAGTAATCGAAGCATATTCTTAGAACAAATGGCATCCGTCAAACACAAAGAAAGATAGGGGCTTAATGTTTCGCCTCCCAACTCATTTATCATAGAGATAATTGACAACAATAATAAACCATGATCAAATATATCTGACTGGTCATATGTGCCTAGATCTTTCCCCACCACATGATGCTTGCCAACTAGAGAATAGTTGAGGTTGAAATGAGATTTCATACTATTGACTCTTTGCATAAAAGTAAATACTGAAAAGTAAAAGATAGGCCCGTCGTAGAGGGAAGCAGAGGTTGTCATGCGCTTTTTATTTGGATGCCCAAGCTCTTAATGCAAAGGAACATCACTTTATATTGCCCATTATGATAGCAACCTTTATTATGCAGTCCGTCGCTTTTATTACTTTGCCATCACAAGTTCGTACAACGCTCAATTTTCCCTTACAATAAAAGATCAAACATATTTAGGAGCAAGTTTTATTGCTTTATGCACCGATGACAACTTACTTGATGGATCTTATTCAATCCATAGGTAGGTATGGTGGACACTCATGGCAAGAAACTGGGTTTAAGGGCTTTTGGATGCACAAGTAGTATCTCTACTTAGTACGAATTTTTGGCTAGCAAAAGATCCTAGGCAAACACCACCTGTTGGAGGATCCATGACAATATAACTTCTATGCAAATAAACCCAAACATAACTCATTACTTTGTCTTCCTTGTCCAACTTCAACTAATTTGCTCAAGTTTGAAAATAATTAATGGGTATTCACAATCATAGAAGATGTCCAAGATAATATATTTGCATGTGAAAGTTCTCTTCCTTATACTAATCATTCATGAATTGCTTGTATGACCAATATTGTGATTGTCAAGTTTCAAAAGATTTCACTTTCTAAACCCAATGTGAAGCCACTACTAGGCATGATATGGATATATAATTTCAACTTCATGATATTGAATTCATTCAACAATTTACTCATAGGATATAAGTGAAGCACAAGAGTAAATAACAAACTACTCCAAAAAGATATAAGTGAAGATCAAGCGAGTAGTTGAGTTTAAAGGGGTAGCTAAGTGAGGAATCCTTCTTATTTAAAAACTTTCAGATCTAAGTATTTTATTAAAACATCAAGCAAATAAAATAAAATGACATTCTAAGAATAGCACACATCATGTGAAGAAGCAAAAACTTAGGCTCAACCGAGGCTAACCGATAATTGTTGATGAAGAAAGGTGGGATGCCTACCGGGGAATCCCAAGCTTAGTTGCTTGGATATTCCTTGAATATTGCCTTGGGGGTGCCTTGGGCATCCCCAAGCTTAGGGTCTTGTCACTCCTTATTCTCCTCATATCGATATCTCACCCAAAACTTGAAAACTTCAATCACACAAAACTTAACGGAACTTCGTGAAATGGGTTAGTATGATAAAGACAAATCATTCACTTTGGTACTGTCAAGATAAGATTCATAATTGTTTCCACATAATTACTACTGTACTCTACAATTTCCACAGTTTATATTAAGCAATATAAGCCATAGAAACCATAAAACAAGCAAACTATGCATTGAAAACAGAATCTGTCAAAAACAGAACAGTAAGTAAAGATCTGAATTAAGGTCATATTTATGTAACTCTTAAAATTCTGAAAAATTAGGAAAACGTAGAAAATTTGTATACACATCAACTGTACAAAATTCAGAATTTTTCCACGTTCCAGTAAAACATAGGAATTTCTGTACTGGATGCAAAAGTTTCTGTTTTTGCACAGAATCAAGTCAACTATCATCCACACTATCCCAAAGGTTTTACTTGGCACTTTATTGAAATAAAAGCAATAAAACATGATTACTACAGTAGCATAACCATGTGAACACACAAAAACAGTAGGTAAAAGTGTTGGGTTGTCTCCCAACAAGCGCTTTTCTTTAATGCCTTTTAGCTAGGCATGATGATTTCAATGATGCTCGCATAAAAGATAAGAATTGAAACATAAAGAGAGCATCATGAAGCATATAAATAGCACATTTAAGTATAACCCACTTCCTATGCATAGGGATTTTGTGAGAAAATAATTTATGGGAACAAGAATCAACTAGCATAGGAAGGCAAAACAAGCAAAACTTCATGATTTTCAACACATAGAGAGGAAACTTGGTATTAGTGAGAAGCCTACTAGCATATGTTCCTCTCTCATAATAATTTTCAGTAGCATCATGAATGAATTCAACAATATAGCCATCACATAAAGCATTCTTTTCATGATGCACAAGCATAAAAAATTTCTTACTCTCCACACAAGCAAATTTATTCTCATCAATAGTAGTGGGAGCAAATTCAACAAAATAACTATCATGTGCTACTTGATTGACATAATCAAATTGAACATTAAAATTATGATGACAAGTTTCATGGTTATCATTATTCTTTATAGCACACATGTCATCACCATAATCATCATAGATAGCAACTTTGCTGTCATACTCAATTGAAACCTCTTCTAAAATAGTGGATTAATTCATCACTAAATAAAGTCATGACCTCTCCAAATCCACTTTCATAATTATCACAATAAGATTCAACACCCTCCAAAATAGTGGGATCATTAGTACATAGAGTTGACACTCTTCCAAACCCACTTTCATCAATATAATCGCCATAAATAGGAGGCATGCTACCATTATAACAAATTTGCATATCAAAACTTGGGGGACTAAAAATATCATCTTCATCAAACATAGCATCCCCAAGCTTGTAGCTTTGCATACCATTAGCATCATGGATATTCAAAGAATTCATACCAACAACATTGCAATCATGCTCATCATTCAAAGATTTTTTGTCAAACATTTTATAGAATTCTTCTTCTATCAATTGAGCACAATTTTCCTTTCCATCATTTTCACGAAACACATTATAGAGATGAATAATATGATGCAACCTCAATTCCATTTTTTTAATTTTCTTTTTATAAACCAAACTAGTGATAAAATAAGAAACTAAAAGATTCGATTGCAAGATCTAAAGATATACCTTCATGCACTCACCTCCCCGGCAACGGCGCCAGAAAAGAGCTTGATGTCTACTACGCAACTTTATTCTTGTAGACACGTGTTGGGCCTCCAAGCGCAGAGTTTTGTAGGACAGTAGCAATTTTCCCTCAAGTGGATGACCTAAGGTTTATCAATCCGTCGGAGGTGTAGGATGAAGATGGTGTCTCTCAAACAACCCTGCAACCAAATAACATAGAGTCTCTTGTGTCCCCAACACACCAAATATAATGGTAATTTGTATAGGTGCACTAGTTTGGCGAAGAGATGGTAATAAAAGTGTAGTAATGATAGTAGATATTGATTTTTTTAATAGGAACAAATAAGAAAACAGCAAGGTAGCAATTGATAAAACGGAGCACAAACAGTATTGCAATGCTTGAAAATGAGGCCTAGGGTCCGTACTTTCACTAGTGCAATCTCTCAACAATGCTAATCTAACTGCGTCATATAACCATCCCTCAAAGTGCGATAAAGAATCACTCCAAAGTTCCTATCTAGCAGAGAACATAAGAAGAAATTGTTTGTAGCTATTCTTTCTGATCGATCTATCCAAGAGTTTGTACTAAAATAACACCAAGTTATTCTTTCCGATCGATCTATCAAGAGTTCGTACTAAAATAACACCAAAGCAAATTCAGATTCATAATACTCAATCCAACACAAAGAACCTCAAAGAGTGCCCCAAGATTTGTACCGGAGAAACAAAAGACGAGAACGTGCATCAACCCCTATGCATAGATTACCCCAATGTCACGTCGGGAATCCGCGAGTTGAGTGCCAAAACATATCTCAAGTGAATCAATATAATACCCCATTGTCACCACGGGTATTCATATGCAAGACATATATCAAGTGCTCTGAAATCCATAAAAGTATTCAGTCCGATAACAACGAAATCTCAAAGGGAAAACTCAATTCATCACAACAAGATAGAGTGGGGGAAACATCATATGATCCAACTATATTAACAAAGCCCGCGATACATCAAGATCATGCCATCTCAAGAACACGAGAGAGAGAGAAAGAGCTTAAACACATAGCTACTGGTACAAACCCTCAGCCCCGAGGGTGGACTACTCCCTCCTCATCATGGTGGCCGCCGGGATGATGAAGATGGCCACCGGTGATGATTTCCCCCGCCGGCAGGGTGCCGGAACGGGGTCTAGATTGGTTTTTCGTGGCTACAGAGGCCTGCGGCGGTGGAACTTCTGATCTAGGGTTACTCCTAATGGTTTCTCTATTTATAGGAATTTTTGGCGTTGGTTTCATGCTAAGATGGGCCTCGAGGTGAGCACAACCCACTGGGGCGCGCCTGGGCCCCCTGGCGCGCCCCGGTGTCTTGTGCCCTACTCCTTCACCTTCTGGTCCTTCCACGAAGCTTCGGAGGTCTCTTTTGTTCCAAAAAAATCGTCAAAAAGTTTCAGCTCATTTGGAGAACTTTCATTTCTGCACGAAAAACAACACCACGGTAGTTCTGCTGAAAACAGCGTCGGTCCAGGTTAGTTCCATGCAAATCATACCAAAACCATATGAAATTGTTGTAAACATGACATGAATACTTCATAAATTATAGATACGTTGGAGACGTATCAACGGCCCAGCGATCTGCAGCTCCTTCCACAAAAGGAAGGGGAGAGCTTGCGAAAGTACATGCAGAGGTTTAGCCGGGTGCTCAGAAACATTCCAGACATCCACCCGGCAGCTGTGATTGCCGCGTTCCAGTCCAACATGCGCCACAGGAGGACACGTTCCAAGATGAACGTTCGATTGTCCAAGACTGTGAACGAGTTGTACACCCTGGCGGATAAGTGTGCCCGAATAGAGGATGGGAGGCGGCTCCCCGGAGAAGAGGACGGCGTCGAAGTCAACTCAGAGGAAGACAATGATGCCGCTGACCTGAAGAGGAAGAACAAGAAATGCAATAAGAAGCGCAAGGAAAAGGCAGTATTGGCTGTTGAGGGCCCTGGCACTCCTAGTACCGGCAAGAAGGCCAAGACCGAAGCCTCCGGCAAGGAAGTTGCCGCGTGCACAGATTTCCGGGAAGCTGCGGTGGCCGAAAAGGCTGGGAAGGCTGACGGGCCATACTGCAAGATCCACCGGACTAAGGGCCATGATCTCCAAGAGTGTCACCAAGTTGAGCAACTTGTCAAAAAGCAGAGAGCTGAGTACGAGAAGCGTGACAAGGAAAGAGACCAAGAAGGTTTTGGCTTGAAGGGCCGAGGCGGCATAGGAGGCCGCCGCGGCAAGGATCCCCAGCATCCAGAGAGGCCTGCAAGGGGTCGTGAGAAGAAAGAAGGCGAAGACAAAAGTGATGAAGGGGATGAAGAGGAAACCAGTGAGCTAGAGTTCCAGAAAGCCACTGAGGCCCTGTGCGTTGACGGAGGTGCATCTTTGCACTCCTCACACCGCTAGCTTAAACAGTGGGCGCGTGAGGTCAATGTCGTAGATCCAGCAGTAGACTCCCGGAAACCGCTCAAATGGTCTGCATGCCCATCATCTTCGACGAAGAGGATCACCCTGACCGCACCACCGCGGTAGGGTGCTTATCGTTGTTGGTTTCACCAACAATCCGCAACCTCAAGGTCACGAAGATGTTGGTTGACGGCAGGGCTGGGTTGAATCTGATTTCCCCAAGGTGCTCAGCAAGCTTCAAATATCAGATGAAGAGCTCAAGATTACTGGCACTTTCCAAGGGATCAACCCCGGCAGGCGTCATCCTAAGGGAAAGATCACACTGCCGGTGATGTTTGGAGGAGAATTGAACTATCGGACCGAGAAGGTTGTGTTTGATGTGGTTGATCTCCCCCTGCCGTACAATGGAATCCTTGGTCGTCCAGCCCTGGCAAAATTCATGGCGGCATCCCACTATGCCTACAACACACTGAAGATGCCAGGACCGATGGGCGTCATTTCCATTCCGTCAGACAAGAAGGACGCAATCATATGCGTGGATAAGATGTATTGAGACGCCGTCGCCGCTGAGGCCGTGGAAGCTGCAGCTCCCACCAAGGAAAGCAAGAAAGGGAAGAAAGCTAGCAAAGACACCGGCAAGGAATCCGGGAAGCGCACCTCTTCAGAGTGTGCTGCACCCATCGATGATCTGCCGGAGAGCTCCGCTAGCAAGAAACCCAAGGCTGCCTCACCTGCGGTGAAGAAGGTCCCGGCAGGGCTGGATGGCGCTAGTGGTACGTTCACCATCAGCTCCACCCTTGATGACAAATAGGAAAGCGCGCTCGTTGCCTTCCTGCGGGCGAATGTAGATGTGTTTACCTGGCAACCATCTGACATCCCCGGTGTTCCCAGGAAGGTAATCGAGCACCACCTAGCTGTCTGCCCTCATGCCCGGGCCGTCAAGCAGAGAGTCAGGAAGCAAGCTTTGGAGTGGCAATAGTTCATTGCTGAGGAGATCAAGAAACTTGAAGCAGCTAGTTTGGTCAGAGGAGTATTGCACCCAACATGGTTGGCGAACCCAGTGGTGGTGCGCAAGGTGAACGGGAAATGGAGGCTTTGCATAGATTTCACGGATCTGAATAAGACATGCCCGAAGGACCCGTTCCCCTTGCCGTGCATTGACCAGATCGTAGATTCCACTTTTGGGTGTGATCTACTTTCCTTCTTGGATGCATACTCTGGGTACCATCAGATCTTCATGTCCAAGGAGGACGAGGAGAAGACCACGTTCATAACCCCGTGTGGAACGTACTGCTTTGTGCGGATGCCCTTCGGGTTGAAGAGCACTGGATCCACTTTTGCAAGGGCAGTGCAAATTAGTTTTGAGCCTCAATTTCATAGGAATATTGAAGCTTACATGGATGACATAGTAGTCAAGACCAAGGACAAATCAACTCTCATTCAGGACTTGGAAGAGACCTTTGCAAATCTACGTAAGATCAACTTGAAGTTAAACCCTAAGAAGTGTGTGTTTGGCATTCCCTCCGGCAAGCTACTTGGTTTCTTTGTATCCCACCGGGGGATAGAGGCCAACCCCGACAAGATCAAGGCGATCGAGCAGATTCAAGCACCCAAGACAGTTAAAGACAGGAGGCACTTGACCGGATGTGTTGCCGCACTGAGCAGGTTCATTTCCAAGTCTGCCGAGCGCGCCTTGCCGTTCTTCAAAATTTTGAAGAAGGCAGGGCCAATGAAGTGGACCCCGGAGGCAGAAGCAGCGCTGCAGGACTTGAAGACCTATCTTTCCTCTGCTCCCACCTTGGTCGCTCCTAACCCACAAGAGCCGTTGCTGCTGTACCTAGCGGCAACCAATCAAGTGCTTAGTGCAGCATTGGTGGCGCAGCGGGAAGTGGATGAAGGAGCAGCCGCAGCTACTGTACGCTCTGGAGAGGAAAGTGAACCTATCCCGACAAGGTCTGGTGCAGATCAGCAGAAAGAAGAGCAGGATAACGGAGACAATTCCAAGACCGCGGCAAAGAAGAAGGTGGTGCAGCAGCCAGTGTACTTTGTCAGCTCCCTATTGCAAGGGGCTAGATCAAGGTACTCTGGCATGCAAAAGTTGATCTTTGGCCTCATCATGGCCTCAAGGAAACTGCGCCACTACTTCCAAGCCTATGAGATCACGGTTGTCACCCACTTCCCTTTGCAACGCATACTGAGGAACCCAGAGGTCACTGGCAGAATAGTAGAATGGGCTTTGGAATTGTCGAGCTTTGGTCTGAAGTATGAGAGTACGTCAACCATTCAGAGTAGAGCCTTGGCGGAGTTCATCGCGGAATGGACACCAACCCCAGATGAAGAAACACCAGAAACAGTTATCCCCGGCAAGGAGGCCCCCCAAGAGTGGATCATGTACTTTGATGGTGCCTTCTCACTGCAAGGTGCAGGGGCTGGTGTGATCCTTGTCGCACCCACTGGAGAGCACCTCAAGTATGTGGTCCAAATGCATTTCCCCCTGGAAAAAGCTACCAACAACACTGCAGAATATGAAGGAGTCCTTGCCGGGCTCAGGATCGCAACAGAATTGGGAATTAAGAAGTTGATCATCCGTGGAGACTCACAGCTTGTGGTGAGGCAAGTGAACAAGGATTACCAGAGTCCATTGATGGAGGCATACGTCGAAGAGGTGAGTGATACGTCTCCATCGTATCTACTTTTCCAAACTCTTTTGCCCTTGTTTTGGACTCTAATTTGCATGATTTGAATGGAACTAACCCGGACTGACGCTATTTTCAGCAGAATTGCCATGGTGTTATTTTTGTGCAGAAATAAAAGTTCTCAGAATGACCTGAAACTTCACGGAGATCATTTTTGGAATTAATAAAAAATATTGGTGAAAGAATCAAGAATCAACTAAAGGGGGCCCACACCCTGTCCACAAGGGTGGAGGGCGCGGCCACCCCCAGGGCGCGCCATCTGTCCTTGTGGGCCCCCTGGACCTCCATCGACCTCAACTCCAACTCCATATATTCACGTTCGGGGAGAAAAAAATAAAAGAGAAGGATTCATCGTGTTTTACGATAAGGAGCCGCCGCCACCTCCTGTTCTTCTTCGAGAGGGCAGATCCGGAGTCCATTCGGGGGCTCCGGAGTGGGGAAATCGTCGCCGTCGTCCTCATCAACCATCCTCCATCACCAATTTCATGATGCTCACCGCCGTGCGTGAATAATTCCATCGTTGGCTTGCTGGACGGTGATGGGTTGGATGAGATTTACCATGTAATCGAGTTAGTTTTGTTAGGGTTTGATCCCTAGTATCCATTATGTTCTAAGATTGATGTTGCTATGACTTTGCTATGCCTAATGCTTGTCACTAGGGCCCGAGTGCCATGATTTCAGATCTGAACCTATTATGTTTTCATGAATATATTTGTGTTCTTGATCCTATCTTGCAAGTTATAGTCACCTACTACGTGTTATGATCCGGCAACCCCGGAGTGACAATAGTCGGGACACTTCCCGGTGATGACCGTAGTTTGAGGAGTTCATGTATTCACTAAGTGCTAATGCTTTGGTCTGGTTCTCTATTAAAAGGAGGCCTTAATATCCCTTAGTTTCCAATAAGACCCCACTGCCACGGGAGGGTAGGACAAAAGATGTCATGCAAGTTCTTTTCCATAAGCACGTATGACTATATACGGAATACATCCCTACATTATATTGATGAATTGGAGCTAGTTCTGTGTCACCCTATGTTATAACTGTTGCATGATGAATGCCATCCGACATAATTATCCATCATTGATCCATTGCCTATGAACTTTTCACATATTGATCTTTGCTCCGTTACTTTTCCATTGCCACTGTTACGATTGCTACAAAACTGCTACTGTTACTTTTGTTACTGTTACCGTTACTTCCATACTACTTTGCTACTAAAAACTTTGCTGCAGATATTAAGTCGTTCAGGTGTGGTTGAATTGACAACTCAGCTGCCAATACTTGAGAATATTCTTTGGCTCCCCTTGTGTCGAATCAATAAATTTGGGTTGAATACTCTACCCTCGAAAACTGTTGCGATCCCCTATACTTGTGGGTTATCAAGACCTTTTTCTGGCGCCGTTGCAGGGGAGCATAGCTCTATTCTCTGAGTCACTTGGGATTTATATCTGTTGATCACTATGAGGAATTTGAAAGATACTAGAACCAAGATTTTTCCCTCTACTACGAGGGGAGGTAAGGAACTACCATCTAGCTCTGCACTTGATTCACCTTCTGTTTTGAGTAAGCTTGCGACACCTACACCTGCTAGTAATTTTGATATGTCACAAGTAATTGATGATGCCACTTCTGCTATGCATGACGCTAATGATGATACTACTGCTTTGCTTGATATTACTGTGCCACTAGGTGAATTTCTTGATGAACAACTTGCTAGGGTTAGAAAAAATATTATTGAAACTGAAGATTATGATTCTCCCCCTAGATATGAATTGCCTGTTGTACCTGAGGGTTATATTATGGATGAAGAAACTGCTAGAGACTTTCTTGCTTGCAATGATAGAGAAGATCTTAAGAAACTGTTAGCTAAGCTGAAAGAAAAATCCTTGAATGCTAGAATGAAATATGATCTCAATTTTGCTACTTCACCTATCTTTGTTACTGATAAGGATTATGAATTCTCTGTCGAACCTGAGTTAATTACTTTGGTTGAATCTGATCCTTTCTATGGTTATGAATCTGAAACAGTTGTGGCACATCTTACTAAATTGAATGATATAGCCACCCTATTTGCTCATGAGGAAAAAATTCGCTATTACTATATTCTTAAGTTGTTTCCTTTCTCATTAAAGGGTGATGCTAAGTTATGGTTTAATTCTCTTGCTCCTGGTTGTGTGCGTAGTCCCCAGGATATGATATATTACTTCTCTCAAAAATATTTCCCTGCTCATAAGAAACAAGTTGCCTTACCGGAAATATTTAATTTTATGCAAATTGAAGAAGAGAGTCTCCCACAAGCTTGGGGGAGGCTTCTCCAATTACTTAATGCTTTGTCTGATCATCCTCTCAAGAAAAATGAAATACTTGATATCTTTTATAATGGACTAACCGATGCTTCTAGGGACCACCTAGATAGTTGTGTTGGTTGTATTTCAGGGAATGAACTATTGAGCAAGCTGAATTTCTATTGAATAATATATTGAGTAATGATAATGATTGGACACTTCCTGAACCAACTCCTAAGCCAACTCTGAAGAAAAGAGGTATTCTATTTCTTAGTCCTGAAGATATGCAAGAGGCAAAGAAATCTATGAAAGAAAAAGGTATTAAAGCTGAAGATGTTAAGAATTTACCGCCTATTGAAGAAATACATGGTCTTGATAACCCAACACAGGTAGTAGAGGTAAACTCTCTCCGTAGATTTGATGAAGGTGATATTCCTCATAATAAGTCTGCTAGTCAATGCTTGGATGAGTTTGATAATTTTATGGTTAAACAAGAAAACTTCAATGCTTATGTTAGTAGACAATTGAAACGTAATGCCTACATGCTTGACCACTTGGGTGATTATATGAGTAGAGCTGTTAATGATCTTAAGCTCATTAGTAAACATGCTTCCATGGTTATAACTCAAGTAGAACAAGTACTTAAAGCACAGGATGATTTGCTTAATGAGTTGAATAATAAGAGCAATGATAATGTTGTTAGGGTTATGGCTAGAGGTGGTAAAATGACCCAGTAACTTTGTATCCTGAGGGCCATCCTAAGAGAGTTGAGCAAGATTCTCAGAGAATTAATACTGATGCATCTAGTCCTAGTAATAAAAATAAAAAGAAAACTGATAGGACTTTGCATACTTCTAGTGAACCTGTCATAGACACACCTGAGAATCCAAATGATATTTCTATTTCTGATGCTGAGATACAATCTGGTGATGAACATGAACCTAGTGATAATGTTAATAATGATTTTCATGTTGATGCTCAATCTAGTAATGATAATGATGTAGAGATTGAACCTGCTGTTGATCTTGATAACCCACAATCAAAGAATCAACGTTATGATAAGAGAGACTTTGTTGCTAGGAAACATGGTAGAGAAAGAGAACCATGGGTTCAGAAGCCCATGCCCTTTCCTCCTAAGCCATCCAAGAAAAAGGATGATGAGGATTTTGAGCGCTTTGCTGAAATGATTAGACCTATCTTTTTGCGTATGCGTTTGACCGATATGCTTAAAATGTCTCCTTATGTTAAGTATATGAAAGATATTGTTACAAATAAAAGAAAGATACCGGAGGCTGAAATTTCCACCATGCTTGCTAATTATACTTTTAAGGGTGGAATACCAAAGAAACTTGGAGATCCAGGAGTACCAACTATACCATGCTCCATTAAAAGAAACTATGTTAAAACTGCTTTATGTGATCTTGGAGACGGTGTTAGTGTTATGCCTTTCTCTTTATATCGTAGACTTGAATTGAATAAGTTGACACCTACTGAAATCTCTTTGCAAATGGCTGATAAATCAACTGCTATACCCATCGGTATTTGTGAGGATGTGCCTATTGTGGTTGCAAACGTTACTATCTTAACGGACTTTGTTATTCTTGATATTCCCGAGGACGACAGTATGTTGATCATCCTTGGTAGACCCTTTTTGAATACTGCAGGGGCTGTTATTGATTGCAATAAACTATAAAGGCAATGTCACTTTTCATGTTAATGGTAATGAGCATACGGTACACTTTCCGAAGAAACAACCTCAAGTTCATAGTATCAATTCTATTGGAAAAATTTCAACTATTACTATTGTAGGTTTTGAATTCCCTCTTCCTACTATCAAAAAGAAATATGATATTCTTATTGTTGGGGACATGCATATCCCCATTGAGGTAACCTAGTGTTATTCGAAAATTCTCTGGTTTCATGTCATTTGGAAGAAGTTTGTTAATAAGACTTGATCAACCTTGTTAACGGATTCCTTTTGATGGACATGAGATGGATGAATTTAGAAGGCACAACTTTCTGTACCTATTTTTTACTTTTTGTTATTTAGAATGAATAAAGCAAAAATAGTATTTTCTGTCTGTTTTCTGAATTATCTGTGAAATAAAAAAATGTCGCAAAAATAAAAGTTCTCCAAATACCCTGAAAATTTGGTATGATTTTTTATAGAATATTTGAGAATTTCTGGCATTGAAAACACACCAGGGGGACCCACCACCTGTCCACAAGGACGGAGGGCGCGCCCTACCCCCTGGGTGCGCCACCAGTCTTATGGGTCCCACATGGCCCCCTTCACTTATTCCAGCACCCATCCACTTCGTCTTCCTCCAGTAAAAATCATCCCATAGCTCAAACTCGTGTTCTTGCTCATTTTGCTGCCATTTTCGATCTCCTTGTGTAAAGCTCCATTCGCAAAACTGTTTTGGGGGATTGTTCTTCGGTATGTGGCTCCTCCAATGGTCCAATTAGTTTTTGTTCTAGTGCTTAATTTATTGCAAATTTTTGCTGCTGTGGTGACCCTGTTCTTGAGCTTGCATGTCAAATTTATATGGTCCAAAGTAGTTTTGATGCATGATATAGCCTCTAGGCACTTGTAGGAGTAGTTGCTATCAGTTTTGTTGAGTTTGGTTCACTTTTATTTTGAGTTACTAAAAATTTCAGAAAAATTTCATAGGAAGAAAATGATGAGGAGATTGTTGAGAGGCTCTTCGAGCCGGTGTTCGAAGGAAAAAGAAAATCAGGAGTCTATTTATCAGTGGGAGCCACAGGAGCTCGCTAACCAGTGGAACCCCCAGGATCCTCCTCAGTACACCGGAGAGGGCTACTTTGATCCATGGGCTTAGACCAACTTAGGCCAAAAGCCTAAGCTTGGGGGAGTACGTATTTCTCGCCGACATTACATTCATGTTCACACACTCATTCCAGTTGTCGGTGTTCATACTTTTTCATTGTATTATCCATATTAGTTTACTTTCTTTTTCTCGCTTTCTTTTTGAGTATTTGAAAACCTTTGAGAAAAACAAATTTTTTTTATTAGTTGTAGCTTAGTTTACCTTCCATGCTTAGTTGTAGTATAAAAGAAAACCCAAAAAGATTTCTCGTTCTTCTTTTACTTGTTGGGAGCTTTCTCGTGTAAATAGTTTTTCTCGTTCTTGTTTTTCAGAAAAACAAAAACTCCAAAAACATTTCAGTGTGTTTCTTTGAAATTCTTTTCTTTTCTTTGGGGGTCGAGGAGAGAAGACCATGATGAAAATGTTGAGTGGCTCTCATATGCATTATTGTTGATCTAACAAAGAGCCCATATTATATTGTCTTCTCCTTTGAATAAATGTTTGCAGATTCCAGCTTAGTCCAATGCACATGCACTATTATTATTATCCACATCGTTCGGTCATGCAAGTGAAAGGCAATAATGACGATATATGATGAAATGATTGAGATGAGGAAAAGCTGGTATGAACTCGACCTATCTTGTTATTATAAATATGATTAGTTCATCGTTCCTGATTCAGCCTATTATGAATGAAACATGTTTGGAATGACAATTAGAGATTATAGTTATTCATGCCATGCTTAATTAGCTAGGATTTTATAATGGTTTACCTTGCATGCCAACATGCTTTTAAAATGGTTGTGATGTAGTATGATAGGATGGTATCCTCCTTTGAATGATTCGAGTGGCTTGACTTGGCACATGTTCGCGCATGAAGTTGAAACAAAATCAACATAGCCTCCACGATATTTATATTCATGGTGATTTATATCCTACTCATGCTTGCATTCGATTTTGGTTAATCACGATGCATGTTTATGACTGTTGTCGCTCTCTAGTTGGTCGCTTCCCAGTCTTTTTCTAGCCTTCACTTGTACTAAGCGGGAATACTGCTTGCGCATCCACTTCCATAAACCCAAAGTTATTCCATATGAGTCCACCATACCTTCCTATATGTGGTATTTACCTGCCGTTCCAAGTAAATTTGCATGTGTTAAACTCTAAACCTTCAAATGATAATCTATTTTTATGCCCGAATCGCTCATGTAGCGACTGGGGGCTGTCAGTATCTTCCATGCTAGGTGGGTTATTCTCGCTATGAGTGGACTCCGCTCATCATTCACGAGAAAATGGCTGGTAATCGGGATGCCCAGTCCCATGCTCAAATCAAATCAAAATAAATTAAAACAAAACTCCCCCAGGATTGTTGATTGTATGGACGATACCCGTTGTTTCGGACCAGCCGTGGAGTGTGCTTGTTGGTTGAGGGGGAGTAAAAAAAATTTACCATTCTGTTTGGGAACCGCCTATAATGTATGTAGCATGGAAGATATTGAGATCTCTTGGTTGTTATGTTGACAATGAAAGCATACCGCTCAAAATTATATTCATCTCTGTTTTAAAAACTCGAGCTCTGGCACCTCTGCAAATCCCTGCTTCCCTCTGCGAAGGGCCTATCTATTTACTTTTATGTTGAGTCATCATCCTCTTATAAAAAGCACCAGTTAGAGAGAACCACTGTCATTTGTATGCTTTGTTATTAATTGATATTGAGTATGACTGGATCTCTTTTATCATGAATTACAATGTCTAGTCAGTCCTTGATCTTCAGGGGTGCTCTGCATTTATGTTTTGCGGTCTCAGAAAGGGCTAGCAAGATACCATCTTGTTATATCATATCATGATTGTTTTGAAAAAGTATTGTCATCTGAGATTTATTATTATTGCTCGCTAGTTGATTGTGCTATTGATATGACTAAATGTGAGACCTAAATATTATTGTGAATATGGTTAGTCCATAATCTTTGCCAAAAACTTGAATGCTGGCTTTACATATTTGCAACAACAAGATCAAACAGAGTTTGTAAAAGTTTTTCTTTATCACTTTCAGTTTATCAACTGAATTGCTTGAGGACAAGCAATGGGTTAAGCTTGGGGGAGTTGATACGTCTCCATCGTATCTACTTTTCCAAACTCTTTTGCCCTTGTTTTGGACTCTAATTTGCATGATTTGAATGGAACTAACCCGGACTAACGTTGTTTTCAGCAGAATTGCCATGGTGTTATTTTTGTGCAGAAATAAAAGTTCTCGGAATGACCTGAAACTTCAAGGAGATCATTTTTGGAATTAATAAAAAATATTGGCGAAAGAATCAAGAATCAACTGAAGGGGGCCCACACCCTGTCCACAAGGGTGGAGGGCGCGGCCACCACCCAGGGTGTGCCATCCGTCCTTATGGGCCCCCTGGACCTCCACCGACCTCAACTCCAACTCCATATATTCATGTTCGGGGAGAAAAAAATAAAAGAGAAGGATTCATCGCGTTTTACGATACGGAGCCGCCGCCACCTCCTGTTCTTCTTCGGGAGGGTAGATCTGGAGTCTGTTCGGGGCTCCGGAGAGGGGAAATCGTCGCCGTCGTCATCATCAACCATCCTCCATCACCAATTTCATGATGCTCACCACCGTGCGTCAGTAATTCCATCGTAGGCTTGCTGGACGGTGATGGGTTGGATGAGATTTAGCATGTAATCGAGTTAGTTTTGTTAGGGTTTGATCCCTAGTATCCATTATGTTCTAAGATTGATGTTGCTATGACTTTGCTATGCCTAATGCTTGTCACTAGGGCCCGAGTGCCATGATTTCAGATCTGAACCTATTATGTTTTCATGAATATATTTGTGTTCTTGATCCTATCTTGCAAGTTATAGTCACCTACTACGTGTTATGATCCGGCAACCCCGGAGTGACAATAGTCGGGACACTTCCCGGTGATGACCGTAGTTTGAGGAGTTCATGTATTCACTAAGTGCTAATGCTTTGGTCTGATTCTCTATTAAAAGGAGGCCTTAATATCCCTTAGTTTTCAATAGGACCCCGCTGCCACGGGAGGGTAGGACAAAAGATGTCATGCAAGTTCTTTTCCATAAGCACGTATGACTATATACGGAATACATGCCTACATTATATTGATGAATTGGAGCTAGTTCTATGTCACCCTATGTTATAACTATTGCATGATGAATGCCATCCGACATAATTATCCATCATTGATCCATTGCCTACGAGCTTTTCACATATTGATCTTTGCTCCGTTACTTTTCCGTTGCCACTATTACGATTGCTACAAAACTGCTACTGTTACTTTTGCTACTGTTACTGTTACTTTCATACTACTTTGCTACTAAAAACTTTGCTGCAGATATTAAGTCTTTCAGGTGTGGTTGAATTGACCACTCAGCTGCTAATACTTGAGAATATTCTTTGGCTCCCCATGTGTCAAATCAATAAATTTGGGTTGAATACTCTACCTTCGAAAACTATTGCGATCCCCTATACTTGTGGGTTATCAGTGAGGAAGTTGGAGGAGCGTTTTGATGGATTGCAAACAGAGCACGTACCACGTGCGGAAAACAGCATTGCTGATCATCTGTCAAAATGCGCTGCGCAAAAGCTTCCTGTGGAACTAGGTACTTTTGTTCTCCACCTGACTCAACCCTCAGTATCCCCGACAACAATGGCCAGAAAGAGGAGGAAACTGGACTCCGGCAAGCCTCTCCCGGCAGAGCTTCCCGAAGCCCCCGACAGAGAGGTTGGCGGTAACAACTCCACTTCGCCTGGTGAGCAGCACCCTCCCGCCAAACTATCGGTTCTTGTGGTTGAGATATGAGCTCCCACGAATGAGGAGGTGCCGTTTGATCCTTGTTGCCGAGCCTCAGGCTCCAACTTGGGCATGGCACATAGTCTGTTACCTTCAAACAGGAGAACTTCCCGAAGAGCCAGAAGAAGCTAAAAGAGTAGACAGGAGGGCCAGCATGTATCAGTTTGTCGATAACACGCTGTACAGAAGGAGGCCCAACGGTGTGAAATTGAAGTGCATTTGCCGGGAAGAGGGGAAGGAACTGTTGGCAGAGGTACACAAAGGCATGTGCGGCTCCCATATTAATATTGGATCAAGAACCTTGGTCGGAAAAGCTTTCCGGCAAGGTTTCTACTAGCCCACGGCCCTCCAAGATGCAATTGAGCTAGTCACCAGATGTGAAGCCTACCAGTTCCACTCCAAGAATATCCATCAACCTGCTCAAGCTCTCCAGACGATCCCTTTGTCATGGCCATTTTCGGTCTGGGGGCTCGACATCCTGGGCCCCTTCCCCCGTGCTACCGGGGGCTCTGAATTCTTGTACATTGCAATCGACAAGTTTATAAAGTGGCCGGAGGTGGAGCCTGTGAGAAAGGTGACCGCGCAATCAGCTATCAAGTTCTTGAAGGGATTGGTGTGCCGCTTCGGAGTACCCGCCAGAGTCATCACTGACAACGGCACCCAATTCACAAGCCGCGCCTTCATGCAATACGTTCAAACCCTCGGAAGCAAGGTTTCATTCGCCTCTGTTGCTCATCCCATGAGCAATGGACAAGCTGAGAGGATGAATGCTGAAGTGCTGCGAGGACTCAAGACAAGAACTTTCGACAAGCTGCAGAAGTGCGGCAGGCGTTGGATCGATGAGCTGCCGGTGGTTCTTTGGTCCCTCCGTACGACACCAAATCGAGCTACCGGCCAGACTGCCTTCTCACTAGTCTATGGGGCAGAAGTAGTGATCCCCACGGAACTCATATATGGGTCACCTCGAGTATTTGCCTACGATGAAGTAGAGCAAGAGCAGCACCGGCATGACGATGCCGTGCTCCTTGAGGAGAACCGTCTCCAGGCTGCTACGTGTGTTGCACGCTACCAGCAAGCCCTGCATTGCTATCACAGCCGCAGGGTTTATGCCCGGAGCCTTGAGGAAGGCGACCTTGTCCTTAGGCGTGTTCAGTCCGCCAAGGGTGCAAACAAGTTGACGCCAAAGTGGGAAGGCCCTTACTGGGTAGTACTAGTCACCAGACTCGGCGCAGTCCGTCTGGAGACTGAAGATGGCATTCATTTGCAAAACTCATGGAACATTAGCATCTTCGTAAGTTCTACCCATAAGGTGCGGCTGCCGGGCAGGCCCGGCAGCCACCCTTTTGTACAAGCCTTGCCGATGTGCATGTAACCCTTCCATAGTTTTGAGCCCGGCAGGCCAAGCCTCGTGGCAACAAATGGAAGGCACCCGGCAAGATAGCTTGCCGGAGAAAACTTGTTTACTTAAAAGTATAGAGGCACTCCTCCTGTGCATGGATATAGTACATGCAAAAGTACCCGGCAAGATCGTCTTTTTTCATTAATATGCGAACAAACAAGTACAAAGCTTACAGAGGGCAAACATGGATAGAAAAGATTACATATTTGGAACTAAAGTTTGGCAAGTGCCTACATGTTTTAGATTGAAAAAAGATAAGTGCCCCGTAATCCCTTTCTTGTCCCTCTCCTCCTAGGAACTACAGCGGGAGGTGAAGAGGGCAAAAGGAGTGCCTGGGCAGAAGCCCAGCCTGACCCCGTCAGAGCCCGCCGGGAGCAGCGTGACAAGATTGGGAGTGGCGAGGCTGCGAAGGAGGGAGACGGAGAGAGCAGCTGGGTGGTGGCCTGGTCACCACCACCAGGACCAGCAGGACACGCCAGCACGGACACCGGCGGGGAGATCCTGCCGGGGCCCAGCTGGAAGACTGCTGGAGGAGGCGAAGGCACCAAGAGAGCGTCCCCTCCCCGGCAACCGTCCGAAAGAAGCTGGTGATGATGGTGTCGGGGAGGGAGGGGAAGAGCGAAAAGACGGCGCAGCAGGCCGACAGTACGATATGAAGGCGTCGGTGCCATCGTACTCTGAACTGACGGCCTACCACCCGCCTTCTCCGTCTTCGCCTGTTTCTTCCTCATCACTGTCGCTCCGGGAGGACGCCAAGCCCTTGGCCCGTCACCTCCCCCGAAGAAGCGGCTGACGGTGGCAGCGGCGCCCGAGGCGCGCGGGGAGCACCACTCCCCACCTTGGCAGTCAGGAGGGCACCGCCATCTTCAGCGTCATCCCCGACCTCACCGAAGAGAGCAGTGCTGGGATTACTGAAGATCCCGAGCGTGATCCCACGGGCGGGCACCAGAAGCACTGGGGACTCCGCCGACGGGTTGACGAGCTCCGACAGCTTGCAGTAGAGGCGACACCTCTTCCCCGGACGGCGAGCTCGCGTGGAAGGGGCGAGCACTCCGCCATCATGAAGTAGTGCAGCACCTTCCACTCTGGGGTCGGTGTGGTGTTCGCTGATGCGCCACCGCGAACCGCAACCGCCCCTACTATGATCGCCGCGCCTCCCACAGCCCTGGACTAGACTCACTCCCCGAGCGATGACACTAGCCTTCGAAGTCATCACTCCCGAACTGAGGCCCGGGGCCTGACCCCGGTCTCTCCCTTTCGGCATGACAAAGAAGGAGGCAAGGAAGAAGAAGGCAGAAGTACGTGGATGGATGGCTCCACTCCCCCTAGTGCTCCATTTTTATAGGCGAGTCGGGGCCGGGGGCTGATTCCCCACCTACTCCCAAGGGCTCCTTTGAATCCGATCCGTCCAAGCTGCGGACGGTGGCCAAGCCCATCAACCGTCCTTTTGCACCAATCCGGAGAATTTGGGTTCCTGTCATAGCGCTCTTCCTTGCACCGTGCGCGTCCGTTGCCTACCCTACGCGGCGCATGCGGCATACGTGGCGGAAAGGACGGGCGTAGTGGGATGAGTGAAATGGCAGTTATCGCCCCGTGGGATAAAGTCATTCACGGGCCATAACAGGCTAGGCCCCACCATGTTTGGAATCGCACGGCGAGCGGGAGAACCGAAAACTGACTCAAGCACAGGTTAATGAAGAAGCAAGGAAAATATCAAGAAAAAAAGAATATCAGCGCAAGACCCCTGTCTGTGTACCTGATAGGGCCTACCCCAACGATGCTCGGCAGCACGTTAGGGCCAGGCCCGGGGGCTCCTGTCGGTGCAACAAACCTTCACGTATGTTTCCCAGACTGTACACAGGCTCAAGTGGCAGAAATGCAAGCAACCCCAAGCATTCAAGACAAAACCAAGCTAGAGAGAGTGGGCTCTTTGAGGAATCAAAGGGCGGATCAAGAAGACCAAGACAAGCCAAGACAGCAAGATATCACTAAGGAAAAACCTCCTTGCCGGGCAGGTGAGCCTGGTCAGGTCGAGGCCACCCCGAAGACAAGTCCCAAGACTTCCCCGGCAAGGATTGCCAGGGCCACTGGCGGCCTACATCCCCACCAAGGCTTCACCGCTCCACCGCATTGCAACACAAGCCATCCATCGGTGCGGTGTCGAGCCCCCAGATAACTAAGTGGCAGTCATTTGGCACGTGGCAGCCATTTAGGAGGAAGATCACCTCTATATGACACCCGTCCAGAGGCGTGTCAAGCAGACAGGTGGAAGATGACTGAAGCGGCGTGACAGGCCTGTCAGGCCGCGTCCACAGCGCGACACATGGCAGTGCATTTAATGCACTTTGTCCTAACTGCCAGAGTTAGGTACGATAGCACTGTTAGATATCTAATCGCTGGATAATGACCATTTTTCCATTGTGGTAACCCCTTAGCCTATAAAAGGAGGATCGTGGCAACCTTAGAAAGGATTCGGACCCTTGTGTACTCATACGCGCGTAGCTGCTCTCCCCAAGGCGATCTTGCCGGGCTTGAGCGATGTGCGTTATTGACAGTCTCTCCATCAATCCACCAAAGCAGGAATAGGGTTTTACGCTTCTCAGTGGCCCGAACCTGGGTAAAAATCACCAGTGTCATCACTGCTGTGCTGTCCCATGGCCTCTGCTCTTTGTGCAATGCGTCCTCCCCCTTGCCGAACCACAAAGGGGCTGATGGCCCCATAGGTGGCCGTGTTCTACCACGACAAATTATGTATGGTTTCAATGCACTTTTATATTATTTTTATAGATTAACTTATTAATTTAGTGCCCAGTGCCAGTTCCTATTTTTTGCTTGTTTTTGGTTTCGTGGAAAATCCTATCTAGGAAGGTCCAAATACGGAGCTCGGAGAAGAGGATAAGCACCTGGCGATCATCTCGACCTCCAAGCTAGTGGCTGCTACTTGTGATAAGCGTTGGGATTTCCTCGAAGAGGAAGGGTGAAGTAGTATAGTAGCAGAAAGTACTTCCCTCACTTGAGAACCAAGCTTTATCGATCTAGTAGGAAATTCTTGCAAACAAAGATAAACAGTACCTGCACACAGATAAAACAAATAGTTGCACCCAACGCGGGCAAGAGGGTTGTCAATCCCCTTGTAGTCATTAATTGCAAGGATTAATTCTGATAATGGTAGATATATAAATTGCAAAACAAAATAAAAGTAAATAAATTGTAGCAAGGTATTTAGGGTTTTAGCAATATGACGTGAATGGACCCGGGGCCCATAGTTTCACTAGAGGCATCTCTCTCATGAGCAAAGTAACGGTGGGTAGACAAATTACTGTTGGGCAATTGATAGAAAAGCGCAAAGTTATCATGTTATTCATGGCATGATCAATACATAGGCATTATGTCGGTGACAAGTTGACCGAAATGATTCTGCATCTACTACTATTACTCCACCCCTCTACTGCTATCCAACATGCATCTTAAGGTATTAAGTTCATAATAAACAGAGTAATGCTTGGAGCATGATGACATAATGTAGACAAAGTAAGACAAAATAATATGTTTGAACCCCGTAGTTTTACCCTTAGTAGCAACAATACAAATACGTACCTCGCTACCCCTTTTGTCACTAGGTGAGGACATCGCAAGATCGAACCTACTACTATGCTCCTCCCCCCTGAAGATAAATCAATCTAGTTGGCCAAACTAAACAGATAGATAGGAGAGAATTACATAGCTATAGAAATCACACATAATAAAGTTCAAAAAATACTTAGTTACTTTCAATGAATAATCTGATCATAAACCCATAATTCATCGGATCCCAACAAATGCACCGCAAAAGGATTACATCGAATTGATCTCCAAAGGGAAGATTGTATTGAAGATCAAAGAGAGAGAGAAAGAGACATCTAGCTACTGCTATGGAATCGTAGGTCATGTGGGAAACTACTCACACATCATCATGGAGGCAGCAAGGTTGATGAAGATGGCCTCCGTGATCGATTCCCCCTCCGGAAGAGTATCGGCGGAGGCCTCCAGATGGGATCACGAAAGAACATGTCTTACTCATGTAATCTATTTAGGGTATGAATGTTGAGAAACAATGATGTGTAATAGATATCGAAACGATAATGTAAAAGAATGCGAGAAAATGATCGTTATTCTTCAAAATATCCATATTAAAGAATGTAATTCCTACTTATTTAATCATGTAAGCATGGCATAACTCGGTCTTCCTGGCAATAAAGTATAAATCATGAACACCCCGGTGCCAAACACTACAAAAAAGAAGACATCCGTGACATTTTGGGCCGAACGAATTTTTTTTCTGTCATGCTTGACACTTCTATGACGATAATTGTGACAAAACCCGGTATCATCATAGATGTGGTGGGCTCCTACTTCTATGACAAAAAATCATGACAGAAAATGGGCTTTTCGTCCTGGGCGGGCCGGAGACGCACCTGCATGACATTCTTTGGGCCGTCCATGGCGGAAAAAATCATGGTAGAAGCGAGGGCGAGGAAAATTTCGGGGAGTTCCCGGTTACAGTGGTTGGTCGGGGCCGAGCAATGCACGGAGGTTTGCGCGTTTCTCTCGTACACGTACACGCGTGTGTGCGAGGCGTTGTGCTCTAACTGAACCCGAGCGAGGCATTGAGCTCTAACTGAACCCGAGCGATTGCACTAGCTACGTTACTGAACCCCGATCGATCCCTTACTGTTAACTGAACCCGAGTGATTCCTTCGCTACTGCTGCTAACTGAAGCCGATCGAAGCTGCCTCTTGATGAACAGTCCCCGGTGGTGGTTGGATGAACAGTTCTCGGTGGGGGTGGATGAACATGATCCCGTGGTAGTAGAGGCCATTGCCGCTGGATGAACAGTACCCCGATCGAGGAGGTGGGGGTGGATGAACAGTATCCGGTGGAGGGACCCCGTGGAGGGCTGGTTGAACAGGACCCCATGGAGGGCTGGTTGAACAGGACCCCGTGGAGGGCTGGTTGAATAGTAGTCGGTGGAGGGCTGGTTGAACAGGCCCCCATGGAGGGCTGGTTGAACAGTAGCCGGTGGAGGCTGGATGAATAGGACCCCGTCGATGAACAATAGCTGGTGGAGGCAGGAGGAAGTCGATGGTGGATGAACAGTAGCAGGTGGAGGCTGGAGGAAGTCGACGGTGAATGAACAGTAGCCCGTGGAGTTCCGTTTTGCGGTACACCACACCCCTCCCAATGAATAGGACCTCCATTTCGACCATAGCGCTCCAACACAAGTCCGTTTCCTCTGTTTTGCGGTACGCCACACCCCTCCTGATCAACACGACACTGTTTCGACCGTAGGCACTCGAACAGAAGTCCATTTCCTCCGTTCTGCGATACGCCAGACCCTTCCCAATGAACAGGACCCCGTATCGACCATACACGATCGAACAGAAGGCCGTTTCCTCCATTCTGCGGTACGCCAGACCTCGTTTCGGCTGTTCCGTCTAAGCCGGTTGGCTCCCGATGAACACGCGACGCTATTTACTCCATTCCGACCCAGCCGGTTGGCTGCCGATGAACAGGACGACGTCGTTGTACGTGTTAGAGACCCCGCCCGTATGTACGTACATAGCCGTATTTACTATCTTGCAGCGTGGTCGTACGTACGTGTACACGATATAGATGGGACTGTGTGACATGCTACGTCGGCGCCTCTACTTCAACATGTGTCGCTCCTTACTCGGCCATGGTACATCGCTGCAAAGAGACCGATCGACCGCTATGTACGCACACGTTCACGGCCGGACAGATAACGCTACCTTCGATTCAACCTGGTGGGTCCCAGCTGTCAAGGGGTAAGAAGGCAGTTCCTTCCGTGCAAAGATAAAGCCAGTGGGTCCCAGCTGTCAGGGGGGAACGTTTTTTTTTTGTGAAATACAGAGGCCCTTCCGGTAGGTCCGAGGTGTCAGGTGGAGGAATCATTATTTTGTGCGTAATAAGGAGGCACTTCCTTGCATGCGGCCATGGACCTAGCTGTCAGCCTCTCCACTTACAGTCCTCTTCTGATGGCTGTCGTTTGTTGACCGCGTTGATGATGCCGTACCTCCCGAGAGCACCAAGGTGGTGGACGACGACGCGACCTAGGAAGGGAATGACCCGGAGCTTGCGAATACGCAGCAGTGGATGCCCACGCGGAGGGGAGTACGAGGGTAGACTGCTTCGGCTATGGTTTGAGGCTGCCATCGCCAGAGAATAACAGGGGGTGTGGGTGAGTAGAGGGAAGGCCTGGCCAACGGTGGGAGTAGGGTGGGGCGGTGAGACCTGCGTGGTAGCACTGCCGGCCACGGGAGGCAGGAGCAGGCGGCACGGCCAGCGCTGGTTTGGGCGGCTGGAGCAAGAAGACCAGAGGTTGAAGAAGCACGACGACCGTTGGATGGACATCGTACGGTCACCGTAACTAGAATCATTTATATTGACTTAGTTGACAAAGCCCTGCGTCCACGTCAACTTAGTAGGCCCACAAGTCAGCCTCCAAATATGGTGGGACCGACCTAGCAGCGGGGGTATTCATTATTTTTGTGCGTAATAGCTGGTCGATCCGAGCTGTCAGCGGGGGGAATGTTTTTTTCACGAAATACAGAGGCCCTTTCGGTCGGTCCCAGCTGTCAGGAGGAGGAATCATTATTTTGCGCGTAATAAGGAGGCACTTCCTACTCGCAAAAAAAAGGAGGCACTTCTTTGCGTGTGGCCATGGACCCAGCTGTCAGCCTCTCCACGTACAGTCCTCTTCCGATGGATGTCGTTCGTTGACCACGCCGTGCCGAGAGCACCAAGGCGGTGGACGATGGCGAGGCCAAGTAAGGGAACGACCCGGAGCCGAGGAAGACTTGGCAGTTGTTTCCCACGCGGAGTGGGTACAAGGGTTTACTTGTTCGGCCGCAGTGTGAGGCTGCCGTCGCCGGAGAATAACAGGAGGTGTGGGTGAGTAGAGGGATAGCCAGGCCAGGGATGCGAGAATGGTGGGGCCGTGAGGCCTGCCCGGCAGCACAGCTGGCCACGGGAGGCGGGAGCAGGCGGTTTCGCCGGTGCTGGTTTGGGTGGCTGGAGCAGGAAGATCAGAGACTGAAGAAGCATGATTGCCGTTAGATTGACATCTAACGGTCTGACGCTGGTAGAGTCGATTGTTGACTCAGTTTTTTTTTTGAGAAACCTTGTGTACGCATGAACTTAGTAGACCCACAAGTCAGCCTCCAAATCTGTGGCAGACAACATAGAGCCCATTTGCTATTTTTTTAATAATTTGCAGCCCATTTGCTAATTCTTAAGGAATTTATTACAACCCATTTTCTGCCCAGGACCACGGTCAAAAAGTTCAACCTTATTTTGCATATTTCGGTGGAGTCCAAACTATTTTAATCCAGAAATGATAAAGATTTATTTTTTAAGAACTTATTAATTTGCCAAATAAAATATCATTTTGTTTTTGTAAGCTAATAAGACGTGGGACAATTGAGTTGGTTTTAGGGAAAACCAGTGGTTAAAAAAGTCTGCGCTGGGAGGGAAAACAACAACAAAAAAATAAGGATGTAAAGATGAAAAGGGAACTTTATGTATTTTCAATATAATAATATGTGTATATGAACTAGTAAAACTATAGGTAGAGAACGGAAGTAGGACATGGCGTTTCAAGAGGAAAATAGAACTGGGCTGTGTGTTTGATTCAGTAAAAAAACTGCCTGCGGATGTTCTAAGAGAAAATATAACTAAGGCTGGCGGGCCAGAGGCCAGTTGATACCTGCTGGATCTTTGTGCCCCGTTGTCATCATGGGCTGGGCCTATTAAAAACAAAACTAAGCCTGGGCAGTCTACAGCCCAGTTGAAACTTGCTCGACCTAAAAAAATAATATACCTGTTGGATCCCAGTTAGTAGTCTGTACTTGCAGAATTCTCTCATTTATTGACTACGTTGAAAACTTCATGGGTTTCACTGTCTCAGATGTCAGCATTATTTTTTCATCGTGATAATAAGTGCATGCACTTGCTTGCGTACGGCCATGGACCTGCTGGTTCCGTACCGTTAGGCTCTGTATGGACAGCCGTCTTGTGGTTCCACGGACGAATTTCATGCAAAACGGATGGTTTTTAGTGAAAGCGGACTAAATTCATTGCATTTTACATATTTCTTTTCATTATGGAATATTTTACATATTTCAACTAATAATAACGAACTAGGCTTTTTTTAGTCCATGGGAGGCGCTTCACGATCGAGGTCGCGACACTTAACTATTCTGGAAGGCCCAAATCCATCGCTCCTCTCTTTTAACAATTTGCAGCTGGGCTTGGCATGCCACAGCTCAGTTCCGACATGCTGCATCCAACTATCAGCCTGTGAAACAGGATGGATCCCCTGCGTACTTCGAAGATGTAAAAAAATTGGAGAACTGGGAATTCGAACTGCAGGTGCTTATGCTACCCATCAAATAAAAATCATGTGCCTGAAAATTTGTTTCGAAACAAATGATTCAGCTTTATATCCACGTCAACCCTCGACATGATGGTTGGAAGCAAATGCCAAGTTCATACCAAAAGATCCTTAACAATAATACCAACTTGCAGACAACCAGGTAGTACAAGTACCAATACCAAACTAACTTATAATCTTTTTAGTCTTGCCCTAGTGTTCGTCTGGTAGAAAATCTTGCAGAGGACCAGCTCCCGCTCCTTCTCTTGCTCCAGGTCCCTGAGGTGGTACTAGTGCTTCACCCAGTTGGTCCTCTGCTGGTCGAAGTTCTTGTTGGTGTGCAGCACCAGAACCTCTTTGTTGCCCATCTGCCAGCCATTAACCATCACCGGCAAGGTATTGCCGGTCTTGTGCCACATCGCGTGCATGCCGCACTTCGACAGTATCTTGCGACGCGTCCGCGTGCCCCTTTTGAACGCCCTGGAGTTGCACTGGAAGAAATGCTTGCTTAGGCCACTCAGTGTGATACCTGCAGTATTGTCGAATACAGGTTTTAGTGTACGTAGTTGGCATTTTCATAACATCTTTGGCATGTTGCAGTCACTTGTTTCACTTTTTATTAACTGTCAAATTGTAATTGCTTCACTAGGTCTACGTCTAAAAAGAAAAACAGAGCTATAAACAAAGGAATATGTTTGTGCAAGTAGACGGCCGATTGGTGTCTCACTATTGGAAATATGCCCTAGAGGCAATAATAAAATGGTTATTATTATATTTCCTTGTTCATGATAATTGTCTGTTATTCATGCTATAATTGTGTTATCCGGAAATCGTAATACATGTGTGAATACATAGACCACAACATGTCCCTAGTAAGCCTCTAGTTGACTAGCTCGTTGATCAATAGATGGTTACGGTTTCCTGACCATGGACATTGGATGTCATTGATAACAGGATCACATCATTAGGAGAATGATGTGATGGACAAGACCCAATCCTAAGCCTAGCACTAGATCGTGTAGTTCGTTTGCTAAAGCTTTTCCAATGTCAAGTAACTTTTCCTTAGACCATGAGATTGTGCAACTCCCGGATACCGTAGGAGTGCTTTGGGTGCACCAAACGTCACAACGTAACTGGGTGGCTATAAAGGTGCACTACGGGTATCTCCGAAAGTATCTGTTGGGTTGGCACGAATCGAGACTGGGATTTGTCACTCCATGTAACGGAGAGGTACCTCTGGGCCCACTCGGTAGGACATCATCATAATGAGCTCAATGTGATCAAGGAGTTGTTCACGGGATGATGTGTTACGGAAATGAGTAAAGAGACTTGCCGGTAACGAGATTGAACAAGGTATCGAGATACCGACGATCGGATCTCGGGCAAGTATCGTACCGATAGACAAAGGGAATTGCGTACGGGATTGATTGAATCCTCGACATCGTGGTTCATCCGATGAGATCATCGAGGAGCATGTGGGAGCCAACATGGGTATCCAGATCCCGCTGTTGGTTATTGACCGGAGAGTCGTCTCGGTCATGTCTGCGTGTCTCCCGAACCCGTAGGGTCTACACACTTAAGGTTCGGTGACGCTAGGGTTATAGAGATATTAGTATGCGGTAACCCGAAGGTTGTTCGGAGTCTCGGATGAGATCCTGGACGTCACGAGGAGTTCCGGAATGGTCCGGAGGTAAAGATTTATATATGGGAAGTCCTATTTTGGCCACCGGAAAATGTTCGGGATTTTTCGGTATTGTACCGAGAAGGTTCTAGAAGGTTCCGGAGTGGGGCCCACCTGCATGGGGGGACCCACATGAACGTGGGTAGTGGGGCAAGGCCCCACACCCCTAGTCAAGGCGCACCAAGATTCCCCCTTAGAAGGAATAAGATCATATCCCGAAGGGATAAGATCAAGATCCCTAAAAAAGGGGGATAACAATCGGTGGGGAAGGGAAAGGATGGGATTTCTTTCCTTCCACCTTTGCCAACGCCCCAATGGACTTGGAGGGCAAGAAACCAGCCCCCTCCACCCCTATATATAGTGGGGAGGTGCATGGGAAAAAAAGCTCAGCCCCTGGCGCCTCCCTCTCCCTCCCGTGACACCTCTTCCTCCTCCAGTAGCGCTTGGCGAAGCCCTGCTGAAATCCCGCTGCTTCCACCACCACACCGTCGTGCTGCTGGATCTCCATCAACCTCTCCTCCCCCCTTGCTGGATCAAGAAGGAGGAGACGTCTCTGCTCCGTACGTGTGTTGAACGCGGAGGTGCCGTCCGTTCGGCGCTCGGTCATCGGTGATTTGGATCACGACGAGTACGACTCCATCAACCCCGTTCTCTTGAACGCTTCCGCTCGCGATCTACAAGGGTATGTAGATACACTCCCCTCTCACTCGTTGCTAGATGACTCCATAGATTGATCTTGGTGATGCGTAGAAAATTTTAAAATTCTGCTACGTTCCCCAACAGTGGCATCAGAGCCAGGCTTATGCGTAGTATCTTGCACGAGTAGAACACAAAGTAGTTGTGGGCGTCGATTTGTCAATCTTCTTGCCGTTACTAGTCTTATCTTGATTCGGCGGCACTGTGGGATGAAGCGGCCCGGACCGACCTTACACGTACGCTTACGTGAGACAGGTTCCACCGACTGACATGCACTAGTTGCATAAGGTGGCTAGCGGGTGTCTGTCTCTCCCACTTTAGTCGGATCGGATTCGATGAACAGGGTCCTTATGAAGGGTAAATAGAAATTGGCATATCACGTTGTGTTTTTGGCGTAGGTAAGAAACGTTCTTGCTAGAAACCTATAGCAGCCACGTAAAAACTTGCAACAACAATTAGAGGACGTCTAACTTGTTTTTGCAGCAAGTGCTTTGTGATGTGATATGGCCAAAGGATGTGATGAATGATATATGTGATGTATGAGATGATCATGTTCTTGTAATAGGAATCACGACTTGCATGTCGATGAGTATGACAACCGGCAGGAGCCATAGGAGTTGTCTTAATTTATTATATGACCTGCGTGTCATTGAAATTCGCCATGTAATTACTTTACTTTATTGCTAACCGTTAGCCGTAGTAGTAGAAGTAATAGTTGGCGAGACAACTTCATGAAGACACGATGATGGAGATCATGGTGTCATGCCGGTGACGATGATGATCATGGAGCCCCGAAGATGGAGATCAAAAGGAGCAAAGTGATAATGGCCATATCATGTCACTATTTTGATTGCATGAGATGTTTATCATGTTTTTGCATCTTATTTGCTTAGAACGACGGTAGCATATATAAGATGATCCCTTACTAAAATTTCAAGAAAGTGTTCCCCCTAACTGTGCACCGTTGCGAAGGTTCGTTGTGTCGAAGCACTACGTGTTGATCGGGTGTGATAGATTCTAACGTTCGAATACAACGGGTGTAAGCCAGATTTACACAGCAATACACTTAGGTTGACTTGACGAGCCTAGCATGTACAGACATGGCCTCGGAACACAAGAGACCGAAAGGTCGAGCATGAGTCGTATAGAAGATACGATCAACATGGGGATGTTCACCGTTGATGACTAGTCCGTCTCACGTGATGATCGGACACGGCCTAGTCGATTCGGATCATGTAATCACTTAGATGACGAGAGGGAGGTCTATCTGAGTGGGAGTTCATTACATAATTTGATTAGATGAACTTAATTGTCATGAACTTAGTCTAAATGTTACATATCTATCTTGTAGATCAAATGGCCAACGCTAATGTTACCCTCAACTTCAACGCGTTCCTAGAGAAAAACAAGCTGAAAGACGATGGTAGCAACTATGCGGACTGGGTCCGTAACCTGAGGATTATCCTCATAGCTGCCAAGAAATCATATGTCCTTGAAGCACCATTAGGTGACCCACCTGCTCTCCCAGCACTGCCAGACGATTTGAACGTTTGGCAGACACGCACCGATGATTACTCCTTCGTTCAGTGCGGCATGCTCTTCAGCTTAGAACCGGGGCTCCAAAAGCGTTTTGAGCATCACGGAGCATATGAGATGTTCGAAGAGCTGAAAATGGTTTTCCAAGCTCATGCCCGGATCGAGAGATATGAAGTCTCCGATAAGTTCTACAGCTGTAAGATGGAGGAAAATAGTTCTGTCAGCGAGCACATACTCAAAATGTCTGGGTTGCACAGCCGCTTGTCTCAGCTGGGAGTTAATCTCCCGGATGACGCGGTCGTTGACAGAATCCTTCAGTCGCTTCCACCTATCTACAAGAGCTTCGTGATGAACTTCAACATGCAGGGGATGGAAAAGACCATTCCTGAGGTATATGCGATGCTGAAGTCAGCGGAGGCAGAGATCAGAAAGGAACATCAAGTGTTGATGGTGAATAAAACCACTAAGTTCAAGAAGGGCAAGGGTAAGAAGAACTTCAAGAAGGACGGCAAGGGAGTTGCCGCGCCCGGTAAGCCAGCTGCCGGGAAGAAGTCGAAGAATGGACCCAAGCCTGAGACTGAGTGCTTTTATTGCAAGGGAAACGGTCACTGGAAGCGAAACTGCCCCAAGTACTTGGCGGACAAGAAGGCCGGCAATACCAAAGGTATATATGATATACATGTAATTGATGTGTACCTTACCAGCACTCGTAGTAGTTCCTGGGTATTTGATACCGGTGCGGTTGCTCATATTTGTAACTCAAAGCAGGAACTGCGGAATCAGCGTAGACTGGCAAAGGACGAGGTGACGATGCGCGTCGGGAATGGTTCCAAGGTCGATGTGATCGCCGTCGGCACGCTACCTGTGCATCTACCTACGGGATTAGTTTTAAACCTCAATAATTGTTATTTAGTACCAGCTTTGAGCATGAACATTGTATCTGGATCTCGCTTAATGCGAGATGGCTACTCATTTAAATCTGAGAATAATGGTTGTTCTATTTATATGAGAGATATGTTTTATGGTCATGCCCCGCTGGTGAATGGTTTATTTTTATTGAATCTCGAACGTGATGTTACACATGTTTATAATGTGAATGCCAAAAATTGCAAGGTTGATAACGATAGTCCCACATACTTGTGGCACTGCCGCCTTGGTCATATCGGTGTTAAACGCATGAAGAAACTCCATGCAGATGGACTTTTGGAGTCTCTTGATTATGAATCATTTGACAGATGCGAACCATGCCTCTTGGGCAAGATGACCAAGACTCCGTTCTCCGGAACAATGGAGCGAGCAACCAACTTATTGGAGATTATACATACTGATGTGTGTGGTCCAATGAGTGTTGAGGCTCGCGGTGGTTATCGTTATGTTCTCACCCTCACCGATGATTTGAGTAGATATGGGTATGTCTACTTGATGAAGCACAAGTCTGAGACCTTTGAAAAGTTCAAGGAATTTCAGAGTGAGGTTGAGAATCAACGTGACAAGAAAATAAAGTTCTTACGATCAGATCGTGGAGGAGAATATTTGAGTCATGAATTTGGCACGCACTTAAGGAAATGTGGAATTGTTTCACAACTCACGCCGCCTGGAACACCTCAGCGTAATGGTGTGTCCAAACGTCGTAATCGCACTCTATTGGATATGGTGCGATCTATGATGTCTCTTACCGATTTACCGCTATCCTTTTAGGGTTATGCTTTAGAGACTGCCGCATTCACTTTAAATAGGGCACCGTCAAAATCCGTTGAGACGACACCGTATGAATTATGGTTTGGGAAGAAACCTAAGCTATCGTTTCTGAAAGTTTGGGGATGCGATGCTTATGTGAAGAAACTTCAACCAGAGAAGCTCGAACCCAAGTCGGAAAAATGCGTATTCATAGGATACCCTAAGGAAACTATTGGGTATACCTTCTACCTAAGATCCGAGGGCAAGATCTTTGTTGCCAGGAATGGATCCTTTCTAGAGAAAGAGTTTCTCTCGAAAGAAGTAAGTGGGAGGAAAGTGGAGCTTGATGAGATGACCCTCGAACCGGAGAGTAGCGCAGCACAGGAAAATGTTTCTGTGGAGCCTACACCGGCTAGAGAGGAAGTTATTGATAATGATCATGATCAAGCTACCACTGAACTTTGAAGGTCCACGAGGACACGTTCCGCACCAGAGTGGTATGGCAATCCTGTCCTGGAAATCATGTTGTTAGACAACAGTGAACCTTCGAACTATGAAGAAGCGATGGCGGGCCCGGATTCCGACAAATGGCTTGAAGCCATGAAATCCGAGATAGGATCCATGTATGAAAACGAAGTATGGACTTTGACTGACTTGCCCGATGATCGGCAAGCCATAGAAAATAAATGGATCCTTAAGAAGAAGACTGACGCGGATGGTAATGTGACCATCTATAAGGCTCGGCTTGTCGCTAAGGGTTATCGACAAGTTCAAGGGGTTGACTACGATGAGACTTTCTCACCCGTAGCGAAGCTGAAATCCGTCAGAATCATGTTAGCAATTGCCGCATACTATGATTATGAGATATGGCAAATGGACGTCAAAACGGCATTCCTTAATGGTTTTCTTAAGGAAGAGTTGTATATGATACAACCGGAAGGTTTTGTGGACCCTGAGAATGCTGACAAGGTATGCAAGCTCCAGCGCTCAATCTATGGGCTGGTGCAAGCATCTCGGAGTTGGAACATTCGCTTTGACGAGATGATCAAAGCGTTTGGGTTCACACAGACTTATGGAGAAGCCTGTGTTTACAAGAAAGTGAGTGGGAGCTCTGTAGCATTTCTCATATTATATGTGGATGACATACTGCTGATGGGAAATGATATAGAATTCTTGGAAAGTATAAAGGCCTACTTGAATAAGTGTTTTTCAATGAAGGACCTTGGAGAAGCTGCTTATATATTAGGCATCAAGATCTATAGAGATAGATCGAGACGCCTCATAGGTCTTTCGCAAAGCACATACCTTGATAAGATATTGAAGAAGTTCAATATGGATCAGTCCAAGAAGGGGTTCTTGCCTGTATTGCAAGGTGTGAAATTGAGCTCAGCTCAATGCCCGACCACGGCAAAAGATATAGAAGAGATGAGTGTCATCCCCTATGCCTCAGCCATAGGGTCTATTATGTATGCCATGCTGTGTACCAGACCTGATGTAAACCTTGCTGTAAGTTTGGTAGGTAGGTACCAAAGTAATCCCGGCAAGGAACACTGGACAGCGGTCAAGAACATCCTGAAGTACCTGAAAAGGACTAAGGATATGTTTCTCGTATATGGAGGTGACGAAGAGCTCGTCGTAAAGGGTTACGTCGACGCTAGCTTCGACACAGATCCGGATGACTCCAAGTCACAAACCGGATACGTGTATATTTTGAATGGTGGAGCGGTAAGCTGGTGCAGTTGCAAGCAAAGCGTCGTGGCGGGTTCTACATGCGAAGCGGAGTACATAGCAGCCTCGGAGGCAGCACGCGAAGCAGTATGGATGAAGGAGTTCATCACCGACCTAGGAGTCATTCCAAATGCGTCGGGTCCAATGGCTCTCTTCTGTGACAACACTGGAGCTATTGCCCTTGCCAAGGAGCCCAGGTTTCACAAAAGGACGAGGCATATCAAGCGTCGCTTCAACTCCATACGTGAACATGTTCAAGATGGAGACATAGATATTTGTAAAGTGCACACGGATTTGAATGTAGCAGATCCGTTGACTAAACCTCTTTCACGAGCAAAACATGATCAACACCAGTACTCTATGGGTGTTCGATTCATCACAATGTAACTAGATTATTGACTCTAGTGCAAGTGGGAGACTGTTGGAAATATGCCCTAGAGGCAATAATAAAATGGTTATTATTATATTTCCTTGTTCATGATAATTGTCTGTTATTCATGCTATAATTGTGTTATCCGGAAATCGTAATACATGTGTGAATACATAGACCACAACATGTCCCTAGTAAGCCTCTAGTTGACTAGCTCGTTGATCAATAGATGGTTACGGTTTCCTGACCATGGACATTGGTTGTCATTGATAACGGGATCACATCATTAGGAGAATGATGTGATGGACAAGACCCAATCCTAAGCCTAGCACTAGATCGTGTAGTTCGTTTGCTAAAGCTTTTCCAATGTCAAGTAACTTTTCCTTAGACCATGAGATTGTGCAACTCCCGGATACCGTAGGAGTGCTTTGGGTGCACCAAACGTCACAACGTAACTGGGTGGCTATAAAGGTGCACTACGGGTATCTCCGAAAGTATCTGTTGTGTTGGCACGAATCGAGACTGGGATTTGTCACTCCATGTAACGGAGAGGTACCTCTGGGCCCACTCGGTAGGACATCATCATAATGAGCTCAATGTGATCAAGGAGTTGTTCACGGGATGATGTGTTACGGAAACGAGTAAAGAGACTTGCCGGTAACGAGATTGAACAAGGTATCGAGATACCGACGATCGAATCTCGGGCAAGTATCGTACCGATAGACAAAGGGAATTGTGTACGGGATTGATTGAATCCTCGACATCGTGGTTCATCCGATGAGATCATCGAGGAGCATGTGGGAGCCAACATGGGTATCCAGATCCCGCTGTTGGTTATTGACCGGAGAGTCGTCTCGGTCATGTCTGCGTGTCTCCCGAACCCGTAGGGTCTACACACTTAAGGTTCGGTGACGCTAGGGTTGTAGAGATATTAGTATGCGGTAACCCGAAAGTTGTTCGGAGTCCCGGATGAGATCCCGGACGTCACGAGGAGTTCCGGAATGGTCTGGAGGTAAAGAATTGTATATAGGAAGTCCAGTTTCGGCCACCGGGAAGGTTTCGGGGGTAATCGGTATTGTACCGGGACCACCGGAAGGGTCCCGGGGGTCCACCGGGTGGGGCCACCTATCCCGGAGGGCCCCATGGGCTGAAGTGGGAAGGGAACCAGCCCCTGGTGGGCTGGTGCGCCCCCCTATGGGCCTCCCCTGCGCCTAGGGTTGGGAACCCTAGGGGTGGGGGGCGCCTCCACATGGCTTGGGGGGCAAGCCACCCCTTGGCCGCCGCCCCTCCCCTCAGATTGGATCTGAGGGGGCCGGCCCCCTCTCCCCTTCCCCCTATAAATAGTGGAGGGGTGGGAGGGAGGACACACCCCAGCCCCTGGCGCCTCCCTCTCCTCCCGTGACACCTCTCCCTCTCGTTGGTGCTTGGTGAAGCCCTTCTGAGATCCCGCTGATTCCACCACCACGCCGTCGTGCTGCTGGATCCTCATCAACCTCTCCTTCCCCCTTGCTGGATCAAGAAGGAGGAGACGTCTCTCCCAACCGTACGTGTGTTGAACACGGAGGTGCCGTCCGTTCGGCGCTCGGTCATCGGTGATTTGGATCACGACGAGTACGACTCCATCAACCCCGTTCTCTTGAACGCTTCCGCTCGCGATCTACAAGGGTATGTAGATGCACTCCCCTCTCTCTCGTTGCTAGATGACTCCATAGATTGATCTTGGTGATGCGTAGAAAATTTTAAAATTCTGCTACGATCCCCAACAGTACTGTTGGAAATATGCCCTAGAGGCAATAATAAAATGGTTATTATTATATTTCCTTGTTCATGATAATTGTCTGTTATTCATGCTATAATTGTGTTATCCGGAAATCGTAATACATGTGTGAATACATAGACCACAACATGTCCCTAGTAAGCCTCTAGTTGACTAGCTCGTTGATCAATAGATGGTTACGGTTTCCTGACCATGGACATTGGATGTCATTGATAACGGGATCACATTATTAGGAGAATGATGTGATGGACAAGACCCAATCCTAAGCCTAGCACTAGATCGTGTAGTTCGTTTGCTAAAGCTTTTCCAATGTCAAGTAACTTTTCCTTAGACCATGAGATTGTGCAACTCCCGGATACCGTAGGAGTGCTTTGGGTGCACCAAACGTCACAACGTAACTGGGTGGCTATAAAGGTGCACTACGGGTATCTCCGAAAGTATCTGTTGGGTTGGCACGAATCGAGACTGGGATTTGTCACTCCATGTAACGGAGAGGTACCTCTGGGCCCACTCGGTAGGACATCATCATAATGAGCTCAATGTGATCAAGGAGTTGTTCACGGGAGGATGTGTTACGGAAACGAGTAAAGAGACTTGCCGGTAACGAGATTGAACAAGGTATCGAGATACCGACGATCGAATCTCGGGCAAGTATCGTACCGATAGACAAAGGGAATTGCGTACGGGATTGATTGAATCCTCGACATCGTGGTTCATCCGATGAGATCATCGAGGAGCATGTGGGAGCCAACATGGGTATCCAGATCCCGCTGTTGGTTATTGACCGGAGAGTCGTCTCGGTCATGTCTGCGTGTCTCCCGAACCCGTAGGGTCTACACACTTAAGGTTCGGTGACGCTAGGGTTATAGAGATATTAGTATGCGGTAACCCGAAGGTTGTTCGGAGTCTCGGATGAGATCCTGGACGTCACGAGGAGTTCCGGAATGGTCCGGAGGTAAAGATTTATATATGGGAAGTCCTATTTTGGCCACCGGAAAATGTTCGGGATTTTTCGGTATTGTACCGGGAAGGTTCTAGAAGGTTCCGGAGTGGGGCCCACCTGCATGGGGGGACCCACATGAACGTGGGTAGTGGGGGCAAGGCCCCACACCCCTAGTCAAGGCGCACCAAGATTCCCCCTTAGAAGGAATAAGATCATATCCCGAAGGGATAAGATCAAGATCCCTAAAAAAGGGGGATAACAATCGGTGGGGAAGGGAAAGGATGGGATTTCTTTCCTTCCACCTTTGCCAACGCCCCAATGGACTTGGAGGGCAAGAAACCAGCCCCCTCCACCCCTATATATAGTGGGGAGGTGCATGGGAAAAAAAGCTCAGCCCCTGGCGCCTCCCTCTCCCTCCCGTGACACCTCTTCCTCCTCCAGTAGCGCTTGGCGAAGCCCTGCTGAAATCCCGCTGCTTCCACCACCACACCGTCGTGCTGCTGGATCTCCATCAACCTCTCCTCCCCCCTTGCTGGATCAAGAAGGAGGAGACGTCTCTGCTCCGTACGTGTGTTGAACGCGGAGGTGCCGTCCGTTCGGCGCTCGGTCATCGGTGATTTGGATCACGACGAGTACGACTCCATCAACCCCGTTCTCTTGAACGCTTCCGCTCGCGATCTACAAGGGTATGTAGATACACTCCCCTCTCACTCGTTGCTAGATGACTCCATAGATTGATCTTGGTGATGCGTAGAAAATTTTAAAATTCTGCTACGTTCCCCAACACTCACCTGGAAGTTTCTCAGGATGGGTGTAGCATATGCCGTGCTCGCTGTCGATGGTTGGTATGAACAAATCAATGAGAGGGTGAGATCTCGCGCTGTCAGCACTCACTTTGGCCTCAAGGTGCTCGGTCAGCTCCTGATCCGTGGGATCGAACTTGACGCCAGCCGGCACCACCGGCCAATCCTTATTGGACTTGCATCGGTTAATTCCAGTTAAATGGTACTCAATGTATGATCAATCAACTGTTTTAATTAAATGATGAAAGATTTTGACAGATAAGTGGTACTCCAAATCTAAAGTCCACAATACCCGAACAAACTGGGGCCTCGGCTTCATTACTACATGTAGACTATAAAGACTTGAAAACCCCCGTAAAGATCGAAATCATAATACAGGGCGACGGGACGAATACTCACAGGAGCGGCCTCGCTGGTTCCTTCCTTCATCCGGCTAGCTTGAAGAGCATCCTTGTTCAGATCGATTTTTTCAGCGTCTTCCTTTTGACTACTTGCAATGAAGTATATGAAGATGGTCATTTAGCCTTGCCTTCCCTGTCCAACTAGAGATTCTCGCAAATTCAACCTTGCCACCCAAGATCTATTCTCAGGGTTTTGCCGCCAAAATCCTACCTTCCGAGTAATCGGAAGGGAAACCCTAATCCTTTCAGTTACAAAGGAACCCCAATTTCCTTTGATCTGCTGACTCCAAAAAATTTCCCAGTGATCATCCTATCTTTGTAAACCCTGGATATGCAAAAATATTGCCAAGTCATTTGCAATATTTTTCATTTATAATTAATTCCTTTTTCTGCTGTTTAAAGGAATTAAATCTAGGAAAATATCTATCCATCTCCAAAGTTCATGAAAACTTGTGGAGATATTCTTTGTGATCATATTGAGCTCCCACAAAAATATTGGCCATAATTAAATAAGGGAAATTGCATTTTTCCTATTTAATGCCAATATTGCATTTTGGGCCCTTTCTAAAGGAACTACCATTTTGGTAGCCGGGAAAAATCCCAAATAATTTATGGAGCTTATCCTATCCATATATTCACCATTTCCATCAAAACCCAAGTTCCATAGTTCAAGGTTTGAGCACAGCATCCATTTGCAAATTCTGTCCAGATTTCCAGTTTGCAAAGGAAGTGCTTGAACCCTTGATCTATTTGAGCTGAAATTTTTCATGGTGGTTAACATTGATAAATCACTAATGGAAGCCACAAATCAGCTCAATTCATCCACAGCAATTTTCTCAAGTTTCTATCCATTTGGAAGTGCTGTGAAGGAAGTACCATTTTGGTGTATCCAATTGGTATGAAATTTTTACAGTGCCTTCATATGAACAAATTATTCATCTCCACCAAATTTCATCTCATTTCATCAAGCCAGATGAGTGCAGCTTCAAATTCCAGTTTCTGGACCAAATGTTGCATTGTGAAGCAAGTATATGCAAATGAGGTCCAAATGCCTTCAAATTTTGCCAGCACCTAGTCCTTCCTACCCTATTTCATTTTGACAAAGTCTCAGCTCCCCACCCTCATCCATTTCTCCAGGAAACTCCAGCCAATTCTGCTATCAGAATCTTCTTCTACAAGCTTCTCTCATCTCATGGTCTTCCAGTGTATTCCAGCCACACCTAGGATCTATTTGACCTTTGAGTCATGCAATGGACAAGGTGTTGGGTCAAGTAGTGCTACAGAGCACGTTTTGGCTTGGTGACCACGCGGACGGCAGGCAGAAGCGCGCGCTCTGCGCTCGGTCTGCTTCATTCGGTCACCCCCGGCCAGCCTTCGCTCGTCCGCGCATGTCTGGTGGCTCCGCGACGTGAACATACCCCTCTCCCGCACCTTCTCCCCTCTTCTTTCCTCCTGCTCACGCCACGACAGTCGCCGCCGCAGCACTGTCCCATCCGTGAGCATTGTCGTCTTCCCCTCTCGTTGGCTCCTTCCTCCCCGAGCCGTCCACTCCCTCTGCAGCGCGTCAGGTCGGCACCTCTCCCCTCTCGCCACCTTGCCGGAGCTCCAGGAAGGAGATAAGCTCGCCACGGCTGCCGTCCTCATCCGCACGCCCGTCCCGGCTATAAAAGCCCGGCCCAAGCTTCCCCGGGCATCCCTGAGCTCACCAGTCCACTTCCCTCCTTCCCTAACCCACTCTCATGCCCCTGCCCGGTTGGATGTCTCGCCGGAGCAACCAAATCGCCGGCGAGCTCTACCCCCTGCCTCCTTCCGTCGCCACACTCCTAGCCATCCCCGCCGTCCCAGCTAACCACTACTGGACGCGGTAGTCTCCGGCGAGCTCGCCCATGCTCTCGTCGAACCCCCACACCCACCGGAGCAGCCGCGGCTCTGCCGCCAACGCAACGCCTCACTCCGGCTGTCCCCGGAGCCGAGCCCACCACCCACGGGCGCGGGATGAAACGGTGGACCTGTTCCCGTCGCCGCCCAAGGCTCCGAGCCCGCCATCACCGGAATCGAGCGCGGCCGATCCATCCTCTGTTCCAGGCGGGAGGTAGAAGAAGGGAGCAGGGGAGGAGAGAGAAGGCACGCGGGCCTCGGTCGTCAGCGGCTCATCCTCTCTCTGTTTTCTTTAAAATGGAGGGGCAGCGCGGGTGGGCCGGCCCAGCTGCGGCAGTAGTCCCGCGGCCCAGCTAGCGCTTTGGCTGCGGCCAGTTTCAGCCCAAGTTGGCCCAAGCGCACAGTCCATTTATTCATTTCTCAGAAAAAACCTATTGAGGACCTCTGTGTAATTTAAATAATTATAGATGGGTCCCTGGTAGTCAAACCTCCACAACTTTTCGCTCACAACTCCGATCGAGCCCCTCCGAGAAAGAACCGTTCCGGCGATCCTTTCCGCGGCTCCACCGCACTTCTTCCCGGAGTATTCTTTGACCCCAGGCAAGCCGACCATCTGATATATGCCCTAAAGCATTGCTCTGTGGGATTTCTTGCATGTTTAAATTAATATGCTTATGCTTGCTTGTGTAGTGGTGAGCTGTATGTGACTCTGACGAACCCTTGCTTGCACTTTCTTCGATGACGGCACCACGGCTGTGTTCTGAGCTGTTTCCGACTGTCCGGGGTGGATGCCGACTTTTGTTTCTCTTTTCAAAAACTGTCCGTGTTCTGAGCTGCTTTTCGACCGTCTCGGGCAGCTGTTGAATTTCTTTCCGTAGCGGTGACCCTATGCTCTGAGCTGTTTCTCGGCCGTCTTAGGGAACTGCTACATTCTTATTATCAACACCGTCTCATGCTCTGAGCTGCTTTTCAGCGTCTTGAGCCGGGTTGAGTTATTCCAGTAATGTCCCAGATCTGAGTTGTAAAGACCGTTCTGGTGGCTACTGGTTTCTTTGCCGGTTTTGTGCAAGGGTTCCGATGGTTGTCACTTACAGCTAGAACTTGTAAAGTGATAACTTGCCATTTAAATAGTGTTTCACTAATGACTCATTGTGATGTTATATGTAGATAGGTTGTTATGTTTCCACAGTTGTTACCTCATACATAGTTACCACCATGTTAAGTTATTGTGATGAACCACTAAGCTTGCTAAATGAACTTAGTCGGTTGATCTAGAGTCACCTGTCCGGGCTTATTCGTGCAACCACATTTGCCGGTATGGGACGGCCTTGACTTGGTCTGATCGCGTGCTCTTTTATCGGTACCACCAACTAGGGAAGGTTATGCGTGCGCGCTGCCCTGGCCCGGTAGGCGACAATAACCTTGTGAGCCCAGTTGAGTTATTTGCCGGCGTCCCCGTTTGGGACAGTTTAGTTTGGCCACGACGGTGACAGGCATCACGAGGTGACACAGGGGCCACCCAGGACATGACCCTGGGCGGGTATGATTGTCGGTGGTACGGTAGAGGAGTCACGGGTCAGACAAGTTTCGTTGGAGCAACGCTGGTCCACCCGTATGGGATCACGAGGTCAGTGCTCCATAGTGTGGGTAAAGTGCGCAACCTCTGCAGAGTGTAAAATCTATTCGAATAGCCGCATCCACGGTATTGGACAGTCCGTCCAGACCTCTCTAGGTGGTCAACCGGAATAGTGATAATAATGGAAGAGAGTAAGTATATCAAACTGGTAGTGCAGATGCATAGACATCAGATGATGTCAGGTATATGATATGTTAGCCATGGGATGGCTATGAGATGAGCGGTCGGATGACCGAAAGACTTGGATTGGATTTGGAACAAGAGAATGTTCAGAGTACGGATTATTTACTTGATATGCTTTACTTTACTGTATTTCATAATGATTAATACTGCTAGATAGGTATGCTAAGCCATGATGATTAACATTGCTCTAATAACAAATGCATGCTGGAATGCCATGGATTGCATTGCTTGGTGTATATGTTAGTTTGGTTTGCTTGTGAGTACATTCAAAAGTACTCAGCGGCCTTCAATGTGGCCAGGTTCACATAAGGATCCATCGTCCGTCATCGAGGAGCCGGAGCGTTCGCGGGCTAGGAGCGTAACCCAGTCAGATCCCTGTGGATTGGAGCCGCACCAGGACCATGTTGCCTTAGATAGAACTTTTCCGCTGCCATCACCCTTGTAAGATATCATGTAAGACTTATATATCCATTAATAGGAATGCCTGTGTTCTTGATACTTGTTGTAAACACACATGCCAGAGTGATTTCCTGGGCTGGTATGCGTGGCGACCGTCTGGCTACAGTGGTAATCAGGCGGGGCGCCACAACGGATGGTATCAGAGCCAGGTTGGCTGACTATAGGTTACCCTAGCCAGACTTAATTGTCTTGTGCTCAGTAGAAAGCCCGGATGGATTTCAACCATCTTTGCGAAGCAGGCACGGCTACTATTGATCATAAGGCAACCCCATAGGTTTTCGGCTCCATTAGACCCCAACTCTCGTGGCCTTTGCCTCCGGTGTGAAAAGTCCGCACCAGGCAACGACCCATGAGCCCTGAACCCCTAGGCAAACCAGATATCCTTACCCTGCTTGCTAGCCATGGAATTTCTCTCCTTAACTCTAGTTTCCTTTGGGAAACGCTTATAAATTCCATCTCTCCCCGACAACCCTAGGATCGTTGACATAGCCATCGTGCATCAAGAGTGTGATGTTCCCTCAGGAAGTAGTAGGAGCTTGACACCAGTGCTACCAGGAGCATTGTGTGGTTTTGCTTCTAAGTCCTTAGAGGTGCATCGAGTATGCTATACTAGTTATACTAATGAATCTTCGGCCACATGTGTAAGGTTCGCAAATATTTGAGCTTTATTTGCTTTTTGGTTTTCATGGTTTTTGTTTCTTTTGTCGGTTCTGTTTCTTCGCTCTGACTGTATCCATCCGCAAGTGCCATCAAGAAGACCAGCACACGACTTGGATAATGCCCAATAATCCAAATCAGCAAGAGTCAAGCCAAGGCAATTGCCTGATATTCAGAATATTATCATTGGATCTGTCAAAAATAAAGGATGGGTCAGAAGCAGAATCTGTGTGCAACACACAAGGCCAGAATATACATGAGAAAGTTGGCCTTAGAACAGATCATACCTGAGGAATAGTCAGATGAGTTACCAAGAATGAACACCAGTAAGGACAAATTATTTCGTCCGCGATACAAGGATTATTTAAGTCAGTGAGGTGAACTGAGTCTTTTCTCAACGGACTCAAGAATCATCTATTACCTACTGAAGACATATTTCATGAATGTGAATGTGCCAAGAGCAACAACAAAACTCTGGTATGATGATGCAAATTGCAAAGCATATTCTGGAATTCACCAGTGCAAATGCAAAAAAAATTGGGCACTGTGACAGGGTTTGCAAGGAATATGGATGAGCTCACGGTTGCCCAGAATCACTGAGCTTCCAAGCATCCAGAATCAAGGAGCACCTAACATGATTGGAAACTCAGCTGAACTGAATGGAATTATCCGTCAATTGCTTATTATCGGCAACACCTGGTTTGAATACAAAGGGTATTCCGAATTCATTAATTGTCAACATGAAGCCTGCATCAGTTCTGCAACCTTTACAACAGCAAAGAGCAGACCAGCAGAAGGACAAGTGGTGTGTATGACCAACAGAAAATCTTCAGTCAAGGTATGACCTATACCAAGTTTGGCTCCGCTATGGGTAAAATTCCGGATACTTCGGAAAGAAGCCAGAATCGGCCATAGATCCGACTGCGTACATAGTGAAAGGCTTCTGGTATAAGGAACCCAGCCTTCCTCCACAAGCTATCGGGAGAAGCTTACGATGCAAGACTGCCAATCTTCCTCGGTACGCCACTTGGTGAGAAAAATCTTATGGGATACAGCACCCCATCTTCCATAGCGTGCTACTGCGGAAAACTTCCAGCATAAAGCACCTGACCTTCCTCGGCAAGACACATGAGGAAAAGCTTCTGAGGTACGATACCCAGCCTTTTTCAGCATGCTACCTTGGCAGAAAGCTTCGAGCATAAGGAATTCAGCCTTCTTCAACACGCTATCGTGCCTACAACAAGCTTGTAAGGAACACGAACTAGCCCAGACACACCCGCTGCCTCAGAACTCGGTGCTTATGAAAGGTTTTATCCTACACCTGCATATGTTGTGAGCATGCAGTCCAGTGGATCAGTTCATGTGAGCCACTCATCAGGAAAGACTGTGTTCAGAGAAACATTGGCCCCATAACTCGAGGAAGAATATGAGCACAAGCAACCCCTACGAGATATGCAAGAGTAAGTTGTGAGAATAAGCCTGACAAACCAGGAAAAACAATCAAGGAACAGTGTTGGCAGGTCATGATAGGTCCATCAAAGGACTCCTCAAGAACAAAAAAAAAATTGTGGACAAACAACCTCCGTGACGGTCAACGAGATACAGCTTCATGGATGGAGTGACATTGATAACCCTTGTCAGACTCTTGCATATACGGCCACAACAATGCACTACCCGCGGTTACATGCGAGCTTGCCACACTCATCATGAATATGGGCCATCAACCAAGATAAGAGGCTATACTGTGAAAGAATACACCAGATGATAGTGATACTGTGTTTAGCTCAGTAGTCCTATGCTCAACTCCGTGGTCATAGCAAGATGCTATATATGACAGAGCCATCTCCACGAGCGACAGAGTTTGAAACAAGACATTCAGATTGAATGGCTCAAAGCACATCAGCATCAATAGCTCGTAGACATCATGATATCATTGGAATAAGAGATTACTATCTATGATTACTTTGTGATCACGCCTGACAGTTCAGTTGGGGATATAGCAGAAATAGCTCGGTCATGCTATTTCCTAAATTGTGGGTCACCTAAGGACAAAGTCAGAATGCCGAAGGCAAAAGGAAATGTCAGTACGAAACCCGCAGCCAGACTGAGTATTCTGACCCGGCAAAAAGAAAGCCACACTCCCACTCACTCGAGGCCATACGAGCACGTGAGCCCTGGTACTAGGAAAGGATGTCTTGCCCTGACTATCGGAGTACGAAGTATCGCAATAAAACCCGAAGCAGTTGCTTCTGGACCCTGGAAAGTTGTTTGTTGGTATTACCGCTACCCCACTACCAGGACAAGAGGTTTAACTGACAGGAAGGAGAAGAATTCAGGGAACTATGTGCAGAGACAACCCATGGTCCATCAGAAGAGGCAGTTAAAAGGGCAGTGAACCAACAAAGACGAGATCGCTGATGGATCCTAGTCGCACACAGGTAAGTCCCCCTTCACCGGGAGGTAAGCCCAGAAATCTCAAGGACGAGATTTTCTTAAGGGGGGTAGGTTTGTAACACCCTGGTTTTTGCTCCTGTTTTTTTTCCTTCGCGGGATCTGACTCCCGTCTTTTTTCTTGATGTTATCGGAATTTCTCTGGCTCTTGGGTATATGAAGATGGTCATTTAGCCTTGCCTTGCCTATCCAACCAGAGATTCTCGTGAGTTCAACATTGCCACCCAAGATCTATTCTCGGGGTTTTGCCGCCGAAACCCTACCTTCCGAGTAATCGGAAGGGAAACCCTAATCCTTTCAGTTACAAAGGAACCCCAATTTCCTTTGATCTGCTGACTCCCAAATTTTTCCCAGTGATCATCCTATCTTTGTAAACCCTGGATATGCAAAAATATTGCCAAGTCATTTGCAATATTTTTCATTTATAATTAATTCCTTTTCTGCTATTTAAAGGAATTAAATCAAGGAAAATATCTATCCATCTCCAAAGTTCATGAAAACTTGTGGAGATATTCTTTGTGATCATATTGAGCTCCCACAAAAATATTGGCCATAATTAAATAAGGGAAATTGCATTTTCCTATTTAATGCCAATATTGCATTTCGGGCCCTTTCTAAAAGAACTACCATTTTGGTAGCCAGGAAAAATCCCAAATAATTTGTGGAGCTTATCCTATCCATATATTCACCATTTCCATCAAAACCCAAGTTCCATAGTTCAAGGTTTGGGCACAGCATCCATTTGCAAATTCCGTCCAGATTTCCAGTTTGCAAAGGAAGTGCTTGAACCCTTGATCTATTTGAGCTGAAATTTTTCATGGTGGTTAACATTGATAAATCACTCATGGAAGCCAAAAATCAGCTCAATCCATCCATCCATTCATCCACAGCAATTTTCTCAAGTTTCTGTCCATTTGGAAGTGCTGTGAAGGAAGTACCATTTTGGTGTACCCAATTGGTATGAAATTTTTACAGTGCCTTCATATGAACAAATTATTTATATCCACCAAATTTCATCTCACTTCATCAAGCCAGATGAGTGCAGCTTCAAATTCCAGTTTCTGGACCAAATGTTGCATTGTGAAGCAAGTATATGCAAATGAGGTCCAAATGCCTTCAAATTTTGCCAGCACCTAGTCCTTCCTAGCCTATTTCATTTTGACAAAGTCTTAGCTCCCCACCCTCATCCATTTCTCCAGGAACTCCAGCCAGTTCTGCTGTCAGAATCTTCTTCTACAAGCTTCTCTCATCTCATGGTCTTCCAGTGTATTCCAGCCACACCTAGGATCTATTTGACCTTTGAGTCATGCAATGGACAAGGTGTTGGGTCAAGTAGTGCTACAGAGCACGTTTTGGCTTGGTGACCACGCGGACGGCAGGCAGAAGCGCGCGCTCTGCGCTCGGTCTGCTTCGTTCGGTCACCTCCGGCCAGCCTTCGCTCGTCCGCGCATGTCTAGTGGCTCCGTGACGTCCATGTACCCCTCTCCCGCACCTTCTCCCCTCTTCTTTCCTCCTCCTCACGCCACGACAGTCGCCGCCGCGGCACTTACCCATCCGTGAGCATCGTCGTCTTCTCCTCTCGTTGGCTCCTTCCTCCCCGAGCCATCCACTCCCTCTGCAGCGCGTCAGGTCGGCACCTCTCCCCTCTCACCACCTCGTCGGAGCTCCAGGAAGGAGATAAGCTCACCACGGCTGCCGTCCTCATCCGCACGCCCGTCCCGGCTATAAAAGCCGTGGCCCGAGCTTCCCCGGGCATCCCTGAGCTCACCAGTCCACTTCCCTCCTTCCCTAACCCACTCTCGTACCCCTGCCCGGTCGGATGTCTCGCCGGAGCAACCAAATCGCCGGCGAGCTCTACCCCCTGCCTCCTTCCGTCGCCACACTCCTAGCCATCCCCGCCGTCCCAGCTAACCACCACTGGACGCGGTAGTCTCCAGCGAGCTCGCCCATGCTCTCGCCGAACCCCCACACCCACCGGAGCCCTCCATTCGTCGGAGCAGCCGCGGCTCTGCCACCACCGCAACGCCTCACTCTGGCTGTCCCCGGAGCCGAGCCCACCACCCACGGGCTCGGGATGAAACGGTGGACCTGTTCTCGTCGCCGTCCAAGGCTCCGAGCCCGCCATCGCCGGAATCGAGCGCGGCCGATCCATCCTCTGTTCCAGGCGGGAGGTACAAGAAGGGAGCAGGGGAGGAGAGAGAAGGCACGCGGGCCTCGGTCGTCAGCGGCTCATCCTCTCTCCGTTTTCTTTAAAATGGAGGGGCAGCGCGGGTGGGCCAGCCCAGCTGCGGCAGTAGTCCCGCGGCCCAGCTAGCGCTTTGCCTGCGGCCAGTTTCAGCCCAAGTTGGCCCAGGCGCACAGTCCATTTATTCATTTCTCAGGAAAAAAAATATTGAGGACCTCTGTGTAATTTAAATAATTATAGATGGGTCCCTGGTAGTCAAACCTCCACAACTTTTCGCTCACAACTCCGATCGAGCCCCTCCGAGAAAGAACCGTTCCGGCGATCCTTTCCGCGGCTCCACCGCACTTCTTCCCGGAGTATTCTTTGACCCCAGGCAAGCCGACCATCTGATATATGCCCTAAAGCATTGCTCTGTGGGATTTCTTGCATGTTTAAATTAATATGCTTATGCTTGCTTGTGTAGTGGTGAGCTGTATGTGACTCTGACGAACCCTTGCTTGCACTTTCTTCGATGACGGCACAACGGCTGTGCTCTGAGCTGTTTCCAACTGTCCGGGGTGGATGCCGACTTTTGTTTCTCTTTTCAACAACTGTCCGTGTTCTGAGCTGCTTTTCGGCCGTCTCGGGCAGCTGTTGAATTTCTTTCCGTAGCGGTGACCCTATGCTCTGAGCTGTTTCTCGGCCGTCTTAGGGAACTGCTACATTCTTCTTATCAACACCGTCTCATGCTCTGAGCTGCTTTTCAGCCGTCTTGAGCCGGGTTGAGTTATTCAAGTAATGTCCCAGATCTGAGTTGTAAAGACCGTTCTGGTGGCTACTGGTTTCTTTGCCGGTTTTGTGCAAGGGTTCCGATGGTTGTCACTTACAGCTAGAACTTGTAAAGTGATAACTTGCCATTTAAGTAGTTTTTCACTAATGACTCATTGTGATGTTATATGTAGATAGGTTGTTATGTTTCCACAGTTGTTACCTCATACATAGTTACCACCATGTTAAGTTATTGTGATGAACCACTAAGCTTGCTAAATGAACTTAGTCGGTTGATCTAGAGTCACCTGTCCGGGCTTATTCGTGCAACCACATTTGCCGGTATGGGACGGCCTTGACTTGGTCTGATCACATGCTCTTTTATCGGTACCACCAACTAGGGAAGGTTATGCGTGCGCGCTGCCCTGGCCCGGTAGGCGACGATAACCTTGTGAGCCCAGTTGAGTTATTTGTCGGCGTCCCCGTTTGGGACAGTTTAGTTTGGCCATGACGGTGGCAGGCATCACGAGGTGACACAGGGGCCACCCAGGACATGACCCTGGGAGGGTATGATTGTCGGTGGTACGGTAGAGGAGTCACGGGTCAGACAAGTTTCGTTGGAGCAACGCTGGTCCACCCAAATGGGATCACGAGGTCAGTGCTCCATAGTGTGGGTAAAGTGCGCAACCTCTGCAGAGTGTAAAATCTATTCGAATAGCCGCGTCCACGGTATTGGATAGTCCGTCCAGACCTCTCTAGGTGGTCAACCGGAACAATGATAATAATGGAAGAGAGTAAGTATATCAAACTAGTAGTGCAGATGCATAGACATCAGATGATGTCAGGTATATGATATGTTAGCCATGGGATGGCTATGAGATGAGCGGTCGGATGACCGAAAGACTTGGATTGGATTTGGAACATGAGAATGTTCGGAGTACGGATTATTTACTTGATATGCTTTACTTTACTGTATTTCATAATGATTAATACTGCTAGATAGGTATGCTAAGCCATGATGATTAACATTGCTCTAATAACAAATGCATGCTGGAATGCGATGGATTGCATTGCTTGGTGTATATGTTAGTTTGGTTTGCTTGCGAGTACATTCAAAAGTACTCAGCGGCCTTCAATGTGGCCAGGTTCACATAAGGATCCGTCGTCCGTCGTCGAGGAGCCGGAGCGTTAGCGGGCTAGGAGCGTAACCTAGTCAGATCCCTGTGGATTGGAGCCGCACCAGGACCATGCTGCCTTAGATAGAACTTTTTCGCTGCCATCACCCTTGTAAGATATCATGTAAGACTTATATATCCATTAATAGGAATGCCTGTGTTCTTGATACTTGTTGTAAACACGCATGCCAGAGTGATTTCCTGGGCTGGTATGCGTGGCGACCGTCTGGCTACAGTGGTAATCAGGCGGGGCGCCACAAGGACTAGTACAAATTTAGAAATGGAGTACAAAGTTACAAGGCTGTGCGACAGACTTTGTAGGCTACATGAGTAATACAAAATATAATTCCCATTGGACAACACTTTCACCAACAAGTACACACTTGAAGCCTAATTGACATATATATATGGCTTCTGCATAGCATCTCCATCATCATTATCAGTACATCCTACGCAGGTGAGTTAGGATGCACTTGATCCCAGAAAGGTATCTATCCTTCAAACTAACTACAGTACATAATATCCAACAAAAGAGGGTCATGCTACAGCAGCAGGATACATGGCTCAGTCTAGATATCACTACGAATCAAGTTGTGCATATTTGCTGTTGGCATGAACCACATCGCCGCATGTCGGGTTTGCAAAAGGCATTCATCGCATGGAAGCTTGATGCCTTTCACACACTGAAGATTATCTGGCAACAAGCTGTGTCGACGAATCTCTGGATATGGTGATTCATGAAACCCATCACTACTTGGGAAATGCTTATAGGTAGGACCTCAGTAGTAGCGTTGGAAAATAGCAACCGCTGCTACTAGTTAGCAGTAGCGTTGTTCTAGGGAAGCGCTACTAGTAACTCTTTAGCAGTAGCGCTGGAAAACAAAAACGCGCTACTACTATGTGGGACCAGATGAGGCCACCGACGGTAGCTGTAGTAGCAGCGCTATCCAAAATCCAGCGCTACCACTAAGACTTTAGCAGTAGCGCTTTATTTTACAGCACCGCTACTGCTAATGGGCCCCATTTAGTAGTAGCGCTTTTCCTGGCCAGCGCTACTACTAAGTACCATAGCAGTAGCATTTTCTGGGAAGCAGCGCTACTGCTAGTTGCGGCTGGTGCCACCTTTTCACCCCCCCTCCCCCTCCTCCCCCACTTTGCCCTCTCTCTCCCCCCTCCTTTCCCCTCTCCCCTCTCCACCATTGTTGCCCTTCTTCTCTCTTCCTCCTACCTCTCTTCTTTCCTCATTAATGTCCCCCTCCACCATAACTCTACTCCATAAATGGCTTCTCATCTCTCTCTTCCTCTTACCTCTCTTCTCTCCTCATTAATGCCCCCCTCCACCATAACTCCCTCTCCATTAGTTAGCTAGAGTCATCTCTCCTCCCCAACAACTAGATCTAGCTAGCTATTTAGCCATCCACACTTTCGATCCGTATAGGTAGCGAAAGGCCTCATCATCTAACCGTGCTAATCTCTCGATCGGTCTCTCTTGGGAGATATATAGGTGAGTAAAAAGTTGTTCATTTCAAGAATGGGAATATGTGTGTGAATGAGAATATGTGTGTTTGGGATATGGAGAGATTTGTGTGAGTGACATGCCCCCGAGTTGCTTATGTTTTGCCGAAATGTCAATTTATTTCCGTTTCGGTGAATTTGGAGCAAACTCGATATGTCCTATTTTTAGGCAAGGTCATGCCAAAATTTTATATGACTTTGAAGCATGCATGCATTTTGTTTATAACCCTTTTGCTTGTTATACTGTGCAGTCGGTCATGAAGGTGAGTGGATGGAACGTGGAGCGATACATGCAATCCGCGGTGATGGACATGTATGCAAATAATCAGACTAGGATTAGATGTCCGTGTGCAAGATGCAAAGAAGGAGTCCTTTTGGACCCTTTTGATCGTGGCACTTTGAAGGCGCACCTGCTGATGAATGGTTTCATGGATGGCTATACTCGATGGATAAGTGAAGAAGATGATGATGATGATGAGGACGTCCACATGGCAGGGAATAACGACATGGGGCTAGACGAAGAGATGACCGATCGACACGAAGATGATGGCGCCGGACATGGCGGCGGGGAAGAGTTCGGAAATGACGGTGGCGGAGAAGATTCCGGACACGGTGAAGAAGAGTCCAGACATGGCGGAGAAGAGGCGGCGGTCACGCCGCAGTCTTCGACGCTACTAAGTGGAGTCGTGCAGGACCCTCATGTTCGAGACCTCCTTCGCAAGAGTACGACTAGCGAGAGAGCTGCTTCTAGAAAGGAGGCCAAGCTGGCGCAACTTGAAGTAGACTCGAAGACTCCATTGTATGACGGTTGCGATCCCGAGGTGACCCTCTTGAGTTTCACGCTCGAACTTCTAAAGACGAAGGCCAAAAACAAATGGACAGACAAAAGCCTCGATGAGCATTTGAAGTATCTACATAATAAAGTTCTTCCGGCGGGGAACCTGTGTCCTACTAGTGTCGAGGAGGCCAAGAAAATCGTTTGCCCTTTTGATTTGCCGCACATTAGGTACCACGCATGCATCAACGATTGCATCATTTATCAGGGGGAGCACGCGGAAAAAACCAGATGTCCAGTGTGCAATGCTTCTCGATACAAGAAGGCAGGAAAGAAAGCTCCTCAGAAAGTTGTATGGTACTTTCCGATCACTCCCCGTCTGCAGCGGTATTTCGTAGATCCTAAGGAAGCAAAGCTCACGCGCTGGCACGCGGAGAGGAAGAAGCCCGACGATGGAGATGATCCGAAGCTGAGACACCTCGTAGATGGTAGCCAGTGGAGAGCATTCAACGCCGTATATGGATTTGCTGCAGAAGATCCAAGGAACATCATGCTTGGTGCGAGTACCGATGGCATGAATCCGTTTGGAAACCAGAACACCAACCACAGCACATGGCCCATCTTTGTATGGATGTACAACCTTCCCCCATGGAAGTGCATGAAGACAAAGTACATACACATGAGCATGCTGATTCAAGGGCCAAAACAACCGGGAAATAATATTAACCTGTATATGGGGCTTCTGAAAGAGGAGCTAGACATGTTATGGAAAACACCGGCATGGACATGGGACGCCAGCAAAGGAGAGTATTTCTATATGAGAGCCGCACTGATGACGACAGTGCACGACTATCTCGGTTACGGGTACACCTCAGGCCAGGTGTGCCACGGATACTGCGGATGCACGAGGTGCATGGATGATACAACGTCTCAGCAGCTTACGTCTATGAAAGATGGCGGGTCCGGGAAAATCGTGTACATGGGGCATCGTAGATGGCTCGAGAAGGTTGACCCGTGGAGAAAGCGTGGAGGTCTATTCAATGGGTTGGCTGAGCATCGAGGACCTCCACGTAAGAGGAGCGGCACCGAAATCAACGAGCTATTGAAAAACTGGGCACAGTGCTCCGCGCCAGGAAAGACAATGAAAAAGGCGCCGGAGCCGCTGCTGAAGGTATGGAAAACAAGGTCTGTTTTCTGGGACTTGGAGTACTGGCCCAATCACGACACGCCTCATTGCCTTGATCAAATGCATATCACGAAGAATGTCCTCGAGAGCTTGCTTGGCACACTGATGAACATGCCGGAGAAGACCAAGGATGGGCCGAAGGCAAGGAAAGACTTGGAAGATTTGAAGATCAGGAAAGATCTCCACCGTAAAAAGTCGATGGAGGAGACGGAGACGGAGACGGAGGAGGGGGAAAGGGGCAGAAAAGTCAACAAGAAGGACGAGAATTATTGCCCCCTTCTTGCTTCACCTTAAGTGCAAAGGAGATCGATCAATTCATCAAGTGCCTTATGGGAATCAAAGTCAGTTCCGGTTACTGTGGGAAGATAAGCAGATTTCTAGACCCCAAGAAGAAAAGGTTCAGCGGGATGAAGTCTCATGACTGTCACGTGATGATGACGTAGATACTCCCGGTTGCCATTAGAGGGATAATGGAGAAGCACATCCATGACACGCTTACTGGTCTCTGCAACTTCTTCGACATTATCTCTCGAAAGTCCATAAGTGTGAAGTAGCTCCGAAGGCTACAGGAAGAGATCGTTGTCATACTATGTGAGCTTGAGATGTACTTCCCGCCCGCGTTCTTTGATGTCATGGTGCAAATGTGTGTCCACATCGTGGACAATATCATCGACCTCGGGCCAACATTCCTTCTCAGCATGATGCCATTCGAGAGGATGAATGGGGTCATCAAAGGATTCATTCGTAACATGTCCTGTCCCGATGGGAGCATCGTCCAGGGGTATCTGACGCATGAGTGCATCTCCTTTTGCGAGAATTATATAGGCGTCGGAGACCCTGTTGTTGGTTTGCCCGTCAAGAAGCACGATGGGAAGCTCGAAGGAGATGGTCACAACAATGGCCGGAGGGAATTGCACGTGGACTACTCGGATCGACGGAACGACTTTGACAGGGCTAACTTAGTAGTGCTACAACACCTAGATGTGGTAGATGATTATGTGGCACGGCACAAAGAAAGCATCGCAATGAAGTACCGTGATAAGGGGATGCTCAAGACGGACAACGAAGTTACTATAGAGCACAACGCCACTTTCTTGCATTGGTTCAAAGAGCAAGTTCTTGAAAATCCCTCGGAAGAGGGCAGTTCGGACGGATTGCTCATACACGCCTTAGCACATGGCCCCGCACCCAAGCTCGCGACCTATCAGTCATACGATATCAACGGGTACACGTTCTACATGGAGGCCAAAGACATGGACAGTGACTACCAGAACTCCGGGGTGACAATTGAATGCGTGACCGACGCCAACGACACAACTGAAAGATTCTACGGAAGGGTCGAAGAGATCTGGGAGCTTGACTGTGCTGGAATGCATGATGCGACGATGTTCCGTGTCAGATGGGCCAAGGACGTCGTCAGAGAAAACAAGTATTTCACTACCATATCTATACTCGACGCGAAGAGCACTCCCGTGAACGTTAATGTCATCGCCAAAAATGAGCCATGGGTACATGCTAAGCACGTGACACAATGCTTCTTCATAACCGACCTGGCCAATCCCAGTCGTGTTGTCGTGAGGAGATCCAAAAGGAGCATCGTCGGAATGGATGGAGTCGCCAACGAGGAAGACTACGACCAATACGGCAACCCAATGAGGGAAGATGACGATGACGATGAAGCATACGTGAAAAGAAGAATCAATACTACATTACCTAAGAAAGATCGTACTCCATGGTTCCGGAAAAGTCACAAGAAGGGGCTCAATTATTCGGCAATGAACAAGAAAGGGAAGAAGCTCAATGTGAAACGTCGTCGACGCAGCTGAGAAACCATCATTTATATATATGTATCTATTTTGTGTACGCACTTAAGTAACTGTTATCGGTCAAATGATGTAATCGTATCCCCATTCAATTACATGCATGGTTCCGGTGATATTCGCGCAGTGTGGGAGGGAGACGCCGTCGCCGGGAGAAAAACAAAAAAACAAAAACAAAAGGGAGAAAGCAATACAAAAGAAAAAGAAAAGTAAACAGAAAAGAAAAGGAAAATAATAAAAAAAGAAAACTAGAAACTAGAAAAGGAAAATAATAAAAAGAAAAGAAACATAGCAGTAGCGCTGGGTTGCGAACAAGCGCTATAGCTAAGTTAGCTATAGCGCTGGATACAGGTCAAGCGCTACTGCTATTTGTATTTTAGAAATAAAAAAATAAAATTGGAATAGTTAGCAGTAGCGCTGGTTCCTAAACCAGCGCTACTTCTATTTTGAGTTAACCACCCGCGCGGGCTCAAAATTTTGCCAAGTCCCATTCCCCCCCCCCCCACTCTCCCACCTCTCCCCCTCCTTTCTCTGCTCTCGTGCGTCGCCGTCGCCCCTGCCCGCCGGCTATCGCCCATCGACCTAGACCTCGACACCGGCCCGAGCCCCTGCCCGCCCTCAGCCTCGACGCCGGCCTCCTCCTTCTCCTTATCCGCGCCGCTCCGACCTCCTCCTCGTCCGCGCCGCCGTCGCTCCGACCTCCTCCTCGTCCGCTCCGCCGCCGCTTCGACCTCCTCCTCGTCCGCGCCGGCCTCCTCCTCCTTGTCTGTGCCGCTCCGGCCTCCTCCTCCTCCTCAGGTACTGCCGACAACCTGCCCCCACCTCCCCCTGTCTCTGTCTATTAGGTTTTCTTTTTTTAGAAATGAAACTAGGTTTTCAATTTAGAGTTCAATTAGGTAGGCAGTAGGAATCAATTTTAGGGTTCAATTTAGTAACTTTTATTAGGACAAAATATTTATTAGCAAAGAAAATTTCTAGGGTTCTAGGGTTCATAAGTCAAAAGTTATAGACATTTCTTTAAACGGAAAATTAGGTGATGTTGTTGCTGCTTTAAACAAAATTAGTAAAATAAAAAACAGTAGCATTTAGCTAGGCAATTTTTGTAGGTATATAAAATAGCTATAAATAAAAGTTAGCTAGGCAATTTTTGTAGGTATATAAAATAGCTATAAATAAAAAACAGTAGCAAATTGCACTAAAAAACAGTAGCAAATTTTTGTTTAGGTCAGTAGCAGAGAGAGAGAGAGATCATTTAGGAAAAAAATAGTAGCAAATAAAAACTAAAAAACAGTAGCAAATAAAACCCTAGATGATGTTTTAGGAGCATGATATGCCCTGTGGTGACTAGCACAAGCATGCAAAGTAGTCTATACAATGTTGCTGTTTTCAACACTGTTAATTTGCTAAGTCCTGGAAATCTGTTATATGATGTTGCCATGTTCTCTTGATGATAGCATCAAATCTGTTATATGAACTTGTGCCAATTGTCGAAGAATATCCTAGTGGCCTATGTTTTGCCGGAATGTTGATTCATTTCCATTCCGGCAAATTTCAGGCGCTCCATATGTCCACTTTTTAGCAAAGGTCATGCCGAAAATTTTCGTGATTTTCGGCATGACTTGTGCTAGAAACTAGGACATATGGAGTGCCCGGGATTTGCCGGGGGGAATGAATCAACATTCCGACCAAACATAGGCCCCTTTTTTCTCTTCATTATATCTTTCATTTACAATTGTTGAATAGGAAACATGTCTAGCCACGCCAAAGCCGGTGGTTCTGCTCGCCTCGAAGAAGACCCCATCGAGGCAGCAAATCACTATTTCGATTACCTGGACGAACACCAGATGGGGGTGCATGATGGCGGCAGTGGCACCAACCCCGACACCGATGCCGACACTGGCACTGGCACCGGCACCGACACCACCCCCGAGACACGGCAACGATGCTGTCGTAGCCGGTAAAGCACCGAAGCAGAAGAGGTCACGAAGACCAAACGAGCTCGACATCGGACAAATTGTGGTCACGGAGATGCACCCCAAGAAGTTAGAGCCAACGGCGTCGGAGGAAGCACGCAAGTGCTGGGGCAATCAACTAGGATTCATCTTGAGGGAAACCGCCAACATCAATGACGAGAAGTTGAAGAAGATACCACATATGGAGCACATGCTCCTAAAGAAGTTGCACAATAGGTTCCTGTTCCCCGGCTGGGATGAAAGCAAATTTAAAGAGCCGTGGGACAACGTCGCCATGACAAAGATAAACGACAAGGCTATGGTGACGTTCACCAATGACTTGTCCGCCTGGAAAGTTCGGGTGAAAAAAGTGATTGCGAAGAATGAACCGTGGTCCAAGATTCATGCTGATAATCCGTCAATAACGGAAGAGGACTTTGAAAAATTCAAGGAGAATTGCGGTAAAGAAGAAGTCAAGGCAAGATCAGAGAAAATGAAGGCGCTCCAGGCCAGGAACACGCCTCCCCACTGCCTCAGAAGCCGTGGTTACGAGGGGAAGAGGCACGTATGTGCCAAGGAGGACGCCGAACGTGAAAGTCACAGAATCCCAGACCCCTTGGCGGAGTTCACCGACCGGCTGGAGCATGACTGGATCAAGGCCCGGTACAAGTGGGACAAAGTCAAAAAGATCTTTTACATGGACCCGAACACGAGGGAGTTCATGAGACTTCTGGTAATTATTATATTACCACATTATCATATTAGCTTCCAATCAGTTCGACTACAAGTTTTGTCACATTATTAAACCATCCACGTTCCTTTTGCAGAAAGAGCAGCACCAAAAGGCAGCCGAAAGCAACGAGTCGTCACAGTCGTCGGCGAGGCCCAAGTGGGACACCCCATTCAACCGGGCCCTGAACATACTGAAAAAGGTCCTGGTGGACAAGCTGCCATCCTATGGACGTGTGCACGGCGTCAGAGATGACGCCTCATGGAAGACGTGCTACCACGAGGAGCCAGAGGAAAGAAGGAAGAGACGGTTGCTCACTCAGCAGACCATCAACGAGAAGGTCGCGATTGCGGTCAATAATACCAAAGCTGAGACCAAAGAAGAGTTGCTCGGGGTAGTCAATGCAGCGGTCACTGACGCGGTGGCCAGCTTGATTCCGACAATTTTCGATTGGTTGAAGAGCAATCCAAATGCACGGCCGGAGGACTTTCCCCTTCCCAGCTTTGTCAGGAGCAATTCGGCGAACACCACAGCACCAGCACCTGCTCAAGCAACCGCAAAAGGTCCCGCTCCTGTTCATAGCCACCCGACCTCTGTCTCTGGCATGCTCGGCGGGCCTTCATCGCTGGCTGAGCTCGACGCCCTCATGGTAATTACGCATCATACCCTTTTCACCAGCATGTCTATAGTCTTCCGTTTCAGTTGCCTTTCGGATGTTTGACGTCACAGACATGTCTCCTTCGTAGGCCAACGATACCCCGTGCACCCTACTCTACGACATCAAGGGCCAGAAGGTGGCCGTGTGAAAGGCAACTATCGTGAAGCCGAAGGACCGCATGTTCCACAACCGAGAGATGTCCGATGGCGTCTTCAAGGTTAACGTGGCCAATGTCTTAGCAGGCTTCGAGGATTTGCCTCCTCCGGTACCAGTCGATGATGAGGAGACCCCTAAGAGGATTGGCACATTCAAGAGATGGTTCTTGCCTTGGTCGAAGTCTCTTCTTCGTCTCGAGGCACCCAGTATCACACCAATGCCACCTTCTCAAGAAGGTATGAACACCACCCCACCTACCAAATTACCTGCACCTGTAGTGGCGGGTGATAGCGGACGACGCGAGGGAGAGCCTCCATTAGTGCCAGATCATGTCGCCCCCATTGTCGAAGAAGCAAATGTTGATGATGACATGGAGGAGGATGATGATGACCCAGACAAGTATTTCAATACCGCCTATGATGATGGAGGATTGATGGCTCAGGATGAGGAAGACTCAGGCTATGAGCATGGAGATGACGACTTGATGCTGCCTGATTTGCCGGAGCCGGAACGTCCTAAGGCGGAATGCAAAAAGTCTCTCTTCAAGCGATTCTCGCAGGAGACGCCTCCAGATGCCGTCTCTACCCAGCAACAACCCGAGGGCCGTCCACTGATTAGCCCGACGACACTGGGGGTGGTGGTTAGGGAAGGTATGGTGGGCTCACTACCGCCACCCGCCAAGAAGCAAAGGAGGAGACCGGACAGGAAAGGCCCTAAAGGAGCCAGAGCTGCTTCAAGCAACCAGCCGCCTCTGAAGCCCCGGGTGGTAGACAGAATACCTGTCGAAGGTGCGAAGCGTTTCCATGTCGCCGGCGAGCCGATCCTACCTGCCAAAGCGCTAGAGCACATACTGAAAAATGATCTAAGGAGACTCCATGAAGATGTGCTGGCCAGAGAGAAAAGCCTTCTGATCGCGGAAAAACCAGGATACCCGCTTTACGCGGCTCAGGTGACGGGTGGGAAGTTGTACATCGAGACCTGGCCCGCAAATCAGTTCATCCTGCGATTTGACTACATCTACGACATGTTCCACATGACCAAGCTGGATTTCCAGTTCATCCGCATGTATGTGATGTATCTCAACTACTTCATCAGGTTCGAGAACATAAAATATATCTGCGTCGCGGACCCGTACTATATGCACGAGAGCTTCTTGGCAGTTTGCAAAGAGCACTGTGACTATGCGAGCAAGTACCTCGGCAAATTCATGATCGCTAATAAGGACAAGGAAGCAATTCTCCTGCCTTATCATCCCACGTAAGTCATTTGCGCATATCCTTTCATAAGTGTTAATCATTCCTTTGCAAGCATGGAGGCTAATTTGAGGTGTACTTAATTTGCGCAACGGGGGCGGCGCCGTCCTCATCGTTCTGTACCTGGAATACTCCCATGCTATGTACTTGGAATCATCGAAGAACCTCAAGAAAAAGGATTACACGCACGTAAAGAGTGTTCTCGATACTGCCCTGTTAACCTTCAGCCTGTCTGGTGGATATATCAAGGTGAAAAGGCACAGGAAGAATGGGCTGGTTTTCCGCCATAAGACCGACTTCTGCTGCATCCAGCAACCGCACACCAGTAAGGCTGATGGATTCTACCTCATGCATCACCTGCTCGAGTACAGAAGGGATAATCAACGCCTTCGCATGTCAGCTACTACCGAAGATGCCGAGATTGTCAGCTGGGCCACAAGCATAGGAAAGACACCGGATCATCGAATCCGAGCTGAGTTTTATCACGTACAGTGTGAACTTGCCCAAGTGATCATGAAGCAGGTCCTCAAACCAACGGGGATGTTCTACCATGGGCCAATCACGCGGGCTGATGTCCGAGCACTGCTACTCGCTCAGCGTCTGGACCTAAAGCCTTTCAAGAAGCTCGGGTGCTTCCTCCCTGACTATGAAGATTGGACCGCCGACATGGAGGACTGATTATCGATGACAATGTGTCACTACTGTCTTTCTATCGCAAAACTTTGAATTTATGCATGGCAAAACTATGTGATGTAATTAAACCGCGTGGTCCTGAACTAGCGTAGATCGCTCTAGTTAATTAGTTTGGGTATGAGGAACTTCGTCATTTATGTTTATTATATATAGGTTGCTTGTATTTTGCTAATTATGCCTCTTTGTTTTCTTAAGTACATTATGTTGCATATTATCGTTCAATTCATCAACTGACGATGCAGGTACATAGATCAGAGATGGCGAGGGACTGCTACGCCGTGTTCATTGGGAGGGTTCCAGGAGTCTAGGACCACTGGCCAGACGCTCAGGCCCAGGTGGACAAGTACCCGGGTGCTAGCCACAGAGGGTTCGATAGCAGAGCCAAAGCGGAAAGTAGTTACTTGAGGTGGACGCTCCGGCAACAGCGGGGGCGGGACCGCCGGTGCCTCAAGTACTACATAGTCGCGCTCTTGCTCATGCTGATCGCTCTTCTCTTCTACATCATGGTTTAGATAGAGATGATGAAACTTGTGTTTGTGTGCCATGACCATGCAGTTGCACTTATTCGAGACATGACATGACTTGTGTATCGCTATTTTCGAGATGTGATGATATTTGTGTTGAATGATGATGATGAAGATGATGGTATGACGAGACTACTGTATGTCTATGATATGATGAGAATAGTGTATGTTTAGTATGATCTGATGAAACTACTGTATAGAGCCTGTATAAATACATCACAAATACGTAGAGGGGTGTAAATATGTGAAAGCAGGAATACTAGCAGTAGCGCTGGAAAGCATCTACTAGCAGCGCTGGTTAGCAGCAGCGCTTCGTTTGTTCAAGCGCTACAGAGAGTTAGCAGTAGCGCTGGTCAGGGCTGCGCTACTGCTAACCATACTTACCAGTAGCGCTGCCATACCAGCGCTACTGCTACAACTTAGCTGTAGCGCGGTAGTAGTAGCGTTGGACCCAGCGCTACTGCTATGTATATTTCAAGCACTACTACTAGGGTTTTCCCTAGTAGTGCATGGTACGATGTGTAAACATAGTTCCCCCTGGCAAATGTAAGTTGCATAGCATGGTAATCATCGCCGGTGATATGATCGATGATTGGTTGGATGATCGGATAATTGAGCCCAAGGAACATGGAGTGGTCGTCGAGGCTGTAAACCCGCCTCCAGTTGAATACGCCTGGCCCAACGGAGTTGGGATCTTTCTCGAACATGAAGCAGCCATAGCCATCACAGTCACGAACGCCCCAGGCATTGTATTGCATGTGGTTTGATGAAATGGTTTGATCAATTTGGTATGTGCGAATGAGCATCAAATGACCGCCATCAGTTGAACGAGCGATAAACCACCACCCATTGACTTGTATATTTCCAAGTCCTGGAATCATGAAGGCCAGCGCATTTGCGTCTGCTGCAACAAATCAAATTGGAGACCAAAAGGACAAAAATATACAATCATGTTCAGAGTATGTGTGGAATTAAGATTATTATAAGGCCACGCTTGGAATCAGTAGATTTCCAGTCAGAAACAAAACGATGGACAGACGTATTTATTTTAAAGGTGTAACTTACCGGCCACTAGCAGATTTCCAGTCAGAAACAAAACGATGGACAGAGGTCTGTATTTTTTCTACAAAGGTATCTGAGACTAAAACGGTAATCCAAACAAAGCCTAACAGTGACACATATCATAGACAGAGAATTGCAATGTCGTGGTCATAATCATACCCCAAGTTAAAAAAAATAAGCCAATGGCTTTCATATTCTAGCAATATGTCATGGTTCAAACATCATGGAAAAATGAGAGGAAAACAACTATGACAGGGCCTACTCATATTCTACCATAGCAGTTACTACTGTTCTCATATCAACTCTAACAATAACATGCGTGGTTATAAAAATCTTGGAAATGAGAGTAACATATAGCAATGATGTGGTTATAGACATACTATCTATTCTAAATTTCTAACAATCAACAGGTAGTTGTATTCATAAGGTAAAGATGAGATGAGATAGAACAATTACACGACGATAGATTCCACCAGTATAGGCAGCCAATCTGTGCGTCGACCGCGTAAACGATGCCATCGTGCACTATAGCATCAGACAGAAATGGAGGCTCGACAGGATTGATGATTAGCCATAACCATGTATGGTGACCGGATTCCAGATAGACTAATCCCATGTCGAACAAGGCAATGAGCTTGTAATCCATGTAGTCTTCTGATGGTGTGGGCACTTCGCAGATTACAACCTTCAGCAAACGGAGGTCGGACCAAAAGCTCGACGCGTCTCGTGCGTAGTAGGCAGGAGTATCCGGCGGGCCGCGAGGCTTGATGGCGGTGGTATCCAACGATGGAAGGTGATCTCTCGCTGGGTGTAGATATCCATGAGACGCCACGGACTACCATATTGGTGGATGAGGACGATCCAGTTGGCCTTCATGCCTGCCCAATAGTGGCCGCGCATGAAGGACAGGTGGACGGGGAGTGGTAGCATGTCGAGGGGCACCACGGCAGCCTCCGTAGGATCGTCAAGTCGGTGTCTGGGCCACCTGCGAGGATCGGGCATCAGCAAGCAGGGTGTCTTGAAAAGGGTCGGCCGGTTATAGACGAGTAGATGGTACAAAGACACCGAGCATGCGGCCAGACGCACGGTGCTGAGCAGGTCCATACGATTACAGATCTGCTCCAAGATAACATCGGCGAGGGAATTCCAATCGTGGCTCTGCGTGTCAGTCGGTTCTGCCATAGGGTTTTTTAGGGTGCTGAGTGATTGGGGTTTTCAGTGCTTGCGAGCGAGCGGGGAAGTGGATTCGGGCGGGCGAGCGAAGAAGATGGCGTGTGTGGCCGAGCAGTGAGCGAGGGAGGGGATATGGTACGCACGAGCTACCAAGGAAGATGGCGCGGGCGGGCGAGCAGTGAGCGGGGGGAAATGGTGTGCGGTCGACGATGGGGAAGAGAGGAGGAAGAAGAAGAGAGGAGGAAGAAGAGGGAAAGACGGGGAAGAAAGTGCATTAAATCTCAATTCTACTAGTACTACTACAGGATATACCGTCCTTCGGAGTGTAAATAGTTAAGCCGATGACATGTGGGTCTACCTCAAGAGGGCCCATATGTCAGTTAATGGAAGAGAGAGGTGCGTAGGAGTATTTGCGGAAGCGTGCTCCACTGGCAAACATGATGGCAGTACTGGGTAAGGCTGATTTAGTAACACCAACATGCTGGTTCAGCTTATTAATTAAGTGTCTCTGCTGCAGCGTGTATTGTCACTTCACTGTGAAGACTAGTTGAATAGTTCTCTCTGACCGAGATGGGGAATAATGGATCGCCAAGACTTCCTATCTACAGTATCCCTATGCCTCTACTCTCATCCTGTCCAACAAGATGAAACACTGGCCAAGGCACCCGGCACCAATAATGTAGGAGTACTAGTAGTATTTTGTGTTAAACTTTGACCATCTATTTAACTAATAAAAGGTTAATGCATGTCACAAAAAATCATATCACTGGATTCGTATTTGAACATAGTTTTTAATGGTATAGTTTTTTATGACATGCATTAACACTTTGTTAGTTAAATTTGTGGTCAAAATTTTACACTAAGTACGAAGGGGACCATTAAACCAGGACGGAGGTTTATATACAGGTCAATAAAAGAATCATCAACCAAGGTAGTAGTAGATGATGAGTGCTCAAAGATTTTTTTTTCTGAAAGTACTCAATAATGGACTCGTTTTCCTCAAGAAAATTGTGTTTACGAACGTATTAATTGGAATGCATGCGTGAGGAACAAATGACCAGAACTTTTACACACATTGGTGAGTTTTCTCTTAATTCTTGCATGCAATGTTTTAATGAAGCTTGAAATATGAACATGTCAATGGGAGGGAGTAAAAGCCTCATGCATGCATGCATGCATGCATGCATGCAACACTCACACGTACACATGCACACAAGCATCCATGCGGCACACAGCACACGACGCAACACACACGCTCACGCTCAAGTGCTCAACCTACTCCCTCCGTCCGTGAAAGATTGTACATATAGAGATTTACACATTGACCAAGAGGAACCGGAACTTCATGGCATAATTAACGCCCAAAAGTAGCAGACTTATGTGTGCATGCGACCATTGAGAGAAGAAGATTAAATGAAGGTTGTTGCATGCTGTAATTAAGGATAGACATGTAGCCTATAGCTAGAGCACAAGTTGGTGCAATAGTCAATCAATATCGATTAGATTAAAGGCTAATTGCAATGGAAGTGTAGATGTACACTCTTTGTTGGAAAATTTTCTAATGCTAGATGGAGTATAGTTTTTCACGGACCGAGGGAGTACACGTGCATTCACTCACATACACAACCAGGGTGGTTCGCGCGCAAGGGTTGGACTCCTGTCGCGCCTGTGTAAAGTTTTGTTTAACTGATTTCTTTGCTCTGCCAACTAACAGGTGGGACCCAGAAACCAGGTGTCAATTTAACCAGTCAACAAAGTGACACGTCGACTATGTGGCCGGTCAGTAGGGTGCAATACGGTGCTCTACGGTGAGCTAGTGACCACATAATCACCGCAAAACTATATAGTGACCGTAATGAGCGTATTGTTACATACGTTGACCGCCAGTGTATTTTTCTTGTTTCAAATTAAGCCATATTAACCGAAAAGGACGTAGTATGGACTAGTACTACTACTTTGATGTGTCCCGTCAACTCGCCGAACGAGGAGAAGCTTGCTTACTGCACCCTCTCCCTCGCGCACGCGCGGTGGCTCACAGGACGAGGAGAAGCTTGCTTACTATGTACACCTATGCACTCTCCCTCGCCCACGCGTGCGGTGGCTCACAGGACGAGGAGAGGGTTTTGACTACAGCGCCCTCTCCCTCTCCCTCGCCCTCGCGGTGGACGTGCAGCAGTTCATTCGGTGTCACATTGCCAAAAGCATATTGTACGTAGTATCATCATTGTTGGACCTTCCGAAGAGGCGAAGAGCCAAGTGCAAGGTTCACAGGAGTACGAACTGTTGAACCTCCCGAAGAGGCAAAGAGCCAAGCGCAAGGTTTTATAGGAGTTGTCGTCCTAGTAGGAGTACTACAACTATAGCGAACGATGCTACTGTATGATGCCGCCACATCACCTATATCCAAAGTTGTGCCACCTTTTTTTCTCACAGAGCGTGTTGGAGCCCGTGCAATAGCCACACAAGTTGCACGTACACATAACACATTTACTAGTAATAAAATCTAAAGGACAAATGCCAGTATGCCACACAAGTTCATCTCCACTTCATGTGATAAATTTGTGCACGACTAGTCTACATATATTCACAGCGCTACCATTCACAATTTACCATACTCCACTTACACATTATAGATGGGCTCCATGTCCTCCTCCAGGTTCCAGTCCCAGGTGTTCTTCATAGATGGCACGATCCATAGCGGTGGGCAACGGGAATCATTGTCGCAGCTTTCTAGTCCGGTTCCACACGATGGAGACTCATCCAAGCTGAAGCGGCATAAATCAGGGATAGCGTGTCCCAGCATGTTGTTCATCCAGCGGTGCGCACTGAAGACACAACCATGCTTCATGAACGGCAGGCCTTCGGTGTCATGCACGGAAGGTGGCATCCGCTTCACAATGGGGTCGCTGTCCCCAATGAAAAGCGAGTACTCTCCAAGAGTGTTCCTCGGCACCCACATAGCATCACGGGGGTCGAACTCGGCGTCGTTCATCTAGTACACGCGGCATCTTAGATCTGGACACATGGTGACGTACATGGTCAAGGTCCATGCATAATAATGTTGTGCTCAAATATGGCGGTCAGTAATATTGTGCAGCAAATAGTACTACTCCGGTATAGAGCAAGTAAAATAACCGGCTTATTATATATAGCCACTCTTGGCTACATGGATGAGATAGTAAGACATGGAAAAACAAAAATGGTGTGAGCTAGTGGGTTCAAGTCTTCAAGGGCCTAGCTATCTATATGCGTCCTCCAAGGTAAAAAGTACTAGTACTAGTAAGTAGTACTACAATGAAAGAGAAGGCGAGAGGGTTAAAAAAATATAATACTAAATTGTAGTACTAGTACAGTAAACATGTCCCAGTCAAGAAAAGAAAATAACTAACAAGTACTACTACTCTAACACACAACAATGAGAAAATGGAATACTTGGGTAGATGGTGACGGTCCGATCGTGGTAGATTGTGTGACCATGTTGCACATCAGTGGTACCATGGGTACGGACTGCTAAGATAGTTGATCCCAATATGCCAAAGTCAGCTACAAGGTTCCAGGTTAGACCGAATCGCGGATGCAAATGCACATCCAGGATCGACGATCTTATTTCGATCGGGGGATGACTGGTCCCTGCAAAATAATGGAGTACCATTAGGGATGCAAATGATGGTTTGTGCATTCCATTTGTAATCTCCCGTACCGTAGGATGGCAACCAGATGAAACAAGTCCACTGGCTTGTCACCGCGAAGATGCGGCCTACATGGCACACGACGTCTTTGAACATGTAGGGGTACAAATCTGTCGCGGCCAACATGTGCCAGCCTCTGCCGTTACTGCCTCTTGTATTGATGGCAATCCTTATGTCGAACACCGCGATGAGATAGTAATTGTCGTAGCCGCGTTGCTTTGTCGGCGGGTCCGCAATTGCTATCTTCTTCAATCTCATGTAGGCATCATCATACGTATTCAAGCCCAGCCAGTCCGGAAGGCCGATCCCGGGAACGGCCGCACTGCTATTGATGTTGTGCAAAATGATGGTGGTATCCGGCCGGAGGTATGCAAGCCAATCTTTGTTGGCACCAACCCATACCTATATATAAGACGATGGGCAGCGGAGAAATTACGGGATGGAATAACTAAGTACTATATTTAGAATATACACTACATGATCAAACTCAATGACTGACCTGCTCATCGGACAAAATCTGACTACCTCTCAATGTCGGCAACTCTAGCGGAGTCAACATGCAACCATGGCCAGGGAGTGGTGGACTGTTCGATGGATTATCCCATAGAATAACCTTCTCCTCGAGGGCGCATGGAAGACCAACAAGCATGGCCTTTTCCCAAGACTGTTTAAGCACCGTCTTAAAATAGTTGGTGCAGGAAGCACCTAGTCTTGCGGCGGTGAGGACGTCGGAGCGGCGTGCGATTTCTCCCAGAGGATCATTGTCCAAGGTCTCCCAGCCCCGACGAGGAGGAGAACCGCCTGGCGAATCCATGGGAGCAGCGACGAACTGCCTTGGTCTCTTAGGGGGGAGGGGAACTGGCGAGAAGGAGATAAGGAAGTTATGCGGGCACGCATAGTGGTAGTGCCCAGTGCCCCGCGATGGTGAGGCTATTATTTACTACGTACTCATACTGTAGCAGTAGTAGTACTACTTTCTCAACTAGTAGTGCGATGTACTGTACTTCTATAGTGCACCAGTTTTGAACTCTTGAATCTCAAGGCCAAGGAGCTACAGTTGCAAGTGGAGGGTACTACTGTTCTCTAGAACCATCACTGTACTATCAATGCAGGGAAAGTACACCTGCGTAGTGCATACTCTCCGTGCTCTATTCAAGCGCGTAGCTGGCCTACTCAGCCGCTCCTCTCACGCACACACTAGCAGCCTATTTATCAGCGACGGTTACTGCGGGGGCAGAACATTTGAGTTCTTTGATATAGCGAGACTAGGCTTTTCGCTTCCATTTGTGGAGGTGTAATGGATCTCGTCGAACTTTGTTAGTTCCTTCTTTATGAATGAGATGAGGCAAAGCTTTTGCCTCCGTTTAAAAAAAATCACATTAAGAGGAATTTCTTTTATAGAGCCGATCAATAATGGAGCGAAGTCCATGCGTGCAACGCCATAAGCTACAGAGTAGTAGAGTAGCACTTTACGTACAGAGCCATATTGCATAGTTCCCAATGCCACGCCAGGCTTTTCTGGGCTTAATTGGGAGGCGCTAGTTTAAATATGGTAGCTGATGAGGAAGCTGCAAGCGAGGTGCGGCTAGGGCGAGCACGCAGGCGAGAAACTTTGCATGGTGTGAATTGATATATATATATATAGCAGTACTACTCTAGTACGCGAGCCACGAGATGATGGGAGGGAAAACCCGTTCACGTGGCTCAGCTATCCAGTGCACCCAGATTGTGGTGTGACATGTCTGTTCGACTTCAAAAGTCAAACTACCAGTGTACAATATTGGCTCGCAGCGAGGTTACTATTAAAAAAAAGGCCGTCGTGCGTTCGGCCGGGGTCGAACCCACAAAACGAGCTATACACTCCCGCGACCACTAGTAGTACTTGTTGGAGTACAACACAACCTAGAATCGCCTTTTGTCGCTAGTACATTGTTCCTCACAAGAAACCACTAATACCAAGAAACTACTACCACTTACCAACCAGCCCTACCAAGAAACGACTACTCTAAAAAGTGCCGTTATAGGCACGTTTCAACCCATGTCGCCCCTTAAGTCAACGCCTTCTATTCGTCCGGCAAGTTAGGCGTTATGACTTGTGGGACCTACATGTCAGTCTGGACAAAAATCCCAGTGACCTCCTACCTCCGGCCCATCCACCTAGTCATCCTCGGCCATGGGACGCAGCTACCACCGCCGGCAGAAGGCGAGGTCAAAAGCGCCGGTGGCGCGGAGCCCATCTTGCGGTAGCCCGGATGCCAGCTCCGTCCGGCGCTCGTGGCCACTAGCTAGCCAAGATAGCACACACCCTGCTGGATGCATCCAGCTGCTTGTCTGCAAGGTTTGCTAGCTTGGTTGGCACGGCGGTGCGGTGGCTTGCTCGCGCGCGCCGCGCTAAGGCCAGCCATCTGGCTCGAGCGAAGGCCAGCGCGGCGGCTTGCTCGCGTGTGAGCCACGCTCGGGCCAACCAGCTAACCCGTGTGGAGGCCAGCACGGCGTCTGGCCCGTCCGGCGGAGCGGCGGCCAGCTCGCTCATCACCGGCGCCACCGACGAACACACATAAGAACTATTTGAAGTAATGTTCAGGAAAAATAATGATTGGAGGAGGAAGAACAGGATAGAAGGTCAGATGTGGGTCCCTTGTGTCAACGGTCAAACAAAATGTGTTGGTTTAAGCTGCCTCGTCAGCACGGACGTGTGGGCCAACCCTGTCATAAACGGGGTTTAAACGAGCCTAATCGGCACTAGGTAGTAGTTTTTTGGCGCGGATTAAGAAATTTTGGGTATGTTTTTGCTATTTTTTGTACAATAGTTTCTTCCTAGGACCTAGGCCTGGTTGAAAGCGGTAGTTTTTTGTTAAATACTCTGCATACTGTAAGTAGGAGTGAAAGTTAAGCTTTGGAAGCCAATAAGCACGGCTAGTTACATAGTGCCGATGTGTACGTAATTCAAAGTAAATATCAACCATGAGTGACTAATATCTTGATGGAAAACTCGAAACTAAGGAAATACTAGCATTTTTTTTGCATGGTTGGAAATACTAGCAATGTTCACGTGCGTTGCAACGGATCATAATTAGAATAATACTTATTCACAAACTTGATAGAAAACACTCTAATTTTGATATACATATATCACTAGAAATATATTATGTTTCAATCAGAATATATTCCTTGGGCTGTTTTGGTGAGGTGAGGGAGGGATGTGGTTGGTTTTAAGATACTAATTAAGGGTTTTTCTGCAAATTGGTAGAGAAGTGGGGTGTTGTTGAGAAAAGGCAACAACTTACCTCACAGTCGTTAGATGTAGATCTAATGGTCAGAAATGACGGATGGCAGACACACCATCATCATCAACTAAGTCTTCTGTAGGAGAACTAGCAAGATGCCCGTGCATTGCACGGAACATCAAGATGCATTATTTTATAAAACACCTGTTGTGATTGACCCATGCGGGAGTAATCCCATGTGTAAAAACTAATGATATCTCGAGAAAGAGGAGAGATAAGGTGAGGAGGAGTGGTGCGTGGTGGTGATTAGTGGTCGGACTGAGCGGAGGCATGGGGATGGACGACACCGGCAGCGACCACCATGCCAGTTTGTTCCAGAGGCTTCCTTTTTTAATTGCTCAACAATGAGGTTGTGGGAGATAAGGATGAACGAGGGAAGGCCTTGTCTACAAATGTGGAGAGAGGTGCGGGTATCTTTTAGTTTAATTTCTATCCGTCAGATATAGATCGAACGGTCTATATTGCAAGATGGCAGGCATACCATCATCACCAACTCAGTTTTTTTTATAAGAGAAGAGATATAAGTATGGAGATACAAACGTATTATCGATACTTGCTTCCATAAACTTGGATCTACATTCTATTCAACGGCTGAGCATGTGGGTGACGGTGTCCTGGACTAGGGGGTACTCACCACGTCGTCTCCCGACCAGTAGGTCGGGCCGAGGACCCCCATGGCGGTTCACTAATGGGCTAGTTCGGACAGCCGATGACATATACGAGGAAGATTCCACAAGACTTGGTGATCAAGACAAGGACTCCTCTCCACCGACGTATTCGACTAGGACTCTTGTTATCCTAGGCCTCTGGTACATTATATAAGCCGAGGCCAGGCTAGTCGATAGATTATTATGACATTACTCATCATACCTCTAGGGTTTAGACCACAACGTATGATCTCGAGGTAGATCAACTCTGTACTTGATACTCCGTCAATATAAACAAGAGCAGGACGTAGGATTTTACCTCCATTAAGAGGGCCCGAACCTGGGTAAAATATCGTGTCCCTCGTCCCTGTTACCACTGATCCGAGAATCCATAGCTCGGGATCCCCTACCCCGAGGTCTGCCGGTTTTGACACCGACAATGGTGCTTTCATTGAGAGTTCCGCTGTGTGATCGGCAAAGGATCAATGGCTCGCCTGCAGGTCAACTGCGATGTTGGCATCTTCGTCTCCAGCTCGACTGGTTACCTTGGCTCGACCGAGGACTGTCCTCTGCCTCCAATCATCATGTTCGGATGAGGGCCTTCATCAACATCAACTCTGATCTCTATTATGATCATGGAGGAATCATCCATGGAGCTCGGGGGCTCAATGTCAACATTGCCCTCGGGCGACCGTGCTGTTTTTCCGGACAGCGTATTTGTATCCGTGGCCACCGCCTCCTCGAGCATCTCTTTGACGATTCCTTTGGTGGAATTGTGCGTAATTGAGTCTATAACAACCCTGTAAAATTTCGTCGCGTTTTGACAGAGCAATCTCCGCTGACCTCCGATATACCGGAGCCGTGTCGAATCTGAACGATAATCCGGACGAGTTTGGAGCGTGGTGTCCAGCATCTAGCTTGGACGACATTTGGAAGATCCAACCATTGATCGGCTGCGGAATTCCTATATGTACCGCCCCTCAAAATTTCATCTCGATCCGGCCGTTCAAACTCTGGGAAACCTCCGATGAGCGCATCGATTTTCAGATCTATTTTCTGCGCGAATACGAATCCGACCCGAGTTCATCTTTCTTCATGAACGGGATATTGGATAACCTTTTTGGAGGAATCTCTTTCTAGGGTATTGTGTTTTGTTTCCGAACACATGCTCACAAATTTTGCTCCTTTTCGGAGGTAACCTTCACCGTTGCGCCGGTGTCAAACCAGCCTGGCAACATTGCTGCACGGCTGCCGACCTGCGCCAGACGGGTCGTCGCTTCATCGAGCCGAACTCAACCTCTTCGGATCATTATCTTGGCAAGCCGAACAAGAGTTCGGCATCGTGAAGGGTAAATCATCACCAACATTGTCGCCCCACGAATTATACGGAGCGGGCACACCGGCATCGCTGCATGGTCACTTCATCAAGCGGGCATCGACCGCGTCACAAGATCCGGCCCGCGTCGACATCGCCGCACTATTGCTTCTTCAAGCCTGGATGTGACCTCTGCGTCTGAAGATCAGGAGTCAATTTCGGCCGGACTCGCCTCTCTTATCTCGTATCCAGCTTCAATCCTAGACGCAACTTCGGCGTCCAAACATCAGGAGTCAACCCTGGCCGGACTCGCCCCTCGCACCATAGTACCGGAGGACGATTCCGAAGAAATCCCAAATACTAATCCGGCTGACCAAGCCGATGTCCACCACGCCGACCTGCTTCGACACCTCGGCCGGCATGGGGCTGCAAACGTCATACTAACGACTTGCCCCGTCACCTCGGCTAGACCGGGGGCTTCGCCATCTCTTCATCAACCTACTCCGGTGACTTCGGCGTCACCAGCCGACCAGCTTCGTCACGTTAGCTGGACTGGGGGCTTCGCTTCGCCACATCGACCGTGCGGCATCACCACCTCATCAAGCCGAACTCCTCACTCGGTTACCTCGGGCTTAGGGGCTGGAACCTTGGCTAGGCTGCGGACTAAGTCTTTGTCCCGCCATGAGCTCGGACCTCGTCAACAATACTGAGCACATTAACCAGCTAAGTCGCCTCCATGCTCAGTTTTTTTCTTTAATTTTTTTATTTTATTTCATTTCTTGTTCGGTTCAACCAAACATTATATTTGTGTTAAACAAAAAATTTGTTCGTTCAAACGTTGATTGTTAAACACTTCTTTTTTCCGCCGAGCTCTTCGTCACCTCGGTCATGAGGGTTTTTGTCACCTCGGCTGGACCAGGGGCTTCGGCTCGCCACATCGATCATGCGGCATCGCCACTTCATCAAGCCGAGCTCTTCGCTCGGGCACCTCGGGACCAGCTTGGGGGCTGGGACCTCGACCCGCCGCAAGCTCGGCCCACATCATCAACGCTGAACACATTAACCAGCTAAGTCACTTTCATGCTCAAAGTTATTACATTTTTAATTGGTGTTCGGTTCGACCATGCTCACATGTGTTGTTTGTTAAAAACACTTCCTTTCCCATGTTAACTGGGGGCTCTTAAATTTATATGAGCTGTTTTATAATAAGTGTTCTTCTTCTAAGTCATTGCAAAGTCTTTTTCTACCACTCCTTTCTTGACTCGAGTGTGTGGTTAATAGCCGGATAGCCTGTTTTTTCTCTAATGCCGCTCGAGTTTAGTTCACTAAACTAGCCTAAAGAGCAGTACTCCGCCTTCGGTAGGAGGTTGCAGCCGTAGGCTGACCCGCTTGAAGTCTTGAGATCGGATGTGTCATATTAATCCACGACAGAAGCGCAAAAGTAAGACCAATTTTTGGATTGGCACCAAATGACTTGATTTAGTGCGGGCGTAAAGTTTTTACTGAAGTTTTTTTTGGTTTTCCAAGCCTATGACACTTTTAAACTATTTGTGTGTTTCCATCATAAGTCTCACAGTATGATGCCTGACACATTTAAAGCTTCGGCAATATCAACGGGGGGCTGCGACTAGAGCCGAACCCACCAAAAGCCAAGGCACTCCGAGGAGTCCTCGGCAAAACGTTCTTGGATATTGCTTTATATGCACCAGTTTCGAATTGTGTCTTCGGTCAATAGTTGGGTCACCCGGCTCCTGTGCTTGCCTCCTACGTTCCACTTTGTTTGGCTAGGAGTGCAAAGAGAGAACCACTGCGATTGTACTTCCGGTTTAACTGGTCAAGTACCTCAGTGGAGAAAGTCGAAAACTGACTGTCACAATGAGCGTAAACTGGTCGGCGATCCGATGACCGTATTAAACAATGGGCCTTTCATAAGATTGGCCGAAGTGTTACTGGTTTGACCCCGGCTGACGCCAAACACTAACCAGGGGCTAGTAACTGGCCCCGAACTTCAAACTCCTATGACTAAGTGAAAGTTATAAAGCCCGCATATCTGATTGCCTCGTTTCCACTAACACAACCGCCTCCAGGTACCGAGACGTCGGCTAAGGGTTGTATTTTTAGTACGGAAACACCCTCTGTGGCATCTACAAAGGGGTGGAAGCCGACGATGGGCCACTTTCAGATTATAAATAGTCTGAATGGAGAATTTGCCTTCCATAACTATTGTAATAAAGCCATAAATATGCATCAATTTGACTTAAGATTTTGGCCAAGCTGGGTTGCCTGGCTCCTGTGCTTACCCCTACGTTCCCGATTGTTCGGCTAGGCAGTAAAGGGCGCACCTCTGTGATTGTTACTACCGGGTCATCCGGATTAGTACCTCAGACTGGGTGAAGCCGAAAGCTAGCCATCTTAAAGGATATAATTGGTCGGCAACGATGGAAGCGAAAATTCTGGTTCATCATGGACCACAGAGTTCGGGAATTTTCCCCTAACTAAATCCTCAATATTTTCCTCCCACGTTGATCGGAGATGAGGTTTCATGATCATGGTCAGCATGAGAACTCAAAGAAAGGAACCGATAGCGAAACTATTTCTTTGAAAGATGTTTCTTACATAGTAATATAACATATCTCTCCGCATACCTTTGTTTATAAAATAGTATGGCCGGATTGCCTCGTTTGCCATAAATCTTTGCCCTTATAAAGGCTTTATAAAGTGGGACAAACACTCCTCGGCTACTGGCTGAGGAGGTTGAAGCCGATGGTCCGTCAACAAAGTTTTGTACAATACGGATCCGAGCTTTAATGATGTAAAGTACTTAGGTACATAGAATCATTACACATAAATTGCGAGCAAAAGTCAAATAATTATAGCCAATTTTTCAAAGAGTCAAGGGCACAATCTCGCTGAGACAACCGAGCAGCTGACATAACGCTCTCATAATTCCCTATTGGCATTGATTTCCTATCTATTAAGCCCCTTGAGGCCGACCTTGGCGAGATCAGCTTTCGTTAGCTCTCGCTCCTTTAAGAGATCTTTATTCTCTTTCCGAGAAGTTTGTGTTAAACACAACAAAATTTTCTGTCAAACGGATATCGATCCTTAATTTGGCCACCCGTGCCCACATTAAGGCTCGGGGGCTACTGGGCTTCGCGCTTATCATTTATAAATATTAAAGGGGCACATCGATCCCCTGATCTGGTGTTGCCACCCGACCAGTGGCTCAGGGGCTACTGCATTGCCTATTCAATGCAGAAAATTCATAATGCCCAGTGTTCGGCTTGACCGACCTATGGGCAAATGCGTCTTCGGACAACAATAGGTACCATCTGGACCTATCCGGCATCAAGCTAATATATTACGGCAACTTCTCAAGACCCTCTCTCAAGGACCCGTCTGCCGATCACTATTTCCTCTAATATATTACACCGTGTTTCTATTCCTACGTATGCTTCCGAGCTAGGAGTTGATCCTCAGGCCAATTTCTCGAATCGACCTGAGTCTCAGAGGCTACTGGGATCAGCGGTTTCATGTTTTCCTTCAGGTGCATCTCGGGTTTTAGACCGATACGCACCTTGAGGGCTACTGGCTATACATCTTGTCAGCAAACAAATTGCAAAGATCAAGAAAAATATACCGGCAATAAAGCTCGGATGCAAGTAGTCCGACATAAAGCTCGGATGCAAGCAGTCCGGCATAAAGCTGAGATACAAGTGGCTGGCTCCATAGAGGGCATTTCCAGCATTAAGCTCGGCTGAACTCCTTCAACTTTTTTGAACCAAGGTGATCTATGACACCTCGGATACAGTCCGGCGTTGGAGCTCAGATACAGTCTGGCGTTGGAGCTCGGAAGCAGTCCGGCGTTGGTGCTCGGCTGCAAAAAGACACCTCGAATGTAGTCCGGCATTGGAGCTCGGACGCAAGAGGACACCGCCGCATGGGAAACACTTAAAACCCGAGGTGTGGCATAAAAATAACAAGGCATTGATAAAGGCCGAAGACTTAAAGGGCTTCTCGGATGCCCGACGTGTAAACTCTTCGGATTTAGCTCAGCAATCCTCAAGATCGAAGATGGGAAGATTTGTTGAACCAGTTTTCAAGACCGACGACCGAAGATGAAGAAAGTTTGGAGGAACCGAGGAGCGTCCCCAACTTGAAGACCAGTTCAGGGGGCTACTGACGGTGTCCTAGACTAGGGGGTACTCACCATGTCGTCTCCCGATCAGTGGGTCGGGCCGAGGACCCCCATGGCGGTTCACTAATGGGCCAGTTCGGACAGCCGATGACATATACGAGGAAGATTCCACAAGACTTGGTGATCAAGACAAGGACTCCTCTCCACCGACGTATTCGACTAGGACTCTTGTTATCCTAGGCCTCTGGTACATTATATAAGCCGAGGCTAGGCTAGTCGATAGATTATTATGACATTACTCATCATACCTCTAGGGTTTAGACCACAACGTATGATCTCGAGGTAGATCAACTCTGTACTTGATACTCCGTCAATATAAACAAGAGCAGGACATAGGGTTTTACCTCCATTAAGAGGGCCCAAACCTGGGTAAAACATCGTGTCCCTCGTCCCTGTTACCACTGATCCGAGAATCCACAGCTCGGGACCCCCTACCCCGAGGTCTGCCGGTTTTGACACCGACAGTGGGGCCTTAGCACGATGACTTCTCGACTGTGTAAAATAAAGGTTTTCCCATCGCCGATAAGAAGGGGGTGACGGCGGCGCGCTTTCGGCTTGCTCTAGTCCTAGTAGCCATACTAGGTGGTCTACGCACGTGTAAATTTATTCTTTTTCACGTCTCGTGTTTGCCGTACTGCCACGACTGTTGATGAATAGACGGTAAGTTATTCACGGGAAAACCTTTGTTGAGCATGTGTGAGAGAGAGAGACAGCGTGCGTGTGTGATATGTGTAGAGATTGAGGCAATGATAAGAGATTCTTTGTGTCTCTATGTGTGGAGGAGAGAGAGAGACATGTGCATGGGGCTTTGTGTTGTGTAACGTGGAGACACATAGACATAATCAGAGAGTGAGTGTGTGAGATACACATGCGGACATGGGGAGAGATGGAGAATTTTGGTGTGCATGTGAGCTAGAGAGAGGGGGGATATATACATACCTAGAGCTGGAGAGAATATGCAAGGGTGTGTGTCTTAAAAGAAGGATCCAGATAAATGGGTGTTTGTGCATGTCTGTGTGTGTTTATGCGCGCGCGTGTGTGTGTGAGAGGGAGTGTGTGTATGTGGAGAAGAGAGACCACTAATGATGTAAACCTAGTAGGGAAGGGGGAATGGTGTGACATGTGTGTCAAAGAGAGACAAAGGCATGTGTAGTAGCGGGATAGCATGGGTGTGGGCGGGGAGCAGACTATTTGGAAGAGACACCGAGTGTGTGTGGGAGAGGGTGCGAGAGCGAGAGAGAGAGAGAGAGCTAGCGAGGTAGAGAGAGGAAGAGAGGGGTCGTTTGTGTGCGTAAGTGGCGTATAGATAGGGAGACAAGGTTGATGTTGTTCGAAAGTGGCCTATGTACGGAGACGCAAGGGAAGCGAGTCATCGTGTGTGTGATAGAGACTTCATGAGAGATCTAGAATAGATGGTGTAGAGAACAACGTGCGAGATTGAGAACGATGATACGTTAGGGAGCTATGGAAAGAGTCATGACATATATGTATACAGGGAAGGAGCTGGGGCGGGTCCGCATGTGGGAGAGATAGAAAGAGGAGAGTGGTGCACAAGGAGACAAAGGGTGCTTGTTTGTAGTGGGGGTTGTGAGTGAGGTGAGTGTGCGAGAACCACATAACTAGGGAGATAGACGTTTGGGGGTGATGTTTTGTGTGTATGGGAAAGATACACTCTATATAGTGTGTGTGCTTGGGAAAGAGAGATGTCGGGAGACCTAGAGAGTGGGGGAAGAGATGTGTGCATGCCCGAGAGACAAAGTTATAGAGACCTATATTGGGGTCCGGACTTTAGAAGAGAGGGGGGTGTTAATGTGCTCCTGTGTTCGTGTCCGGGGGAGAGAACGTCTTGTGGGGGGGGGGGACGGGGTGGGTGGCTTCAGATAAAGAGTGAGGTGTCTATATTTGAGAGACTTTAGTGTAATTGAGATATATATGGTCAATAGTGTGTGCACTCATGGTTGATCTATTTATTTCATAGTTTGGACTATGAGATAACGATACTTTTGAACATGCGTGATATACTTTGAAGTACCAGAATTACAACCCTAAGATTGGAATTTTGGAATTCGACTCCATCATTAGCTTTTGTAATTCATTTAAACGGAGGTACATTTTTTAAGCCGGGATTTTGTGATTTCAAATTCATATATCAAACCTAGAGATATACACATACGGGCATGTTCAAACTTTATAATCATCCACTTTATTCATACACATAAACATTTTTGTTTTTGTCATCATATTTAGGATAAACACATTTGGAATTTCATTTGAATTGGACCATATGATGGTATTTGCTTCCACTAGCTCAATGATCCATATTTGAATTGAATGGACAATCTAAGTTTCGAGTTGGAGACATTGATTTTCGAAACTTGCACTTTTTTTTGCGTGCAAAACAAATAAATTCTCGGCCATGATATCATAGTCGGCCATACAAGAGCAGAACACTTAATTTCAGGCGCCAAAAGGTTTCAAACTTCCCGCTCACATCAAAATATTTCGCGCCCGAAAGTTTAGCCCTGCGATATTCCTGTTTTACCCCTGCCACATGAACGGAAAAGGGCTGCTTTGGTAACTCCATTGTTTTTCCCTCTTTGCCCCAACATTCTTCCCCAGAGCCCCTCTACTTCCCCTCCCCGTCCCCCCCCCCAACCACGCCAAGCCGCCGAATCTAGTCCTCTGCCGTAGCGATGGACCTCACACCCCGCCGGATCTACCTTCCTCACCTTGGAACCCCCAACTGCCAACTCACCACTTCACCGGAGCTGCTTCAGCGAATGGCTTGTCCACCGCTCCAGATCTCCTTGACCGCCATCATGGCCCACCGCACCAGATCTGCTTCACCGGCACCCTCGTCCACCACAGTGTAGGCCCTTCACCGACTCCCTCGTCCGCCCCATCGCTGGCCCTTCATACAAGCCCTCGTCCGCCGCAACAGATCCGCCTCACCGAAAGCACTGTACACCGCGTCGGATGTTCTTCGCCGACGCCTTCGTCCACTGCACCGGACCCGCTCCACGGACGCCATATTCAACTCCACCGGCCCTGCTTTACTGACGCTGCAGCCTCATCAGGTTATTTTGATTTCTACTCCTTCAGTTTTTCTCTTCTTTATCATGGAACTGTTCACTTACCACAGATGAGCTTTCTTGTATGTCGACAGGCGCCGCAACCGAAGCACCGGAGCCGCTGCAGCAACGGCGACAGCTGGCCCAAACTCAACTGCAACACGAGCACCATCGACGATCCTTAGCTATCAAGTATGACAACGATACCCATGCGCCACCGAGAATCAGTTACTATTATCCAACGGTCGGCGCCTACGTTCACTTTCTTAGCATAAGCACCGCACCTTTGAATTTCTTCAGGGCATCATTCAATTTTTCATGAGATGCGTTATTCTGCTTGCACCTGTAGGGCCATACTTCTAGCAGTGAACATGTTACATGTGCTAAATTACAAACCAGTGCACATATAGTTACAATGCTTTTGTTTTGTCCTAAGTATTATTGTACTTCCTAGATATCACTTCCTACTATTTTACTTCTTGCATGCTATATTTATGATAATGGTGTTGTTCTGATGCCACCTGTTGGTTCCATCAGACTGTTCATGTTCTCTATGGTTAATTACACATCAGCAAACTAGCATGTGGTTCCGCTGCTTTTTGTTCGTTTTACCCTACATTTTCTGGTGCTAGCTATTACATCACTGCTCCGAGCCTCTGTTCATTACTTTTTTGTGCGTTCTTGATCTTCCCAAGTTGCATGACTAATTTGATGCTTCTATTAATTATGGAGCTGCCAACCCCATCAAGCAAAATATTTGTTCTTTTGGGGCTGGCACCTCTAACAAGCATAAAAATAGAGTGAAGCACATATATTGTCGTGTAAGCACACACCCTTCTTTCATTAGTTTAGATGAACCATTGATGATCAATTTGAACCAGTGCATGCGATTAAAATTAATTTTACCTAAATAGAGGGTGTAGAATAAACTACAACAACTAGATTTGCAACCACGGGATGCTGACGATATCTTCAAAGAACATTGCAACAGCAGCAAGGCTTCACAGCAACATATGGTAAGCCAATGTGTTTTAGTACATGTGAAATGTAATACGTGTGGGCTGCTTTCTTGGCTTGTGCCCACAACCTGTAATCCTACAGAATTACAAATAGTTTAGTTGTCTGCTTTGCTGTATTGCTTGATTCGAATGCTTGTTTGTTACTTGTTAGGCTATACCTAAGTTGGCCAATATGTCAGCAGTGCCTGTTGTACTGTCGTAAAGAAATGCATGCCTAGTTCATTTGACTTCTTAACTTTTCCTATGAACTTCATCACAAGACTGTCTTCGTAGTTTATATGAGGCCACACTGTTAAGTGCTTTCTCAGATTATTTCAACTGCTTAGATGCCTTGGCAACTTAAATATAGCGGTGGTACACTCCATTTCATCTTACCATTTTAATTTCTTTTCGGCTGATGCTGCTTCGAACCATTTAAATAAAGCTTGCCATGCTCGGCAATAATTCGTATGTTGTTTACCATGTAAGCTTACTGCCTGGATCATGCGATAACTATCTCTTACTCATGTCCAGCGGAAACCTTTCAGGATGCCGTTCACACTAGGACACAATGTACAACCCCAAAATCTATTTGTGGTAGCAGTGCGCCATCCATGTTACCAGATGGTAGCAGTTCAAAGGCAACACCACCGGAGAGCAGTCTGAGCACAGATATTATAGTTCTTGAGGCTCTACTAGAGGCAGAAAGAGATGGTGTGGCTGCCATGAATGAGGTAATCTTGATCTTGAGGCTGGAAATTATGCAATTAGCTGCACGCATTATGCAAGCAACCCAAGAATTGGAGGAAGTAAGAATGTTGCATTTGAAGACGGAGGAGGTCCTGCTGCTTCTGCTATCTGAAGCCCAGGGTAATCCCAGTTCTTCTTTAGATACCAGTTGAAATTGTCATTAGATTAGTATACTTGCATGTTGTGTCATGTCTCTGAATGGATTATGTTGTAAGACCCCCTATGTTGTCCATGTGTTGTAATGATCTGAATTTTATAGGCGAGGTAATCCTCAGTACTTGTATGATTGACATAAGGTGAACTGTTTTTCGTGTGAGCATATTGTATTGGATGAAATAACTGTTTGACTCAAAGTGTATCCAACCTACTGAATTCGAAGATCACGGCATTTCTAAATCATATTCATATATAAAGGTGGAATAAATGTTTGTCGTGGTTTTGAAGAAATAACTAACAAAATGTAGAATGATGTATGGATATTCGTAATCGAATACAAATTGGATTTGAATTTAGTTGCCAGGGCCCAGGGTAAACGTGAATGCTAATTCTCCCAAATTTTGAACGAAGCGGCAAAACACCCACTATCATTTGTCAGCTGCCCGAAGCAAGTGTTTGCGAGATGGAAATTACTGTCTACCCCTGACACTTCACATCCTAATCGACCCGATTTCCACTGCTGTCGATAGGGGTAGACTAGTAACTTCAATCAGACATGACACGACCGCCTCTGAGCCCATTCAGACATGGTGGGCGCCAAACGTGGGCGGCAAAACACATTTGATTCAAGCTCGTCCGAAAGACTTATGTCTCTCCCTCCATTTCCCCATTCATACACGGTGGGCGGCAAAACAAACTCTCCTCGTCCGAAATCGATGTAGGCAAATATTTTAAATAGGGACAGGTGTGTAACTTCCCTCAGACGTGACACAACCGCTCTACCTGTCAGCCCCGTTCATACAACGTGGGCGCCAACCGTGGGCGGCAAAACACCCTCTCCTCACCCAAAATCGCTACCGGCAAATATTGGGGAGATGCGAGATTACCGTCCTATCCCCAACCGATGAGATGTCCGAAATTTTAAACGGGGGATAAGTTCGTCACTTTCCCACATTTTAGACAAGCGCGCCCCAAAGTTTGAGATCCCCCCCTCCACCTCCATTTCCCCATTCATACACCATCGGCGCCACAACAACCTCCCCACTCCGGCCAGCCTCCTCCGCCCGCCACCCCATCCTCCACCTTGCCGGAGCCGCTACCCCTACCCCGTCGTCCACTGCAAGAGATGGACATCTCTCATCCACGGCGCTAGACCAGGATCCTTTCTTCGCGTCCTCTCGCTTCATCAGCGCCGTCGTCCACCTTGCCGTTGCCGCTCCTACGACCGCCTCGTCCATGGCAACAGGACTTATCCCCCGACCCGGCCGTCTAAAGTCTTCTTCCACGCCGCCGACAGCCATCGCACCTGCAGCACCCTCAATGTGTCAGCAGGGGCCCACACGGCGTCGCAAGAGAGGTGGTACTCTTTCATATCTGCTTAAGTTATTAATCTCACCCGGAAAATAGATCGTAACTTGTTTACTATACTTTTCTTGTCTGTACCAAATCGTAGTGGCTAGTTGAAAGCAAACATTGGTTGCGAAGTAGCCTTTGTCTGGTTTGCACCTTCAGATCCGCCACGGTACGGTCACTATACTCGTAAAGCTTATGGTTTTCCCCCTTTATATTCACTACCATCATCGTAGGTGCTTCATGTCATGCTAGCACTACTCCTCAAGACCTCAACCCACCAAGCGAAACAACATGCCACTCATAATTCCAAAGCTTAGTTGTTGAAATACGAATCTGATATGATGCTCATATTACTAAAACAGAGAACGTTTAATTGGTCAGCTAATGTTCCTATATTCATTTCAAAAAGCATGTGCGCCACATATAGAGAGACGGCAGGGATTTGCATTTCTCTGTGCACTCTGGTTCATCATGGGTGGGCAACACACATTGTATTATCTAACTAGCAAGATGCCCGTGCGTTGCACGGAACATCAAGATGCATTTGTATGAGTAGTTTATCTTGTGGGAGAAAAGGATGAATGTGGGAAGGCCTTATTTGCAAATGTGGAGAGGGGTGTGGGTATCTTTTTGCAAAATTGCCATAGTTTCCTTCCTATCTGTCAGATATAAATCGAATGGCCTATATTGCAGGATGGCAGGCACACCATCATCACTAACTCTGTTTTTTATAAGAGTAGATAGATAGAGATAAGGGTATAAGAGTAGAGAAAAAAGTAGAGAAATATGCTTGCTCTTTGTTATCATGTTCCTCTTCTGTTCTTCTTAATAACTATATTACTTCCTCCATTCCTAAACTTCCTTGGGTGCGTGCGTGTGTTGTGGTGGCATGCGTTTGTACCAGGTGTTGTTCATCGTTGCTTTATTTATAAAGCGGGGCGAAAGCCTTTTTCGGTAAAACATAAGTCTTTTTAGATATTCCAATAAGAACTACATACAGATGTATATAGACATATTTTCGAGTGTACATTCACGCATTTTGCTCCGTATGTAGTCCTCATTCGAATCTCTAAGAGATTTATATTTAAGAACGGAGGGAGTAGTACAGTATGTTCCTTGTCGGGAAGTGGAGCAGGGACATTTGCAGTCGATAGGTCTATTGGGTCGCTTCAGATGGATGCTTTCAATGATTCTAGATGGTCTGCCATAATATCCGGGAAATGCTGGGAGCTATGTCATCTTTGATAGTCTAGACTGATAGTAATAGTATTGTGCCTTCAGTTGAATAGAGCTGCCCCTTTTGGGGCCGAAGCCTTTCCGAACCCTTTCTTGTTGTACCAGCAATACAAGCCCATATGGTCCAGCTAGTTCCACTTTCCTGATTTTACTCTTGATGCTTAGGGTTTTCCCCTTTTATCTACCCTACTATGATCTGCGTATGTGCTTTCTGTTGTACTAGCAGTACTCCACCCTTCAAGCTAAACAACATAGCACTCACAATTCCAAAGCTTAGTTGTTCAAATATGATTGTGATATGATGCTGATATTAGTTAACAGACACATTTAATTGGTTAGCTAAAGGTCCCACTTGAGTTTCCAAATGCATGTCGCGACATATAGAGAGACAGCAGAATTGCATTTCTTTGTCACTTGTTGACTATACTTTCTTGTCCATACCAAATCTTAGTTGTTATTTCAAAGCAAACATCGGTTGCTAACTACCCTTTGCGTGGTTTGTAGCTTCAGATCTGCCATCCCACTGCCACGGTCAACACTATACTCATCATGCTTACGGTTTCCCCATTTTATGATGACCACAATCAGCCTACGTGGTTCGTGTCATAATAGCACTGCTCCACCCGTCGAGCTAAACAAGCTTAGTTGTACAAATTCGAATCTGATATTATGCTGATATTAGTAAAACTGAGACATGTTTAATTGGTTAGCTAAATGTTCCTACTTTAGTTCGAAATGCATGTGAGCCACATATGGAGAGACCGGAAGGAATAGTATTTCTCTGTGCGCACTGGTTCATCATGGGTGGGCAACAGACATTGTATAGAAAGACTTGTAATATCTTCAATCTGCTTGCTCTTCTGCTCTTCTTTAACATGATTCTCTTCTCTTCTTTAATAAATATGTTCCTTGTTGGGAAGAGTAGCAGAGACATTTGCGGTCGAGTTGTTCTCCCTTAGTATATTTTGAATCTGTCAGGTCAGGTCGACTTGTTCTTCTTTACTATATGTTGAAGCTGTCATCTGCAAAGTATCATCACTTCTGGAGCTCTCATATTTTGAGTAGTAGGCCACATTATATTAATGCACACACCAAATTACGGCATGCATGGCATCTCTCAAAAGAATTGCAGAGATAGCACAAAGGGGTTTACAGGGAGGCAGTATTGGATTAGAATCACTTCTGCATTACAAAGATAATCTCACTTGTTTTTATGTTTTCATGCATGTCAGGTATTGAACATGATCAAAATGAATATGAGAATGGGCACACAAGAGGAATATTGCGGAACAATCCACTGGCTAACAAACTTGGCAGGGTGGAGGATGGCCTATCTTATTCACCCATCAAGGTGTTTGCTCTAACTTGGCAAGGTTGTATTGGTCGCACATATTTTGCATATGACCTCTTGCATTACTTCTACTTTGTTACACCACCATCTGCTTAGTTTAAGCATCATATATGAGTATATGCCATACCTATCCATTTTCTATACCTATTCCATGTGTCATCATACTATGTTTTTCCAGTCAAATGTTGTTCTTTCGTAATAGATGTCCAAAAGGGAGAGGGTGAGTGCAGATCCTCAAGGAGTACAAACTAGGTATTTGGAAAAGGTAGTGATACCTGTTAAATCAGATAGATCAGCAGCCACAGAAAACACAGGCCCAACTGTACCACACTTTACCCCTACTCCACTGGCCAAACCCCTATTAGAACTGCAGAGAGCCCAACGTCAGGTACTGTCTATGGTATCAATTCAAAATTTGAACTCCTAAATTGCTGCATGTGCCTTACCTTATCTCTTGTATGAAAACTAATTTTAGATGAATCTCCTTTCTCAAAGGATCATAGGATCTCACAACAATACTGGGCACTGCATTGCTCTTGTCAGTACCTCTTGCCCTTTGTCAGCATACTTACACTCATTGTTGTTTGATTATGTAGCATCACTATAAATGTTCGCTTCTTTATCCTCCCTTTGCTCGAAATTATAAGATCTATATTTACTCTTAGATAAATGTAGAATTAACACAATGGTTATGAAGTTTTGGATTGCTCATGTAAGTACCTGTTGTCATGTACTCCCTCTGTATCGAATTAATTGTTGCTCAATTGGATGTATTTAGAACTTAATAGTGCTAGATACATCCACTTGAGCGACAAGTAATAACAGATGGTGGTAGTATTATTGTACTTGCATTGCGAGATAGTTGATTGTCTAGCATTACTCTGCATCTTATCTGCCCTGCCCTCCACTTTCTCCAAATTATCAGATCTACATTTACTCTTACCAAAATGTTGAATAAAGCCAATGCCACTGCACACATTGATGTCTGCATTCATCTTGTCAGTACCTTTTGCCTTATAACGATGTACTTAATTAATTGCTATTTGATTATGTATCATCACTCTACACCTGAGCTTCATTATCCTCTATTTCTTCCAATATTACTTGATCTATATTTACTCTTTACAAAATGTAGAATAATGGCAACGCTTATAAAGAAGTTTCTTTGGGGAATTTATTGAATTATCCTTCCATCGACATGGAGAAGGGCTTTGTCCAGCCCGTGTTAACATGTAATGTAAGTTCATCCTTCTCAAGCCTTCAAACTTTGTTTTGGTATAAATTTGGATAGGCATCATTTCCTCCACTGCTGTTTACTTTGGTGTTTACATCTGATTGGATGTTTGCAACAACTACCAGTTTTAAATTGTAGTTGTAAAAACATGTTCCTTATGCAGAACAGATCCATTTATTTGCTTATATAATTGTGAAACCTATTACGTGTCTCCTTGTTTCTCTTTCAGAGTCGTATCTCTTATGCCAGGCAGAACTTTAGGGAACATAGTGAGCCAAACCATCTTGAAGAGAGCGAGATGACCCCAAGGTCATGTCTTGATGAAGACAGTGAGTTGAAGCTACTCACCAGCAGTTGTGAGACAACTTATGTGCAGTTGCTGCCTCAATCAGTTCGACTTCTTCAGTCTCAACTTAAAGCGGAAAGGCTTGCTTCAGCTCAGCTCTGACTTGATGTCAATGATGCAAAGAAGATCTTAGAGGACTGCCTTGCGGGCTTTGGTGCTATACAGCTAGGGATAGAGCATCTATCATTGACACAACCGAGGTCTCATCAGCTTGTTTGGCTGCTTGCGATGCACGTCCAGGCCAGGCCTAATGCCTTCTGAAGTGCTCTCAGTTTTGTATATTCTTTTGTCGGCGCGTTTATATGCACTGGTGGCGACCTTTGATGCCCAGTGTATGTAATCCACGGTCACGTTGCGCTTTATTATCACCGGTGGCAAACTTTGATGCCCAGTGGATGTAATATGCCGTAATTTATTTATTGTATAGTCTAGGTTTATTCTTGGTCGGTATGCTATAATTTAGGCCGGAAGCTTCAATGGATCTCAATGTTGTCGGTCTTCAGGCCGGCCCGTAACTCGCTATATATGGGCCAAAACGTGTGCCTATAATCATCTTGGGCCAATACCAGGTCTAAACGTATAGTAGTTTTCTACCTTTAACAGGCCGAGTAAAGTTCTGGCCAGCTGGGCCAGAGAATACCATGGGCTTTTAACAGGCTAAAAACTAGATTGGGCTAGCATTGAGCCGAAAAATTCACGAGCCAATACCGGCCGAAACTGCCTAAGGCCCATGTTTGGCCCAAATAGAATGAGCCGTTAACAGACCAAAATATATCTCGGGCCCTATTTGGCCCAATAAAATTATGGGCTTTAAGCAGGCCGGTATCAACGCGGGCCGTAGGCCCAATAGTGTCACGGGCCATTAACAGATGGGCTGTAAATAGGCCGGATTCAACACGGGATGTAATTAGTCCCAACTGTTACACGGGCCATTAATAAGCCGATAGGCCAGTTGGGTTGAAATTTATCCATGAAGACAACTGGCCGTTAAGAGGCTGAAAGTTACTTCGGACAAGAAATAGCCCAGTTTCTGCATGGGCCATTAAATGGCCTAAAGTGAAACCGGACCGACAACGGCCCAGATGCACCACGGGCAGCTAACAGGCCGAAACTATTATCGGGCCGAACTGGTAAACGGGCATTTAACAGGCTGAAATACAAACCCGGCTTAGAATGGGCCCAAAAGAACAGTGGCCTGTTAACGGGGCTGATCTGATATGGGCCGTAATTTAGCCCAAAACACGACAGGCTGTGAACGGGCCTGATCTGATATGGGCCTCAATTTGACCCAAAACATGCCAGGCTGTTAACGGGCTAGCCAACTAGTGTCTGGAAAAATATGGTGGGCCTTTAGCTGGGCCGCCTTTTTACCTTAAAGGGCCACTGTTGGGTTGTGCCACGTGTCGACATATCATAGGCGTCTTCTGTCCATTGTAGGGATGACATCTGTCCCAACGATGAGCTGATACATCTCCATCGTATCTACTTTTCCAAACTCTTTTTCCCTTGTTTTGGACTCTAATTTGCATGATTTGAATGGAACTAACCCGGACTGACGCTGTTTTCAGCAGAATTGCCATGGTGTTATTTTTGTGCAGAAATAAAAAGTTCTCGAAATGACCTGAAACTTCATGGAGATCATTTTTGGAATTAAAAAAAATATTGGCAAAAGAATCAACTAAAGGGGGCCCACACCCTATCCACAAGGGTGGGAGGCGCGCCCACCCCCCAGGGCGCGCCATTCATCCTTGTGGGCCCCCTAGACCTCCATCGACCTCAACTCCAACTCCATATATTCACATTCGGGGAGAAAAAAATAAGAGAGAAGGATTCATCGCGTTTTACGATACGGAGCCACCGCCACCTCCTGTTCTTCCTCGGGAGGGCAGATCTGGAGTCCGTTCGGGGCTCCGGAGAGGGGAAATCATCACCGTCGTCATCATCAACCATCCTCCATCACCAATTTCATGATGCTCACCGCCGTGCGTGAGTAATTCCATCGTAGGCTTGCTGGACGGTGATGGGTTGGATGAGATTTACCATGTAATCGAGTTAGTTTTGTTAGGGTTTGATCCCTAGTATCCATTATGTTCTAAGATTGATGTTGCTATGACTTTGCTATGCCTAATGCTTGTCACTAGGGCCCGAGTGCCATGATTTCAGATCTGAACCTATTATGTTTTCATGAATATATTTGTGTTCTTGATCCTATCTTGCAAGTTATAGTCACCTACTACGTGTTATGATCCGGCAACCCCAGAGTGACAATAGTCGGGACACTTCCCGGTGATGACTGTAGTTTGAGGAGTTCATGTATTCACTAAGTGCTAATGCTTTGGTCCGGTTCTCTATTAAAAGGAGGCCTTAATATCCCTTAGTTTCCAATAGGACCCCGCTGCCACGGGAGGGTAGGACAAAAGATGTCATGCAAGTTCTTTTCCATAAGCATGTATGACTATATACGGAATACATGCCTACATTATATTGATGAATTGGAGCTAGTTCTGTGTCACCCTATGTTATAACTGTTGCATGATGAATGCCATCCGACATAATTATCCATCATTGATCCATTGCCTACGAGCTTTTCACTTATTGATCTTTGCTTTGTTACTTTTCCGTTGCCACTGTTACGATTGCTACAAAACAGCTACTGTTACTTTTGCCACCGTTACCGTTACTTCCATACTACTTTGCTACTAAAAACTTTGCTGCAAATATTAAGTCTTTCAGGTGTGGTTGAATTGACAACTCAGCTGCTAATACTTGAGAATATTCTTTGGCTCCCCTTGTGTTGAATCAATAAATTTGGGTTGAATACTCTACCCTCGAAAACTGTTGCGATCCCCTATACTTGTGGGTTATCAAGACCTTTTTCTGGTGCCGTTGCCGGGGAGCATAGCTCTATTCTCTGAGTCACTTGGGATTTATATCTGTTGATCACTATGAGGAATTTGAAAGATACTAGAACCAAGATTTTTCCCTCTACTACGAGGGGAGGTAAGGAACTGCCATCTAGCTCTGCACTTGATTCACCTTTTGTTTTGAGTAAGCTTGCGACACCTACACCTGCTAGTAATTCTGATATGTCGCAAGTAATTGATGATGCTACTTCTGCTATGCATGATGCTAATGATGATACTAGTGCTTTGCTTGATAATATTGTGCCACTAGGTGAATTTCTTGATGAACAACTTGCTAGGGTTAGAGAAAATATTATTGAAACTGAAGATTATGATTCTCCCCCTAGATATGAATTGCCTGTTGTACCTGAGGGTTATATTATGGATGAAGAAACTGCTAGAGACTTTGTTGCTTGCAATGATAGAGAAGATCTTAAGAAATTGCTAGCTAAGCTGAAAGAAAAATCCTTGAATGCTAGAATGAAATATGATCCCAATTTTGCTACTTCACCTATTTTTGTTACTAATAAGGATTATGAATTCTCTGTCAATCCTGAGTTAATTACTTTGGTTGAATCTGATCCTTTCTATGGTTATGAATCTGAAACAGTTGTGGCACATCTTACTAAACTGAATGATATAGCCACCCTATTTGCTCATGAGGAAAAAATTCGCTACTATTATATTCTTAAATTGTTTCCTTTCTCATTAAAGGGTGATGCTAAGTTATGGTTTAATTCTCTTGCTCCTGGTTGTGTGCGTAGTCCCCAGGATATGATTTATTATTTCTCTCAAAAATATTTCCCTGCTCATAAGAAACAAGCTGCCTTACAGGAAATATTTAACTTTGTGCAATCTGAAGAAGAGAGTCTCCCACAAGCTTGGGGGAGGCTTCTCCAATTACTTAATGCTTTGCCTGATCATCCTCTCAAGAAAAATGAAATACTTGATATCTTTTATAATGGACTAACCGATGCTTCTAGGGACCACCTAGATAGTTGTGCTGGTTGTATTTTCAGGGAACGAACTATTGAGCAAGCTGAATTGCTATTGAATAATATATTGAGTAATGATAATGATTGGACACTTCCTGAACCAACTCCTAAGCCAACTCTGAAGAAAAGAGGTATTCTATTTCTCAGTTCTGAAGATATACAAGAGGCAAAGAAATCTATGAAAGAAAAAGGTATTAAAGCTGAAGATGTTAAGAATCTACCGCCTATTGAAGAAATACATGGTCTTGATAACCCGACACAGGTAATAGAGGTAAACTCTCTCCGTAGATTTGATGAAGGTGATATTCCTCATAATAAGTCTGCTAGTCAATGCTTGGATGAGTTTGATAATTTTATTGTTAAACAAGAAAACTTCAATGCTTATGTTAGTAGACAATTGAAACGTAATGCCTACATGCTTGACCACTTGGGTGATTATATGAGTAGAGCTGTTAATGATCTTAAGATTATTAGTAAACATGCTTCCATGGTTACAACTCAAGTAGAACAAGTACTTAAAGCACATGATGATTTGCTTAATGAGTTGAATACTAAGAACAATGATAATGCTGTTAGGGTTATGACTAGAGGTGGTAAAATGACTCAGGAACCTTTGTATCCTGAGGGCCATCCTAAGAGAGTTGAGCAAGATTCTCAGAGAATTAATACTGATGCATCTAGTCCTAGTAATAAAAAGAAAAAGAAAACTGATAGGACTTTGCATACTTCTAGTGAACCTGTCATAGACACACCTGAGAATCCAAATGATATTTCTATTTCTGATGCTGAGACACAATCCGGTGATGAACATGAACCTAGTGACAATGTTAATAATGATGTTCATGTTGATGCTCAACCTAGTAATGATAATGATGTAGAGATTGAACCTGCTATTGATCTTGATAACCCACAATCAAAGAATCAACGTTATGATAGGAAAGACTTCATTGCTAGGAAACATGGTAGAGAAAGAGAACCATGGGTTCAGAAACCCATGCCCTTTCCTCCTAAGCCATCCAAGAAAAAAGATGATGAGTATTTTGAGTGCTTTGCTGAAATGATTAGACCTATCTTTTTGCATATGCGTTTAACTGATATGCTTAAAATGCCTCCTTATGCTAAGTATATGAAAGATATTGTTACTAATAAAAGAAAGATACCGGAAGCTGAAATTTCCACCATGCTTGCTAATTACACTTTTAAGGGTGGAATACCAAAGAAACTTGGGGATCCAGGAGTGCTAACTATACCATGCTCCATTAAAAGAAACTATGTTAAAACTGCTTTATGTGATCTTGGAGCCGGTGTTAGTGTTATGCCTTTCTCTTTATATCGTAGACTTGAATTGAATAAGTTGACACCTACTGAAATCTCTTTGCAAATGGCTGATAAATCAACTGCTATACCCATCGGTATTTGTGAGGATGTGCCTGTTGTGGTTGCAAACATTACTATCTTAACGGACTTTGTTATTCTTGATATTCCCGAGGACGACAGTATGTCGATCATCCTTGGTAGACCCTTTTTGAATACTGCAGGGGCTGTTATTGATTGCAATAAAGGCAATGTCACTTTTCATGTTAATGGTAATGAGCATACAGTACACTTTCCGAAGAAACAACCTCAAGTTCATAGTATCAATTTTATTGGAAAAATTTCAACTATTACTATTGGAGGTTTTGAATTCCCTCTTCCTACTGTCAAAAAGAAATATGATATTCTTATTGTTGGGGACATGCATATCCCCGTTGAGGTAACCTAGTGTTATTCGAAAATTCTCCGGTTTCATGTCATTTGGAAGAAGTTTGTTAATAAGACTTGATCAACCTTGTTAACGGATTCCTTTTGATGGGCATGAGATGGATGAATTTAGAAGGCACAACTTTCTGTACCTACTTTTTACTTTCTGTTATTTAGAATGAATAAAGTAAAAATAGTATTTTTCGTCTGTTATCTGAATTATCCGTGAAATAAAAAAATGTCCCAAAAATAAAAGTTCTCCAAATGCCCTGAAAATTTAGTATGATTTTTTATGGAATATTTGAGAATTTCTGGCACTGAAAACACACCAGGGGGACCCACCACCTGTCCACAAGGACGGAGGGCGCGCCCTACCCCTGGGCGCGCCCCCCACCCTTGTGGCTCCCACGTGGCCCCCCTTCACTTATTCCAGCACCCATCCACTTCGTCTTCCTCCAGAAAAAATCATCCCATAGCTCAAACTCGTGTTCTTGCTCATTTTGCTGCCATTTTCGATCTCCTTGTGTAAAGCTCCATTTGCAAAACTGTTTTGGGGGATTGTTCTTCGGTATGTGACTCCTCCAATGGTCCAATTAGTTTTTGTTCTAGTGCTTTATATATTGCAAAATTTTGCTGTTGTAGTGACCCTGTTCTTGAGCTTGCATGTCAAATTTATATGGTCCAAAGTAGTTTTGATGCATGATATAGCCTCTAGGCACTTGTAGGAGTAGTTGCTATCAATTTTATTGAGTTTGGTTCACTTTTATTTTGAGTCACTAAAAATTTCAGAAAATTTTCAGAGGAAGAAAATGATGAGGAGATTGTTGAGAGGCTCTTCGAGCCGGGGTTCAAAGGAAAAAGAAAATCAAGAGAAGGAAAAGCCCAAGTACAATCTTCCTCGTGCCGCGGAGATTCGGCCGTGTGAATGGCCATGCGATGTATTCTTGGAAGCGGCCGGAATTTATGAGGATTTCTATTATTTGGCTAAGAATGCAGGCATCACCGACTTCATCCACGACTAGTGTGATCATTATCTCCTACTCACTAATACTTTCGTGCAAAATTTTCATTTTCATGCTAGGAGATCACCACCCACGGCAGAGTTTCACTTATATGATGAGCATAAGGAAATGACGCTTTATGACTTTTGTGAGGTTTGTAAATTACCTTATGAGGGTAGCGTCGAGGAACCACGTCCTAGTGATGTGGAAGATTTTATTAATGAAGTTACCGTAGGGGAAAGGAGAAAGGTGTCGGAAGCGAGAGTGGCTAGTTTACATTTTCCTATTTTACGTTACTACTCATTATTTTCTGGGAGATGTTTAATCGGTCGCGGGGAGAGTGGAGGCCTTAGTGCTCCTGACCTTGCCATTTTGCGCCATGCTTTACTTCACGATAAAACTTTCATTTTAGGTGTTATGGTTGCTAGACGGTTGAGTCTCAACTGTACTAAGGGTCCTATTTTCGGAGGTATCTTCTCCTCTCGACTTGCTAGACGCTTTGAGGTACCCATTAGACATAATGAGAAAGAGGAGAAACTGCTACCCACTATATACTTAGATTATGACAGCATGGTAGCACATAAGTTTATTCGCTATGATGAGGAAAAGAGACTCATTTATAACTTGATAATTAGCGAGGATACTTTTTAGCTTATTACCTTGCCTGCACCTGGTTTGTTCGATATTTATTCAGGCAGGTACTTCATTATGCCCGAGGACATTCATGCATACTAGGAGGGGACGCGATCCCCAGCTCCTGAGCCAGAGCCATCACCTGATCCATATAATGAGTCTATTTATCAGTGCAGCCACAGGAGCTCGCTAACCAGTGGAACCCCCAGGATCCTCCTCAGTACACCGAAGGGAGCCACTTTGATCCATGGGCTTAGACCAACTTAGGCCAAAAGCCTAAGCTTGGGGGAGTACGTATTTCTCACCGACATTACATTCATGTTCACACACTCATTCCAGTTGTCGGCATTCATACTTTTTCATTGTATTATCCATGCTAGTTACTTTCTTTTTCTCGCTTTCTTCTTGAGTATTTGAAAACCTTTGAGAAAAACAAAAAAAAATTAGTTGTAGCTTAGTTTAACTTCCATGCTTAGTTGTAGTATAAAAGAAAACCCAAAAAGATTTCTCGTTCTTCTTTTACTTGTTGGGAGCTTTCCCGTGTAAATAGTTTTTCTCGTTCTTGTTTTTCAGAAAAACAAAAACTCCAAAAACATTTTAGTGTGTTTCTTTGAAATTCTTTTCTTTTCTTTGGGGGTCGAGGAGAGAAGACCACGATGAAAATGTTGAGTGGCCTATCTATTTACTTTTATGTTGAGCCATCATCCTCTTATAAAAAGCACCAGTTAGAGAGCACCACTGTCATTTGAATGCTTTGTTATTAATTGATATTGAGTATGACTATGACTGGATCTCTTTTATCATGAATTACAATGTCTAGTCAGTCCTTGATCTTTAGGGGTGCTCTGCATTTATGTTTTGCGGTCTCAGAAAGGGCTAGCGAGATACCATCTTGTTATATCATATCATGATTGTTTTGAAAAAGTGTTGTCATCCGAGATTTATTATTATTGCTCGCTAGTTGATTGTGCTATTGATATGAGTAAACGTGAGACCTAAATGTTATTGTGAATATGGTTAGTTCATAATCTTTGCTGAAAACCTGAATGTTGGCTTTACATATTTGCAACAACAAGATCAAACAGAGTTTGTAAAAGTTTTTCTTTATCACTTTCAGTTTGTCAACTGAATTACTTGAGGACAAGCAATGGGTTAAGCTTGGGGGAGTTGATACGTCTCCATCGTATCTACTTTTCCAAACTCTTTTGCCCTTGTTTTGGACTCTAATTTGCATGATTTGCATGGTGTTATTTTTGTGCAGAAATAAAAGTTCTCGGAATGACCTGAAACTTCACAGAGATCATTTTTGGAATTAATAAAAAATATTGGCGAAAGAATCAACTGAAGGGGGCTCACACCCTGTCCACAAGGGTGGGAGGCGCGCCCACCCCCCCAGGGCGCGCCATCCGTCCTTGTGGGCCCCCTGGACCTCCACCGACCTCAACTCCAACTCCATATATTCACGTTCGGGAGAAAAAGTTAAGAGAGAAGGATTCATCGCGTTTTACGATACGGGGCCGCCGCCACCTCTTGTTCTTCCTCGGGAGGGTAGATCTGGAGTCCGTTCGGGGCTCCGAAGAGGGGAAATCGTCGCCGTCATCATCATCAACCATCCTCCATCACCAATTTCATGATGCTCACCGCCGTGCGTGAGTAATTCCATCGTAGGCTTGCTGGACGGTGATGGGTTGGATGAGATTTACCATGTAATCGAGTTAGTTTTGTTAGGGTTTGATCCCTAGTATCCATTATGTTCTAAGATTGATGTTGCTATGACTTTGCTATGCCTAATGCTTGTCACTAGGGCCCGAGTGCCATGATTTCAGATCTGAACCTATTATGTTTTCATGAATATATTTGTGTTCTTGATCCTATCTTGCAAGTTATAGTCACCTACTACGTGTTATGATCCGGCAACCCCGGAGTGACAATAGTCGGGACACTTCCCGGTGATGACTATAGTTTGAGGAGTTCATGTATTCACTAAGTGCTAATGCTTTGGTCCGCTTCTCTATTAAAAGGAGGCCTTAATATCCCTTAGTTTCCAATAGGACCCCGCTGCCACGGGAGGGTAGGACAAAAGATGTCATGCAAGTTCTTTTTCATAAGCACGTATGACTATATACAGAATACATGCCTACATTATATTGATGAATTGGAGCTAGTTCTGTGTCACCCTATGTTATAACTGTTGCATGATGAATGCCATCCGACATAATTATCCATCATTGATCCATTGCCTACGAGCTTTTCACACATTGATCTTTGCTTTGTTACTTTTCCGTTGCCACTGTTACGATTGCTACAAAACTGCTACTGTTACTTTTGCCACCGTTACCGTTACTTCCATACTACTTTGCTACTAAAAACTTTGTTGCAGATATTAAGTCTTTCAGGTGTGGTTGAATTGACAACTCAGCTGCTAATACCTGAGAATATTCTTTGGCTCCCCTTGTGTCGAATCAATAAATTTGGGTTGAATACTCTACCCTCGAAAACTGTTGCGATCCCCTATACTTGTGGGTTATCATGAGCTGACACGTGGATTATCAGGCGAATGAGAATTTTACACGTGGAAAATCCCCATTGGTTGGGGCTGTTAATGGGTTATCGGATCCAAACCGGAACCCGATAACTTAACGGTGACCCGTTATGGTGGATGCCATGTGTCGGTTACCCTTGACGAAAGCACTTCTATGACGCACGATTTATCATCATGGAAGTGGACACTTCCGTGATGATAATTTTGGTAATGTCATGGAACACTTCTACGACAGCACATGTATGACTATCTTGATTCTTTCATAAAATCATCATGGATGTACATGCATGACAGAAAACGTGACCTACTGTGACAAACACGTATCATCACAGAAGTGTATTTTTTTGTAGTGAAACCAAGCAATTGTATCATACTTTTTCTCTCTTCAGCATTTTCAACTCCACTCAATATTTGAGTGTGAGCCATGGACTTGGCACTTTGGATGACAAAGATAATGATGGTAGGGGTTTATAGGGGAAGAAAAAATTGAGAAAGTCTCACACCAACTCGGCGGATCGTTAGGCAATGGAGAGGCCTTTCAATTGATATCGTTGCAAGGATTAGGGATTGTCATGCAACGGATGCACTAGAGCTATAAGTGTATGAAAGCTTGCTACTGAAACTAAGTGGGTGTGCATCCAACTTACTTGCTTATGAAGACCTCGAGCATTTGAGGAAGCCCTTCATTTAAATATGCAAGTTAAGTTCTCATAATGTAAAATTTTCACTAGTGTATGAAAGTGACAAATCATGGAGACTCTCTATATGAACAACATGGTGCTACTTTGAAGCACAAGTGTGGTAAAGGATAGAAGCATTGCCCATTCTCTCTTTTCCTCTCATTTTTCTATTTTCTCTTTTTTTAGAACAATATCATGAACCTCATCCCCACTTTTTTGAGGACTCATTAGTCTCCATAATTCTTTTCTGCACTAGGACAATGCTCTAATAATGATGATCATCACTTTTTACTTACAACTCGATAAACTGAATGATACGACTACATATGAATGCCTCTGGCCGTGTACCAGGATGTGCAATGATCTAGTGTAACATGTATAACAATGATGAATGGTAGCTTTGCTGAAAATATCATGTCAGCTCTATATGATCATGCAAAGCAAAATGACAATGAACACTCAAGTCATGTAAATAGTAACCGTGGAAGTTGCATGGCAATATGTCTCGGAATGACTATGAAAATGCCATGATAGGTAGGTATGGTGGCTGTTTTGAGGAAGGATATAATAAGGCTTTTGTGTGATGGAGTGTGTCATATCACGGGATTTGGATGCACCAGCAAAGTTTGCACCAAGTCTCGAGGTGTGAACGGGCAATGCACGGTACCGAAGAGGCTAGCAAATATGAAAAGGTGGAAGTGCTTATAGTCCATAAACTCACATTAGTCATGAAGAACTCAAATATTTATTGTGAAAATTTTTATTAGCCCTTGAAAAAAAAGTACTACCCGCATGCTCCTAGGGAGTAGTTAACCATCGCGTGTCCCTAATCCGGACAGCAAAAAGGATATCAATCAAGAATATAGTACGCTCCAACGTCCTGGTCATGCCATGACTAACACTTTAATGAAATAGTGAATCATGAACCTTAACACCAATATTCTTACTAACAAATGATTATTAACTAGTAAACTTCCATATTTAACTTCAATATCGTTGATCATACGATTCTCATTCAATGATCCACATGAAAGTTTTTATTATACCACTCTTGTATACCTATCATTTTTAGACTAAACATATAGCTTGTGCAAATTACCACTTCCTATTTAACTCTCAAATAGAAACAAGTGAAGCATGAGAGTGCAATTGATTTCTATAAAATATAAGTATCGTTGTGCTCTACGGATATAAGTGAAGCATATAAGAAAATTGCCTTAACTCAAAAATTTAGGTGAAGCATAAAGAGCATTATAACAAATCATGATGAATGTGTGTCTCTCTCAATAGGTGTGTCCAGCAAACAATGATTGTGGCAAACAAGCAAACAAAATAAAATTATAGCACACAACGCTCCAAGTAAAACACATACCACGTGATGAATAAAAATATAGCTCCGAGTAATATTACCGATGGATTGGAGACGAAAGAGGGATGCCTTCCAGGGCATCCCCAAGCATAGACGCTTGGGTCTTCCTTGAATATTACCTTGGGGTGCCTTGGTCATCCCCAAGCTTAGGGTCTTTCCTCTCCTTATTCCTTCATCCATTGTGATCTCACCCAAAAATTGAAACTTCAGCACACAAAACTCAATAGAAACTTCATGAGATCCGTTAGTATAATAAATCAATCATCCACTTTAGGTACTGTTATAAATAGATTAATAACCGCCCTTGCATAATACCTACTGTATTTTAACATCTCCATGACGTATACCTCCCAATCTAATCCATAGCATCATCAAAATAAGCACACTATGCAACAAAAACAGAATCTGTCTAAAGAAGGACAGTACGCAATGACAAAAAAAATTATCCATACTTCTATAACTCCAATTTTTTTTAAAAATTAGGACAATGTAAAAAATTTATATTCCAGTAATTTGTTAAAAAATCAGCAATTGATCACGTCCCAGTAAATGGGAACAATTCACGCACCAGACGCTAAATTTGTGTTTCTTCATAGTACCGATCTCAACAATCATCCAAATCATCCTAAAGGCATTACTTGGCACAAAACTCAAAAGAAAAGATACAAACATAATCATTACAGTGGTAATAACCATGTAGACTAAAGAAAATAAAATTAAAGCAAAAATATAACTATTGGGTTACCTCCCAACAAGCGCTATTGTTTAATGCCCCTAGCTAGGCATAATGCATAGTTTCAAGTGTTATCATCCTTGTCCATCAATCCCTTGTAAATAATATTATCATAAGCGCTTCTCAATAGTTCTCTTTTTTCAGCAATAGACTTCCTATTAGGGGAACATAAATAATGGAAGGGACTATCCTCGGTAATTTTAACACTAATGGAATCTATTTCACGGGGAATATGGTCATCAAGGGACCTTTCATAAGTAACCGTAAATTTATCATCTATGGGAATTCTAGCACTACTAAAGTAATCCCCATCAAATCCTTGTTGATTTCCTTTAACAATCCAAGCATATTGATCATTAGTGCTATTAAATAGATGTTGGATTAAAGGAAAATTTGGAACTTTCTTTCTAGTGTTTTCTTCAAAAGCATAATGATCTTGAGACGCATATCTACACATAAAATCCTGATCATGGAGAATTTAGTCTATCATGGAACACTCATCATTCATGTCATAATGGTCAATGATCTCTCTAGCTTCTCGTATTATGTAATCAAATTGATTCATGAGGATAATTGTAGCAATCTTTTTAGCTCTAGGATCACTTATGATGGGTAGCTCAAAAAATAATCATTGCAGAGTGGGATGAGTACGAAGAAACTTTCTCTCAACTTTAACAACAAGTGCAGAGATAGCATTAGCATAGCTATTTGTTCTTTTAAGAATGGATACTTCATTAGATGCAATAGCCCCCTTGCACATAAAGGATTCTTCAATAACACTTTTTCCAATAATATTCGGACTCCCAACATGAAAAGTTTTAGTTTCCAAATTAAAGGGAGGCTCATTATCATAAGGTTCATTATCAATATCAACAAGTTCAGGCCTTCCCTCATAAGACTCGCTAGGACTATCTTCACTAGCACTTTCAACAATAACTTTCTCAAACTCACACATGATAGCAACTCAAATGGCAAGAGCACACAAGATATTTTTGGTGTTTTTTGATTTTTTTAACAAAAACAAATAAAGGCAAATAAAAAGTAGAACAAGTAAATGATAAATGTACGTGAAGGGACATGTGTTTGTTTGATGAAGTCTCCCTGGCAACGGTTCCAGAAATTATTCTGCTACTTGTGATAGGCGTTGGGATTTCCTCGAAGAGGAAGGGTGATGTAGTATAGTAGCAAAAAGTGTTTTCCTCGGTTGAGAACCAAGGTTTATCAAACTAGTAGAACATTCACGCAAACAAAGATAAACGTTACCTGCACACACATAAAACAAATACTTGCACCCAACACGGGCAAGAGGGTTGTCAATCCCCTTATACTCGTTAATTGCAAGGATTAATTCTCGTAATGGTAGATAGATAAATTGAAAAACAAATTAAAAGTAAATAAATTGTAGCAAGGTATTTAGGGTTTTAGCAATATGATGTGAATGGACCCGGGGGCATAGCTTTCACTAGAGGCATCTCTCTTATGCGCATAGTAACGGTGGGTAGACAAATTACTGTTGGGCAATTGATAGACAAGTGCATAGTTATCATGTTATTCATGGCATGATCAATACATATGCATTATGTCCCTGACAAGTAGACCGAAATGATTTTGCATATACTACTATTACTCCACCCCTCGACCGCTATCCGACATGCATCTTAAGGTATTAAGTTTGTAACAAACAGAGTAATGCTTGGAGCATGATGACATAATGTAGACAAAGTAAGACCAAATAATATGTTTGAACCCCGTCATTTTACCCTTAGTAGCAACAATACAAATACGTGCCTCGCTACCCCTTCTGTCATTGGGTGAGGACACCGCAAGATTGAACCTACTTCTATGCACCTCCCCCACTGAAGATAAATCAATCTAGTTGGACAGGCTAAACAGATAGATTAGAGAGAATTACATAGCTATAGAAATCACACATAATAAAGTTCAGAAATGGCTCAATTACTTTCAGTGAATAATATGATCATAAACCCACAATTCATCAGATCCCAACAAACGCACCGCAAAAGGATTACATCGAATCGACCTTCGAAGAGAACATTGTATTGAAGATCAGAGAGAGAGAGAGAGAGAGAGAGAGAGAGAGAGAGAGAGAGAGATAGCTACTGCTATGGACCTGTGACGTCTACTACACAACTTGTTCTTGTAGACTCGTGTTGGGCCTCCAAGCGCAGAGTTTTGTAGGACAGTAGAAAATTTCCCTCAGGTGGATGACCTAAGGTTTATCAATCCGTGGGAGGCGTAGGATGAAGATGGTCTCTCTCAAACAACCCTGCAACCAAATAATAAAAATTCTCTTGTGTCCCCAACACACCAAATACAATGGTAATTTGTATGGGTGCACTAGTTCGGCGAAGAGATGGTGATACAAGCGTAGTAATGATAGTAGATATTGTTTTTTGTAATTGGAACAATAAAAAACAGCAAGGTAGCAATTGATAAAATGGAACACAAACGGTATTGCAATGCTTGAAAATGAGGCCTAGGGTCCGTACTTTCGCTAGTGCAATCTCTCAACAATGCTAATATAATTGGATCATATAACCATCCCTCAACGCGCGATGAAGAATCACTCCAAAGTTCCTATCTAGCGGCGAACATAAGAAGAAATTGTTTGTAGGGTACGAAACCACCTCAAAGCTATTCTTTTCGATCGATCTATCTAAGAGTTCATACTAAAATAACACCAAGATATCCTTTCTGATCGATCTATCCAAGAGTTCGTACTAAAATAACACCATATGATACACATCAACCAATTCTAATGTCACCTAGATACTCCAATGTCACCGCGAGTATCCGTGAGTTGATTATGCGATATGCATCAAACAATTTCAGATTCATAATACTCAATCCAACACAAAGAACCTCAAAGAGTGCCCCAAGATTTCTACCGGAGAAACAAAGACGAGAACGTGCATCAACCCCTATGCATAGATTACCCCAATGTCACCTCGGGAATCCGCGAGTTGAGTGCCAGGACATAGATCAAGTGCTCTCAAATCCATAAAAGTATTCAATACGATAAAACAAAATCTCAAAGGGAAAACTCAATTCATCACAACAAGATAGAGAGGGAGAAATACCATATGATCCAACTATATTAACAAAGCTCGCGATACATCAAGATCATGCCAACTCAAGAACACGAGAGAGAGAGAGAGATTAAACACAGCTGCTGGTACAAATCCTCATCCCCGTGGGTGGACTACTCCCTCCTCATCATGGTGGCCATATGGATGATTAAGATGGCCACTGGTACAAATAATTTATGAAGTGTGAATGCTAGCATAGTGCATAAGTTTGATCAATGATAATTTCAATCACTTTTCCTAGCATCATAACAGCAACTCTTTCCCATAAAACTCATCATGATAAAGTAGCAATTGAAAACGGAATTTTTGTTGTGGAAAGCTACCTAACATATTCATCATATAATCTTTCTTTTGTAGCATGAGCATTTGGACTTGAATGATTCAAAGCAATAGTCTATAATTTGACATGAGGACATCAATACTCAAGCATATCAACAAGCAACCATGTGTTTCAAAATATCAACACTAAAGAAAGTTATCCCTAGCCCATCATGCTCAATCATTGATCCATTCATGAAACGCACCCGAATATTAGCTACATCCAATGCACAAGTATGATCATAATGCTCCCTAGTTGGTGCCTTATAAGAGAAGATGGAGACTCAAATAAAAATTGCATAAAGTAAATGGATAGGCCCTTCGCAGAGGGAAGCAGAGATTTGTAGAGGTGCCAAAGCTCAAAGCTTAAATTGAGAGATAAAAATATTTGGGGGGGGCATACTTTTCCCGTCAACGAAAACGACCGAGTAATTCCCAACACTTTCCATGCTATATATATCATAGGCGGTTCCCAAACATAAAATAAAGTTTATTCCTTTTTCCACCATACTTCCACACTCCACGACTAGCCGTATCCACGGGTGCCGTCCATACCAACACTTCCCAAGAAATTTATTATTTGACAACATAAAGTAAAATTCTTTTTCATTTCGGGACTGGGCATCCCTATTACCGCCGTACTCTCGTGCAATGACAAGTGAATAAACAGTCATCTTGAGAATAACACATCTAGCATGGACAATATTGGCCACCCCCTGCCGCTTCATGAGCGGTACGAGGACACAAAAAGGAAATTCATTTTGAAAATTAGAGATAGCACATACAAATTTACTTAGAACGGTATGGAAATACCGCATATAGGTAGGTATGGTGGACTCATATGGCAAAACTGGGTTTTAAGGATTTTGAATGCACAGTTAGTATTCCCACTTAGTACAAATGGATGCTAGCAAATAGATTGAGAAGCAACCAACCAAGAAACAAAAATTCACATAAACGAGCATTGAGCATAACTAACACCGAATAATGCACCACAAGTAGGATGTAATTTCATTGCATAACTATTAACTTTCGTGCTTGCATAGGGAATCACAAACCTTAACACCAATATTCTTACTAAAGCACAATTACTCACTAACATGACTCACATATTACTATCTGCATATCTCAAAACTATTGCAAGGAATCAAACTTATCATATCCAATGATCTACATGAAAGTTTTTATTATATCCTTCTTGAATATCCATCACTTTGGGACCAATTTCATAGCTTGTGCAAATTTTCATCACCATTATAAACTCTCAAAATAATATAAGTGAAGCATGAGAGTAAATGACAAGCTACTCCAAAAAGATATAAGTGAAGATCAAGCGAGTAGTTAAGTAAATAGGTAGCTGTTTGAGGACTCTCTCTCATTTAAAAATTTCAGATCTAAGTATTTTATTAAAACAGCAAACAAAACAAAATAAAATTACATTCCAAGAATAGCACACATCAAGTGAAGAAGCAAAAACTTAGGCTCAACCGAGGCTAACCGATAGTTGTTGATGAAGAAAGGTGGGATGCCTACCGGGGCATCCCCAAGCTTAGATGCTTGAGACTTATTGAAATATTATCTTGGGATGCCTTGGGCATCCCCAAGCTTGATCTTTTGTGTCTCCTTAATTCCTTTTATATCACGGTTTCCCTAATTCTTAAAAACATCATCCACACAAAACTCAACAAGAACTCGTGAGATACATTAGTATAAATCAATGCAATAACCTTATCATTCTCTACTGTAGAAAATCACTAAAATTATTATTCAACATTTCATAATAAATGCCTCTGCATATTTAATACTCCTATCCTCAAATAGAATCATTAAAAAAGCAAACATATGCAAACAATGCAAACATAACAGCAATCTGTCTAAACAGGATAGTCTGCAAAGGATGAAGTAAGATCCATACTTATTTAACTTAAAAAATTCTGAAAATTTACCACACTGTAGAAAATTTATCATAGCTTATTTTTCAGAAAAATTCAACATTTTATCACATTCTGACTTTTCTAGACAATTCACGCACTAGCGTGCAACTTTCTATTTTCAAACAGCAACATATAGACTTGCAAAATAAGCATGGCAAAGGCTATACTTGACATTTTTATTGAAATAAAAGATGCAAAAAATTATTCTAAATAACAGCAAGAAAATACTAACAAAATAAGATGATGCTCCAAGTAAAACACATATCATGTGACGAATAAAAATATAGCTCCAAATAAGGTAACCGATAATGTTTGAGACGAAAGAGGGGATGCCTTCCGGGGCATCCCCAAGCTTAGTTGCTTGGATATTCCTTAAATATTACCTTGGGGGTGCCTTGGGCATCCCCAAGCTTAGGGTCTTGTCACTCCTTATTCTCCTCATATCATTATCTCACCCAAAACTTGAAAACTTCTATCACACAAAACTTAACGGAACTTCGTGAGATAGGTTAGTATGATAAAGACAAATCATTCAATTTGGTAATGTCAAAGACTAGATTAATAATTGTTATCAAACAATTCCTATGGTACCTTATCATTTACACAATTTATATTGAGAAATATAAGCCATAGAAACTAGAAAGCAAGCAAACTATGCATTGAAAACAGAATCTGTCAAAAACAGAACAGTCTGTAGTAATCTGAAAGATGACCATAGTTCTGCTACTCCAAAAATTCTGAAAAATTAGGAAAACATAGGTAATTTGTATATAAATCATATGTAAAAAATTCAGAGCAAAATCATGTCTCTGTGAATTTACAAAATTCCAGAACTGGGCGCAAAAGTTTCTGTTTTTGCACAGAATCAAGTCAACTATCATCCACACTATCCCAAAGGCTTTACTTGGCACTTTATTGAAACAAAAGCTATAAAACATGATTAATATTGTAGCTTAATCATGTTAACGCACAGAAACAGTAGGGGTAAATGTTGGGTTGTCTCCCAACAAGCGCTTTTCTTTAATGGCTTTCTAACTAGGCATGATGATTTCAACGATGCTCGCATAAGAGTAAAGAATTGAAACATAACAAGAGTATCAAGAATCACATGACAAGCACATTTAAGCCTAAACCATTTCCTATGCATAGGGATTTTGTGAGCAAACAATTTATGGGAACAAGAATCAACTAGCATAGGAAGGCAAAACAAGCACAACTTCAAGATTTTCAACACATAGAGAGGAAACTTGATATTATTGCAATACCTACAAGCATATGTTCCTCTCTCATAATAATTTTTAGTAGCATCACGAATGAATTCAACAATATAACTATCACATAAAAGCATTCTTTTCATGATACATAAGCATAGAAATTTTGTTACTCTCCACATAAGCAAATTTATTCTCATCAATAGTAGTGGGAGCAAACTCAACAAAATAACTATCATGTGGTTGAAAATTAAAATCATGATGACAAGTTTCATGGTTATCATTATTCAATATAGCATACATGTCATCACCATAATCATCATAGATAGCAACTTTATTGTCATAGTCAATAGTAACCTCTTCCAAAATAGTGGATTCATCACTAAATAAAGTCATGACCTCTCCAAATCCACTTTCATAATTATTACAATAAGATTCAACACCCTCCAAAATAGTGGGATCATTATTACCTAGAGTTGACACTCTTCCAAACCCACTTTCATCAATATAATCATCATAAATAGGAGGTATGCTTTCATCATAATAAATTTTCTCATCAAAACTTGGGGGACTAAAAATATCATCTTCATCAAACATAGCATCCCCAAGCTTATGGCTTTGCATATCACTAGCATCATGGATATTCAAAAAAGTCATACTAGCAACATTGCAATCATGCTCATCATTCAAAGTTTTTATGCCAAACATTTTATTGAATTCTTCTATCAACTAAGCACAATTTTCCGATCCATCATTTTCAAGAAAGACATTATAAAGATGAACAACATGAGACCACCTCAAATCCATTTTTTTTGTAGTTTTATTTTATAAAACCAAACTAGTGATAAAACAAGAAACTAAAAGATTCGATTGCAAGATCTAAAGATATACCTTCAAGCACTCACCTCCCCGGCAACGGCGCCAGAAAAGAGCTTGATGTCTACTACACAACTTGTTCTTCTAGACTCATGTTGGGCCTCCAAGCGCAGAGTTTTGTAGGACAGTAGCAAATTTCCCTCAAGTGGATGACCTAAGGTTTATCAATCCGTGGGAGGCGTAGGATGAAGATGGTCTCTCTCAAACAACCCTGCAAACAAATAATAAAAAGTCTCTTGTGTCCCCAACACACCAAATACAATGGTAATTTGTATAGGTGCACTAGTTCGGCGAAGAGATGGTGATACAAGCGTAGTAATGATAGTAGATATTGTTTTTGTAATAGGAACAATAAAAAACAGCAAGGTAGCAATTGATAAAACGGAGCACAAACGGTATTGCAATGCTTGAAAATGAGGCCTCGGGTCCGTACTTTCGCTATTGCAATCTCTCAACAATGCTAATATAATTGGATCATATAACCTTTCCTCAACGTGCGATGAAGAATCACTCCAAAGTTCCAATCTAGCGGAGAACATAAGAAGAAATTGTTTGTAGGGTACGAAACCACCTCAAAGATATTCTTTCCGATCGACCTATCTAAGAGTTCGTACTAAAATAACACCAAGTTATCCTTTCCGATCGATCTATCCAAGAGTTCATACTAAAATAACACCATAAGATACACATCAACCAACTCTAATGTTACCTAGATACTCCAATGTCACCGCGAGTATCTGTGAGTTGATTATGCGATATGCATCAAACAATTTCAGATTCATAATACTCAATCCAACACAAAGAACCTCAAAGAGTGCCCCAAGATTTCTATCGGAGAAACAAAGACGAGAACGTGCATCAACCCCTATGCATAGATTACCCCAATGTCACCTCGGGAATCCACGAGTTGAGTGCCAAGACATAGATGAAGTGCTCTCAAATACATAAAAGTATTCAATCTGGTAAAACAAAATCTCAAAGGGAAAACTCAATTCATCACAACAAGATAGAGACAGAGAAACACCATATGATCCAACTATATTAACAAAGCTCGCGATACATCAAGATCGTGCCAACTCAAGAACACGAGAGAGAGAGAGAGAGAGAGAGAGAGAGAGAGAGAGAGAGAGAGAGAGAGATTAAACACATAGCTACTGGTACAAACCCTCAGCCCCGAGGGTGGACTACTCCCTCCTCATCATGGTGGCCATTGGGATGATGAAGATGGCCTCCGGTGATGGTTTCCCCCTCCGGTGGGGTGCTGGAATAGGGTCCAGATTGGTTTTTCGTGGCTACAGAGGCTTGTGGCGGTGGAACTTCTGATCTAGGGTTATTTCTAGGGGTTTCTGTATTGATAGGATTTTTTGGCGTCGGTCTCACGCTAAGATGGGCCTCGAGGTGACCACAACTCACCAGCACATGGGCAAGGCCCCTGGCATGCCCTGGTGGGTTGTGCTCACCTCCTTCACCTTCTGGTCCTCTCACGAAGCTTCTAGTGCCTCTTTTGTTCCAAAAAAATCGTCAAAAAGTTTCGTTGCATTTGGAGAACTTTTATTTCTGCACAAATAAAAACACCACGGTAGTTCTGCTGAAAACAACGTCAGTCCGGGTTAGTTCCATTCAAATCATACCAAAACCATATAGAATTGTTGTAAACATGGCATGTATACTTGATAAATTATAGATACGTTGGAGACGTATCAACCCGTAGGTCCTATGGGAAACTACTCACGCATCATCATGGAGGCAGCAAACTTGATGAAGATGTCCTCCATGATCTATTCCCCCTCCGGCAGAGTACCGGCACAGGCCTCCAGATGGGTGTTGGGAAACATAGTAGAAAACAAAAAAATTCGCCCTACGATCACCCAGGAACAATATGAAGATGCATAATGGGTAGTGATCAACGATCGTTACCGACTCCGGGAGTGCAGCGGAGGTAGATGAGTCGGTGTAGATCGTACTTGGAGTCCCTCGAACATCGATGATGATCCCGCGAACCGCTCATGAATGAACCCTCGAACGGAAGACCGAAAGCACGGCCTCTCTACTTGGTTGCAAGCGTACGGTCTTCACGATCCGGCAGCGCTTCACCGTCCAGAGCTAATCGTCGCCGGAGAATTAGAGGTAGGAGATTAGAACCACACGGGGCTTCTAATTTTGAGGATTAGAGATGGCTAGGGCTAGCTCTAATTAGTCAACTAGGACCAACAAGAACTAGAACTAGATCAACTAGAGGAGGCTCCAAAACTTGTGTTACAAAAGGGTGGAAATCCTCTAGTATATATAGGTTGGGAAAGGAGGAGGGGGCGCCACACAAGGGGGAAAGTTTCCCCCTTGTGGCCGGCCAAGGGGAGGGGGAATCCCCCTCCAATTCGGCCTCCCTCTCCCCTTTCCATGGGGAGAAGGGGGCGCCATCCCTATTGGCCCTTTATGGCCCAAGTGGCCTTCCACCACTTGGCCTTATTAGGCCCGTTGATATTAAATTAAATATATATTTGTTCTAAACATTTTTAGAGCATTATATATATATATATATATATAAAATTTAACATCCCCGAAAACATTTTCCACCTATATATATTAATCGGTAATACCCGGTATTACCCGATATTCACCGAAACCCTTCCGGTGACCCCGAAACGCTTCCGGAACCTCTCGGAACTATTCCGGACATTGATGAAACAATTCCACAAATATATTCTCATCACTCCCGTCCTACTAACACTTAGCAGATCATGATTACTTTAAGCTTGCGACCCCGTAGGTTCAGTAACCATAGACATGAACGAAACCTCTTCGTTCAATGACCGATAGCGGAACCGTGGACATCCATATCCGTCCCTATGATTACACGAATGACATTCGAGTGAACCTTTGGTTATCATGTGATGTTCCCTTTGCTTCGCGATACTTTACAAAACCCAGTGTGCATCGGTATCCTCTTGAGTCATCACCATGCTCACTATACCATTGCTCCCGTTATCGGTTTTGTTCTTCTTTCTCGTTGACATGTCCCGGCATCCCCGTGATATAGTTACCTGTGTCTGGCCAGACGATGATGGATGCCTTCACACCGAGAGGGCCCTAAGAATATCTCTCCACCGTCGGAGGAGCAAATCCCACTCTCGAGTTGTCCGGTCACTTGTCAAACTTTCCGGTGAGCCTGAAAGTTGTCGTTATGATCACCTTGTTACAGATGATGTTTGAGCAACCCCAAAGCCCACCATCCAGTAGGAAGTGACCGAGAAACTCTCATGGTCTGAGGACCTAAAAACACATGCTAACACTTCGTGTTATAACAGATGATTTCAGACAATATGATCACATAGTATAACATACAAGTATTGGGTCGATTCAATATGATCGTTCTTCTAATGTCATACCCTCAATGTTGTTTTAGGACTATCGTTACACTTTAACGATATCCTAAGATCCGGAAAATGTGATCACCAACAACACTTGAGCCGGTCTTAGATGCGAGACCGGGAACTTATTGTTTACCGTTTATTATTCCACACGTGCATATGAGTTTTCCACTGAATCGCATATTCCAGGATCATAGCAATTATATCATGGAATATAAACTCTTAACTATGAATAATGGAAATATAATAATACAATATTATTGCCTCTAGGGCATATTTCCAATAGTCTCCAACTTGCACTAGAGTCAATAATCTAGTTAGCACTTTTAACTTTTACACCAATGGCAATCCAGTGTTAGTCCATGCTTTTTTTTGTGGTATAGACTTCGTCCTATCGAATCTGACAACTTCAGATCCACGTGTATCATTTGCATTTCTATGCATCTATAATGCTTTCACAAGAATTTATATTTTTTGTGAAACCGGCCTTGTATATATATCGAATTACTAGTAGAACCTTTGATTCCTTAGACTGAGTTATGGAACCACTATTAAGAATAGTGTTCCAATGATACAATCATCTAGAAACCATACCAAGCTCATGAATGAACTTTTGACTCATCACCCTTCATTTTTGCTTCTAAAGCAATAAAATACTTAGCCTTCTGTTATAGAATTCACCACAGTAACTTTTTGGACCAATTCTAACTTACTGTGCCACCATAAACCACTTCTAATTTGAAATCGAAAAATCACTTGGAGCATAGATGAAGATTTTATCGATGTACTACTTACAATGTGCCTTCATTGATGTAACTCCTTACAACAATCTCTTCATTTTCTCCGCGTGTGAGAAACATGTCGTTAATCCTTAATGACATTTTTCATTGTTGTCCTATGATCAACAATTTTACCATACTAGTAACTTTTACTTACAACTAGCTTGGAGTATTGAAATATCTGGTTGTTTACATACCATGGAATACAAGTGTGGTTGAAATCATATTTCGCTCATCAGTATTTCAGGATATGACTCCTTCCATGTGACATTGAAAAGAAACTCTTCTTGACATTTTACATACTAAACTGCTTTAGTATTCTGTCAATATGTATTTTGGCTAAGTCCGGTTAGACATTATTATCTCCATAGATCATTATGTCTAATACCAAGACTATTCATTGCCTAAGTATTTTACTGAAAAACTAGTTTCAATAAAGTCTTAATTCGTGTCAAGAAATTTACATAACTTCTAATCAACAATATGTCATGTACATATAGTGTTTAGAAATATTATCATGATCCCACTTACTTTCTTGTAAATACAAGCATCTTCGCTTTACTTGATGAAATCAATTTATTTGACCATTTCATCAGTACGAAGATTCCAACTCCACTATGCTTGCTTCAGATCATTATAGGATCTCTTGAAGTTTGCATACTTACTAGCATCCTTTGGATCGACATAATTACCTTGGATAGTATCAAACATACAACCTTGGTTCTATTTCCATCTCATGGGAATCATTTTGACATCCATCTATTTTATCTCATAATTAAAATATTTAATAATTGCTAGTTTAACCTGAACTGACTTTAAGTATTGCTACGATGAGATAATCTCGTCATAGTCAATTCTTTGATCTTGTCATAAACTATTTGTAACAATTCAAGCATTATAAAACATTTTTATCTTTGTCAGTTTATAGATCCATTACTATTCTTTAGACTCTAAGTCTTTCGAATGGTTCATCAAGTTCTAAGCTTGAATTATGTGAATGGATACTATCTCGAATTATGTTGGCATATAGCCAATTTCCAGAGTCAGGGCCCATCAATGCTTCTCTGTGAATTATAGGTTCATTGTTTGCCCAACAATATTTCATCTGCATACCAAAAAGGTCTGCACTAATTTTTCAAACTTATATAGTTCAGCTGCAAGTTCGACCGTAGTCTCTATATCTCATGTAAAGGCTTTTTTTGTATCAGTCGCAGTAAGAAATTCTAGAATTACTTCCAGTGTTTCTTTTCTTTGAGCTGATTACGAAGATTCCGCAATCTTGTCGAGTTGCATTGTCCTCCCACTCATTATTTTGTAGAAAATATTTTCTTCAAAACTTCCGCACTCTGTGGCAACACTTTGCTTTGGCGTAGTGACAAAGGAATACCCAACTATTTGGGATAACCTACAAAGTAGCACTTATTTCAATAAATTTGATGGTGCTCCTTTTTCAGCGTGAAAGCCATAGTCTCTAAAGCATCACTTTGAAAGTATATTGGCGAAATAATTAATGTCATCTTTGATCTCACCATGTCATACATAGTTTGATTGCATCTACTTAAAACAATCTACTCTCAGTACTGTTTCTAGGAGGTGCAAGCTATAAAATTCTTTTATAGCTCATCAGACATTCGCTAAATTTATAACTCAAATATTCTTTTCTGCAATCCAATTGTAGAAACATAATTTTCTTGTTACAATAATTTCTACTTCATTCTAAAAACCTTTTGAAACACTTCAAAAGATCCATATATATGTCTCAATTAGTAAATATAAATATCTACTTGAGTCATCCTTGAAGATAGATAAATCCACTACTTGCAACAACACATATTGGACTACACACATCGATATGCATATTGCCAATTATTTTGTTGCTCTTTCTCTATGGCCCGTGAACGGTATTTTAGTTTACTTCACTAATTGGACAAAACTTGCAAGTGTCAGATGATTCTCAATCAGATGACTTCAAAATTCATCACTATGAAATTTCTCCATGTTAGTTTCTCCAATATGACTAAATGCAGTGCCACACACATGTGGTATTCTTTTAGTCTTGTGACATTTAGCGTCAGTGTTATGGATGTTCAATTTTATTATCAATATTCATAACATACATCTTATTCACAATAAGAGTATGCCCTTTTGTTCATAACATCGAACAACTATTTTTCCGTCATGCACAACCTCCTTCATAACATCGAACAACTATTGTTTTGTCATGAAGAACCTCCTTGCAACTTCTATGCAATCGGCTAGAGTGTACAAAAACTCTAAAATGAATTACGATAATAAATACAGAGGAAATACACTGATAGAAATACTATAACCTTTACAATCCATCAAAATATTTTAACCTCATTATTTGTTGGTCATTTAGGCCATTCGAAGTTTCTTGCAATAATTTGCAATAATATGCAATCGAGTCGACATCCTTGTGATTAACCTTTTAACCACAATACCGAAGAATCAGTGATCAATAAATTGATCATTTTCCCCAAGAACTACACTTTACTTGACCAACCACCTCTGCATCTCATAACTTGTATGACATTCATACCTGAGCTGAACATTCCAGTCTTCTTTTTTTTCCTGCCTTTTACTTCTTCTAGTTTTACTTCAATATTACTCTTACTCTCAGAAGAAACAACAACTTTAAGATTGGCATGAGCCCTGAACTTCCCTAGACGTGTAAGTCTCATTACATCCTTTGGTTTTGTTCTTTCTGTACAAGTTTTCGCCGTCAACACATGACACGCTTTCTTTCGGATCTTACGCATTTCAGTCTTAAAAATAGTTGAACACTTCACTAGAATTTGCAAACAAAACACTTCTTTAGATAGCGCATATCTTTTAGCCTTTGTTTGTTTCTGAAAACAATTTTCAATTCCAAGAATATCACATAACTATCCCAAACATTTTGAAGTTCGGGTTTCTCGGAAGCAAGCAGATCGTAATGCAATTCTATCTTTTGGATCGAAGGACGTGAGTCTCGTCATCCATAGCATCAGCAAGAGAGTATTGTAAACATGCAGTAGGACAAAATCCTTCTAGGCACTTTTAGAGGACGATCCTCTCAAACATAAAGTTTCAACCAGATAAATAACAGTCAATGAATTTCAACAACAAAGGTGGAACTATGGGCCATAATTCTACAACTATAAGGCAAACTACACATAGACATTGTTCATAATTGATTTGCACTAGTTATTAATCTTACATAATTGTGCTTCGACTCAAATTAATATCTCTCATAATTAATAGTGAGTGATTCAAGATCCAAGTCTAATTCTCAGCCATTGATGTGGACATCACTGATGATGAAAATTTTGACCGGTAGGCAAACTTTTACTGATCATATCTCCATATGACTCTTGTTCATATTTTGATGCTTTGTGCTCCGAGCTCAGAACGATTCTGCTAGAACTTCAAGACAACCGAGTGTTATCTGCATACATGGTCTGACCATCCCCGTCTTACACCTCACGTTCCGTTTGTGCTCATGTGGACATGACCCACTCTAGAATGCTACGTGTTATAGACGGTTGCAACACTGGGAAGAGCACCTTTTATCTTGATATTTACTGTGAGAGATCACCCTAATAATTAACTATTGCGCAATCAAAGGGTGCAAACAACAAAGGGATAAACATCTCAGGCAATTCATAAAAGCATGACATGGTATAGCCCTGGGCGCCAGGAGTTCTCCGTGATCGTCTTCAATCTCCAGTTGAAGCGACGTGATGGCCAATATTTTGTTGCCATGGCAACCGTTTCAAAAATGTTGTTGTGGCGGCAATCTCAGAAAATGTTGTCGTGTCGACTGTTTCAAAAACGTTGTCGCGGCACCAAAATCTGAAATTCCGCCGTGGCACGAAATTATACCTCCTCGTCCCGCGCCTCGGTACACCTTCTCCTTGATGGGGATTTCTGTGTACGTCTTGCCACCGTCACTTGTTACCTATCTCTACAATATTTACATTAAGGTGGCAATCTCGTGGCTCCAGCCATCATGTCGTGACGCGCAGGCCACTTAACATTACATCATATAACCATCTCATACATAAACTCATTATCATGGCGAAGGCTATACTGCATCATAAGCAAACCTTGCAAAATAAAGTTAGACGTCCTCTAGTCGGTTTTAGCAAAATTTTATTTACGTGGTTAACCAGTTTTATCAATTAAGACTAGTTACCTACGCAAGCACAACAAGGCGATGTTCTTGATGCTAGATCAAGTTTCTGGGTGTGTGAAAGAGAGACTTAATTAAAAGTCTCATCACCCACACTAAACTTCATCAATACGCGTGACCCCCTAGAAGATCATCCATCTTCGGCACCCTCTTGTGTACGCAACGGTTCACTATTCCCGACTATGATGTAGCCCAAGAAACTATTAGCAGATCGTCGACAGCCATAGCCGATCGATTGTCAGAACCATGTAGCAAAACTACATCATTCTGCTGATGGACTGAACCGAAGCAACACTCGTGGGAAGCATAGCAAGAACATCAACCCTCACATATCAGATGTGATCTAGATCGTAACCTCCATCTACTCATAAACCTGCTCATGATGCCACTGTTGGGAAACGTAGTAGAAAACAAAAAAAATCGCCCTACGATCACCCAGGAAAAATATGAAGATGCACAATGGGTAGTGATCAACGATCGTTACCGACTCCGGGAGTGCAGCAGAAGTAGACGAGTCGGTGTAGATCGTACTTGGAGTCCCTCGAACGTCGATGACGATCCCGCGAACCGCTCTGAACGATCCCTCGAACGGAAGACCGAAAGCACGGCCTCTCTACTTGGTTGCAAGCGTACTGTCTTCATGATCCGACAACGCTTCGGCGTCCAGAGCTAATCGTCGCCGGAGAATTAGAGGGAGGAGATTAGAACCACACAATGCTTCTAATTATGAGGATTAGAGGTGGCTAGGGCTAACTCTAATTAGTCAATTAGGACCAACAAGAACTAGAATTAGATCAACTAGAGGAGGCTCCAAAACTTGTGTTACAAAAGGGTGGAAATCCTCTAGTCTCTACTCCTAATGTCTCAGTTGGTAGAATAGCCTCCACGTTTTTTTTCCGTCTGATTAATTTTCATCCGGTTTATTTTTGTCTCACCTCCCACCACCCCTCCCACGTTAATTTTTTTTCTTCGCACTTAAAACCGAATCGCGTCTGATACTCCTTCCATTTATTCGTGCTTGCTTTGGTAGGTGTCGATTCAATTCAATCATGTAAATATTTGGTGATTAAGAATTCAGAAATAATACCATATACATATACATGAGATCACCTTCCAAATAGATCACCTCCCTCTCCGATTTATTTCTCCCACCGATCCCCTTCCATACTTAGCTTCACTAGGGGAAAAAACACAACTGTCGAAGCCATGCCCTCACATGATCACGTATCACAATCTCTACTCCTAACGTCTCAGTTGATAGAATTGCATCCCCCACTTTCGTCTGATTTTGTTCGACTGGTTTTTTTCCGTCCCCTCCCCCGGGCAGGCACCAAAGAAACCCACCCCGCACCAAACGCCGCTCCTCTTGATCCCCTCAAGTAAACGTCGGCACCGTCGTGCGATCTTCCTGACACAAATGCCGCCGCGGACGTAAAGGGTCACTCCAGTCTCTGCGATGGAGGACGGCGCTGCCTCCCTGGCAAGTGGGATCGAAGGAAGGGGCTCTACATCGTGAAGGTTGGCGAGGCAGCGGGCGAAGGCGAGCCCGGCGGTGAACACGGGTGTTCGTCCCATGAAATAGGCGGCCGCGGAGGGCGGATCTGAGGCCACCCCAATCGCCGGTGGCCCTTCCTCCCGTCGCTCATCGCCTCCACTCTCTCTATCCTCTAAATCTTCGCCGCCCCACCTAAGCCTTTACCTTCCCACCTCTGCTTCTGATCGACACCAGTTTGCAAGGTATGTGCTTGATTGTTCCAAACTGGATCGATGGATTGTGCAAGGTACTTTGGGTGTCATCATTGACGGCAATCGTCACGCCGTGCTACCATTGGAGGGATCCCGCATTGATTATTAGGGTCTTCCGAACTGCACGAGCTCCATTGAGAAGGATGTTTTTAATTCTGGTTTTTGCCTACATGCTTTCTTTGCCTGTGTCTACTTAGCTAATGTCTTCTTATAGATAGTAGCTGTTGAAGTGGTGATCACAGTTGTTCACTATAAGGAAACAACCATGATAACAAAAGTATATATTCCCTGACCTTTGACCTGAAGTACTTTTTCATTAGAAACTTGCAACAGCCAGGCATTGAAATTAGCAGCAGCTTCGTACGTACTGAACTAATTTGCAGCAGCACGTACTAAACTACTCCACTATGGACTACATATATTTAGGAACGGAGGGAGTAAAACTCTAGCAAACAGCAAACATGATCTCCTCTTCCAGTAAGCCAGTGGTAACCATCTTTGTCCCTGATTTGCTGGACTGCTTAGTGCTTACAGAAGTAAACTTGTTATGTCTTTTGTGATCTCTTGCAGAGATGTACAATATGTTATGGGAAGATTGCATGAACTTCTGAACCGGTCGTCCAGCAGTAGGTTCGTACTTCATACCAGCATGATGGTGTGTGATGTTTGCTTCACTTACTACTTGTTCGGTTAGAATCGTATTGGTGCCGTTGTGTCCAGGATACAAGTGAATTTTTGTGCATTTGGGCTGTTAGGCATGAAATGCGGGCAGTTTAGGCACTACGGCCTGAAGATTCCTTCAGGTTCACCGGAAATGACTACCAACTTGTTTAGTTCTGTAGGTGTAGGTGCTGCCGGTTGATGGTGGCCTAACCATGAGTGTAACTGAAAGTGAACCAGAGCGATGTGCAGAAAAAAAATCTTAGCACATAGGCTGAATTTGTATACTACTTCGAATTTATTAGGTAGTACTCCCTCCGTATGTATATCACTTCCGGATACAAGTTCAGGTTATTAGGTAGTACTATTGAATTTCAGGATTGATACTTGAAGATTTTAAAAGGTTACTACATTTTGTACCAAGTCTACTATTATGTATAGGAAGAACCTGCTCTAAAATATTGATAATTCATATGAAAGTGATCGTTTGATTATTAAATCATGCCGCTAATAAGATAAGTTCTTGTCACTTATTTCTTAACAAATTTCCATTGTTCAGGTTTTGACTTCATTTGTTGAGCTATTTTAATTTTTGTATGAGAGAAATGAAACACTTTATGACTGGTATGTCGAAACTTTGATCAGTTCATTGGGGAATAATGGCGGTGATTTGGATTCTTAACTAAAGTATCCCAGAGTTTTACTTACTGGATATAAATAGAAACGAGACTTATTTATTGAGAATTTTATCTGTAGTGTGTGTCAGTGCCCTCGTACTTTTCACGTGAAACCTTGAAGAAAAGCATAATGAAGGCTATGCAGATGGCGGTGGCGCGGAAAGAATATAAAGTTGAGGGTACAAAAGTATTAGGATCTCCATGCCGGCGGATGTAGTGTGTTGCACTAATTGCAATTACTTCTTTGCTGTTATTTTTTGTTACTGCCATAGTTTTTTTTCGTGCTTAACATAGCTCATGAATACACGTGAGTAAAATTGGGGATAGTATATATGCATTCTTCCAGAGTTTTAAGAAGGATAGCAGAGAAATATTTCTTAGGGTTGTGGCATAGCTGTATGGTACTTCTGCATTTGCAGCATTTACAAATCATGTAATTACAGCTTAATGCAAGCATTGGAATTGGTTATAGATTTCCTTTGATTTAAATTTCTGAATGTTAAGAATAATGACAACTTGTGACATGCCTAAGTTTAATTTTCATTGAGAGAGAGTCGGCGCTGGATTATGAGATGGAATGAAATTAAAAGCCAACTGATCTGGCCATGGCTGGTTGTCACAGAATCCTTGTGATATGTTCTGCTTTGACTTGGAGTGTGCAGCTATGATATTGTAACTGATGAGTTTTTTTCCCGAATCTGCTATGGGAGGTCAGTCAGAGGTGGTAATTATTAGTGGCAAAAGAAATAGGTGGTAATTATTACACTCTTTATTTGCAAAAAATGAGACTGAAACAATGCTAATTGAGTATGTTCTGTACTTGTAGGAAGGCTGTGAAGGAAGTGTTCTTCCCTTATTTTTATGAAGATAAGGTCTTGTTATTAGATTCCTGGTACTATAGATTGCTTGACTGCTCTCTTTTATCAGTTCATGGCCTTAGGGTCCACCATTTTCTTTCAACACTTGATGTTTATTTACTTTTCTTGGTCGGCTTCTTTTCGACAGTCATCTAATTTAAAAATTCGAGCATGTGTCACTTTAGTATCTTTCAGTTTAAGCAAACATATAGAATTATCTTGACAAATGTTGGCATTGAGAAGATAATATAGATTGTCACTACTAAGTTCAATGTTCAGGCTCCATCCTATTTAAATTCCTGTTCGGATTGAAGTCAACACACTAAGAACTGTATGCTTGATGAATGATGTTCAGTGCATTTACTCGATTTTTTTTCTGGTTTCCCCAGTATAGTTATGCAGGTTAAGTTATGTTGGCTCTTGCATTCACTTGTCCAGACTGATGGTTAATTGTGAACTATGTATATTCTGTAGGTTATGCTCACCAAGATCAAACTAAGCACAATCATATTTTCTCAAATTGTACACGTGCTACTGCTATGGGTGTCATGCTCTGTGTAGTAATTATGTTGAATTCCCGTAATTCCTTTTGCATGATTCCACCAAACAATTTGTATGTTCAAAACATACTCAAACTTCATTTACTAAAAAATCAAATATTTCAAATAATATATTAAATATGTCCAAATATTTCAGTAGCAATGTAGGTGTCATTGAATTCACTAAGCCGTCCACCGAAGCTGATAGGCACAATTGTTATTGGTGGGCTTAGTCTGATGAATGCCTTTCTGAAGTGGTTACATGGCTACAGCCTGCAAGTTCTCCTCTCACTATCTATATTCAGGGTGGAACTTAATTCATCACAATAGGTCATTGGGTGGGCAAGCCAGAAGGGAATGGGGGAGAGCAAAATGAGGCCCCATATACTTTAATGTTTGGGAGAAACAAAGCCTATCAAGTGCATGGTGGTTATCAGAGAGGTGAAGGCGGGAAGGGAAGAGATGGACATTGTTGTGAAGCTATGCCAGGGACACTGTACATTTTTACTATATATTTGTAATTTGGGAATAAGTTCAAAATCATGTTGATGGTTTCTTTTATTGCTATTAAGCATATTGTTTACAAAGATATACTGATATCATACTTGAGCCATACTTATTGGGGCTAGGAGAAGTGTGATTTTTGTTTTCCTATTGCATCCATGGACTCCCTTGATCTGGACGACGTGTCCTTTGAGCACGTCATGTTCATGACCCTTATAGTCGACAAGAAAGGTGCCCCCTGCTCGATTTGTAGCAATTACTAGTAGTTTACTTGCTTATGATATTTCTAGGGTTTTAGACATGGTTTAAGATTTTGTGTGCATTTTTATAAAAAAAAATTAATGTGGTGGCACAGAGATGCTTCTGTGGCCGAAAGGACACGTTCAAGGGCTTCCTATGGCGTTTTCTCATGCTAAAAGAAGAGGTGTGTGTTCAATTTGATGCACTTCCATTTGCTTGCGGGGTTCTTAGCCTATTGTATGAATGTACTTTTGTAAAACCGAGCTCCCTATGCAATGTCCTCAAGATCGAAACTGCAACCAAGGGCCTCACTATTTTCAGTGTAATTTTACCACAAATTCTCCTTTGTAGTCTAATCTGAATTCCAAATTTTCATCAATATGTATTGTTAATGGAAACTTATATTTTTTAATTAAATGTACATATCATATCTCTTGAATCAGATGCACACATTCAAAATCCTTTATGAAGCTCACAGGTATAGAAAGTATGTAGCCATACTTATTCCTGAATGTGCATGTCTCAGAGCTTGAAAAAAAGGAGGTACTAAAGTTACGTTATGCTCACCGTTCCAACGTGCTTAGTGATAACCACCTAGCAAGCTGATCAAACATGAAAAAATTTGAAGTGCTACTGCTAACGTACTATTCTGAATGTGAAAATCAATTGAATTGGCTCTTCTCTAATTGTACACTTGCAGAAATCTCAGATCTTGCAAATTACAGTAGAACCATAAAAATCATGATTTGACTCCTACAGGGCCTTTTGCACTTTAATATGACTAATAATTTGCTTTAATATCACAGATTGTATTACCTTTCTAAGTGAACGACATTCAAGAAGGTCATTAAATAAAACCAAAAAATCCTTCCGGTATTGGAGTGTAGGAAAGTTGAGACTGTAAAACCAAAAGGTTATATTTACGTTTATTAAAGAAGGTTCTTTACTTTTTACACGAAAACACAAAATGTTGCGATGTAGAGTCTAGGTGGCGGGCCTCCTTTATCCGCTTTGGTGGATGACGGTGACTCCGGTCTTGGCACCCATAGAGCCGGTGATCCAAAAATCGTAGGGCCTGGATATAGCTCTAGCAGACGTATGCGGCCTGCGCATCGAGCTTGGTCGTCTCGAGCATGGAGATAGGCGAGTTGTAGACCAAGAGCTGGTGGAGAGATAGGCGAGTTGTAGACTAAGAGATGGTGGGCAGTAGGGCACGCATGCACACCAAAGAACAAATCTGAGCCATGTGCCTACTTCTACTGGTTTCTACAAAGAGCGGCTAGCTTAGATCTTAGACCAGTCGGTCGCTGTCGAGGTCGCCAAGGTGATCTTACAGCACCGCCGTGGGGATTTCTCGTGATTTTATATAGGCAAGCCACAAGCGGTGGTGGTGATTGGCTGGGTGGTGTCGCTACCTTGGGAAGAGACGAAGTGATGGTAAAAGCAAGCAGGATCCGATGGTGCTTCCGTGGGGATAGCCAAAGTCAATATGTCGACTACAGACTCGTCGCAGATTTGGAGTGAACCTGGATGCGGCAAGCAGGGGGTGTGGATCGATGGCGGGTCTTGACGTTGTTAGGCTGGGATTGGATGGTTGCGGAGGGTGGTGTGCTTGGTTGGGTTCCCATGGAAGAATGTGGCCTCCCCGTGGATCTGGTCGTGGCCATCGTAGAGAACATTGTGGCCCTCCCCCGAGGAGCAAGGATAGTGCAGGCGGCAGCAGGGGGTAGGGGTAGATGTGGGGTGGGATGTCGGCGGTTGCTCGACGTCATCGTGAGGAAAGCCTTGACGTCCCATCTTTATCAATGGAAGTGGAAGAGCACAGAGTCGAGATTGGATAGGAGTTTGAGTTCTTTTTGGCACCAACCGGTTCCCCACTTTAGAGATGTATTTTTTTCGCGTGCGAGCAAATAGTGGGTTGATTCTAAAAGGTATAGGGGCTTTTCGCAGAAGTGCATGACGGACCAAAAATATGACCTCCTTTTATTAGTAGGATAGATATCATATTATTCATTGGATAGATATCATATTATTTGTTGTTGTTCGTTCGGTGAAATTTCCTAAGATTTGATTGGTGTGTTTCTAATTAGAGCACCCCAGATTCACCCAATATGAGGGGATGAGAAATGAAAGATACTGATTATAAATTTTGAAGAGGCCGTGGCAACGCACGGGCGTTCTACTAGTATATATAGGTTGGGAGGGGAGGAGGGGGCGCCACACAAGGGGGAAAGTCCCCCCTTGTGGCCGGCCAAGGGGAGGGGGAATCCCCCTCCAATTGGGCCTCCCTCTCCCCTTTCCATGGGGAGAAGGGGTCGCCATCCCTATTGGGCCTTTATGGCCCAAGTGATCTTCCACCACTTGGCCTTATTAGGCTTGCTGATATTAAATAAAAAATATATTTGTTGTAAACATTTTCAGAGCATTATACATATAATTTAACATCCCCGAAAACATTTTCCACTTATATATATAAATCGGTAATACCCGGTGTGGCACCCCGGCTCAGAGCAACCGGTTTACCTTGCATTGCCAGCCCAGAGATGAAGTCTTCTCGCAACACACAACAACTTGGTACGGAAAGATACCACTTTATTGATACATAGGTTCGATAGTACATCAAGTAGCGAGGCCAAGCGGCACACACGGTGCTGCTGCACATATGTACATTATTTAGTGAACATGAAAGGGGGCCTCGATCATAACGATACAGCTACGCGATAGCGGAAAGATGACGTAGAAGGACTCCATCTCACAGGGACACTGATGTGGACACGGCCTAGACTGCAATGCAACAATGCAACTCCAACTCCGGTACGGCTTCTCCTGAAACTGGCATGACACGCCAGGTGAGTACTTTGAATGTACTCGCAAGCTCACACCAATAAAGCAACAGTGGCAAACAATAACACGATATTTAAGCAGGTTATATGCAAGAACTTAACATGCTACTCATGAAGTGACAGTGCTCGCAACAGAGCCTCTCGGACCCGCTTACCATCTTGGTTACCTCGTAACCACGAACATCATCTTACCACGGTGATCACCTCCGGATCACAAAAGAAACTGTCTTGACGGTCCCAACAACTTCACCATCATAGCAAGTGCCACAAGTATAAACACACTCTGCAGAGGTTAGCACACTGTACCCACACCACAGAACCCATGGCCTCGAACTCCCATTCGGGTGGACCAACGGCGTTCCGACAGAACCAATCTATTGCCATGACACTCTCCCGGCCACTCCGACCAACTCCCCTTTGGGCTAAGTCATGGGTGGCCCCGATGCCACTCCGGACATCCAACGGCCACCTTTGTGGCAAAACAAAACGGTCCCAAACGGGGACAATGGTACCAAATAACTACAAGCACACAAGGCTATGCCTGCCTACCGGGCCAGGGTAGCGCAAGCGCATAACCTTCCCTAGTTGGAAGCACCAGCGAGAGGCATAACAACAGACCGAGAAAGGGCCTCCCCATAAAGGCAAATGTGGTTGCACTGGGAAGCTCGATTCGGTGGCACCATGAATCGATCAACAGCATGTTCAAGTTGGATTATTATCAAGTTTCAACTTGCAAAGAAATATTTCCGAGTCATAGTATGCCATGAAGATGCAACAATATCCATATGCACCATTTCAACATAATGCCGGTATGAACTTACTCATGCTCATGATCATGTTACCCTACTGCATAACCTTAACCAAACAACTTAAATACCACTGAAAACATAACAAGCATAGCATGAAAATGAACTAGCACAAGTGATGTTATTTTAATTTTCTATATGCATTATATGAGACCATATTCAAGTGAAAATCATAATCATTGCAATGTCATTCTTGCAAATATTTGTGATGGCTTGCCTTAGTGTAGAGGAGGGTCACAATCCTCCTAGTTCTCCACAAGGCAGCAAGTTCCTTATGAAAATAATTAAAATAGCAAAAAGAAAATGTCACATAACACATTTAAATGCACCAGAAAATATTTACAGCAAGCAAAAATCTCAACTTTTGCATGCTGATAAAGGAGTTCAAAACAAAACCAATGCAAAAAGAATCAACTGATTTGGACTTATAGAATAAAAGTTAGAGCTGGTCAAAGTTGGGTCAAATTTCTGAAGTAAAATTGTTTTTTTTTTGAATAAACAGAGAGGGGGTGACGTCGAAGGCGTATTTGAGGTTTACGCTTCCACTTATACCGCTTCGGGGGATGGGAGAGAGGCTGACAGGCGGGACCCGCTGTCAGGGTTAGAGGAGAGGGAGAGAGAAACAGAGGGCGGCGGCTCGGTCGTCGGTGGTTCTCCGGCTAGGAGGCCACGACTGCTGCCGGCGAGTGGATGGACGGATGCGGTACTGCACGGCGAACATGCACGTACCGCTAGCTCGGTTAGAGGTGGACAGATGGTGTCGTGGCGATCGTCTCCAGAGGCGTCAGCGGAGGGGGCTCATCGGAGTTGAGGATTCCAACGAGGCAGGGGCGCTCCAACAGCTCCAGCAGCACAGGCACGACCAGGAGAACACCACGAGCACGTCAGAGGGATCGAAGGAAGTCGAGGAGCGCCGGAGAAGCAGAACGCCGAGAGGGGATCAGCGGCGAACTCCGGTGCAGAACGGCGGCCAGAGGCCCGCCTGGCCTGGTCGCGGTCTTCTACGGGAGGTTTTCTGGTCAGTGGAGGTGGGTGGGATGGCCAGAGCAGCTCGGGAGGGGCTCTATATATAGGCGCGGCCGAGGCGGGGTTAGAGATCACCGGAGAAGGCTCTGGAGCAGTGAGCGACGACGAACGGGGCTCAGAGCGGATGAGAGAGGTCGAGGGGCTCATGCGGCCACAGTGGAGGCAAGGAGCCAAGCATAGGGCGCGGGAGGGAGACGACACGGGTGCACGGGCGTACTGTGCCCTACTGCTCTGCCGTGTCCGCGTCTATGGCAGCTGTCGCCGGCGTCGGGGAGCTCCAGCGAGTGGTCAAGGGGGACGGGACGAGATAGAGGAGGGTGAGTGACATGCTAGAATGGACGGAGGCGCGCGCACGAGCCGAACAGAGAGGCTACCGGCCAGAGCGCGTCGAGCACCTGCCTGGCACCATGGACACACGCGATCACCCCGTGCACTGGCGCAACGCGGTGCGCCCGAGCTGTAACTTCATGTCTGGTGGCTTGTCCGTGCAGGGTTTAGTCACTCTGTGGTGTTAGATCACAACCAGGTCGACAGGAATAGACTTGAGCTCTTTGGCAAGTTTCTGGACAGAAACTTGTGAGGCCAGTAGAGAGAATTCCAGAGAGATTTAGGAGCTGAAACTTGGGGGTTAAGGGTTAGTTAGGAAGGTCATCATGCCATAAAAATTTCAGCTCAAGAGGATTTGCCAAAAATGTACTTGCTTCACAAAGTACCAATTTTGACCAGAATGAAAATGTTTTTCTACAACAAAAATACTCCTCATAACCATAGGATATTTTTACATGGGATGATGAGGCATGGTCCAAAGAATATTTGGGAATTTTCTCAGATTTTTGGGAGCAAGAAAAATAGGGGTTGCTTTGGAGCAGAAGTGAAAATAGTTCATTTTCAGAGAGAAAATGAATATTTTGCTTTGAGAAAAATATTCTAATGGCAATATTTTGAGATATCAGAGGGCAAGGGATGTTTTTGGGAGTGAGTGGAGTCACTTGGGTGAAAATCAAAACAATGCCCAAGTGCTAAGTCCAAATGAGTTAATTCAAAAACTCAAATTCAAACCAAATTGCAATAAACTCCAGAGAAAGAAAAGTGGCAAAAACCAGGGTGTCACAAACCTCCCCCCTTAGGATGTATCTCTTCCTCAAGATTCGGTTGCTCAGGAAACAATTTAGGGTATGCTGTCCTTAAGAAGTCCTCTCTTTCCCAGGTAGATTCACTCTCGGTATGGTGTTCCCACTGCACCTTGTAAAACTTAACTGACTTGCTGCGGGTGACTCTTTCCATCTCATCCAGTATTCAGAAAGGTTTCTCTTCATAAGTCAGATCCTTAGCAAGCTCTATTTCTGCCATATCAGTCCGTTTCTCGGGTGGTGAGATACACCTTCGCAATTGTGATACGTGGAAGACATCGTGTATTTCTGACAATTTGGGAGGAAGTTCCAGTTGATATGCCACTGTACCAACCTTGGACATGACAGGGAATGGGCCAATATATCTTGGTGCAAGCTTTCCCCAAGTCTGAAATCTCTTAACTCCTTTCATGTGTGTGACTCGGAGGTAGACATATTCTCCGGGTTCAAAACTGATCTGTCGGTGTTTGGAATCATAGTAGCTCTTTTGTCGAGACTTGGCCACTTGGAGTCTGTCTCGGATCTCCCTTACTTGCTTCTCAGCTTCCATCATCAAGTCAGTCCCGAAAATGCGACTATCTCCGGTCTGGGACCAGTTTAACGGAGTACGACACTTTCGTCCATACAGGGCTTCATATGGTGACATCTTGAGACTGGTCTGATAGCTGTTGTTGTAGGAAAACTCCGTGTAAGGCAGACTATATTCCCATTTGGTTCCTTGAGCAAGGGCACATGCTCGGAGCATGTCTTCGAGTATTTGGTTTACTCGCTCCGTCTGTCTGAGGGTGATAAGTTGTACTGTACTTCAGTGCTGTTCCCAAGGCTTGATGAAGACGAGACCAGAATGCTGAGGTAAAAAGAGACCCTCGGTCTGAGGTGATGGTTTTTGGCACTCCATGCAGACTGACGATTCTGGTCACATAGAGTTGGGCTAATTGATCTACCCGATATGTGGCTTGGATTGGAATGAAGTGGGCCACCTTGGTCAGCATGTCCACCATGACCCATACTGCATTGTTGCCTCAAGGGGTTTTGGGAAGACCAGTGATGAAGTCCATGCAGACATCGTCCCATTTCCATTGCGGGACGGGTAATGGTTGAAGCAGCCCGGCGGGTTTTTGATGTTCCGCCTTCACTCTATTGCATATATCACAGTAGGCGACAAAATATGCAATGCCCTTCTTCATTCCATCCCACCAAAATATTTGCCTGAGGTCTTCGTACATCTTGGTTCTGCCTGGATGGATCGAGTACGATGATCCGTGTGCCTCCGTTAATATCTTCTTCCTCAGATCTTCTACTTCAGGTATACAGATTCGCCCTCGAAACCTCAGGGTACCTTGCTCATCCATCCGAAAATATTGAGTCTTGTTGTCTTGCATACGTGTGACATGGTGTTGCAGGAATGGATCCTCTGCCTGGGCCTTGCAAATTTCTTCCTCAAGAGTGGGAGTGACTTGCAACATATTAGTGCAGTCAGCCTCAACAATGGTCAGGTTGAGATGGGCCATTCCTTCTTGTAGCTCAAGAGGGAAAGATTCCATTAATGCGTTTAATGCGGCTGGTTTGCGACTGAGGGCATCGGCAACCACATTATCTTTACCCGGGTGATAATTTATACTGAGGTCATAATCTTTGACCAACTCAAGCCATCTTCTTTGTCGGAGATTCAAATCAGGTTGAGTGAATATGTACTTGAGGCTTTTGTGGTCGGTGAATATTTGGCACCGCTTGCCGATGAGATAATTGAAGGAAATATGCCCTAGAGGCAATAATAAAGTTGTTATTTTATATTTCCTTATTCATGATAAAGGTTTATTATTCATGCTAGAATTGTATTGATCGGAAACTTAAATACATGTGTGAATACATAAACAAATACCGTGTCCCTAGTAAGCCTCTACTAGACTAGCTCGTTGATCGAAGATGGTTAAGGTTTCCTAACCATGGACATGTGTTGTCATTTGATAACGGGATCACATCATTAGGAGAATGATGTGATGGACAAGACCCACCCGTTAGCTTAGCATAATGATCGTTCAGTTTTATTGCTATTGCTTTCTTCATGTCAAATACATATTCCTTCGACTATGAGATTATGCAACTCCCGGATACCGGAGGAATACTTTGTGTGCTATCAAACGTCACAACGTAACTGGGTGATCATAAAGATGCTCTACAGGTATCTCCGAAGGTGTTTGTTGAGTTGGCATAGATCGAGATTAGGATTTGTCACTCCGAGTTTCGGAGAGGTATCTCTGGGCCCTCTCGGTAATACACATCATAAGCTTGCAAGCAAATGACTAAGGAGTTAGTCACGAGGTGATGTATTACAGAACGAGTAAAGAGACTTGCTAGTAACGAGATTGAACTAGGTATGAAGATACCGACGATCGAATCTCGGGCAAGTAACATACCGATTGACAAAGGGAATTACGTATGTTGTCATAACGGTTCGACCGATAAAGATCTTCGTAGAATATGTAGGAGCCAATATGAGCATCCAGGTTCCGCTATTGGTTATTGACCGGAGAGGTGTCTCGGTCATGTCTACATAGTTCTCGAACCCGAAGGGTCCACACGCTTAACGTTTGATGACGATATAATATTATATGAGTTATGTGATTTGGTGACCGAATGTTGTTTGGAGTCCCGGATGAGATCACGGACATGATTAGAAGTCTCGAAATGGTCGAGAGGTAAAGATTGATATATAGGACGATGGTATTCGGACACCGGAAGTGTTCCGGAGGGTACCGGGTACTTATCGGGTCACCGAAAAGGAGTTTCGGGCACCCCCGGCAAAGATATGGGCCTTATGGGCTAGGAGAGGGAACACACCAGCCCACAAGGGGCTGGTGTGCCCCCTATAGAGGCCGGCCTATGAGAAGGAGAAGGAAAGAGGGGAGGGAAAGGAAAGTGTGGAGTAGGACTCCCCCTTCCTTCCCTCTTCCCCCCCCCCCCCCCTTTCCTTCCCCCTTCTTCATATAAGGAAAGGGGGGCGCAGGGCAAGGCAGCAGCCCTAGGGCTGCCGCCAGGTCTCTTGGGGCGCCCTAGGGGCTGCCTCCTCCCCTCCCACCTATATATATGTGGGGAGGGGGGGCCACACAAAGACACAACATTGTCTTAGCCGTGTGCGGCGCCCCCATCCACAGTTTACTCCCTCGGTCATATTTTCGTGGTGCTTAGGCGAAGCCCTACGGAGATCACTTCACCATCACCGTCACCACACCGTCGTGCTGACGGAACTCATCTACTACTTCGCCCATCTTGCTGGATCAAGAAGGCGAGGACGTCACCGAGCTGAACGTGTGCAGAACGCGGAGGTGTCGTGCGTTCGGTACTAGATCGGTTGGAGCATGAAGAAAGTTCGACTACATCAACCGCGTTGTGAAACGCTTCCACTTACGGTCTACGAGGGTACGTAGACACACTCTCCCTCTCGTTGCTATGCATCTCCATGGATAGATCATTGCGTGTGCATAGAATTTTTTTTGTTTTTCCATGCAACGATTCCCAACAATAATGCCTCCAAATCTTTAAGGCATGCACAACTGCTGCTAGCTCCAAGTCATGAGTAGGATAGTTTCCCTCATGTGGTCATAGCTGTCTGGAGGCATAGGCTATAACCTTGCCGTCTTGCATGAGCAAGCATCCTAGGCCTCTTCGAGATGTGTCGCAGTACACGTCAAAGCTTCGATAAATGTCTGGAAGCGTTAACACGGGTGCTGACGTTAAGCGAGTCTTCAATTCATTAAAGCTCTTCTCACAATCTTCAGACCATATGAACTTTTGGTCCTTCTTGAGCAGTTCTGTCATTGGTTTAGCAATCTTGGAAAAAACCTTCAATGAATCGACGGTAATAACCAGCAAGTCCCAGAAAACTCCTAATCTCGGTTACCGTCGTTGGTGCTGGCCATTTTAGCACATCCTTGACTTTACTTGGATCCACTGCTATTCCTTCGGCAGAGAGAATATGCCCCAAGAATCCTACTTGCTTAAGCCAGAATTCGCACTTGCTGAATTTTGCATATAACTGGTGGTCACGGAGCCTTTGCAATACTGCTCGGAGGTGTTGTTTATGCTCTTCTTCTCCTTTAGAGTATATGAGAATATCGTCGATGAAGACCACCATGAACTTGTCCAAGAAGTCCATGAACACTTTGTTCATCATATGCATGAAGAAAGCAGGGGCATTGGTCAGACCGAAAGACATGACTGTATATTCGTATAGACCGTACCGAGTGGTGAATGCGGTCTTAGGAATATCTTCCTTCTTGATTTTGAGTTGATGGTACCCAGTCCTTAAATCAATCTTGGAAAAGATTTGGGCTCCATTCGGTTGATCGAACAAATCATCAATCCTGGGGAGCGGGTACTTGTTCTTGATAGTGACATCGTTGAGCTGGCGGTAGTCTACACACATCCAAAGACTACCATCCTTCTTGTCAACAAATATGGCGGGTGATCCCCATGGTGAGGAACTGGGGCGGATGTACCCTTTCTTGAGCATCTCATCAAGTTTCTTCTTCAGCTCAACTAACTCGGATGAAGGCATCCGGTAATACTTCTTGTATATGGGTGCTGTCCCTGGCATGAGATCAATAGCAAACTCGAGCTCACAATCTGGTGGCATTCCTGGCAATTCTTCAGGGAATACATCTGGAAACTAAGGATGGCAATTTTATCCACGGACATGGATACCCACGGATACCCGACCCACATGGATAGGGTTTGGGTACGTTTTTACGCCCATGGACAGCATCCGAACCCGAACCGATTATTCGTGGATAGGGCATGGGCATGATTATATATCCGTGGATATACCCGAACCCGACCCGATAGTATGACATATGGGGCAAAATTCCATGATCCCCACTATCCCATCTTCCAATGAATTTTTTCTTTATAAAAATGTTATTTTTTTGCACAATCCCTCCCCATTCCCCGCGTAAATTACTCCACAGTCTCCTCTCATTCTTCTATCTCTTCATTAAACACAAATTGTCATTAAGCATCATCTCCGTCCCCTCGATTTACTCCTCCCGCAGACCTAGATGAAGCCGCCAGTGCGGCCAACCTTTACTTACATAGGGTGCCGGCGTGCAGCACATCATCCTCATCTAACGCCACTCTCCAGTGATAGCCCAACTCCCAATCCCGTCTACCCCTCTGCCTCGGCTTCTCCTCATGCAAGGAATGGTGGCAGGCTGGCGTAAGTCTCTCCTCTGTGAGCTGCGATGCAGAGCACACCGATGTGGAGCGGTGCGATGTACAAGGGCGCTGCTATGTGCTGGGCAAGGAGAATGGCAGCACGGGGTGTAGGGAGACAGACGCATACCAAGAAGAGGGGCATGTCCTTGCTAAGGAGGTGATGAATACACCAAACATCCGACATTCGGGGTAATTTTTCCTGTTCCCTGATCCCTCTCATCTATGCGTGGTGACCGTGTTCCTGTACGTGGGTGTACAACATGCACTTGTTCCCTGAATTCCTCCAATGAACGTTTGCAAATTAAGTACTATTTCTTTCCGTTAGTAATTGGAGCAGTAGTATCTGTTCCCTGAATCCCTCTCATGTATGTGTGGTGTTCCTGTACGTGGGTATGCAACATGTGCTTATTTCCTGAATCCCTCTCCTGTATGTCTGCAAATATCCCTAAAAAAATGTATGTCTGCAAATTAAGTATTATTTCTTTTAGTTTACAAAAGTAGTAATTGGAGCAGTAGTAATTTTTGTGTTCCCTGAATCCCTCTCATGTACGTTTGCAAATTAAGTCTTATTTATTTCAGTTTACAGTAGTAATTTTTTTGTTTCCTGAATCTCTCTCATGTAGGATTGCAAATTAAGTATTTCATTCAGTTTATAAAGTACTAATTGGAGCAGTTGTAAAACAATTGTTCCATGAATCCTCATGTATGTTTGCAAATTAAGTATTTCTTTCAGCTTACTAATAATAATTAGAAGAGATTTACAGAGTTAGGTAATTTTCTTTGGTTACCAAATGAGCACGGTTCATAATTGGAACATGGCGTGATGAAGAAGAAACTATGGTAACATATTCAATTAAATAAGACATTTACATGTTGCAGACTTGCAATGTTTATTTTGTTTATTTCTATGATTTTTATAGTTGTGATTTTGATCTGTTCAATTCAAGAAGAGTCTGATCGAGTCCATCACAACTGAAGCCTAGAAGATGATGCGTAGAACATTGAGGTGAAGAATGGAAGATGATGCACGGTTGTACATGTGATTAGTTGATGTTGTGATATGCCATTTTATGAGAACTTGAGATTGACAAATGATGTTATGTTATTGATATGTCACTAGAGGACAGAGAATTGTGTACATATGTTTATTTGATGTTATGTCATTTGTGAGAATCTGAGAGCTTATTTGGTGATGTGCACTTGTACTATACCATTTTGTGAGAATCTAGAGCTTATTTGATGGCATGCACTTGTGCAATATCATTTTGTGAGAATTTGAGAGCTTATTTGAATGTTGTGCTATGTCTTATGTATACGTGTTGAGAGAACCCGATGGATATTCATCGGGTTTGGACATGGGCATAATTTTTTGCCCATGGATTTTTTCGTGGATGAGCACATAGTATCTTCATGGATTTGATATTGTTCAACCCGAGCCTAACCCGACCCATTGCCATCCTTACTGGAAACTCACTGACCACTGGGATTAACTCCATGCCTGAGGCTATAGCTGTGAAAATCATCTCCTTTTTAGGCATGGTTCTGTGAGCCACAAACTGCATTGCTTGTCCTGCGGGCTTATTAAGGTAACTTCTCTTGTTGTACAGTTGATGTAGACCTGATACTTTGTCAGCCAATCCATTCCCAGTATGACATCCAACCTTGCGGATTCAATTGCTACCAGGGTGGCAGGGAAAACAACTCCATGAACATTTATCTCCAAGCCACGGCATACCACATTTGTTTTGAGCATGGATCTCGGGGATTGCACCATCATACATTTCTCAAGAAGAGAGCGAGAAAACTGGTTTTGGGCAACAAAACTCTGCGAAATAAAAGAACGGGAAGCCCCAGAGTCAAATAAAATTGTTGCAGGTATGTTATTAATAGGAAACATACCAATGACCACTTCGGGGTTTTCTTGGGCTTCTTCGGCGAAGAGATGATGCACTTGACCTTGGATAAGCTCTTGCTCAGGGAAGGATTCCATGTGGTTGACTTGAGGCTTGAGGGGTGTATTTGGCTTGCCATTCTTGGGAAACTGCCTCGCATAGTGCCCGGTCTGTCCACAAGAGAAGCATGCATTGCTACGCTGACAGTCCTCCCGTACAGGGTTGGTCACAACATTCTTGACTCGGTTGTCGGTCTTGTTGGTATTCTGCTGCCATGTTGGCTTGAACTCAAACTGAGGCTGCTGCCAGGTACGAGCCTTCTGAACTTGCTGTCCGTCCTTCTTGGGCTCGAACTTGCGTTTGCGGTTGTCATAAGCTGGCTTGTTATCATGGACGAGCTTGTGCTCCCTTTCTGCAATAAGAACCTTGTTCACCAAAGTCTGGAAGTCGGGGAAGTCGAGCATGCTGAGTGTGCATCGGAGGTGCTGATTGAGTCCTCCAAGGAATCGGTCGATCTTCCTTTCTTCGGTGGCCACATCATAGAGGGAATAACGAGCCAAGTGATTTTACTTGTTTAAATATTCACTTACTGACAGGTTCCCTTGAGTGAGAGCGAGAAACTCATGATGCTTGACCTTCATGATACCGGCGGGAATGTGGTACTTGCGGAACTTGTCCTTGAATTTATCCCAAGTGATTTCATCATCCGCGGGCCACATGGTTTTAGTATTATCCCACCATATAGCAGCAGCTCCTTCAAGATAGTGAGTAGCAAATGGAACCTAGTCAATTTCGTCGGTGCGAGCAATCTCTAGCTTCTTCTCAATAGTCCGCAGCCAATCATCAGCTTCCATAGGATCAACAACTTGACTGAAACTGGGAGGCTTAGTTCTCTGAAAATCTAACAGCTTGGAGTGATTACCATACTGATTCCCATTCTGACCAACCATAGCCTGTACGCTCTTTAGTAATTCAAGTAAATCTTGGTTTCTTCTTTCCTCGAACATTCGCATAATCTGCTCTGTGGTAGGTGAATGCGGTGGAGGAGGTGGTTGAAAGTGCGTTATATCGACTAGAGGGGGAGTGAATAGGCGATTTTTACAAATTCGTCACTGAGGAATTTCAAGGTGAGGAAATTCCTAAGCAATGAACTACTTAGCAGCGGGATAAGTACTCAGATGCAAACATACCATGGCATAAGTACAGTCATCATGATGAAATGAAATAGGCACAGAGTACAGATAGCGTGAAACACATGATAAGCAGGCTGAAGACTAAGTGACTGAAGAAATTGAACTGAGGAAATTGAGAAAGTCTTCAGAAAAAGTCTTCAAACAGTAATGATCAATTACATAGCAAGTATGCGAGGAAATGAAAGGGTTGAGGAAATAGAACCAGTAGCTCGGTGAAGACAATGATTTGGTAGACCAGTTCCAACTGCTGTGACAGTTGTACGTCTGGTTGGAGTGGCTAGGTATTTAAACCTGAGGACACACAGTCCCGGACACACAGTCCTCACCGTATTCTCCTTGAGCTAAGGTCACACAGACCTCGCCCAATCACTCGTGGTAAGTCTTTAGGTGACTTCCAAACCTTCACATACTCGGTCACTCGGCAATCCACAATTTCCTCTTGGATGCTCTAGACCATGACGCCTAACCGTCTGGAGGATGCACAGTCCTCAAAGGTAACAAGCGTCGGTTCCACACAGGAACAATCTCTTCAGTGATGCTCAATCACTTTGGGTTTGTAGGTGTTTGGGTTTTTTTGGGTTTTTCCTCACTTGATGATTTTCGCTCAAAGTCCTCGGAGGATGGGATGCTCTAAATGACAAGTGTCAATCTATTTCTTGGAGCAGCCAACCAGCTAGTGGTTGTAGGGGGCGGCTATTTATAGCCTAGGGAGCAGCCCGACATGATAAGACATAAATGCCCTTCAATGATATGACCGTTAGGTGGGTAGATATTTTGGGACAGCTGGCACGTAGCACAACAACGGTCGGAAATTTGAGTATCAAATTCCTCAGGGCTATCATGTTCCTCACTTGTAGGCAATCCGCACTGGCGAATTCCTAACTCCTCAGTCAGAACAAATTCCTCGGAGAACAGAAGAACTTCGTCTCTGTCACTGAAGAACTTGACTAAACTGTATGAGATTTCCAATGGCTTCACTCAAAAGGATTGGGTAGGTGTAGGATTTTGAGTTGAGCATCACTTGGAAACTTTTCCTTAGTTTTACCTCGACCCCCTTTAACAGTACGGTGTTTCCTATGACTCAAGAAGAAGAAAATGAAACTACAAAAACAAAAGTCTTCACGCTTCATAATCCTCGCATGAATATCAAGTCTTCAGGGTCACACCAATTTCTTCACTTTCAAAGTCTTCAAGAAAACCAAAGTCTTCAGTTGAAGACATTCATTTTTAGGGGTCGACATTCATCGTAAATAACAAACTCCTCATAGACTTATAGACTTGTGTACACTCACAAACGCATTAGTCCCTTAACCTATAAGTCTTCAATACACCAAAATCACTAAGGGGCACTAGATGCACTTACAGCAACAACCAGATGCAAACACACACTTGGTACTTAGGACTACTAACTACCGTTTAACTAGCGCGTTAGCGGTCTAGGGCGTCCTACAGTCAGCGCAGCTCTGATACCAAGCGTTGTGGCACCCCGGCTTAGAGCAACCGGTTTACCTTGCATTGCCAGCCCAGAGATCAAGTCTTCTGGCAACACACAACAACTTGGTACAGAAAAATACCGCTTTATTGATACATAGGTTCGATAGTACATCAAGTAGCGAGGTCAAACGGCACACATGATGCTGTTGCACATATGTACAGTATTTAGTGAACATGAAAGGGGGCCTCGATCATAATGATACAGCTACGCGGTAGCGGAAAGATGACGTAGAAGGACTCCATCTCACAGGGACACTGATGTGGACACGGCCTAGACTGTGATGCAACGATGCAACTCCAACTCCAGTACTGTTGGGTTCTACGGTAGGGTGCGTCGACTGCAAATTAAAATTTTCCTACGCGCAGAACAACCAGGAACATGCTACGGGAGATGGATCACATATCGTTACCACTAGACGCGCAGTGCCGTGCAGCGGAAGAAGAGTTGGGGCAGCGCGTCCACGTGGATCGTCTCCTTCCCGTCCGATCTCCCTCGAACATCCGGTCGTCCGATCCCACGAACAGGTTCGCCGGAGCGGCGCGGGTGCACCGCCTCTAACGGTATCCGCGCGTGCAGGAGGAACACCGTGCGGCGGACTGCTAGGTCCGATCACACAGTCGGCGGCGAGTGGAGGTGGCTATTCGCAACACATGTAAACCCTAGTGACAGCGCCAAAGCGATCAACCAAATGAGTGTGCCGCACCTCCACTATATATAGGCATCCGTCTCGGGCTCAACACTTGGGCCTCGCACGGACCCTAAAGCCCAATATCTGTTCGGCCTGGATCCGAGTCCGAGTAGGAACACACCTGACTCGTGGAGTCGGATCCGACCTCACATGTTCCTTCCCTTAAGCGCGCGACCCCTTAGGTTTAAGTTGGCTTGGTCGTAGGTCGGATCACCTCTGACCTGCTCAGCTGGTAGCGGCCTCTAGCAAGGCATGCCGACCACCAAGTAGACAATGAGGCCGGTTGGCGAACCTATACATCACGCTTCCATTCCTTTTGCCACACGATATATGTTGTCGGGCTCAAGGCGAGTCTGTCATCCTTGTGCTAGCCCGACCTCTTTCTCGTTCCAGTGATGCCGACCACAAACCGGATTATCTCATAATCCCTATCGCATAGCCATGCTTATCTTGGTCGGATCACACGAGGGGCCCAGAGTATATCTCTCCTGATCGGAGGGGCAAATCCCATCTTGCTCGACCATGTCTCGCAGCATGGGTCTGGACAAGCCCGAAACCTACCTTTGTAACTACCCAGTCACGGAGTAGCGTTTGGTCGGCCCAAAGCAGGTCTGACACCATCCCGAGTACATGCGTCAGCTCAGGTCTTAGGACATAGAACGTATGTTGTACTAGAGACTCACAGATGACATATCGCTGCGTCTCATAGTTGGGTCTGTCCGACTCGGACCGTATCTCAACTCGGATCTGACTAAGTCGAATCCGACCAGATCCTTCCGAGTCCATATTATCCGGTTAGCATCCAATGCTCCATGGCTAGTGAGACCAAGCCATCGACCGTGTCATATGCTAGTCTAGTCGGCTGCGCGTCCTCACAGCCCTTTCGACTAGGGACCTTTTAGGACAGTCATCATTTAATGCATAGTCCCACAAACAAGTCACATACTTGCTGATACACATCATTGATAATGTCCAAGGACTATCTTTATTCATAAACACATAGGAAATATCATCATACATGATTGCCTCTAGGGCATATCTCCAACAGGTACGGCTTCTCCTGAAACTAGCATGACACGCTAGGTGAGTACTTTGAATGTACTCGCAAGCTCACACAAATAAAGCAACAATGGCAAACAATAACTAGATATTTAAGCAGGTTATATGCAAGAACTTAACATGCTACTAATGAAGTGACAGTGCTCGCAACAGGGCCTCTCGGACCCGCTTACCATCTTGGTTACCTTGTAACCACGAACATCATCTTACCACGGTGATCACCTCCGGATCACAAAAGAAACCGTCTTGATGGTCCCAACAACTTCACCATCATAGCAAGTGCCACAAGTATAACTTTAGTGTGCAGGTTTAATATTTCTGTTGATCCATGGTCTACTACGAACTGTGTCCATGACCGAGGACGCGGCTATCGATAGATTAAACACACTCTGCAGAGGTTAGCACACTGTACCCACACCACAGAACCCATGGCCTTGAACTCCCATTCGGGTGGACCAACGGCGTTCCAACAGAACCAATCTATTGCCATGACACTCTCCCGGCCACTCCGACCAATTCCCCTTTGGGCTAAGTCATGGGTGGCCCCGATGCCACTCCGGACATCCAACAGCCACCGTCGTGGCAAAACAAAACGGTCCCAAACGGGGACAATGGTACCAAATCAACTACGGGCACACAAGGATATGCCTGCATACCGGGCCAGGGTAGCGCAAGCGCATAACTTTCCCTAGTTGGAGGCACCGGCGAGAGGCATAACAACAGACCGAGAAAGGGCCTCCCCATAAAGGCAAATGTGGTTGCACTGGGAAGCTCGATTCGGTGGCACCATGACTCGATCAACAACATGTTCAAGTTGGATTATTATCAAGTTTCAACTTGCAAAGAAATATTTCCGAGTCATAGTATGCCATGAAGATGCAACAATATCCATATGCACCATTTCAACATAATGCCGGTGTGAACTTACTCATGCTCATGATCATGTTACCCTACTACATAACCTTAACCAAACAACTTAAATACCACTGAAAACATAACAAGCATAGCATGAAAATGAACTAGCACAAGTGATGTTATTTTAATTTTCTATATGCATAATATGAGACCATATTCAAGTGAAAATCATAATCATTGCAATGTCATTCTTGCAAATATTTGTGATGGCATGCCTTAGTGTAGAGGAGGGTCACAATCCTCCTGGTTCTCCTCAAGGCAGCAAGTTCCTTCTGAAAATAATTAAAATAGCAAAAAGAAAATGTCACATAACACATTTAAATACACCAGAAAATATTTACAGCAAACAAAAATCTCAACTTTTGCATGTTGATAAAGGAGTTCAAAACAAAACCAATGCAAAAAGAATCAACTGATTTGGACTTATAGAATAAAAGTTAGAGCTAGTCAAAATTGGGTTAAATTTCTGAATTAAAATTGATTTTTTTGAATAAACAGAGAGGGGGTGACATCGAAGGCGTATTTGAGGTTTACGCTTCCACTTATACCGCTTCGAGGGAGTGAGAGAGAGGCTGACAGGCGAGACCCGCTTTCAGGGTTAGAGGAGAGAGAGAGAGAAACAGAGGGCGGCGGCTCGGTCGCCGGTGGTTCTCCGGCGAGGAGGCCACAGCTGTCGCCGGCGACTGGATGGACGGATGCGGTACTGCACAGCGAACACGCACGTACCAGTAGCTCGGTCGGAGGTGGACGGACGGCGTCGTGGCGATCGTCTCCAAAGGCGTCGGCAGAGGAGGCTCATCGGAGTTCGGGATTCCGGCGAGGCAGGGGCGCTCCAGCAGCTCCAGTAGCACGGGCACGACCAGGAGAACACCACGAGCACGTCGGAGGGGTCAGAGGAAGTCGAGGAGCACCGGAGAAGCAGAACGCCGAGAGGGGATCGGCGGCGAACTCCGGTGCAGAACGGCGGCCAGAGGCCCACCTGGCCTGGCCGCGGTCTTCTACGGGAAGTCTTGTGGTCAGTGGAGGTGGGTGGGATGGCCAGAGCAGCTCGGGAGGGGCTCTATATATAGGCGCGGCCGAGGCGGGGTTCGAGATCACCGGAGAAGGCTCTGGAGCGGCGAGCGGCGACGAACGGGGCTCAGAGCGGATGGGAGAGGTCGAGGGGATCACGCGGCCATAGTGGAGGCAAGGAGCCAAGCACAGGGCGCGAGAGGGAGACGGCACGAGTGCACGGGCGTACTGTGCCCTACTGCTCCGCCGTGTCCACGTCTGCGGTAGCTGTCGCCGGCGTCGGGGAGCTCCAGCGAGTGGTCAAGGGGGACGAGACGAGATAGAGGAGGGTGAGTGACATGCTAGAATGGACGGAGGCGCGCGCACGAGCCGAATAGAGAGGCTACCGGCCAGAGCGCGTCGAGCACCTGCCTGGCACCATGGACACACGCGGTCACCCCGTGCACTGGCGCAACGCGGTGCGCCCGAGCTATAATTTCATGTCTAGTGGCTTGTCCGTGCAGGGTTTAGTCACTCTGTGGTGTTAGATCACAACCAGGTCGACAGGAATAGACTTGAGCTCTTTGGCAAGTTTCTGGATAGAAACTTGTGAGGTCAATAGAGAGAATTCTAGAGAGAGTTAGGAGCTGAAACTTGGGGGTTAAGGGTTAGTTAAGAAGGTCATCATGCCATAAAAATTTCAGCTCACGAGGATTTGTCAAAAATGTACTTGCTTCACAAAGTACCATTTCTGACCAGAATGAAAATGTTTTTCTACAGCAAAAATACTCCTCATAACCATAGGATATTTTTGCATGGGATGATGAGGCATGGTCCAAAGAATATTTGGAATTTTTCTCAGATTTTGGGGAGCAAGAAAAATAGGGGTTGCTTTGGAGCAGAAGTGAAAATAGTTCATTTTCAGAGAGAAAATGAATATTTTGCTTTGAGAAAAATATTCTAATGGCAATATTTTGAGATATCAGAGGGCAGGAGATGTTTTTGGGAGTGAGTGGAGTCACTTGGGTGAAAATCAATACAATGCCCAAGTGCTAAGTCCAAATGAGTTATTTCAAAAACTCAAATTCAAACCAAATTTCAATAAACTCCAGAGAAAGAAAAGTGGCAAAAACCAGGGTGTCACACCCGGTATTACCCGATATTCACTGAAACCCTTCCGGTGACCCCGAAACGCTTACGGAACCTCTCGGAACTATTCCAGATATTGATGAAACAATTCCACAAATATATTCTCATCACTCCCATCCTACTAACACTCAACAAATCATGATTACTTTAAGCTTGTGACCCCGTAGGTTCGGTAACCATAGACATGAACGAAACCTCTTCGTTCAATGACCGATAGCGGAACCATGGACATCCATATCAGTCCCTATGATTACACGAATGATATTCGAGTGAACCTTTGGTTATCATGTGATGTTCCCTTTGCTTCGTGATACTTTACAAAACCCAGTGTGCATCGGTATCCTCTTGAGTCATCACCATGCTCACTATACCGTTGCTCCCATTACTAGTTTTGTTCTTCTTTCTCGTTGACGTGTTCCGGCATCCCCGTGATGTAGTCACCTGTGTCTGACCAGACGATGATGGATGCCTTCACACTGAGAGGGCCCTAAGAACATCTCTCCATCATCGGAGGAGCAAATCCCACTCTCGAGTTGTCAGGTCACTTGTCAAACTTTCCGGTGAGCCTGAAAGTTGTTGTTATGATCACCTTGTTACAGATGACGTTTGAGCAATCCCAAAGCCCACCGTCCGGTAGGAAGTGACCGAGACACTCTCATGGTCTGGGGAACTAAAAACACATGCTAACACTCCGTGTTATAACAGATGATTTCAGATGATATGATCACATAGTATAACAGACAAGTATTGGGTCGATCCAACATGATCGTTCTTCTAACGTCATACCCTCAATGTTGTTTTAGGACTATCATTACACTTTAACGATATCCTAAGATCCGGAAAATGTGATCACCAACAACACTTGAGCCGGTCTTAGAGGCGAGACCGAAAACCTATTGTTTACCGTTTATTATTCCACACGTGCATATGAGTTTTCCACTGAATCGCATATTCCAGGATCATAGCAGTTATAGCATGGAATATAAACTCTTAACTATGAATAATGGAAATATAATAATACAATAGTATTGCCTCTAGGGCATATTTCCAACAATGGGATCATGGAAGAATAGAGGCTTACAGCGGCAATAAATTTGTTTCGGGTCTCGCTCTGGGGGTTTCGTGATTTTAGGAATTTATAGCGCTGGAATCGGGTCCGGGGGCCTCTGAGGGGCCCACAAGCTCACACGGCACACCCCTAGGGCGCGGCACCTAAGATTGTGGCCCTCTCATAGCTCTTCTGGCCACACCCCGAAGCTTCTAGGGTCTCTTCTGGTCCAGAAAAAATCACCGTAAGTTTCATTGTGTTTGGACTTTGTTTGGTATGTTTTTTCTACAAAACAATAAAATAGGGAAAAACAGAAACTGGCACTGGGCACTGAGTTAATAGGTTAGTTCTCAAAAATGATATAAAATTGCATATAAAGCATACAAGATTTATAATATAATAGCATGAAATAAAAAATATAGATACGTTGGAGACATATCAGTGGCGGTGGACACCCTAGATTGTAACTCCCTCTGTATAACCCTAGCCTCCACCGTGCATCTGTTCTCAGATAGACCGACTCTCGGTAGCAATCTCATCCATACCATTGTATTCCCTCGCATGAGGCATCCCTCCACCATGAATAACAAAAAGAAGCAAGATGTAGGGTATTACTCTCCGGAGGCGTGAACCTGGTTAATTTGTGTGTGTGCGCCCATGATACCCCCCGTGGCATGACCGCATGATTCGAATTCTCTCCGGGAGAATCAACTATTCGGCTGCGCAGGCTTGGTTCTGCAGAAAGGTGATTGATAGGCGTTCCTCGTGGTGGATACTGACTGGAGACACTTGATCTTATCAAGCCCAGGCACCGTAGATCACTACTAGGAATTGGATATACGCGCTCAGTGGGGCCACGAGCTGTCCTCCCCAGTAGAGATCAAAAAATGGGTATCACCGAGTCTTAATCCAAATTGCTCGCCTCTTCGCCCTCCGAGGGCATGAACAAACTGGGTCCGCCGAGGTCTCTCGGTCGAACCTCAAGCTCGTCGAACAGTCGTGAACCACGCCAATGGGAAGCAGTCGGTCATCCTCTCCTGCGAGACCTCGACTAACTCGGGTGCTACTATCAGGCTTACAAATACGGGGTAGGCCCACCTATACGGGCAACCCATTAGAAGCCCATGACCCATCCAAGATATGACCTAGAAGACCATGGGTCATGGGGCATCGTCATCAACCCAACAAGAAAAAGAAGGGTGGCTCGGGACCCAGCAGTCTGGGAGCCGACGGTCATATCCTGAGCCACATGACTATCAAGACCCAGCAGTCTGCCAGGGAGACGACGGGAGCAGTCGGCTACGCCGGTAGTCGGCGGCTACCTAGGATACCTCTCGCCCACGTTGTCTTGAAAGCAGCAGTTACCCAACGATGGTATAATCTAGTTAAATACGGTAGTTATCAGTAGTAAATGCCACGAAGCAGTCGGCCACACCTGAGACCATAAACATCAATAATACTAGCCCATTACGTACCCCTCCTATCGCACCCTATATAAGTCGGGAGGGGAGCATCGGGCTGAGGGTTGAACATTCATGTCTTGTACCTTACGCCAGGAGCTAAGATCACCATTGGAGTAGGATATTACCTCCATCGAAGGGGGCCCGAACCTGTATAATTTCTTGCACGTACTCCCACCTGCATTGTTCGGTAGATACGATTGCCTCTATATTCTTACCCTTTGTAGTATTGTCAGGATTATGTCCACGACATCCCATGCATAAGAAAAATGTATACAAAAAATGTACAATGTGTGTGAAAAAAGTTGATCATGTATTTAAACATATTAATCAAGCATTTGCAACAAAAAAATGTTAATCTTATATCTGAAAAATGATAATCAAGCAACGCAATGCACGAGTGTTCAACAATGTCTCGAGGCAAAGATCGGCTGCGCAACTTAAGACAGAGATCCTAGATGAGATAGATGATTGGAGAAAGGCCGCTCTAGGCAGAGTTGGTGCTTTAGATCCTTTCGCGAGAGAGTAGCTGTAGTTACTAGGGCGTAGGCATTGTGTGGGTTCTCCCTACGACTTGTTCGCATCTCGTCAGGGCTCTTGTACATATTCTTCTGCCTTCTATAAAAATACGGTATGCTATTGGCATATTCTCGAAAAAAAATCAAGCATTTGAAAAATGCTAAATGTATATAGAAAAAAGTTAATCAAGCATTTGATTTTTTTTAAATGATTATTGAAAAATTGTTACCATGTATTCATAAAGGTTAACCTTGTATTTGAATAATGTCAAACATGTGTTAGAAAAATGTATTAGATATATACCAAAATGTACAATATGTATGTGAAAAAGTAGACATAAAAAATATAAGTTCTCAAAAAATTTAATCATGTGTTTCAAAAATGTTAAACGTGTAAAAAATGTAATCATGTGTTGCAAAAGTTAACATTTGGTGAACAAAAAAGAACCAGTGAAAAGCGACCAAACACAAAGTAAAAAGAAGAAACCCAATAAAACCAAAAAGAAAGACAAAGGAAATAGAAATCTGAAGAAATAATTCAAAGAATGAAAATTAAAAAATAAGAGAAAACAAAGAAAACCCAAAAAAACTGATAAAAAACATAGAAATTAATAAAAATCAGAATAAAGAAAGAAAGGCAAAAAAGAAATAAAAACCACAAAAGAAACAGATAAAAGCAAAGAAAAACAAAAACTGGTGAAAATCGAGAAAGAAACTAAGAAAATCGATGAGTAAGCAAAGAAAACAGGAAAAAAACATGCATAAAACAAAGAATAAACAGAGAAAAAAAAAGTAAAAAAAGAAACGAAATACCCGTAGAAAACTAGACTAAACCATTCAGCAACCAACCCACCAAACAAGGCAAGCAAACCAGCGAACTCGATCAAAGAAAACCCAGCGAAGAAAAGAAAAACAGATGAAAATGGGCCGGCTCAGTAGCTACATTGCGAGGGCTGAAGCTTCAGTTTGCGTCTCCTATTTGACGCGTAGGTTAGCGAACTACTGCGTACACCCTGCAGAGTCTGATTTTTTTTTGGGCCATCCCATTTCGGACTCCTTCCCCACCGATTTTGGGAAGGTTCTAGAATCTTTCCTGAACCTGATTTTCCGTTGTTTTTTTGGTTTTTTCTTTCTTTTTATTTTTTATTTTTTAGTTAACTTTTTATTTTCTTTTTTCTTTTCTGTTCTGTTCTGTTTTTCTTTTTCTTTCTTTTTTTCCTTTCTTTTTTCGTTTTTTCCTTTTTGCGACCATTTTTAAAAAAATTAACATATTTTCTCAAATCATGATTTTACTCATCAACATTTAAAATTGTGAAAGTTTTTCAAATTCGTAAACATTTTTCACAAATTCGCGAACATTTTTTACAATCATGAACATTTTTTGAAATGACCAACATTTTTTACAAATTCGCAAACATTTTTGGAAATTCTGAACACTTTTTTTAACCGTGAACATTTTTCTGAATCGGTGAACATTTTTCCAATCGGCTCACATACTTTCTGAATTTAGGGGAACATTTTTTGTAATTCACGAACATATTTTTGTTTTGACGAACATTTTTAAAATGTATGGATATTTTTTTGTATGAGCGAACATTTTTTGAATTTCGTGAAACTTTTTAAAATTCATAAAAAAATTATTTTTCAATGTCATAACATTTTTTGAATATGTGAACATGTTTTGGAAAATCAGGAATATTTTTTGTAACCTCGAACATTTTTTGATATGTTGAACATTTTTTTCAATGCACAATTTTTTTAAAATTTCGTAACATTTTGAAATTTCAAAATATTTAAAATGAGAAAAAAGGAAAAGAAAAAGAAAAAAAGAAATTAAAAAACCAAGCGCGCCGCACATGGGCCGACCCAAAAGGGCGTGCTGTGGAGCGACCGATGATGGGCGCTGCGTCTCCTCGCGCTGCGCGCGGTATCGGAGTTCCGAGATGGAAGAAGCACTCGCGCTAAGCAAGATATAGTCGCTATAGTCGCCGCACAATTGAATGCGCCAGAAACGCACGATGAACACAAGAAGAGGCTTTGGACGACCGTCGTCCTCCTCGTGCGGCTCTCCTGTAACCTCGGCTTGTTTGCGAGCTCAAGGCCCATGCGCAACCCTCATTCTCCGGCTTGTCCCAAATTAGCACGCGCTTATAAAATGACGAATCCTCATCTCCGGCTCCTATTTAGTCCAACTTGTAAGAAATAAAGTAGACCCCTTCCATTGGTTGAGGGGCCCAAACCTCCTAAACACCTCCCATTTAATTTTAATTGTGTCAATTGATCGGGAGGTGTTGATCGTCGTAAACCATGAGCAAAGGCGCCATAATCGGCGCGTCGACCGTCCTGGTGGTGGCGGTCGTCGCTGCCGTCTGCGTCGTGTCCTTCAAGGAAGCTAGAAATGAGGAGGACAGCACGGAGCTGACGACGTCGGTGAAGTCGATCAAGTCCTTCTGCCAGCCCGTGGACTACAAGGCGGCGTGCGAGAAGACGCTGGGGGAGACGGCCGGCAATGCGACGACCACGACGGAGCTGGCCAAGGCCATCTTCAAGGCCACCTCGGAGCGGATCGAGAAGGCCGTGCGCGAGTCCAGCCTGCTCAACGAGCTCAAACATGACCCACGCACGTCGGGCGCGCTCAAGAACTGCAAGGAGATGCTCCACTACGCCATCGACGACCTCAAGACCACCTTCGACCAGCTCGGAGGCTTCGAGATGACCAACTTCAAGCACGCCATGGACGACCTCAAGACGTGGCTCAGCTCCGCGCTCACGTACCAGGAGACGTGCCTTGACGGCTTCGCCAACACCACGACGAACGCCTCCGCCAAGATGCGCAAGGCGCTTAACGTCTCCCAGGAGCTCACGGAGAACATCCTGTCCATCGTGGACGAGTTCGGGGACACCATCGCCAACCTGGACCTGTCCATCTTCAGCCGGCGGCTGCTCGGGCACGACGGCGCGCCCAGGTGGATGTCGGACGCCAAGCGGAGGCTGCTGGAGGTCTCTCCCAGCGAGCCCGACTTCAAGCCGGACATGACGGTGGCGGCGGACGGCAGCGGCGACTACAAGACCATCAACGAGGCGCTGGCCAAGGTGCCGCTCAAGAGCGAGGACACGTACGTGATGCACGTCAAGGAGGGCACGTACAAGGAGTACGTCTCCGTGGCGCGCAACGTGACGAACCTCGTCATGATCGGCGACGGGGCTGGCAAGACCGTCATCACGGGGGAGAAGAACTTCATGATGAACATCACCACCAAGGACACGGCCACCATGGAGGCGATCGGCAACGGCTTCTTCATGCGCGGGATCACCGTGGAGAACACGGCGGGCGCCAAGAACCACCAGGCCGTGGCGCTGAGGGTGCAGAGCGACCAGTCGGTGTTCTACGAGTGCCAGTTCGACGGGTACCAGGACACGCTCTACACGCACACGAGCCGGCAGTACTACCGCGACTGCACCGTGAGCGGCACCATCGACTTCATCTTCGGCAACGCGCAGGTGGTGTTCCAGAACTGCATCCTCCAGGTGCGCAAGTGCATGGAGAACCAGCAGAACATCATCACGGCGCAGGGGCGCAAGGAGAGGCACTCGGCCGGCGGCATCGTCATCCACAACTGCACCATCGAGCCGCACCCGGAGTTCAAGGACCACATGGGCAGGCTCCGGACGTTCCTGGGGCGGCCGTGGAAGGAGCACTCCCGCACCCTCTACATCCAGTCCGAGATCGGCGACCTCATCGACCCGCAGGGGTGGCTGCCGTGGCTCGGCGACTTCGCGCTCAGCACCTGCTACTACGCCGAGGTGGACAACCGGGGGCCGGGGGCCGACATGAGCAACCGCGTGACGTGGAAGGGCGTCAAGCACGTGACCTACCGGCAGGCGCAAGAGAAGTACACCGTCGAGAGGTTCATCCAGGGGCAGCTCTGGATCTCCAAGTACGGCGTGCCATTCATCCCGGGGTTGCTGCCGCAGGCGCAGGCCGGCCACACTGAGCGAAGCTAGCGTTCGTCCGGGGTCGAGGAGGATGGATTGTGGACAAGGGTTGTTAATTTTATGGATAGAGGATCGGTTGTACGTACACTGTTGTTGATGTATATCATTATCATCTGTGTATCGTATATGTGAGATGCATGTCAATTTAGAATGTAGAATGTATGCGCGTGTACACTGCTCTTTCCGACAAAAATGCTAGACATACAAACAAATACATGAGTTTACAAACTCTTTCCATCTCTGCCTCCCCATCTATTGACCAATCAAGTTAACCCTTTTTGTAAAACCCTGCAACTCATTTGTACGTGTAGCATTACTGCTTTCGGACACCCCTGCTCACAATTTTGGAGAGCTTACGACTCAAATAGAACAGGATTTAAGACAGTTTACGACATGTTGATCTTTTTTGCTTGTGTCTATATATCTAGACGCCTTGCAGTGTTAAATTGTATCCAGCTAGCTTCCTGATTTTCTTTTCGAACACCGACTTGGAGCCAAACTTGGACCTGGATCCTCGCCAGCAAGGGCATAAACAGATGCACTTGCCAGAAAAGTGATGCCAAAATGGAAAATGCCAACACACTGTCGCTTCCTATTTGAAAAGAGCGAACGAAATTATGTTCAGTGGAGCAAACAAGACACTCTCGTCCATAGACTTCCACTACCAAATTCTTTTTATTCCCGTGAAAAACCATGAGGCAGATACATCATCAAGCAACATCCCCCTTTGATAGTTACAAATACTGAATACACAATTTTTTTAACTTCTCAAGCCCACACTCTTCTCAGTTCTCTCGCGTAACTACTTACGGTTTGGAGCGGCTTTATTAGATCGGGAAGAAAGCACACAAAAATCAAACCAGGGATAGCATAATCATAATCATAACCATGTGTGTTCCCTCTCAACTGATTCAGTCGGGTTGGCGAGGAGGTAGGCCTCGGCGGCCTTGAAGATGGCCGTGACAGACTCCTTGGCCTTGGTGATCTCATCGTTCACCTCCACGCCGGGCAGCAGCTTGTACGTCGACTCCACCTTGACGACGCTCCCGCCGTTGGCCGCCGCCTCCACCTTGATGTGCGAGGTGGCCGTCTCGATGGCGGTGCCGATGCCGCCGCCCTCGATGAGAGTGGACTTGCACTCGCACTTGTCGGCGTCGATGAACTCGAGCCTCTCCTTCATGAGGCTGAAGGGCATGGCTGCAAGATCAACAGTGTGTTATGCTTTGACCCAGGATGTGTACCAGACTGAAGCTGACATGAATTGTGCGTGACGCGTGGTACTTGAGGTGAAGTTGAACTGCCTGACGCTGCCGATGCCGCCTTCGCCCTCAACAGGGTGGGCGCTGGCGACGATGTGCGGTGCGAGCTTAGGGGCCAGTGTGTGCCAGTCCATGACGCCGGCGCGGAAGAGGCGCGGCGCGGCGACCGGCGATTCGATCTCGTGGGTCCAGCTGTCGGTGGAGGCCATTGCTGTGATGATCAAGGACGACCGGTGCAAATGATGTGTTGAGCTGTGGCTGTTGTAATGGCGCACTGGGCTGCTTGGTTTCCTGGAGAGTGGAAGTGAGCGCTATAAATAGAGGCTCCAAGGCGGGGGTTGGTGAAGCTTGAACGGATAGGTGTGGTGAGTAGTGGGGGCTGGTGAAGGCGCCAAGCCAGGGTCGAGTTTTTCCAAATTGGATGGCACCGTCGGTCGGCCAAGTTATCAATGCAGGGTCTGAAAGCACGCCCTTTTTCCAATATATTTAGTTAACGGAGAAGAATGTGTTGTCCAATTGGCACCACGGTCCGCGTGAGCAAAATTGTCCCAGAATGTTTAGTTAAAGAAGAAGAATGACGGGCTCCTAGTCTCCTAATCAAAAGCAAGATATAGCTTAGTTGTGGTTGGAACGAAGTAACACTGAAGTAATGCATACAGCACGCCGACGACGCGAGCGACCACCACACACAGCGCGTCCACCGGCGGCGACCATCAGTGACATGCAACCTCACGTGTTACCTGTAGAGCTACGATCTGGCATGCATGCTCTGTGTGAACTCTGTTGCTTGTAGTACGATGCTCTTGTCAAGAGCCGCCGACTGTCTTTTAATCCAAAGGGGGCTTATTGCATAAGACGCACTGCAAATTAACCACTGTTTCGATGTTGCGCATGCACTTCAGATGCACAAAGTCTGTCGGATGCATAGATAGGATAAGTTTCCTTACAAAAATGCCTTTCAGATATCACCTCCTGTTGTCAAAATTATGTGCAACCTTCCGTCGTTGCGCGGTTTTACAAACTCGACTACGGGCTCTAAGCTTGAAAAATACATCTTTCACCGTACACAAAGTCGCAAAGTTTCTCCGAGACATGCCAACGATGCTGCGATTCTACTCAGCATCATCGTCACTATTTTCAGACAAATCCACGTCTTCACCATACACCATTTCATCAATTTCGTCTTCTTCATCTTCATCAGATTGGACTACAGCCTTCGCCGATACATCTTTCACATCCTTATCAACCTAAGGAAAGTGAAACACATAATAACTTTATCGGTGATAACTGTAGTGGTAGGACTAACTATTAACTTATTTTCAGCTTTGTAAATGGATGAAAACCTGTGCCGTTATCAGCCGAAGACGACCAGAAAGCTTCAGTAAATCTTCAGTTGCTGTGTATCTTTCTGCACACATCTGCAAAAGAAAGAACGATCAGTTCTACTTTTTATTCTCTTCGGCTTATTTTAGAGTGTTGATCGGACGGCCCGTATCTGTTTGTGCTTAGATTAGTGGCATGCCAACTGAGGTCATATTTTGGCCAATTCATGGCCAAACATCCAGCAGACAAAGACTGTCTCGAGTTGGCATATCAACTTTAACCACATTGGTTGGTAGCTTATTCAAATCAATTGTGTGATCCAAATAAGGCAAGGCACTGATGTTGCATTTCTCTCCTAAATAGATTACGAAGCAAAAACACATGGTAGCACTATTTACTAATTTTAACTACCATCTCCCATATTTATCTTTAACTCTATGATCATCTGCTCAATGTGAAGCCGTCATATAACTTGCCACTGCCAACTACAGATACAACTTGAGATCCTAAATGAAAATCCATCTTGCAAGATGACATGGAAATTCGAGATCTAAGCTATACGAGTGTAGGGGCAAATATCATCAGCACAATAATGTGTTGTTTGGAAGGGTTGGGCCTGCTGCTGTTTGGAAGGATTGGGCCCCTCCGAAATGCAAATTTTTTGCTTGGTTGATAATTCAAAACAGAGTTTGGACGGCCGATCGATTGCACCATCGTGGATGGCCGAACTGCAACCTCTGCCCGCTTTGCAAGCAAGTCCAGGAAACCGCGGCACACCTTCTCTTCCAATGCAGGTTCTCCCAGCGTGTCTGGATCGAGGTTGCAACATGGCTTGGTATACATGGTGATGTGGTGAGGAGCTGGCGAAATGAGGCTTCGGTTCGAGAATGGTGGATTAAAAATGTGACTGAGCGTCGAGATCAGAGAAAGGCTTTCGCCTCCTTGTTCATGCTTATGTCTTGGGAGATTTGGAAAGAGCGTAATGCAAGGGTTTTTCGTAACACCGCCGCTACGACGATGATGCTCGTCGCGAAGATAAAAGAGGAGGCCCATCTTTGGACTATTGCCGGTGCCACCCACTTGAGTATTGTAATGCCGCGAGAGTAGATATTTGTATCCCGCTTTGCGGTCACTTGTCTTAAACCTTCTTCCTTAATCAATGAAAATGGCAAATCTTTTGCCTTGTTTCAAAACAAAAAAAAATGTGTTTCACCTTCCAGACTGTGCTCTTCACACTGGCTATAGAAGGGTACAATCGTGAGTTTGCATGTGGGCTTTTTCACTAATAGGTTTCCTGTAGGCCAATTTGAATGTGCAGTCTGTTCAATTGCAGCAGGTGAGTTCTCGCCACCATTGATACATCTTTCTCAAAGAGGTTGCCAGGAAACTACAATAACAGTTACATCACGAACATTCTGAACATGGTGCAGTGGCCAGTGCATATATACACAGTTACTTAAATTCTGTTATACTTGTGTATGACAAAGCAAAATTCTTATTGAGCTAGAGCTAAACTACCCTGATTGTATATGATGATCTTAAGTTTGAACTATGTGATCCTTGTTGTGCATTATCTAATACCAAACATATAGGTCAGCCGCTATAGCACAACCCTTCTCCATAACAAGAACACTAGTAGTACTCCATAATACACTACACATAAGTACTTAAACCTTTGCAACTCATTAAGATGCCAATTTAACCACAATAGTTTGTTATCATCTATTTGGAAACTCAAGAAGTCTAATATCAAGAAAAATGAAACTGCTAAGTGGTAAATGGAAATAGTACCTTCTCCAGGTCGCTAATTAGTTTTCTTGATTTCTCCGAGGGGATAAAACGACCATGAATTACTAGTAAGCAGTATATCCAACGCAAAACAAGCTCAGCGCTACCAGATCTGTCGAGAGATACATATCAGCAACCAACACAGAATACACAGTGGTGAAAATGTGCAGTGGTGAAAGACATGGATGCAGAGCACCTTGATCTCCACGCACATACTAAATTCTCTAGAAGCTTGCAAGCATCTCCAGGCTTTAAAGATCTTAGATGTGCTCGAATCTATTGAACAACAGAACACAACATCAAAATTGTACCCCTTCACATCAACGAATTAACTTCGATAGCTTCACGTACATAGTAAAGATGCAAACAGTGATAGAACTTTAAACTGAAACTGAGTTTCCACAAACCTTCTTGCTGGGTAAATTAGCGTCAATTGTTATGCCGCTGCTACTAAACAGATCTGATAAGATTTTAGTGGCCATGTCAGGATGGCCGACGAGACTCTGATCAATGACACCATATTTCCTCATCAGATCTTCAATGCATATGCTGTCGTTTTCAATTCTTTGCACCGGGACTAAATAAGGAAAATGGTTTTTTAGTGATGTGATCAAGCTGTATACTAGAACATTCTGAAAATAAATGATTCGGAATAGTAAATATAACAGGCACATCCTGGTTCTCCCTACAAAAAAGTAGTATAAAACTCGAATATGCTAATAAATAGAAATACATTACTCAAGTTGTCACAGAATTAGTTGCTACATCGTCCCACGTGGAGAACACAACAAGGTTATGCCCCTGCAGTTGATAGCTTATGTAGACTCCAACTGTTGGTTGTGTTTCATCACTTGCAGAAGAGGAGAAGACATGGCAAGAGATAATTTACCTCTTTTCTCGGTCAACCTTGAAGTGGTACCAAGGTCACTATCAATCGCAAGTTTGACGCCACTCGGTTTTGTTACACCACGTTTCCTTTTCTTTTCTTGTGTATGAAGCTTCGGAAGAGGAAGAATGGCATCTTCTGCATTCGCCCGGTCTAGAGCAGTGATAGTTACTACAAAAAAACAGACAAAGTTCAGCCCAAGATTCGCCATTAATAACCTTCTCAAATGAAGGCGGTAACAATAAAATTCCTACCAAAATCCCCATTTCTAAACAGGGTTTGAATGGTTGACCCATTCGGATATTCATATAAATAAATAATACATAAGGTGAATTACCACCATAACTGATGAACATTAGCATACCTTCTGTTTTAGCAGATTGATCTTTCTGGTGCGTGGTGGGTTGAACTGTAGGTAAGAGAACTCCATCTTCAGATACACCCAAATTAACATCCTTACCATAACAAACCAGCAGCTTATCGAAAGATGGTTTCACCACGGATCCATATGCCAGAAGGACATGAGCTGAATTAGGTCCATCTATTCCTTGAAGTTTTGCGGCAAATATCGTGAAATCCTGCTTCGTTCTTGAAAGGGGGGACTCGGACAAGGCAATCTTAGTAGGCTTCTTATTGCGCAAGTCATCCATGTTATTCCCAGACCAGAAATAGCAGATACCAACCTCAGAGATAGCCAACACATCTATTTCTCCTTCAGTAGCATTAGTACCTGAACACATGCAGTCCACAAAGATTGCTGGGTGTTCCATAGAGAGTATACAGCTTGAACTCTGACTTTTACCACTGCCCAACTTCCAAATGGCAACATAGCGTTCCCCAACTCCAGATGACAGAACATATTTGCCATTGTTACTAAAAATCATGTTTCTCACAGACACCTAAATGTTCATGTAGTCAATAGCAACAGGTGTGCACTTAGAAAAAGCAATACAATTGAAAAGATAACAAATTCAGAAGAGGATCACAGTACAGGAGGGCATACAAGACACTCACCGGATGCCCAGAGAATTTTTGAATTTTTTTGTTGTCAGAAGCGTCAAAGGTCCTCAACTGACCAGCTGCTGTTGCCAAAACTGTTCCATCTGATAAGATCAAATACAAAGTGCATTTCATTTCTTTGAACTGGGGTGGAAATGATTGGTATGGAGGAGAGCAGATACAAGCAAAACAAAATGGGCATGCATGCCTCATTGCAGCATAAGATTAATACACATACAGACAGATATTATATACTAAAAGACCCTTAGCTCAAAGGATACATATAATGCTAACAATTGCATACATTTGCGCATATATCATATAAATAGATAGATAAAGTTCGGATTTCACAAAAAAAAAAAACAAGTAAAAACAGCATTTTTCAGGACAGTGGGATTTTCTTTAAATGGATCCATGTGTCTGGTAGATAATAGGTGTGTTGCATTTCCATCTCTACTTCGAATAGATCATTACCATTATAGTTTGAAAAGCAAACTGTGGAGATCATTTAGAGATTCTAGGCCATGACATGGCCAACACCATGAGGGCGCCAACATGATAACATGGATAAAAGATGGTCAATATCTATTTGTTGAATATAAAGGTTATTACGATCATCGACTATTTACTGTTGTAAGGGTAAGTCAGAGCAGTTAAGCTATGTCTGAAGGAGAAATCATAACACAGATGCAAAAACATCCATAGTGCAGATGAAAAAGCAAGACATGGATGATTTAGCAACATAGAGAGTAGTGAAACACTGAAAATAGATATAAATCAAGAAGAGATACCTGATGAAACTGCCAACGCAGATATTGCCTTCGAGGAAGATTTAAATTTCCCTGCGACAGATCCAACTGAGGCATCAATCTTACAGACCATGCCATCAGCGCCTGCTGTGTACAGACTCCGCCCATGCCTCGAGTATGCCACTGCTGTCACACCCCTGAACAAATACAAGACACACACCGACATAAGTGAACACATCTGAGCCTAAGCTCTGCAGAGATTAACCCCAACAGGAAATAGCAAATAGAGCCAAGATTACAGCTGCGGGTATGTGCTTCAACAATGCGTCAAAATGAATTTCGTAATTGGCATGGTATTATGAACATTTCGTGCTAAGAAAATGTGGTTTCCACAAATAAACAACGAGGTTCCCCTCCCAGCATGACACAAATGCACTGACCCACCAGCCATACCCAGGATGACAATCGCTGATCCTCCACTTCCACTGGCCCGCAGCAACGTCGAGCGCAAGGACATCCCCACTGCCCGTCCCAAGCACGAGCAGCGAACTCCCAGCCTTCCGCTTCTTCTGCTAGGCAAAAAACACAACCAATGACGCACAGCACACGAACACACGGCATAGCTCCAGGCAGCAACAGCTCGAAAAATGGGAGTGATTCCTCACCTTGGTGGAGAGTTGTACCCACTTCATGCAGGTGTAGTCGAGGGCGAGGTGGCCGCGCTTCGTCTCGGGGAGCGACCCGACCTCCACCGCGGGGATGTCGGCGAACTCCGTCTGCAAGTGGCCGCGCACGGCGTCCCATACCTGCGACAGAGGCAAACCATCGGGTTAACAGAGGAAGCGGCAACCCGAGCCGCTCCGGCGTGGATGGGCAGCGTTTGATTCCGCACCTTGATGCGGCCGTCGCCGGACGAGAGGGCGAGGAAGTCGGACAAGGGGCTGAAAGAGGTGAGGAGGTCGCGAATCGGGGCGGGGGCCGGCGCCATGGCCGCGCTGGGCGGATGGTCGTCGCGGCGGCGGCGGCGGCGGGTGGGGAGGGAGAAGAAGGGTTTATGCGGCGGCGCGGCTGGGAAGGGTTTTGAGGGAGCGAGTGGTCGGATCGGAGCCTATCTATCTCGGCGCGGACCCCGGTCGGTTTCGCTTTGTGGCGCGTGGGACGCGGCTAGGCCGGACCAGGAGGACGGGCTAGGGTTTTCCTTTCCACCCTAACAGAAACAGCAAACCGTTTCGCTATTTCTTGCCCCGCCGGCGCCCCCCCCCCCCCCCCCCCTGCCCCTGGCGACCTCGACGGCTGCTGCTCGGCGCCCACGCCAACCTTGATGCCCAGAAGCTGCTCGGCGACCTCGGCTGTGAACTGAACCACGCCGACGCCCCTGCTTGCTACTGCTGGACTTCGACCGCGTCGCCACGCCTGCCCCGACTCGCCGCTGCGACCTCCGACGGCCAAGTATGATTATCTTCTCCTGTTTTGTTCGTTCCGCGTAGACGTTCAGGTTGCAGGCGGGGCGGGGCGGGATGCGGCTGCCCGCCAAACAGCAAAGCGGGACAACGCGGCTGGCCGCCACACACCGCTAGAATTAGCGCGGGCAGTGGGCATACACCCGCATAAGCCAATTTGACAGGGAAACATCAATATGCACGTACGAATTGACACTATTTAGTGCAGCCGATGATGCTTGTCTACTTTCAGTTACAGAAAGACACAAACTACTGCAGCGTATGTACAGCCGAGGATCACTAGCCAGTGTACAGAAAGAAACAAGATTCAGTAAACTCAACGTTTTGCTTGGTTTCTTGCTCATTCAGAAAGACACAAGATTCGGAAAAGTGTACATAAAGACACAGGATTCACTGTACAGTGAGAGAACCCTCTAAATCTGAAACATAACTCCCCTTGAGTAAAATCAACATTCAGTAATCCTGATGCCCATTTAGTAAACTCAACAGGATTACAAACTACTTCTTGGTTGCAGTGACATCTTCAGGTCTTGGGTTCTTGGAGGAGAGGAAAGGGAGCAGGGAGGATGCAGACCATGCGGAAGTGGACGGCGATGAAACGACAACTCCGGTTGGCAAGGGAAGCGACGGAGGAACATCCTCTTCAACGTGTGAGGAGGCGCTGGAGGAACAGCATCTCCATCTTGGAGGAGACGTGAGGGAGGCGTGAGGCAGTTCCGATGTGGAGATGGCGGTGGCGTCGCCGTCGACCCCATCAGCAGGAATGGCTAGCAGGTGCGAGGAGCGGCGCACTGATGCAGGCGTTAGGTCGGGGGCGGAGGATGGGCGTCAAGTTGGCGGCAGCGGCAGATCGGAGGAAGGGCGCCCCATCGGAAGAGAGTAGGTCTTTTTTTTTGGAGAAGAGGCGGGGGTGACGCATTTTTTTAAGAAGCAAGGGGTGACGCGGTTATGCGACGCGTCCGACAGACGAAGCGACGCGTCCTGTTGAGCTCGCTATTGAGATCGCGGTCAGCCCAGCGGCAGTTTTACCCAAAAAGGCTTTCGTCCCGCTTTATATATAAAGCAACGATCATCAACAACCCGGTACAAACGCACGCCACCACAACACACACACACACACCCAAGGTCGGATACATAGGCGCTGAGCACAACAGCACTACCCCAAGCACTACAAGAGCAACCGGGGTCCTCAGCCGTGAACACGCCACCGTGAAGAGATGAAGCTGCATCCAACGAACCGTGGGCTCCAAGGCGGCGCCTTCAGGAAAGAAACGACACCGGAGCACCGCCACCGCCCGACCCGAGGGTCTAAGTTTCCCCTGGAGCAACACGACGGGCCATGATGGCCGCGACGACGCCTTCAAGAAGGGAACGAGCTTCGCCGTCGTCGCCGGTCCGTCCGAAGATAGAACAGGTTTTCACCCCGGCCAACTCTCACCGCCACCGAACGCCACACCTCGGCTACCATGCCGCCCACACGGCCATGGTCACCGGGCAGCACCAAGCCACGGGCTCTGCCCATGAGCACCGCGCTACCACCACCAGGGCCGCCGCCCCGGCATCCAAGACCTCGACACCACCTCACCCGAGACGCGTCGCTACCCCAACCAAAGAGACGAGTGGAAAGGGCCCGCCCTTCGCACCCCTGGGCGGCCCCCATCGCCGAGACCCAATAGGCCGGCCAAAACTGGCCTCCGTCGACCCGTCCTGCTGCATCAGGCGCGAGACGAGCTCGGTCCTACTGCCGGGCGCGAAACGAGGTCGGTCCCGCAGCATCGGGCGCGAGATGAGCGATGGACCGCAGCTGGGAGAGGGCCAACCCTTCAATGAAGGTAGCGCCCGGACGACGAGGAGAGGGGTCGAAGCCAACACATGCCGCTCACCGACGAGCCGAGATGTCTAGCCGCCTCCGTGAAACGACCCAGACCACCGTCATGGGCCACAACATGCCGTGGCAGCCCATATCCATGCCGGGACCTCGAGGGGCAGCCCCGAGCTGCCCTGCAGCAGCAGCGCGCCGCCGAGGTCGCAGCCCGCCCCCGCACCGCCACACTCAGATCGGCTGGGAATATCTACCCCGCCCCCCAAGCCGCTCCCGCCGCCAGCCAACAACAGCGGGAGGCCACTCAGCCTCGCCGAAGCACCACCCAGCCATGGCAGAGCGCCCTCCGGTCCACGTTGCCGCAGCCCGAACCGGCCGACAAGGGGATCTGGGCCGTCACAGCGACACCGGCCTCAGCAGGTAGCCGTCCCTGCCGTCCCCGCCTCGCCAGTCACCCAACCACCGCGCAGCCGCCGCCGCTCCACCGGCAAGCCACGCCGCCCTGTGCGAACGACGCGTCCTTGCCAAGCCGTCGCGCCCGCGTCGCAAGCAACAGGGGAGGAAGGCTAGCAGACCCCGCCGCTGCCAGCGTTGACCGGGCTTCGCCCGGTGGCGGCTAGGGTTTGCCCTGCCGCCCGCGGGAGCGGCTCGGGCGAGAGTCGACGAAAAGAGCGCGACGGCGCTGCAGCCTGGCGGGATATCCCGTCCACCTTGCAACCTGACGCCGTGACGCGTAGTATTCTTCACGGCGGCGTGAAGCGAATTTACAAATGCTTCTCATTTGCTGCTGAATTGTAAGTGCAGCGTGTGAAGAGGCGAGTGTATATGCCTTTCTTTTGAGTATCTTAGACAGACGCTAGTGGTATTTTGTCATGTAAACTGAACTGACTGCACTTTGGTTTTCATCACTAGTGGTATGTTGGAACCTCTGGTTTTGACTTGTGGTATTTTGGCCATTTTCTCAATCCCGCCTCATCCATCTCTTTCCGCCGCAGTTGATCGATGGAGCCCAACGCCGACAAGCTACGTGGTCTTCGCATCACCTCCCTGGACGATGAAGACGATGATGAGACAGAACTGCCCAACCAACCTCTGCCCACCTCCACCGTGACCGTGGCTGCGGCCGCCTCGGGCTATGATGACGATGACGAGGACGAATATGAAGAAGCGGAAGTCATGCTTGGTTTCCTGGAGAAGCTGAAGCATCCAGGCCTCCTCCTCCGCCACCTCTTTCCTAGCAAGGCCGGAGGCATCCCGGTCCGTGCAATAACGCCCATCATATTAAGCGATACACTTTGATTTTTGATGCGATTGGAGCAGGTATTAATGTGAGGTGTTTGTGTATTTTGTCCAGGCGTGGTTGGATCCCGTGAACTTGCCCTCGGGGAACTCCAGCTGTTGTGGCTTCTGCGGCGAGCCCCTGCACTTTGTCCTCCAGGTTATTGCTTTGTGCCTAGAAGCAATTGTACCTGTTGTTTTCTTTCCGGAACTTGTACTAGTTAAATGGATGAAAACTTCATCTCAAATTGGGTTTGGATCTCTGTAGATTTATGCTCCGATTGAGAGCAATGCAGCAGCATTCCACCGCACTCTGTTCATGTTCATGTGCCCGTCGATGGCATGCTTGCACCGAGACCAGCACGAACAGTGGACACGCAACCAAGGCAATCCTCGTAGAAGGTGAAGCAAGTCCCGTAGCTGCTGTGTTGGCTTTTAGACTAGAGACTGAAAACATTTTGCTGATCCTGACTGCCTCGTTGGATTGCAGCGTGAGGGTTTTCCGGTGCCAGCTGCCTCGTACCAATGTGTTCTACTCAAGTGAACCTCCAAGTCACAATAACTCTGACAAGCCACTATGTGCCGGAGGTAGTTTTCCTTTTTGTTCAGTTACATGGCATCTTAGATTTACTGTGCCTAATAAGTTTGGTATGCTATTAGTGCTACATTTCCTGCATTATGTAGTAATTAGCTAGTTATCCTAGAGAAAATGTGCTTATGTCCAGCAGATCTCTTTCACTCTTATCTAGCTATTGCATAAATACTTTCTTCATTTACACTTACGAATTCCTAGATCATATCTTCAATATGCTAAAATCTTGAAGTTATCATCTTCATTTGTTTATGCTGGTTGCTCCACATATCGGCACCTTGTTTCTAGTGTCTTCCTTAGGAAACATATAATTTTTTGCTTTCTGTTTTTTTTTCCTAGAAAAGCATCGCACTGTCAATGTGCTGACTGCTGAGGCTAAGTTTTGTGGGGTTTGTTAGATGCTGATTAATTTAGAATATTGATGCACTTACATTCATAGGCAACAATGGCCATCTTCTGTCAGTCAAACTGATTATGTTAATAGATGACCATATTCCAAGTAGATTATATTGATTTCCTTCGTTTACTTGACTGGCCAGCTGCTCTCTGTCATTGGTGTGGTACATGGAAAGGGGATAAAATATGTGGTAGCTGCAAGAAATCACGTTACTGTTCTGAGAAACATCAGGTATTCCGAAATCATTTAATCACCCTAGACATCCCTTGGGTATCTCATGTTTGTGTTAAATCTACCCCTTTGTCATGTTCAAATATACAGCCTTTGTTTTGATCCTTGCCAATTTTTCGACACACTCATGCTCCTTTGCCCACCTCCAGTACAATAAAGTATTGGCTGGGTTGGACACCAACCAAACAGACCCTACATATATCCCTTTGGCAACCAGGTCCTACTTTCGATGAACACATTTTTATGACTCTTTCTCAGGCACTGCACTGGCGCTCTTGTCATAAAAATGATTGCCTACAGATAATCAATTCTTCTGAAGCTTCAAGTTCTAAGCTGCCAGCTGTAGGAAAAGGTAACCATGTTTGAAGGCTAATAATGGTATTAAGGTCGTAATTATTGAATTGTGTCTTTATCCTCTTACAATTCCTCTCTATTTGCAGTTCCTGCTAGGTCTTCTTGGCCGGAATATCAGATAGTAATTGACGATGAAGTTGATTTGGATTCTGATAGTTGTGATGAAAACAGCTCAAAGTCCTTGGTGATGCAAAAGCATGGTAAACAAGATGATACAATGCAGTCATGGATGGATCAATTTGAGGTTTTTAGCCGTGCATTCTCTCTTTTATGCTTGCTAATATAGCAACCACTGTTTATTCACTGCTATGTTATGTAGGCTGATGCTGACAACCGATGCTGGGCATATTTTCAAGAGCGTATCTCAAGAGCGCCAGAGCAAGTATTGAGGTATGCATAACTTGCATGAATCCTCTCCTATGTTTGGCGATGTTTTCAATTTACTTTTGCCTGTTTGGGAAAATAGTAGTTCAATATTGTTTCAATCATTTTGTAATTGAGTTTATTCAGTTGGCTTGCGTATTTATTCTCAGCAATATATGTTATATGCATATTACTGATAAAAGTCTCAATTATGCAGATACTGTCGTGAACCAAATGTAAAACCTCTGTGGGCTTTATCAGCTGGGCGTCCATCAAATGCTGACATCCCTTCATGTAGCTACTGTAAAGGTCCACTAAGCTATGAATTTCAGGTTGGTCAATTTGTTTAGGGGAAAAAAAAATACATTTCTGATATAGCCGCACGTTTCCACACAACTAGTAAACCCGAAAACCCAATTGTTTTTCCATGATAACTCCCCCTCGTAGCAGTAATAGGTTTACAGTCAATATTTTGTTGCCACAAAAACAATAGACTGAAAACCTTACATTTTTCATGCGCAATATTTTGCTAGTGCCCATCTGCTCTCTAAACTCTCTGTCAGGCAGATGCTCTGTGTATGAGCCATCACTGCCATCAGTTTTTAAAATAATTATAACAATAACAAAACAGGATTCAGAAGTTACCGATCACTAGCACTAGGGACTCTAATCAGTTATGCTACTAGGCCAGGCTGTGGCAGGGTATGCATGGCATGGTTTGTGCCTATAAGTTATGACCAAATTGTTTTTCCTTGTGTCCGAACAGGAAACCAAAAGAATGTTGTTAATGAATTACTTCTGTGGACTTATGGTATCATGTTTCCTTTGAACCCCCATGAGAGCAATGTCCAAATAATTGTACCTATGGAACTTCATATGTGTGAAGTTTCTGCTTAGTCAGTGATGCCTCCAACATGCTTATCAGTACTCATTACATTTCCCTCCCTCGTGCTTGCATATACACATCATGTGCTTACATATCCTTACACTGTGTTTACTGTATCTCCAGATAATGCCACAATTGCTTTATTACTTTGGTGTGAGAAATGAACCAGACTCTCTTGATTGGGCAACAATTGTTGTGTGCACGTGTCAAGGATCATGTGATCAAAGTATTAGCTACAAGGAAGAATTTGCATGGGTTCAGTTATATCCTACATCAATCTCAAGGCCGTAGTAATGTTTACCTGTTCCACAGAGTGGCGTCTGCTGCTGCAGATTTGTAACTCCCCCCATTTAACTTTGTTGTTAATCTACAAAAGCTCATGCATATGGTCAATGCATGTGATCCACTAATAAGCAACGGTTCACTTTGGCATGATTCATTGTGTTTTATCAGTATACACTATCCACTGTCAAATGTGTATTATGATACGAGTAATTTCAGTAAAAGCACTAGTTCTGAGAGAATTTTTTAATAGAATGTTCCAAGAGTTGAGAACCTTCCTATGCCCATTGATGCATCTATTGCTTGAACAAGTGCAGTGCCAATAGTTATTGTAAAAGTTAGATGTTGTGTTTTTGGATTCTGAAGCTATGCTAATTGCTAATCACCATTTTGTTTGCTGTATGCATCTGCAATGGATGGGCATGTTCCTTTGGAAAACAAGTTAGTCAAAAAGGAATCAATATAGTTTGAACCTATTCGATGATCTTGTTGTTAGCTTTGTTGTTTTATCTGCCTGGCAAATATGTTCCTTTTAGCGGGAGCAAAATAGAGATGCAAGGGAATGTCATCAGTTGGCTGTGTTAATCAAAGATAGTCCTAGTAACCTATATTTTGCTCTGTTGTTTCACCAGGGGAGTTGGAGGAACTTGAAAGTGACGGTCTACCTTGCATTTCAACCTGAAGACAGGCGTTCCAAGCCAGATAGATATTTTTTTTAGATGTCAACTTCAATGCAGGGCCATGGTCCCAATTAGCTCGCTACATTGGGCTTGGTCTACTATTTAGCCACTGGGGCCATCTAGAGCATTTGATGTGAAATAGTTGTGGTCGCCAGCATTGCCGGTTCAGTGTGCATCTTTATTTCGTTATATAGGATTCTTCGTCTCTTTATGTGGACACCTTGGACGGTTTTTGGGATTACTCGTTAGGATTCTGGTCTATCTCGTTGGTTTGTTATTTGAGGCTTCTTGCATTTCGCTTTCGGCATTGACCACACCGCATGTAAAGTAGAGAGAGTCTCCACATTGCCTTTTTTTTAGGAGTTGAAATTTTGATAAGAAATGTGCTTTTTTTTCTAGCAAAAGCAAATAATCTTGCTGGGCTACTTTACGTTTTATCTGTTCCATGCGTATAGGATATTCCATGAACATCGTGTGTTAGTTGTCTTGGTGTTGAAGCGATTTTTGCAACGGCAAATTTGTGCGTTTGGCATGGTCCCATGTGCCACTTCCTCCATGGTTTGGGTTCATGGCTGCACGTTTTGTTGAGCCAGATACGCGTAGACCCGTTGAGGCGTTGCTTGCACGACCCAGTTGCTGGCCGTCCCCATGGAAACATCCATCCTCGAGACGAATCAGCACGGCGGGCGTGCTGTGCTGCCTTTTGTTGTTGCAGAAGAAAAGATGATCGAGGGAAAGGGGAAAGCATGGCGCCGAGACCGCTGCCGCGTCTCGTCGTCGGCAGGACGCGGCGTGCCCGTGTAACCATGCTGCCGATTCCCGTGTAACATTTGGCGAGCAGGGGGGTGGGCTCAGCATTATTTTTCTCTCCTTGGTTCCGCTCGCCATCACTCCATGTGCCGCGGCAATGGCATGGCCCTGCCTGGCAAGTGGCCGGCCAGAGGAAACAAAACAAAACAAATCAACTTTTTTCTGCCTACATACGTGCGAGTTTCTGGGCGGCACTGGGCCGCTTCCGTTGACGTCGACCGCCACCGGCCGCTTACGCTTACAATAATAATGGGATGGATCCCTGCAGTGCTCGCCGGCAATCAAGGGTCCATCTCCATGACGCACCACACTCTTTAACTCTTAACTGGAGGAGGAATCGCCCGCCTCAGAGATCCATCGTACTAGTAGTGATGAACTCTCTCTCTCTCTCTGGGCAGATCTGATCTGCTGGTCTGCGTCACCGCGTACAGTATCAGTGCAAAACTAGCGTCGGTTTGGTTACTGCGGTACCCACTGAGCTACCTCGTTTAAAACGTACTACTACTGTGTCAAGACTAAGGTTTGTTCTGCGTGCACACTTGGGCAGTCCAAGGTGATGTCACGTGGTTGAAAAAATACTCCTACTAGGAGTAGTTTAATGGATGGAGGGGGTATAATCTTCCGGACACATAGGCTTGCTTTTCGCTTACGTAGGCTAGGCGGGCCATAATTTACTCGTTTAATCAGGGTCTCTTAATTGCACAGCAAACAAAAGAAAAATCAAAGAACAGTGAAAGCCCTTCGACCGACACAGACCCAGCTCGCAGGCTACGCGGCTCGTTTACCTACGAACAACTGACGGCTGGGACCGCAGGGATATGTAGACCCGCATGTCAGGGGTGAGGAACAACGCGATGTATTGAGCTCGAGGTGGATGAGAAAGGGACGCGGGTTTAAACGTTGGAAAAAGTCACCGCGTCATGTGCAGTGCAGGTTCAGGTCAATTCAATCTCCTCCTCAGCTGCGACGTTGCTGGCTACAACTGGCCGCCACTGCGAGTGATGGCGCTGCCCCCGTTTTGACATCACGGGGGTCTCATCACGAGTTCACCACGCGGTTTTACAGACGGCACCGACGGTGGATCCTGTGCATGCGACGACAAACGCACGACCTCTTGATTTGAGAAAATCAAAAGATATACACTAAATTTTCTTTTTTTTTGCCTAAGCATTTTTTTTAATGGGTGTATTTTTGGCGAAACCATAATGAAAACGCGACATCTGTTTTCTTAAGGATGAATACGATATTGCTCATTTTCTTCATAATTGATTTTTTTTCTTAAGATTACTTTGGAAATTTAGGTGTTTTCTAGGGAGTCCTCGTATTTTTCGTGTAACTTTTGAAAATGTCAAAGTTATACAAGTATGAGCATATAACTCTTGAGCTAAGGGGTTTTGTTCGTGTCTATGAGCAACTGAATCTATAGGGTCACATGGTTAAGGCAATCATGATCTGCTGAGTGTTAGTATGACGGGAGTGATGAGAATATATTTGTGGAATTGTTTCATAAATATTCGAAATACTTTCGAGAGGATCCGGAAGCGTTTCGAGATCACCAGAAGGGTTGCAAAGAGTATTGGGCAATACCGGGTATTACCGATAATTAATATATAGGTGGAAAATATTTCCGGGGCTGTTGGATTATATATAAAAGGCCTTACTAATTGTTAGAGGGTTTTTTATAAATAATTAAATATCAACGTGACTTAAAAGGCCTAGTGGTAGAAGACAATTGGGCCACCAAGGCCCAAGTGGAGTTGGCGCCCCCCCTCCCCTCCTCCTTGGGGGGGAGGGGGGGGGGGATTGGAGTGGGTGAGGAGTCCAACTCCTCCTCCCTCGGCCGGCCAAAGGGGAGGGACTTTCCCTCCCCTTGTGACGCCCCTCATCTTCCCCTTCACCTATATATACTAGAGAATTTCCACCCTTTGGACACACAAGTTTTAGAGCCTCCTTTAGTTCATCTATCCCTAGTTCTAGTTGGTCCTAGTTACTAATTAGAGCTTGATCTAGTTCCTCTAATCCTCATAATTAGAAGCTCATTGCGGTTCTAATCTCCTCCCTTGTGACGCCTTGACTTAATCGTGCACTAATCATACACGTAAATGCGCACGATCAAGATCAGAGACTCGCAGGAAGATATCACAACACATCTCTAGACACAAATTAAAATAATACAAGCTTTATATTACAAGTCAGGGGCCTCGAGGGCTCGAATACACAAAGCGTCAGTGAAAGCAACAATATATGAGTACAGACATGAATAGACAAGTTTGCCTCAAGAAGGCTGAGCAAAACAACGTCATCTAGATTGAAAAGGCGTCGATTCTCCTCCCTCTAATTCTCCGGCGTCGATTAGCTCTAGACGGCGAAGCGCTGTCGGATCGTGAAGGTTGCACGCTTGCAGCCAAGTAGAGAGGACGTGCTTTCGGTCTTCGGTTCGAGGGACCGTTCATGGGATCATTCATTGACGGTTCGAGGGACTCCAAGTACGACACGTTCTTCTTCCGCTGCAACTCGGTGGCGCGAGATCGTTCATCGACGGTTTGAGGGACTCCAAATACGATCTACACCGACATGTTCTTCTTCCACTGCAACTCGGTGACGGTGACGATTGTGATCACAACCTGTTATGCATCTTCATATTGTTCCTGGGTGTGTGTAGGTGCAAAAAAAATTGTTTTCTACTACGTTTCCCAACAGTGGCATCAAGAGTAGTTATATGAGTAGGTGCAGGTTGCGATCTAGATCACATGTGGATGTGAGGGTTGATGTTCTTGCTATGCTTCCCTCGAGTGTTGCTTCGGTTTAGTTCATCGACGGTATGATGTAGCTTTGTTACAATGTTCTGACAATCGATCGGCTCTGGCTGTCGACGATCTGCTAATAGTTCCTTGGGCTTCAACATAGTTGAGAATAGTGAACCGTCGTGTACACAAGAGTGTATTGAAGATGGATGATCTTCTAGGGGGTCACGCGTATTTGACGAAGTTTAGTGTGTGGCTAGAGATTTTTAATTAAGTCTCTTGTTTCACACACCTCGAAACTTAATCTAGCATCAAGAACTACCGCCTATGTTGTGGACATAGGTAGCTATTGTTATTCGGAAACCCTAGAAGCCACGAAATTAAAATTTTCCAAACCAATTAGAGGACGTCTAACTTGGTTTTGCAGACTATGCATATGATGTGGTATAGCCTTCTTCATGATACTGAGTTTATGTATGAGATGGTTATATGTTGTAATGTTAAGTGTCTTGCGCGTCACGGCATGATGGTTGGAGCTACGAGATTGCCACATTAATGTAAATATCGTAGAGATAGCCTACAGGTTACAGGTGACGATGGTAAACATACACGGAGGACCCCGACGTGGAGAAGGTGTACTAAGCGCGGGACGAGGAGCTGTAATTTCGTGCCACGACGAAATTTCTGATTTTGGTGCCACGACAACATTTTCTGAAATTGCCGCCACGACAATGTTTTTGAAATGGTTGCCACGGCAACGAAATATTGGCCATCGCGACGCTTCAACAGAAGATTGAAGATGGTCACGAAGGATTCTCGGCGTCCAGGGCTATACCATAGCATGCTTTTATCAATTGCCTTATATGTTTATCCGTTTGTTGTTTGCACCCTTTGATTGCGTAGTAGCCAATTATTAGGGTGATCTATCACAGATAAAATCAAGATTAAAAGGTGTTCTTCCCAGTCTTGCAACCGTCTATGACATTCTAGCATTTCGGAGTACGTCATGTCCACATGAGTACAAACGAGATGAGATGTGTAAGACGGAGATGGTCAGACCATGTATGCAGATAGCACTCGGTTATATTGAAGTTCTGACAGAATCGTTCTGAGCTCGGAGCACAAAGCATCGTAATATGAACAAGAATTATATGGTGATATGATCGGCAATAGTTTGCCTACTAGTCAGAATTTTCATCATCAGTGAGTCCACATCAATGACTGCAAATGAGATCAGGATCTTGAATCACTCACTATCAGTTATGAGAGATATTGATTTGAGTGGGAGAGCACAATTATGTATTAATTAAGTTTAATCACCAGTGCAACTTAATTATGAACAATGTCTATGTGTATTTTGCATTATAGTTGTAGAATTATGGCTCACGTTCCACCTTTGCTATTGAAATTCATTGACTATTATTTATCTGGTTGAATTTTTTACGATTGAGAGGATTGTCCTCTAAGAGTGCCAAGAAGGATTTCGTCCTACTGCATGCTTGCAATGCTCTCCTGCTAATGTTGTGGATGGTGAGACTTACGTCTTTCGATCAAAAAGACTAAGAATTACATTACGGTCTGCTTGCTTCCGAGAAACCCGAACTTCAAAATGTTTGGGATAGTTATGTGATATTCTTGGAACTGAAAATTGTTTTCAGAAACAAACAAAGGTTAAAAGATATATGATATCTAAAAGTGTTTTGTTTGCAAGTTCTAGTGAAGCGTTCAACTATGTTTGAGACTAAAATATGTAAGATCCGAAAGAACACCAGTCATGATTTGAAGTTGATGGTAAGAACTTAAAGAGAAAGAACAAAACCAAATGATGTAATGAGACTTACATACCTAGGGAAGTTCGGGGCTCACGCCACTCTTAAAATGTTAGATGATTCTTCTGTTGAGTGGGAGAAATATTGAAAGTAATACTAGAAGAAGTTTAGAGGCAGAAAAAAAGAAGACTGGAATGTCCAGCTCAGGTATGAATGTCATACAAGTTATAAGATGTAGAGAAACTCGGTCAAGTAAAGTGTGATTCTCGAGAATTTGATTAAATTATTAAACACTAAATTCTTCAGGAATTGTGGTTAAAAGTTGATCACAAGGATACCGACAAGATTGTATGTTGTTGCGAATCGATGCAAGAATTACTACGGCCTAATAACAAACAAATTAATGAGGTAAAATATGTGTTGAAAATTTTGTAAAATTTATGATACTTTTTCATCAACATATTACCTCTGAATTTGTTGTCATAATTCATTTTAGAGTTTTGTACACTCTAGCCCATTGCATAGAAGTTGCAAGGAGGTTGTTCATAAGAGCACAATAGTTGTTCGATGTAATGAATAAAAGGGCCATACTCCTATTGTGAATAGGATGTAAGTTATGAATATTGATGATAGAATTGAACATCCATAACACTGATGCCAAATGTCGCAAGACTAAAGGAATACCACATATGTGTGGCCCTGCATTTGGTCACATTGGAGAAACCCGCATGGAGAAATTCCATAATGATGGATTTTGGGGTCATATGATTACAAATCATCTGACACTTGCAACTTGCATGCAAATAATGAAGTAAACTAAAATACCGTTCACGTGCCATAAAGAACGAGCAACAAAATAATTGAAAAATATGCATATTGATGCATATAGTCCAATAAGTGTTGTTGCAAGCAGTGGATTTATCTATCTTCAAGGATGACTCAAGTAGATATTTATATTTACTAATTGAGACATAAATCTGGATCTTTTGAAATGTTTCATAAGATTTTCAGAATGAAGTAGGAATTATTGTAACAAGAAAATTATGTTTCTACAATTGGATTGCAGAAAAGAATATTTGAGTTACAAATTTAGCGAATATCTGATGAGCTATGAAAAATATTTTATAGCTTGGACCTCCTAGAAACACAACTAAGAATAGAGTGTTTTGAGTATATGTAATAATCTATGTATGAAATGGTGCGATCAAAGATGACATTAATTATTTCACCAACATACTTTTTAATGTGATGCTTTAGAGACTATGGCTTTTACACTAAAAGAGTGCCATCAAATTTATTTTAGTAAGTGCGACTTTGTAGGTTATCCCAAATGGTTGGGTATTCCTCTATCACTACGCCAAGGCAAAGTGTTTTGCTAGAGAGTGCAATTTTTTTGAAGAAAATGTTTTCTGGGAAAGAGTGAGTGGGAGGACAGTGCAACTCGACAAGATTACAGAATCTTCGTGATCAGATCAAAGAAAAGAAACGCTAGAGGTGATTCTAGAACTCCCTACCATGACTGATACGAAAGATTCTACATGAGATATAGAGACTTCAGTCGAACTTGCAGCTGAACCATATAGGTTGAGAAAATTTGTGCAGACCTTGATGGGATGCAGACAAAATATTGTTGAAACAAACAATAAACCTATAATACAGAGAGAAGCGTTGATGGGCCGTGACTCCGGAATTGGCTATACGCCAAAATAATCCGAGATAGTTTCCATACACATAATTCAAGTTTAGAACTTGATGGACCCCCTGAAAGACTTAAAGTCTGAAGTGTAGTGATGGATCTATAGATTGACAAACCTAAAAATGTTTTATAATGCTTGACTTGTTGCAAATAGTTTATGACAAGATCAAGGTGTTGATTATGACGAGATTGTCTCATCATACTTAAGTTAGTTCGGATTAAACTAGGAGTTACTAAATATTTTAGTTATGAGATATAACAGATGGATGTCAAAATGATTCTCATGAGATAGAAATAGAACCAATGTTGTATATTTGATACAGTCCAAGGTAATTTTGTTGATCCAAATGATACTAGTAAGTGTGCAAATCTGAAGCAAGAATAATGGAGTTGGAATCTTCATCCTGATAAAATGGTTATGTAAGTGCATCAAGTGCCCCCTTAGTGGTTTTGGAGTATTGAAGACAAATAGGTTGAGGTACTAATGTGTTTGTTAGTGTACACAGGAAATATAGTCCCTAAAGATTTGGTTTAACACATGGAAGATGACCCCCAAAAATGGATTTTTCAAGTGAAGAATTTGGTGATTAAATTGGTACGCTCTTTGAAGAAATTGACGTGAAGACTGGAAGCTTGAAGACTTTTGTCATCGTAGTTTCTTTCTTCTTATTTGAGTCATAGGAAAATTTGTACTGTTAAAGGGGGTCTAGGTGAATCATAGTTCACATTTCCAAAGTGATACTTAAACCTATACATACCCAAGCCGCTTTGAGCGAAGCCTTTGGAAATCTCCGGAACAGCTAATGCATTTGCTAGCGGCAGTGACAAAGTTCATCTGGTCACTGATGAATTTGGTCAGGCTGAGGAGTTAGGATTTCGCCAGTGCGATCTGCCTAAAAGTGAGGAAATTGAGTGCCCCGATGAATTTGAGAGTTCAAATTTGACCGTTGCTGCGCCGCGGGCCAGCTATCGAGTGGATCCTTATCCTGACAACCATCGAATCGGAGAAGGGAATTTATGACAATTCATGTCGGGTTGCCCCTGGCTATAAATAGCTGCCCCCACAACCACTTGTTGGTTGGCTTCTCCGAGAGAACTTGACACTTGTTATGTGAGAGCAACCCATCCTCTGACGACTTTGAGAAAATCCTAAGTCAGGAAAAACCCAGAGCCAAAGTGATTGAGTATCACTGAAGAGTTTGATCTATGTGATCTGACGCTTGTTACATTTAAAGACTGTCATTCTTCCAGACGGTTAGGTGTCACGTTCTGAGCACTGTGAAAGTTTTGGAAGTCTACCTTGAAGACTTACCACGAGTGATTGGCCGAGGTCAAAGTGACCTTAGCTCAAGAGGAATACGATGAGGACTGTGTCCCCTCTGAGTTCTTCTCAGCAGCCTCAACCAGATGTACAGTTGATACAACAACTAGAACTAGTCTACCAAACCGCTATGTCTTCATCAAGCCAGCCTGGTTTCAAATTCCTCACCCCTCTCTTTACTTTATTCCGCTGCTGAAGAATTTGTGATCTACTTTCTGAAGAACTTGAACTGAAGACTTTCATCATGTTGTATTTTACTTCTTCAGTTCATCTTCCTCATGCTTGTATGACTATATGATTGCATGTTCTTCATCTGTATGTATCTTGTATGCATGCTTTTCATTTTTGTGATGACTTAGTTTCCTCGCATTTCTATTTCTTCACTCCGATCTTCGTCAAATTTTCATCAGAGTTTGACGCATTTCTAAAAATCTCCCATTCACCCCCCTCTGGGAGTAAACTTGCGCGTTCAATTGGTATCAGAGCAAGGTACTCCCTTTTTCTGTGTGGTTTTGGTTTAACCACCTGGAGTTTCAGTTATGTCGACCGCAGGTATGATCAAGGTCTCCGCTATGTGCCCCATCTTCGATCGCACAGACTATCCTTGTTGGAAATATGCCCTAGAGGCAATAATAAAGTGGTTATTATTATATTTCCTTAATCATGATAAAGGTTTATTATTCATGCTAGAATTGTATTGACCGAAAACTTAAATACCGTGTCCCTAGTAAGCCTCTACTAGACTAGCTCGTTGATCAAAGGATGGTTAAGGTTTCCTAACCATAGACATGTGTTGTCACTTGATAACGGGATCACATCATTAGGAGAATGATGTGATGGACAAGACCCATCAGTTAGCTTAGCATATGATCGTTCAGTTTATTGCTACTGCTTTCTTAATGTCAAATACATATTCCTGCGACCATGAGATCATGCAACTCCCGGATACCGGAGGAATACCTTGTGTGCTATCAAATGTCACAACGTAACTGGGTGATCATAAAGATGCTCTACAGGTATCTCCGAAGGTGTCTGTTGAGTTGACGTGAATCGAGATTGGGATTTGTCACTCCGTATGATGGAGAGGAATCTCTGGGCCCTCTCGGTAATACAGCATCACAAGAAGCTTGCAAGCAAAGTCACTAAGGAGTTAGTTATGAGATGATGTATTACAGAACGAGTAAAGAGACTTGCCAGTAACGAGATTGAACTAGGTATGGAGATACCAACGATCGAATCTCGGGCAAGTAACATACTGATAGACAAAGGGAACTATGTATGTTGTCATAAAGGTTCGACCAATAAAGATCTTTGTATAATATGTAGGAACCAATATGGGCATCTAGATCCCGCTATTGGTTATTCACCGGAGAAGCGTCTCGGTCATGTCTACATCATTCTCGAACCCGTAGGGTCCGCACGCTTAACGTTCGTTGACGATATGATATAGTATTATATGAGTTATGTGAAATAGTGACCGAATGTTCTTCGGAGTCCCGGATGAGATCACGGACATGACGAGGAGCTCCAGAATGGTCCGGAGGTAAAGATTGATATATAGGACGATACTATTTGGTCTCCGGAAAGGTTTCGGAATGCACCGGGTATTTACCGGATCACCGGAAGTGGTTCCGGGAAGGCCACGGGGAGTTATTGGGCTTATTGGGCCAACGAGGGAAGCACACCAGCCCACAAGGGGCTGGTGTGCCCCACCTCTAGGCCGCCATCCCTAGGGAAGGAAAGAGGGGAGGGCTAGCCCCACCTGCCTTCCCCTCCTCATGAGAGAAAGGAAAGGGGGGCGCCTCCCTCCCTGCCTTCTCCCCAGGCGCCAAAGAAGGAAGGGGGGGCGCGGCCAGGGCAAGCCCTAGGGATGGCTGTCGGCCCCTTTGGGGGCACCCTAGGCTGCCTCCCCTCCTCCCCCCACCTATATATATGAGAGGAGGGAGAGGGGCAAGACACACCACAATCCCCAAGCCGTGTGCGGCGCCTCGTCTCCCTCTAGTTCTAGTTCCTCCTCCGTCCATGTCCGTTGTGCTTGGCGAAGCCCTGCGGATAGTTTCACCACCACTGTCACCATGCCGTTGTGCTGCCGGAACTCATCTACTACTTTGCCTCTCTTGCTGGATCGAGAAGGCGAGGACGTCATCAAGCTGAACGTGTGCTGAACGCGGAGGTGTCGTACGTTCGGTACTTGATCGGGACGGATCGTGAAGGTGTACGACTACATCAACCGCGTTGATAAACACTTCCGCTTAGCGATCTACAAGGGTATGTAGATGCTCTCCCCCTCTCGTAGCTATGCATATCCATGGATAGATCTTGCGTGTGCGTAGAAAAAAATTGTTTTCCATGCAACGTTCCCCAACAGTGGCATCAGAGCCAGGTCTATGCGTAGATGATATGCACGAGTTGAACACAAAGGAGTTGTGGCCAGTGATGTTCATACTGCTCACCACCAACGTCCTATTTTGATTTGGCGGCATTGTGGGATAAAGCGTCCCGGACCAACCTTACATGTCCACGCACATGAGACCGGTTCCACCGACTGACATGCAACTTGTTTTGCATAAAGGTGGCTGGCAGGTGTCTATTTCTCCTACTTTAGTTGAATCGAATTTGACTACGACCGGTCCTTGAAGAAGGTTAAAACAACAAACTTGATAATCACCGTTGTGGTTTTGCATAGGTAAGAACGGTTCTTGCTAGTTACCCGTAGCAGCCACATAAAACTTGTAACAACAAAGTAGAGGACGTCTAACTTGTTTTTGCAGGGCATGTTGTGATGTGATATGGTCAAGATATGATGTGATATATGTTGACGTATGAGATGATCATGTTTTGTAATAAGTTCACGACTTGCATGTCGATGAGTACGACAACCGGCAGGAGCCTTAGGGTTGTCTTTAATTATTGTATGACATGCGTGTCAATCACTAAGCGCCATGTAATTGCTTTACTTTATCTCTATGCGTTAGCAATAGTTGTAGAAGCAATAGTTGGCGAGATGAGCCCGACGCTATGATGGAGATCAAGGTGTCGTGCCGGTGACGATGGAGATCATGCCGATGCTTTGGAGATGGAGATAAAAAGCACAAGATGATGATGGCCATATCATGTCACATATTTTGATTGCATGTGATGTTTATCCTTTATGCATCTTATTTTGCTTAGAACAACGGTAGCATTATAAGATGATCCCTTCACTTAATTTCAAGATAAAAGTGTTCTCCCTGAGTATGCACCGTTGCTAAAGTTCATCGTTTTGAAGCACCTCGTGATGATCAGGTGTGATAGACTCTACGTTCACATACAACGGGTGTAAGCCAGTTTTGCACATGCAGAATACTTGGGTTAAACTTGACAAGCCTAGCATGTACAGACATGGTCTCGGAACACTGGAGACCGAAAGGTCGAACGTGAGTCATATAGTAGATATGATCAACATAGAGATGTTCACCATTGATGACTACCCCATCTCACGTGATGATCGGACATGGGTTAGTTGATTTGGATCATGTATCACTTAGACAACTAGAGGGATGTTGATTTAAGTGGGAGTTCATTAGTAATTTGATTATTTGAACTAAAATTTATCATGAACTTAGTCTTAATAGTTTTTGCATATCTATGTTGTAGATCAAAGGCCCGTGCTATCGTTCCCTTGAATTTTAATGTGTTCCTAGAGAAAGCTAAGTTGAAAAATGATGGTAGCAACTACACATACTGGGTCCGTAACTTGGGGATTATCCTCATTGCTGCACAGAAGAATTATGTCCTTGATGCACCGCTAGGTGATAGACCTGCTGCAGGAGCTACTGCAGATGTTACGAATGTTTGGCAGGCTCGATCTGATGACTACTCAATAGTTCAGTGTGCCATGCTTTACGGCTTAAGACCGGGACTTCAAAGACGTTTTGAACGCCACAAAGCATATGAGATGTTCCACGAGCTGAAGTTGATATTTCAAGCTAATGCCCGTGTTGAGAGATATGAAGTCTCCAACAAGTTCTATATTTGCAAGATGGAGGAGAACAGTTCTGTCAGTGAACACATACTCAAAATGTCTGGGTATCATAACCACTTGACTCAGCTGGGAATTGATTTTCCAGTTGAGATTGTTATTGACAGAGTTCTTCAGTCACTGCCACCAAGCTACAAAGGCTTCGTGATGAACTATAATATGCAAGGGATGACGAAAACGATTCCCGGGCTCTTCGCGATGCTGAAATTGGCGGAGGTAGAAATCAAGAAGAAGCATCAAGTGTTGATGGTTAACAAGACCACTAGTTTCAAGAAAAAGGGCAAGGGAAAGAAAGGGAACTTCAAGAAGAATGGCAAGCAAGTTGCCGCTCCCGTGAAGAAGCCCAAAGCTGGACGCAAGCCTGAAACAGAGTGCTTCTACTGCAAGTGAAATGGTCACCGGAAGCGGAAGTGCTCCAAATACTTGGCGGATAAGAAGGATGGCAAAGTGAACAAAGGTATATTTGAAATACATGTTATTGATGTGTTCCTTACCAATGCTCGTAGTAGCGCCTGGGTATTTGATACTGGTTCAGTTGCTCATATTTGTAACTCGAAACAGGATCTGCGGAATAAACAAAGATTGGCTAAGGACGAGGTGACGATGCGCGTCGGGAATGGTTCCAAGGTCGATGTGATCGCCGTCGGCATGCTACCTCTACATCTACCTTCGGGATTAGTTTTAGACCTCAATATTTGGTGCCAGCGTTGAGCATGAACATTATATCTGGATCTTGTTTATTGCGAGACAGTTATTCATTTAAGTCAGAGAATAATGGTTGTTCTATTTATATGAGTAATATCTTTTATGGTCATGCACCTTTAATGAATGGTATATTCTTATTGAATCTCGATCGTAGTGATACACATATTCATAATATTGATGCCAAAAGATGCAAAGTTGATAATGATAGTGCAACATACTTGTGGCACTGCCGTTTAGGTCATATTGGTGTAAAGCGCATGAAGAAACTCCATGCGGATGGACTTTTGGAATCACTTGATTATGAATCATTTGATACTTGTGAACCATGCCTCATGGGTAAGATGACTAAAACTCTGTTCTCCGAAACAATGGAGCGAGCTAATGACTTATTGGAAACAATACATACCGATGTATGCGGTCCAATGAGTGTAGAGGCACGCGGCGGGTATCGTTATTTTCTGACCATCACAGATGATTTGAGTAGGTATGGGTATATCTACTTGATGAAACACAAGTCTGAAACATTTGAAAAGTTCAAAGAATTTCAGAGTGAAGTGGAGAATCATCGTAACAAGAAAATAAAGTTTCTACGATCTAATCACGGAGGCGAATATTTGAGTTACGAGTTTGTCCTTCATTTAAAACAATGTTTAATTGTTTCACAACTCACGCCACCTGGAACACCACAGCGTAGTGGTGTGTCCGAAAGTCGTAACCGTACTTTATTAGATATGGTGCATTCTAGGATGTCGCTTACCGATTTTCCTTTATCATTTTGGGGTTATGCATTAGAGACAGCCGCATTCACGTTAAATAGGGCACCGTCTAAATCCGTTGAGACGACACCGTATGAACTATGGTTTGGCAAGTAACCTAAGCTGTCGTTTCTTAAAGTTTGGGGATGCGACGCTTATGTCAAAAGGCTTTAGCCTGATAAGCTCGAACCCAAATCGGAGAAGTGCGTCTTCGTAGGATACCCTAAGGAAACTATTGGGTACACCTTCTACCATAGATCCGAAGGCAAGATCTTTGTTGCTAATAATGGGTCATTTCTAGAGAAGGAGTTTCTCTCGAAAGAAGTGAGTGGGAGGAAAGTAGAACTTGATGAGGTAATTGTACCTTCTCTCGAATTGGAAAGTAGCACATCAGAGAAAACCGTTCTCGTGATGCCTACACCAACTATAGCAGAAGCTAATGATGATGATCATGAAACTTCGAATCAAGTTACTACTAAACCTCGTAGGTCGACCAGAACACGTTCCGCACCAGAGTGGTACGGTAATCCTATCCTGGAAGTCATTTTGTTAGACAACGGCGAACTTACGAACTATGAAGAAGCTATGATGAGCCTGGATTCTGACAAATGGCTTGAAGCCATGAAATCTGAGATAGGATGTATGAGAACAAAGTGTGGACTTTGTTGGACTTGCCCGATGATCGGCAGGCCATTGAAAATAAATGGATCTTCAAGAGGAAGATAGACGTTGATGGTAATATCACTGTCTACAAAGCTCGACTTGTCGCGAAAGGTTTTCGACAAGTTCAAGGGGTTGACTACGATGAGACTTTCTCACCCGTAGCGATGCTTAAGTCCGTCTGAATCATGTTAGCAATTACCGCATTTTATGATTATGAAATCTGGCAAATGGACGTCAAAACTGCATTCCTTAACGGATTTCTTAAAGAAGAGTTGTATATGATGAAACCAGAAGGTTTTTTCGATCCTAAAGGTGCGAACAAAGTGTGCAAGCTCCAGCGACCCATCTATGGACTGGTGCAAGCATCTTGGAGTTGGAATATACGCTTTGATGAGGTGATCAAAGCATATGGTATTATACAGACTTATGGTGAAGCATGTATTTACAAGAAAGTGAGTGCGAGCTCTGTAGCATTTATGATATTATATGTGGATGACATATTGCTGATTGGAAATGATATAGAAATTCTGGATAGCATAAAAGGATACTTGAATAAGAATTTTTCAATGAAAGATCTCGATGAAGCTGCTTATATATTGGGCATCAAGATCTATAGGGATAGATCGAGACGCTTAATAGGACTTTCACAAAGCACATACCTTGACAAAGTTCTGAAGAAGTTCAAAATGGACCGGTCAAAGAAAGGGTTTTTACGTGTGTTGCAAGGTGTGAAATTGAGTCAGACTCAAAGTCCGACCACGACAGAAGATAGAGATAAAATGAAAGTCAGTCCCTATGCCTCAGCCATAGGTTCTATTATGTATGCCATGCTGTGTACCAGACCTGATGTGTGCCTTGCCATAAGTTTGGCAGGGAGGTACCAAAGTAATCCAGGAGTGGATCACTGGACAGTGGTCAAGAACATCCTGAAGTACCTGAAAAGGACCAAGGATATGTTTCTCGTTTATGGAGGTGACGAAGAGCTCGTCGTAAAGGGTTACGTCGATGCTAGCTTCGACACAGATCCGGATGACTCTAAGTCACAAACCGAATATGTATTTATATTGAATGGTGGAGCTGTTAGTTGGTGTAGTTCCAAGCAGAGCGTCGTGGCGAGATCTACGTGTGAAGCGGAGTACATAGCTGCTTTGGAAGCAACACATAAAGGAGTCTGGATGAAGGAGTTCATATCCGATCTGGGTGTAATACCCAGTGCATTGGGTCCAATGACAATCTTTTGTGACAACACTGGAGCAATTGCCTTAGCGAAGGAATCCAGGTTTCACAAGAGAACTAAACACATCAAGAGACACTTCAACTCCATTCATGAAAAGGTCAAGGATGGAGACATAGAAATTTGCAAAGTACATACGGATCTGAATGTGACAGACCCGTTAACTAAACCTCTTCCGCGGGCAAAACATGATCAACACCAAGACTCCATGGGTGTTAGATTCATTACTATGTAATCTAGATTATTGACTCTAGTGCAAGTGGGAGGCTGTTGGAAATATGCCCTAGAGGCAATAATAAAGTGGTTATTATTATATTTCCTTAATCATGATAAAGGTTTATTATTCATGCTAGAATTGTATTGACCGAAAACTAGTAAGCCTCTACTAGACTAGCTCATTGATCAAAGGCTGGTTAAGGTTTCCTAACCATAGACATGTGTTGTCACTTGATAACGGGATCACATCATTAGGAGAATGATGTGATGGACAAGACCCATCCATTAGCTTAGCATATGATCGTTCAGTTTATTGCTACTGCTTTCTTAATGTCAAATACATATTCCTTCGACCATGAGATCATGCAACTCCCGGATACCGGAGGAATACCTTGTGTGCTATCAAACGTCACAACATAACTAGGTGATCATAAAGATGCTCTACAGGTATCTCCGAAGGTGTCTGTTGAGTTGGCGTGAATCGAGATTGGGATTTGTCACTCCGTATGACGGAGAGGTATCTCTGGGTCCTCTTGGTAATACAGCATCACAAGAAGCTTGCAAGCAAAATGACTAAGGAGTTAGTTACGAGATGATGTATTACAGAATGAGTAAAGAGACTTGCCAGTAATGCGATTGAACTAGGTATGGAGATACCGTCGATCGAATCTCGGGCAAGTAACATACCGACAGACAAAGGGAACTACGTATGTTGTCATAAAGGTTCGACCGATAAAGATCTTCGTAGAATATGTAGGAACCAATATGGGCATCCAGGTCCCGCTATTGGTTATTTACTGGAGAAGCGTCTCGGTCATGTCTACATCATTCTCGAACCCATAGGGTCCGCACGCTTAATGTTCGTTGACGATATAGTATTATATGAGTTATGTGAAATAGTGATCGAATATTCTTCGGAGTCCCGGATGAGATCACGGACATGACGAGGAGGTCCGGAATGGGCCGGAGGTAAAGGTTGATATATAGGATGATACTATTTGGTCTCCGGAAAGGTTTCGGAATGCACCGGGTATTTATCGGATCACTGGAAGTGGTTCCGGGAAGGCCACGGGGAGTTATTGGGCTTATTGGGCCAACAAGGGAAGCACACCAGCCCACAAGAGGCTGGTGCACCCCACCTCTAGGCTGTCGGCCCTAGGGAATTAAAGGGGGAGGGCTAGCCCCTCCTGCCTTCCCCTCCTCATGAGAGAAAGGAAAGGGGGGCGCCTCCCTCCATGCCTTCTCCCCAGGCGCCAAAGAAGGAAGGGGGGGCCAGGGCTGGCCCTAGGGCTGGCCGCCGGCCCATTTGGGGGCGCCCTAGGCTGCCTCCCCTCCTCCCCCCCATATATATGTGAGAGGAGGGAGAGGGGCAAGACACACCTCGATCCCCAAGCCGTGTGCGGCGCCCCGTCTCCCTCTAGTTCTAGTTCCTCCTCCGTCCATGTCTGTTGTGCTTGGCAAAGCCCTGCGGATAGTTTCACCACCACCGTCACCACGCCATCGTGCTGCCGGAACTCATCTACTACTTCGCCTCTCTTGCTGGATCGAGAAGGCGAGGATGTCATCGAGCTGAACGTGTGCTGAACGCGGGGGTGCCGTACGTTCGGTACTTGATCGGGACGGATCGTGAAGGTGTACGACTACATCAACCGCGCTGATAAACGCTTCCGCTTAGCGATCTACAAGGGTATGTAGATGCTCTCCCCCTCTCGTAGCTATGCATCTCCATGGATAGATCTTGCATGTGCGTAGATTTTTTTTTGTTTTCCATGCAACGTTCCCCAACAATCCTTACTAGAAGAACAAGATGTGCATGCATCTTGAGGCAATTGACAACGATATCTGGTTCGTCGTTGAGAATGGTGTTCCCACAATTGGCCCTAGCATCAATGCTATAGATGTGAAGAGATTCAAGCAACTCGACTCTCAAGCGAAGAACATCATATGTGGACATCTCAACAAAGGACAGTATGGTAGAGTGAGTGCAATGGAAACATCAAAGCTGATCTGGGATAGGCTCTCCAAGGTCAATGAGGGAGTTTCCACTCAATGTGGCTCTCGAGTTGATGTGCTTCTCAATCTCTTCAACCGCTTCAGGAGGCTTGACAATGAAAATGTCCAGCAAACTTTCGATCGCCTCGCTGATATCTCTAATGAGCTACAGGCTCTCGGCACCACTGATATTACTGACCACGAGGTGGTGAAGAAATTGCTGAGGTCTCTTGAGCCCTCCTTTGACACCTTGGCCTTGATGATTCAAGAGCGTCCTGATTACAAGTCACTTGATCCTGCTGATATTCTTGAGAGGCTCAATACTCTTGAATTTTAGCAAGCTGAGAAGAGCCACCTCGCGCTTTGAAGGCAAAAGCTAAAGCCAAGGAAATTTCTTCATCTGAAGAAGAAGAGTCTGAAAGCAGCACTGATAGTGCTGAGGAAATTGGCAGAGAGCAGGCTATACTTGTGAGGAAGTTCCAGAAGTTTTCCAAGAGAAATCGCTTTGGAAAGTCTTCAAAGTATGACTCGAAGAACACCGGAGAAGCTTCTCCTTGAGACTATAACAAGAGAAATTGTGGTAGTTGTTGTTGCTATTGTCGTTGTTGCGATCTACCCATCAACCACCGCCGTGGCCACCGCCGCGGCCCGCGCCATGCTCGTTGTGGTCGCCGTGCGTGTCCTGTAGGCTGTCACGAAGCATCTTGAGCTCATGGCAGTCCTCGATGCTATGAAAGTGCATGTTGTAGTAGGCGCGGAAGGGGTGCCCATCCATCTTGGCCTCATCGCGGTCGCGTCCGCGTTTCTGCTCAGGCTCCGCCGCAAGCACGGCGGGACCCTTGCGCTTGGCGTCTTTGACCTTGGGCTTGGCGGTTTCGGGTACCACATCAGGATCGTTGTGGGCGAAGAGGTGGCCCTCTTCAGCCTTGGCGCACCTGTCGGTGAGCTGGTCGTTGATGGAGAGCTTCTCGAGCATCTCGACGTCCGTAACGCTGGAGGAGAACGTGGAGATGATCACGGTGTCGGAGGCACATGGGATCTTGTTGCGCACTTGGCTGAAGTGCTGGATGTACTTGCGGAGGGTCTCGCCAGTGGGCGGCGCATAGCGCGCGGGCCGTTGAGCGTGAGAGGGTCGTCGTGCGTGCCCTTGAAGTTGGAGACGAACTGCCAGCATAGTTCAGACCACGAGGGGATGGAGGCTTGAGGAAGGTTCATCAGCCACGAGCGCGCGGCGTCCTTGAGGGCCATGGGGAACCAATTTGCCATGACCTTGTCGTCGCCTCCGTAGCCTAGATGCTCACGGTGTAGAGCTATAGGAACTCCACGGGATTGGGGGTGCCGTCGTAGCGAGGGGGCAGCTCAGGCTTGAACTTCATGGGTCACACAACGCGGCGTAGCTCGCAGGTGAAGGCAAGGCAACCCTCGTTGTTGGAGACGATGCCAGTGGTGAGAGCGGCATAGTTCTGGCACCCGGCCGCAATGATGTCCTGGATGGTACGGTTTTGGCGGTCGCGCTGCTTTTCGAGGATCACGCGCGTGTCCGGTGGTGTGCTGGATGATCTGGCAGCTAGCATTGTCATGATGTGGCGAGGGCGCGCCATGGGAAGACTCAGGCGCGTGCGCCGTGGTGACGTCCTGCATCATCGTTGGTTGGAGGAGGTGGAGGAGGCGCATTGTGTCCCGCCCGCGCGCCATGCGATGACGGAGACGGCAGGGTGCTACTTCTTGAGCTTGCGTTGGTTTTTCCCTTGAAGAGGAAAGGGTGATGCAGCAAAGTAGAGATAAGTATTTCCCTTAGTTTGAGAACCAAGGTATCAATCCAGTAGGAGACAACGCACAAATCACCGAATACCTGCACAAACAATCAAACAACTTGCACCCAACACGATAAAGGGGTTGTCAATCCCTTCACGGCTATTTGCAAAAGTGAGATCTGATAGAGATAGATAAAACTAAACAAAAGATAAAGTAAATATTTTTGTTTTTTTTTGTTTATAGATCTGAAAATAAAAGATTGCAAAATAGTAGATCAGAAAGTAATATGATGGAAAATAGACCCGGGGGCCATAGGTTTCACTAGAGGCTTCTCTCAAGATAGAAAATATTACGGTGGGTGAACAAATTACTGCCGAGCAATTGATAGAAAAGCGCAAAGTTATGACGATATCTAAGGCAATGATCATGAATATAGGCATCACGTCCGTGTCAAGTAGACCGAAATGATTCTACATCTACTACTATTACTCCACACATCGACCGCTATCCAGCATGCATCTAGAGTATTAAGTTCATAAAGAACGGAGTAACGCATTAAGTAAGATGACATGATGTGGAGGAATTAACTCAAGCAATATGATGAAAACCCCATCTTTTTATCCTCGATGGCAATAATACAATACGTGCCTTGCTGCCCCTACTGTCACTGGGAAAGGACACCGCAAGATTGAACCCAAAGCTAAGCACTTCTCCCATTGCAAGAAAAACCAATCTAGTTGGCCAAACCAAACCGATAGTTCGAAGAGTGCCGGAGTAAATGACCACGGGTAGCCCCATCAGCTCCCTTTGGTATTTCAAGACATCGGGGCAGGCTGCGCCCCTCAAACATCAAGGACAAGGGCCACCTTCTTGAGGCCGGCTGGTCCAAGCAGCCGGTTGCCGGGAGGCGGCGGAGTCCACAAGACGGCCATGAAGTGGGCCGACTCCTGGCAGGCGGCCTCCTAGGATGCCGAGTCCTAGCAGGCGGCCCCTCGCGCCCTCAAAGTCAGCGCCAACATAAACGTGATGAGACAGGGCATGGCTACAGTACAGGCCTGCCACCCCCGAATCCAGGGCAGAGCGTGACCACAGTACTGCGTACCGGGCAGGCATCCTGCGCCCAACGCAGGACTGTTGCCATGCCGCTCATGACATCACCCATGGCAGAGGAAGCCATGCTCCCATGACGGGCGGTCAGTACGGCCCGCAGGCGGCAGGCCCTACTTGTCCGTGATAAGCCAGAAGGCGGCGAGCCCAGACCAGTCGGCTCAGTGGGAGGCCGGCTCCCAGCAGGCGGCCCTCCTCCTCCCTCGAAGTCTGTGCGCCATTAACCAGATACGACGGGGTATGGCTACAGTGAGTTCCCGCCAGGCGGCGGGACTGTATCCACGCTCCCCCTAACGAGGCCTTCGTCATCAGGGGCAATGCTACAGCATAAAGCAGTCAACACGGCCCGTGGACGGCGGGACCCACCTGTCGGCTGAGATCGCGGCAGTCGGCGGACCCACCAGGCGGCGGGCCCCGGCGGTCGGTGGAGAAGCCGGCGACCAGTGACGCTGACTGCCGGGCCCCGCATCTGGCTAGATTACCGTTGTACCCCTGGGGGGTAGGCTTATATAAACCCCCCAGGTCACCCCATGCAGGGGGTTGGCTCCTTGGCAGAGGCCTCGTCGAGCACTCACAGCACCACACACACACGCAGAGAGAGTGGAGTAGAGCTAGCCTTGCCCTTCTTCCTTCTCCAGCCAGGTAGCTCAAGGAGCAAGCTTGTAGCCACCTATTGAAATAGTGATCATGTGGAGACCCCGTAGAGCAGGACTAGGGGTGTTATCTCCTAGGAGAGCCCCGAACCTGGGTAAGATTCGCAAGCGTACGCGATCTCGCTCACTCTCGCTTCTAGAGCCCGGCGACGTACTTTTGTCCCCATCCACGATAAGCCATCCCCTGGCATATGTCGCACGATATCCACGACATTTGGCGCCCACCGTGGGGCTAGGTGCACCGTCGTCCGGAAACACGTTCTGGACGGGAACCCTCTTCCTCCCTGGCGATCGCAGCCAGCCCGGCACGCCCGACGGTGTCTGCGCCGACACGCTGCATGGCGTGGAAGTTGTTTGCACCGCAAGCAACCTCGCTGATCTCATCGGCGGGATCCGCCTCTTCGACGAGCCTGCACTCGACGCGGGCGCAGCTAGCTCCGAGAGCTGCCTCGTCGATCTCCTCGGCAAGCTTCACATCGCCGACGAGCCGGTCTCCGACCTGGAGTCCGTTGGCTCCACCGACCTGCTCGTCGACATGGTCGTCGACGCCGATGTCGCGCTTCCTGATGCCTTCCCCGGTGACGTGGTGATCTTCGATGATCCACTTCCCGCTGCAGACAGCAGCGCCGGCACCAGCACCGTCACTGAGGTGTTGGTCATCAGCCACGACGGAACCTCCGACCAGGCCGGCCGGGACCCGTTGCAGGCGGCAATGCTGGACCTGTCCGCTCTCGTAGCGCTCGGTGCGAGCGGTGAAACGCTGGAGGCATGCCGTATCGCACTTCTCGACAGCGCCAACAAGTTGGCGGCCATGAGATGCCTCACCGAGGCTTACCACCGCGAGATCGACCGCGCCGTTTGCGGCACACCGGCTGCTGACGAACCCAGCCGCGTGGGCACGGTCCGGCAGCGCGGCGCCGCCATCGCCAACATGTTGGGGGCCGACCGCCTGGTCTACGCCACGCCCATGGAGAACTTGCGCGCCGCCCAGGCAGCGGCAGACGAGCTGGACCGCCTGGAGGGCGACGAGCGTTGCTGCATGACAGAGCGCGTCCAACAGCTCATCGACGCGGCTGCCGCGCAGCAAGAAGCCGGCCGCCGCATGGTGGAACCCGGCCTACAGGCTGGGAACCTTCCCCCTCGCCGGGAGCATGGCGTGACCTCCCGGACGCCGACAGCCGGCGCCCGCGACCGAGGAGACCCAGAGCCGGTTGCTAGCCGCAGCCGCACCCGCATCTCCATTGAGCGCGACCAAGACGGCCGCCCACGAGCAGTAGAGCGGCGGGACGATCGTCAGCCCCCTCCCCCGCGCAGGGAGAGGCGCGCCTCTCCGCTGCCTGTTGAGCATCTGACTCTCGGGCACCGGCTGGGCCCCCGCGAAGGAGTCGGAGAGAACGACGCCCGCAACCGAATCGACCGCTTGGCTCGGTCCCTGGCATTGGAAGAAGAAGATGCAATCGGCCCGCCTTGTTTCGGCCCCCGCATTCGCGACGAGCCCTTCCCCAAAGGGTTCTCGCTCCCTCGGGACACTCCTAAGTACAACGGCTCTGTGAAGCCGGAAGATTGGCTGGTCGACTACTCCACTGCCGTCAACATAGCGAATGGCAACAAGCGTGTCGCCGTGAAGTATGTTCTGCTCAAGCTCCAGGGCACGGCCCGGACATGGCTGAACAGCCTCAAGCCCTACAGCGTCAACAGCTGGCTAGACTTCACCGAAGTTTTCATCCGCAACTTCACCAGCACCTACAAGCGGCCGCCCAAGCCTCGCCAGCTCTCCCTGTGCATCCAAGGCCCGATCGAGTCCACCCGCGAATACTTAACGCGGTGGGCCGAGCTGCGCAACTCCTGCGAAGGGGTTCATGAGGTGCAAGCCATTGAATACTTCACTGCCGGGTGCCGAGAGGGCACCCTACTCAAGCACCGGCTCCTCTGCGACGAGCCGGCCATGCTCGACGAGCTGTTGATCATAGCGGACAAGTACGCCACTGCCGACTCCTCCATGAAGTCGGAACTCCGAGTGGATGCGTCAGGAAAGATGCTCCCTCCGGCCCCTCAGACACCGGCTGGTGATTCCAGTCGGCGCCAATAGTCAAACGACAATAAGTGCAAGGCCCCGCAGCCAGCTACCACCAGCCGGCAGGTGGCGACAGTCGAAGACCAGCAGCCAGAGGAGCAGCCCGGCCCCAAACGCTAGAAGGGCGACAAGCCTGCCTAGTTGCCCGCCTTCTCGTTTAAGCAAACCCTCGACGCTCCCTGCAAGTTCCACAGCGACGCGAAGCCATCCAACCACACCACCCGGAAGTGCCACTGGCTCACCCGCATCGCCAGAGGCGAAGGACTGCCTCCGCCGCCTGCTGGCCCGCCGCCTCTGCCTCCCCAGCAGCCGGTGGTCCGACCAGTCGGCGTGATCCAAGACGAGTTTCCTAAAGAGCATGGAGCTTACGTCGTCTTCACCAGTGTGACTGACGACAGGCACAGCCGGCGTCAATAGCGCCGAGAAGTGAATACTGTCGCCTCTGAAGCCCCAGAGTTCATGCACTGGTCGGAGAAGCCGATAAGTTGGAGCCGAGCTGACCACCCGGAGGTGATGCCTTCTCCGGGTTCCTATGCCCTGGTGTTGGATGCCACCTTCGCAACGGAGAGGCGAGCTGCTCGTTTCTCCCGAATTCTGATAGACGGCGGTAGCAGCATCAACATCCTCTACCACGACACCATGGAGAAGTTGTGCATCAAAGAGAAATAGCTCCAGCCCAGCCGGACTGTCTTCCATGGCATTGTGCCTGGCCTATCCTGCTCACCAATCGGCAAGATCAAGATAGATGTCCTCTTTGGAGACAAGAGTCACTTCCGCCGAGAGCCAATCTGGTTCAAGGTGGTTGACCTTGAGAGCCCCTACCACGCGTTGCTTGGCCGGCCTGCTCTGGCCAAGTTCATGGCGGTCCCCCACTACGCCTACCTCAAGATGAAGATGCCGGGCACCAAGGGCATTATCACCATAGCCGGCGACTACCAGAAGTCGGCCGCCTGTGCCACTGCCAGTAGCTGGCTGGCCGAGTCCCTTGTGATTGCTGCTAAGAAACGGCTCCTTGACCGGGTTGTGGCCATGGCCGGTGAGCAGCCGGACCTGTCGCCAGATCCCAAGGGGTCAGAAGCTCAGGGCTCTTTCCAACCGGCCAAAGAAACCAAGAAGATACCCTTGGACCCGGAGCACCCAGAGAGGTTCGCTGTCATAGGAGCTTGCCTCGACAGCAAATAGGAAAGCGAGCTTGTCGATTTCCTTCGTGAGAATCGGGACATCTTTGCGTGGTCTCCAAAGGACATGCCGGGTGTTCCGACGGATTTCGCCGAGCACAAACTACATGTCAGAGCAGATGCAAAACCAGTCAGGCAACCCCTCCGCCGCCTGTCGGAGGAGAAGAGAGGAATTGTTGGTGAAGAGATAGCCCGGCTTCTAGCAGCCCGCTTCATTATGGAAGTATTTTTCCCAGAGTGGCTAGCCAACCCAGTCCTTGTACTAAAGAAGAACAACAAATGGCGCATGTGTATTGACTACACCAGCCTCAACAAAGCTTGCCCGAAGGATTCATTCGCCTTGCCTCGGATTGACCAAGTGATAGACTCCACAGCTGGATGCGAGCTGTTGAGTTTTTTGGATGCCTATTCGGGGTACCACCAGATTAAGTTAAGCCCGGCCGACCGCCTGAAGACCGCCTTCATCACACCATTCGGAGCCTTCTGCTACCTGACCATGACATTCGGCTTGAGAAATGCCGGTGCCACGTTCCAGCGTTGCATGCAGAAGTGCCTCCTCAAGCAACTCGGTAGAAATGCCCACGTCTATGTAGACGATATTGTGGTGAAGACGGAGAAGCGCGGTACCCTCCTGGAAGATCTCAAGGAAACTTTTGATAATCTGCGCCATTTTCAAATCAAGCTCAACCCAGAGAAGTGTGTCATTGGAGTACCAGCCGGCCAGCTCCTCGGTTTCCTTGTCTCAGAGCGCGGCATAGAGTGCAACCCTGTCAAGATCAAGGCCATCGAGAGGATGGAGAGGCCCACCCGACTGCGAGACGTTCAGAAGTTCACCGGCTGCTTGGCATCCATCAGCCGCTTCATCAGTCGGCTGGGCGAGAAGGCTCTTCCCCTGTACCAGCTGATGAAGAAAACCACTCATTTCGAGTGGAACGACAAGGCGGACGAGGCGTTCCTCCAGCTCAAGAAGATGTTGACCACGCCGCCCGTCCTGGCCGCCCCGGCTGCCAAGGAGCCCATGCTTCTCTACATCGCCGCCACCAGCCGGGTGGTCAGTACAGTTATGGTGGTAGAGCGCCAAGAGGACGGCAAGGCGCTGCCGGTCTAGAGGCCCGTCTACTACTTGAGTGAGGTGCTGTCAGCTTCCAAGCAGAACTACCCCCACTACCAAAAGTTGTGCTATGGCGTGCATTTTGCCGCCAAGAAGCTCAAGCCATACTTTCAAGAGCATCCCATCATGGTCGTCTGCACCGCCCCGCTTGCGGAGATCATAGGCAGCAGAGACGCATCGGGCCGAGTGGCCAAGTGGGCCATCGAGCTGGCCCCCTACACCATCTTCTACCAGCCCCGCGCCACCATCAAGTCCCAAGCACTGGCCGACTTCCTCGCCGACTGGGCCGAGACCCAGTACCTGCCGCCAGCTCCAGACTCAACTCATTGGCGGATGCACTTTGATGGCTCAAAGATGCACACCGGTTTGGGAGCCGGCGTCGTCCTCACCTCTCCCAAAGGCGACAAGCTCAGATACACGCTGCAAATCCACTTTGCCGCCTCCAACAACGTGGCCGAGTACGAGGCGCTGGTACACGGACTCTGGCTGGCCAAGGAGATTGGCATCCGCCGGATTCTGTGCTACGGCGATTCGGACTTGGTGGTCCAACAGTCGTCCGGCGTCTGGGACGCCAAGGATGCAAATATGGCGAGCTACCGCTTCCTCGTCCAGCAGATCAGCGGATATTTTGATGGGTGCGAGTTCCTTCATGTGCCACGGGCCGACAACGAGCAAGCAGACGCCCTGGCACGGATCGGCTCCACCAGGCAAGCCATAGCAGCCGGCGTGTCCCTTCAGTGCCTCCGCAAGCCGTCTATCAAGCCTTCCCCGGAATCAGAATCCATCTTCGTGCCGGCTGCTCCCGAAGCAGTCGGACCCGGCCCGGGGGCTGCAACAGCCGGCCCGGGGACTTTGGCAAGCGGCCCGGGGACTGCGGCAGTCGCACCCGGCTCAGGGACTCTACAACCCGGCCCGGGGGCTGCAGCGGCTGTCCCGGGGACTTCAACAACGCAGCAAGACGCGGCCGACTCCACCCCACCACCTCTAGACCCAACCGCCCTAGATTCAGTAACCGTAATGACAGTGGATGAAGTCAAAGCACCATCATGGGCGCAGCCCATCCTCAACTTTCTGGTAAGCGGAGAGCTGCCAGTTGATGAGATCTCGGCCCGGCAGGTGCAACGCCGGGCAGGAGCCTACACGATAGAAAACAAAGAGCTTATCAGGCACAGCGTGACCGACATTTTCCAATGCTGCGTCGAACCAGAGAAGGGCAAGGCAATCCTCAGAGACATACACCAAGGCGAGTGCGGCCACCACGCGGCCTCCAGATCCCTTGTCGCCAAAGCTTTCCGCCATGGTTTTTTCTGGCCGACTGCTTTGGAGGACGCCAAGGATCTGGTCAAGAAATGCAAGGGGTGCCAAAAATTCAGCTCCAAGCAACATCTGCCAGCTTCTGCACTCAAGACCATCCCCCTTACCTGGCCCTTTGCCATCTGGGGGCTGGACATGGTGGGTCCATTCAAGACAGCACGCGGTGGCATGACCCATCTGCTGGTCACCGTGGACAAATTCACCAAGTGGATTGAAGCAAAACCAATCAAGAAACTAAATGGTCTGACTGTTGTGACCTTCATTGCAGATATCACCGTCCGGTACGGTGTACCACACAGCATCATCACCGACAATGGCACTAACTTTGCCAAAGGCGCCTTGGCCCGTTTCTGCTCGACGCAGGGCATCCGACTGGACTTAGCGTCCGTCGCCCATCCACAGTCAAACGGCCAAGTAGAACGAGCAAACGGCCTCATCTTATCCGGCATCAAACCCCGACTGGTCGAGCCACTGGAGCGCTCGGCCGGCTGCTGGATCGACGAGTTGCCGGCCGTCCTCTGGAGTCTCCGCACCACTCCGAACAGATCAACCGGTTTCACTCCCTTCTTCCTCGTATACGGGGCCGAGGCCGTCATCCCAACTGACATCGAGTTTGACTCGCCTCGCATCACCATGTACATGGAGGCGGGGGCGAAGGAAGCACGAGAAGACGGCATCGATCTGCTGGAAGAAGGCCGGCTGTTAGCACTCAGACGGTCCGCCATATACCAGCAGAGCCTGCGCCGCTACTACAGTCGGAAGGTCAAGCCACGATCCTTCCAAGAGGGAGACCTTGTGCTCCGGCTGATCTAGCGAACAGCCGGCCAGCACAAGCTCTTGGCCCCTTGGGAAGGCCCCTTCATCATCAGCAGAGCCTTGGGCAACGACTTCTATTACCTCATCGACGCGTAGAAGCCCAGGGCGCGCAGAAGGGACGATTCCGGCAAGGAAGCAGAGCGCCCATGGAACGCAAATCTTCTCCGAAGATTTTACAGTTAAAAGCAGTATGTACCACGCTACCTTTTGTACTAAGGGCAAAGGCACCGGGTCCCTCGAGGAGCACTCGGGGGCTACCTTTCTTATCTATATGATAAGTTTCATGCCTGTGAGTATGTTATTTCATTCCTATGCCCGGCACCGGGTCCGACCAGTCGGCCCGGGGGCTTGCCGCCTTGTACTATGTTGGCTCTACCTGCAGTCGGACAAGTAGTGTGCCGGCATCTAAGCCCACCCTTGCCATAAGCCGCAGCTTGCAGAGCGACTGTCTGGCAGGCAAGGGTCAAAGGCAGGAAATGGTGCTCACATGAAAAATGGCTAAGGACGAAAGCACCCACATAGCCCAAGTCGGCTCCTCGCCTAACCGTCCGGTTGCTGAGCAGCCGGCCGGCCGGCTTCTTACTTAAACCGCTACGTTCTAAGCGGCCAAAGTACTTGTCTTCCCAAAATGGCCAAGTACTTGACCCGGCCAGCAGACCGAAGAATGGCTGTCTGGCCGGCAAGGCGGTGACCAAGGGAAAGCGGCAAAGGAAAATGCCAAAAGAACAGAAAGCAGGACAAGTCAGAGCTCGGCGAAGCACATCTTGTGCGAGAATTAAATCACATAGCAAGAGGCCCTCGGCCAGCATTCAACAAAGTTTGAATACACCCAGCGGGTGGAACTGCGCGAATTTAACAATGTTTGTTCTAAAGATTACCAAAGCAGGAAAAGATAAGATAAGTTGGCAGCCTAGGCCAAATGAGCAACAGGCGGGTCCGGCAGGGTGGTGGAGTCGGTGGCGCCAGCTGGTGGAGTGGCCGTCTGGCGAGTCTCGGCTTGGTCGCCTTCAGCAGCAAACGGTGCACTCGCACGCGGCTCGTTGCTCGAGGCCCGATCAAGCTGAGGCTGGGCGTCCACTCCGCCCTCCGGTGCGTCGCCTTCACCATCCTCACCTTCATCGCTTGAGGAGATTTCTTTCGCCGAGTCCTCGCCGTCATCCGGGTTCAGCCCGAACCAGTCCATCAGCACCTCGGCACCCTCCTCGTCCAGCTCGGGGAAGAAGACGCCGGTGTCGGTGTACTCGGTGATCGCCACACGCATGATGGGTGAGCGCAGGCCCCGCTGCCACCAACTCTTCCATGGCCTCCTGCCGGAACGTGGCCAACTGGGCTAGGTCCAGCCCAGGATACCACACCTTGACGAACTCCAAGGCTCTTCGGGCGCCTGCCCGAGCGGAGGAGTCCCTCCAAGCCTCGAAGCGGCCGATTGCCGCCTCCAACCAGTCAGCGGTCCGACTGGGGGTGCGTGGAGCTTGGCCGCCTGGCCAGAGGGCGGCAACCAGCTGAGACCCGGCACGCTGAAGGCAGCGGAGTAGACGGTGAATCGGCTGTAAACGCGTCCTGATGGCCAGGAGCTGCTCGTTCATGTTCTGAGGCACGTCGGGCGGGATCTCCACTCCTTCCCTCCTACGCCGGTCGCGCCGCGCCTCGATGGCCTGGCTGACGGTGATGGCGTGGCCAGGAAAGAAGTCTACGCAAAAGAAAAACAAAGATCAGAAGCCGACTCCCGATGCAGCCGGCAGCTATTCCAAAGAAAGAAGCTTACCGTCGATCATGTCCTCAATCTCGCTGTAGCCAGCGGCGAGGATCGCCTCCTTCTCGGCCCACTTTGAGCGTTCGATCTCAAACTCGGCCTGAAGGGCGCCTTCCGCCTCCTTGAGCTTCTGGAGCTCCGCCTTGTGCTGGTCCGCCAACTTCTTGGCCAGACGATCGCGCTCCAGGGCCGCCTTACGGCGCTCCTCCTCCTTGACGCGCAGCTCGGTCTGGACTTCGCCCCAATGCTGCTGCAGTGTGGCGTTGGCTCCTACAAAAATGAGAAAGAGAGGACAATCAACAAAGATGACCAAAAAAGGAAAGTGGTTGCCACAAGATCCGGCCCGACTGCTCAGCAGTCGGCCCGAATCTCGGGGGCTACACCCAACGGGTGCGCTGACGCGCCCCCACGAGGAAGTAGACAGAATGCTTACGCCGGCTTTCGGTGAGGTCGGTGGTCCGCTTAGCCAACTCCTGGACCTGGGAGTTGAAGGCGGCTGCGCGGATGTTGTGGTAGTCCTGCAATGAAGACAAAAGAAGAGAAAACAAGTTAGCACTCGGAACCTACCTTAAAGTTCCGAGCCGCCTGCTCAGCAGCCGGCCCGGAACTCGGGGGCTACACCCAGTGGGTGCGCTGGCGCGCCCCCACGGAAGACTGCAAGAAGAAGCAAAAAACAAAGCAAAGAAGCGTACCCGAACGGCCGTCCGTGTCGCCAAGAACACCTTCGTACACTGCTGGAGGGCGGCGCCTTGGGCCTGGAGCTGGGCCTGAACGTCCTGCGCGGCCTTGTTCAGCACGCCCGTCCCGCCCCCAGGCGTCCATTCTGGTGAGGTGGCACTCGTGGCCTCTGCGTCTAGGGCCGATGGGCTCGCGGCCCCGACCTCCTGCGCCCACGGCGCCGAGGCCGCCTTCGCCGCACACCAGCGCACCGAAGGGTGGACCACGGGAGTCGCCCCCACCACCAACTCGACACTGACCGGTGGCGCCGGTGGCACGTCAGGCCGATTGCCTCGGGCCCCGGCAGTCGGCGCTTGCGGGGGCACCTCCGCCTCCGAGACGATGGTGTCGCCTCCTCCCCTCTCCACGACCGGCTGGTCATCGCCGGCTCCTCCAGTCGGCACCGGGATCTCTGGCGCTGGCGGCGCCGCGCGCAACGGAATGACAAGTTGCGGGGCCTGGCCGCGCGCGGTTTCTTCCGCTTGCGCCCTAGCGGCCGCATCCGCCCGAGCCTTGGCGGCGGCGTCCGCCCGCGCTGCCTTGGCCGCCTCCGCCTCCTGCCTCTCCGCCTCCTCCCGCTCCTCGCGCGCCTCCCGTGCGTTCCTCTCCGTTGCCGCCCGGAGGTCGGCGAGCGGGTCCACGCGGCGGGTATTGGCGGAGCCTTCCACCTCCCCGATCACGGAAGCAGCGGCAGACCGCTCAAGAGTGAGTGGGGCCCTGATTCAAGCAAGACAAGAGAAAAACTCAGAAAAAATTTGCAAGGAAGAAGAAAGGAAAACACAGCCAAGCACTTACGCGGACACCATCGGGGGCTGCTTCGGGGCCCTCTGGAACTGGGCCGCTCTTGCGGCGGCCTATTGCCGCCTGGTCACGGCGGCCGCGTTCTTGGACTTCTTCGGCCGGCTGCCGAACAGCAACGAGCCGGCCCGGCGCTTTTTTGGGCTGCCTGGTGCGGTCGGCGCGGCTGAGGAGCTCGCGCCCGCCCTGTCGGTGCCGTGTGGGCGGTGCGGCTCGTTCTCCTCCTCATCGTCATCCGGCCAGTCCTCAAGGCCGCCTCCTCCCCCGGAGCCGCCTGCTCCACCGCCGCCACCTGTGGCGTCGTCCTCCTCCTTGGCGGCTGCCCCCAAGCCGGGGTCTTCCACGTCGCTCCTCGTTCGATCCGGCATATACTCCTGACCTGGATCCTGAGCGCCGGCGGCCGACTGGGCCGGGAGGACCTGCACGATGGCCGACTGGTCAGGCGGCAAAACAAGAACTCGGACCAGCAAAGAGAAAAGAATTACAAGACTCACCGCAGGCGGCGGATGTGCGCGGTCGTACGGCCGCATGCCGAACCGCCAGTCCACCTCCGACAGCTTGCAGTTGGAGATATAGTTGACCAGCCGGACCACCTCCACGTCTGGCAGGTCCCGTGTGCACATCCGGCACGGGTCCTGGTGCCCGCTCATGCAGCTGATGATGTGAGGCCGGGCTTGGAGGGGGAGCACTCGGCGCGTCACGAAGGCAGCCAGCAAGTCCGAGCCCTTCAGGCCCTCCGACTCCGACATCGCCTGAAGTCGGGCAAGGGCGGCGGAGGAGGCGGCCGACAGGGAACTCGGCCTGTACTGCCAGTTGCGCGCGGCTCGGCTGGCGGGCCGGCTGCGTAGGCCGGCAAGTTGACGTAGTCGCTTGTCGGGTGGATGTTCTTGACGTAGAAATAGGATTTCTGCCACAGCTTGGCCGACTGCAGCAAGGAGATGGGCGGGAAGCGGTTCCCGGTCCCCGGGCGCCGCACCGCCACACAGGCTCCGAATTGAGCCGCCTGGCCCTTGGCGGCGGTGCCCAGCTTGAGGTAGAAGCACTCCCCCCAGAGTTCGAGAGTGGGGAGAGTGCCGAGGTACCCTTCGCACATGGTGACGAAGGCGGCCAGCAGCACCATCGTGTTTGGCGTGAGGTGGTGCGGCTGGACTCGGTAGAAGTCGAGGAAGGAGCGGAGGAAGTCGCTGGCCGGAAGGCCGAAGCAGCGAAGGAAATGGGACCGGAAGACGACGCGTTCATCGTCCTCCGGCGCCGGCGAGATTTCTGCTTCGGGGGGAATGCGCACCTACACGTTCGCCTCCCGGGGCAGCCGCCGTGTTTGACGGAGGAAGGAGAGATGATCATCATGGACATTGGAGCCGTCCCAGTCACCGGCTCGTGAGCGCGCCATGGACGAAGGAGCTCGTCGCAGGCGCGGCGCGGTGGCGAACGGGCGAGGCTGCGGCGGAGAGAGGAAGCCGTAGCGAGAGGACGCTCGACGACGGCGGGCTGCGGCAACACTTCGACGGCAGCGGAGAAGATGAAGAACGGTGAAGGGAGAGGAGGGCGCGCGTGCATCTGCCGCCCCCCTCCTCCCCCTACTTATAGCCCCAGGCAGCGAAGCTGAGGGGACGGGGGCGTGGGGGATCGTGGGATTAACTACGCCCACTCCCCCATGTTCCCACTATTGCGGCACCGGTAAAGGCGCGTATTAACCACCACAGAAGTCCAACTGTCCACCTCGGCCGCAGCGGATCCGCGCGTGGGCCGAGGCACTGTAGTGGCGGGCCCCGGCCTGCGGCACCGTCCTGTCACGCGCGTGGGCTGGCAGGCCGGCTTGACCTGATGACGCCACGTGGCCAACATGCGCGGGCGGCAAGCCTAATGCCTGGCTAGCATGCCACCTGGTCCCCACCACGATGTTTCAAAATCGCCAGGCGGCCTGCCTGGTCATGGACGACACCTACCAGCCGGCACCTCGGAAGACGGACGAAGCAAAATACCAGACGACCCGGAATATGAAGCTGCTGAGGCTTCTCGCCCCTTCAGCCGCAGCGCCTCATCAGCTTCGGGGACTACTGTCGGAGTAAATGACCACGGGTAGCCCCATCAGCTCCCTTTGGTATTTCAAGACATCGGGGCAGGCTGCGCCCCTCAAACATCAAGGACAAGGGCCGCCTTCTTGAGGTCGGCTAGTCCAAGCAGCCGGTTGCCGGGAGGCGGCGGAGTCCACACGACGGCCATGAAGTGGGCCGACTCCTGGCAGGCGGCCTCCTGGGATGCCGAGTCCTAGCAGGCGGCCCCTCGCGCCCTCAAAGTCAGCGCCAACATAAACGTGATGAGACAGGGCATGGCTACAGTACAGGCTTGCCACCCCCGAATCCAGGGCAGAGCGTGACCATAGTACTGCGTACCGGGCAGGCATCCTGCGCCCAACGCAGGACTGTTGCCATGCCGCTCATGACATCACCCATGGCAGAGGAAGCCATGCTCCCGTGACGGGCGGTCAGTACGGCCCGCAGGTGGCAGGCCCTACTTGTCCGTGACAAGCCAGAAGGCGGCGAGCCCAGACCAGTCGGCTCAGTGGGAGGCCGGCTCCCAGCAGGCGGCCCTCCTCCTCCCTCGAAGTCTGTGCGCCATTAACCAGATACGACGGGGTATGGCTACAATGAGTTCCCGCCAGGCGGCGGGACTGTATACACGCTCCCCCTGATGAGGCCTTCGTCATCAGGGGCAATGCTACAGCATAAAGCAGTCAACGCGGCCCGTGGACGGCGGGACCCACCTGTCGGCTGAGATCGCGGCAGTCGGTGGACCCACCAGGCGGCGGGCCCCGGTGGTCGGCGGAGAAGCCGGCGACCAGTGACGCTGACTGCCGGGCCCCGCATCTGGCCAGATTACCGTTGTACCCCTGGGGGTAGGCTTATATAAACCCCCCAGGTCACCCCATGCAGGGGGTTGGCTCCTTGGCAGAGGCCTCATCGAGCACTCACAGCACCACACACACACGCAGAGAGAGTGGAGTAGAGCTAGCCTTGCCCTTCTTCCTCCTCCAGCCAGGTAGCTCAAGGAGCAAGCTTGTAGCCACCTGTTGAAATAGTGATCATGCGGAGACCCCGCAAAGCAGGACTAGGGGTGTTATCTCCTAGGAGAGCCCCGAACCTGGGTAAGATTCGCAAGCGTACGCGGTCTCGCTCACTCCCGCTTCTAGAGCCCGGCGACGTACTTTTGTCCCCATCCACGATAAGCCATCCCCTGGCATATGTCGCACGATATCCACGACAATGAGAATTATAAAGATATCAAATCATGCATAAAAGAATTCAGAGAAGATTCAAACAATATTCATAGATAAGCTGATCATAAATCCACAATTCATCGGATCTCGGCAAACACACCACAAAAAAGTATTACATCGAATAGATCTCCAAGAACATCGAGGAGAACATGGTATTGAGAATCAAAGAGAGAGAAGAAGCTATCTAGCTACTAGCTATGGACCCATAGGTCTGAGGTAAACTACTCACGCTTCATTGGAAGGGCAATGGTGTTGATGTAGAAGCCCTCCATGATCGAATCCCCCTCCGGCAGGACGCCGGAAAAGGCCCCTAGATGGGATCCCACGGGTACAGAAGGTTGCGGCGGTGGAAAAGTATTTTCGTGGATGCCTCTGGTGGTTTGGGCATATAAGAGTATATATAGGCGAAAGAATTAGGTCAGGAGGTGCACGATGGGCCCACAAGGGTGGGGGCGCGCCCTCCGTCCTTGTGGCCGCCTTGTGGCTCCTCTGACTTCATCTCCAAGTCTCCTGGTTTCCTTCTGGTCCAAGAAAGATCATCGCGAAAGTTTTATTCCATTTGGTATTCCTTTTCTGCGAAACTCAAAAACAAGGAAAAAACAGAAACTGGCACTGGGTTCTAGGTTAATAGGTTAGTCCCAAAAATAATATAACATAGCATATTAATGCATAGAAAACATCCAAAACAGATAATATAATAGCATGGAACAATCAAAAATTATAGATACGTTGGAGACGTATCAAGCATCCCCAAGCTTAATTCCTGCTCGTCCTCGAGTAGGTAAATGATAAAAACAGAATTTTTGATGTGGAATGCTACCTAACATATTTATCCATGTAATTTATTTATTGTGGCATGAATGTTCAGATCCGTATGATTCAAAACAAAAGTTTAATATTGACATAAAAACAATAATACTTCAAGCATACTAACAAGATAATTATGTCTTCTCAAAATAACATGGCCAAAGAAAGCTTATCCCTACAAAATCATATAGTCTGGCTATGCTCCATCTTCATCACACAAAGTATTTAAATCATGCACAACCCCGATGACAAGCAAAGCAATTGTTTCATACTTTTGATGTTCTCAAACTTTTTCAACTTTCACGCAATACATGAGCGTGCGCCATGGACATAGCACTATAGGTGGAATAGAAGGTGGTTGTGGAGAAGACAAAAAGAAGGAGATAGTCTCACATCAACTAGGCGTATTAACGGGCTATGGAGATGCCCATCAATAGATATCAATGTGAGTGATTAGGGATTGCCATGCAACGGATGCACTAGAGCTATAAGTTTATGAAAGCTCAAAAATGAAACTAAGTGCGTGTGCATCCAACTCGCTTGCTCACGAAGACCTAGGGCAATTTGAGGAAGCCCATCATTGGAATATACAAGCCAAGTTCTATAATGAAAATTCCCACTAGTATATGAAAGTGACAACATAGGAGACTCTCTATCATGAAGATCATGGTGCTACTTTGAAGCACAAGTGTGGTAAAAGGATAGTAACATTGCCCCTTCTCTCTTTTCTCTCATTTTTTTCTTTTTCTCTTTTTTTCTTCTTTTTTTTATTTGGGCCTTCTCTCATTTTTTTTGGCCTCTTTTATTTTTCGTCCAGAGTCTCATCCCGACTTGTGGAGGAATCATAGTCTCCATCATCCTTCTCCTCACATGGGACAATGCTCTAATAATGAAGATCATCACACTTTTATTTACTTACAACTCAAGAATTACAACTCCATACTTAGAACAAAATATGACTCTATATGAATGCCTCCGGCGGTGTACCGGGATATGCAATGAATAAAGAGTGACATGTATGAAAGAATTATGAACGGTGGCTTTGCCACAAATACGATGTCAACTCCATGATCATGCAAAGCAATATGACAATGATGGAACGTGTCATAATAAACGGAACGGTGGAAAGTTGCATGGCAATATATCTCGGAATGGCTATGGAAATGCCATAATAGGTAGGTATGGTGGCTGTTTTGAGGAAGGTATATGGTGGGTCTATGGTACCGGCGAAAGCTGCGCGGCACTAGAGAGGCTAGCAATGGTGGAAGGGTGAGAGTGCGTATAATCCATGGACTCGACATTAGTCATAAAGAACTCACATACTTATTGCAAAAATCTATTAGTTATCGAAACAAAGTACTACGCGCATGCTCCTAGGGGGATAGATTGGTAGGAAAAGACCATCGCTCGTCCCCGACCGCCACTCATAAGGAAGACAATCAATAAATAAATCATGCTCCGACTTCATCACATAACAGTTCACCATACGTGCATGCTACGGGAATCACAAACCTTAACACAAGTATTTCTCAAATCCACAATTACTCACTAGCATGACTCTAATATCACCATCTTTATATCTCAAAACAATCATAAGGAATCAAACTTCTCATAGTATTCAATGCACTTTATATGAAAGTTTTTATTATATCCCTCTTGGATGCCTATCATATTAGGACTAAATTTATAACCAAAGCAAATTACCATGTTGTTTAAAGACTCTCAAAATAATATAAGTGAAGCATGAGAGTTCATCAATTTCTATAAAATAAAACCACCGCCGTGCTCTAAAAAGATATAAGTGAAGCACTAGAGCAAAATTGCCTAGCTCAAAAGATATAAGTGAAGCATATGGAGTATTCTAATAAATCACGATTCATGCGTGTCCCTCTCAAAAGGTGTGTACAGAAAGGATGATTGTGGAAAACTAAAAAGAAAAGACTCAAATCATACAAGACGCTCCAAGCAAAACACATATCATGTGGTGAATAAAAATATAGCCTCAAGTAAAGTTACCGATAGACGAAGACGAAAGAGGGGATGCCTTCCGGGGCATCCCCAAGCTTAGGCTCTTGGTTGTCCTTGAATATTACCTTGGGGTGCCTTGGGCATCCCCAAGCTTAGGCTCTTGCCACTCCTTATTCCATAGTCCATCAAATCCTTACCCAAAACTTGAAAACTTCACAACACAAAACTCAACAGAAAATCTCATAAGCTCCGTTAGTATAAGAAAATAAATCACCACTTTTGTACTGTTGTGAACTCATTATTTATTTATATTGGTGTAATATCTACTGTATTCCAACTTTTCCATGGTTCATACCCCCCGATACTACCCACAGATTCATCAAAATAAGCAAACAACACAAAGAAAACAGAATCTGTAAAAAACACAACAGTCTGCAAATATCCGAATTGTTCTAATACTTATGTAACTCCAAAAATTCTGAAAAATTAGGAAAACAGATAAAATTTGTATATAAATCTCTTATAAAAAATTAAGGGTTTTTTAACTCTCTAGTGAATTATTAAAATTCTGGGACTGGACGAAAAAGTTTCTGTTTTTCAGCAAGATCAAATCAACTATCACCATAAGCCATCCCAAAGGTTTTACTTGGCACAAACACTAATGAAAACAGAAAATCACATCTAACCAAAGGCTAGATGAATTATTTATTGCAAAACAGAACCAAAAAGCAAAGAACAAAAATAAAATTGTGTTGCCTCCCAACAAGCGCTATTGTTTAACGCCCTTAGCTAGGCATAAAAACACTAATAGATCTAGGTATTGTCATCTTTGGTATGCAATCCATAAGTGGCTCTCATAATAGATTCATCCGGCAATTTAATTTTCCTTCTTGGAAAGTGTTCCATGCCCTTCCTTAATGGAAATTGAAATCTAATGTTTCCTTCTTTCATATCAATAATTGCACCAATCGTTCTAAGGAAAGGTCTACCAAGAATTATGGGACATGTAGGATTGCAATCTATATCAAGAACAATGAAATCTACGGGCACATAATTCCTATTTGCAACAATAAGAACATCATTAATCCTTCCCATAGGTTTCTTAATAGTGAAATCAGCGAGATGCAAATTTAAAGAACAATCATCAAATTCACGGAAACCTAACACATCACATAAAGTTTTTGGAATCGTGGAAACACTAGCACCCAAATCACACAAAGCATGGCACTCATAATTTTTAATCTTGATCTTAATAGTAGGTTCCCACTCATCATAAAGTTTTCTAGGGATAGAAACTTCCAATTCAAGCTTTTCTTCAAAAGATTGCATCATAGCATCAACGATATGTTTAGTAAAAGCTTTGTTTTGATTATAAGCATGAGGAGAATTCAACATGGATTGCAACAAGGAAATACAATCTTTTAAAGAACAATTATCATAATTAAATTCCTTGAAATCCAAAAGAGTGGGTTCATTGCTACTTAAAATTTTAACCTCTCCAATCCCACTTTTATCAATTTTTGCATCAAGATCTAAAAACTTCTAATCATTGGGACGCCTTTTAACTAAAGTTGACTCATCTACAGTCCCATCTTTATCAAGATTTATATTGGAAAACAAAGATTCAATAGGAGTCACATCAATCACTTTAAGATCTTCATCATTATTTTCATGGAAACAAGAAGAACATGTTTTTACAAACCAATCTTTTTTAGCACGCATCTTAGCGGTTCTTTCTTTGCACTCATCAATGGAAATTCTCATAGATTTGAGAGACTCATTGATATCATGCTTTGGTGGAATAGATCTAAGTTTCAAAGAATCAACATCAAGAGAAATTCTATCCACGTTCCTAGCCAAATCATCAATCTTAAGCAATTTTTCTTCAATCAAAACATTGAAATTCTTCTGCGAACTCATAAATTCTTTAACACTATTCTCAAATTCAGAGGGCATCTTATAATTTCCATAAGAATTGTTGTAGGAATTACCATAATTATTAGAGGAATTACTAGGAAACGGCCTAGGATTAAAATTACCTCTATACGCGTTATTACCAAAATTGTTCCTACCAATAAAATGCACATCCAAAGATTCATTATTATTTTCAATCAAGGTAGACAAAGGCATATCATTATGATCCAAAGAAGCACTCTTGCTAGCAAATAATTTCATAAGTTCATCCATCTTTCCACTCAAAACATTAATCTCTTCAATTGCATGCACTTTTTGTTGGGGAACGTAGCATGCAATTTCAAAATTTTCCTACGCTCACGCAAGATCTATCTAGGAGATGCATAGCAACGAGAGGGGGAGAGTGCGTCCACATACCCTCGTAGACCGAAAGTGGAAGCGTTAGCTTAACGCGGTTGATGTAGTCGAACGTCTTTGTGATCCAACCGATCAAGCACCGAACATACGGCACCTCCGAGTTCTGCACACGTTCAGCTCGATGACGTCCCTCGAATGATCCAGCAGAAGGTCGAGGGAGAGTTTCGTCAGCACGACGGCGTGGTGACGGTGATGGTGATGTGATCCGCGTAGGGCTTCGCCTAAGCACTACGACAATATGACCGGAGGAGTAAACTGTGGAGGGGGGCACCGCACACGGCTAAGAGAATATCTGATGTGCCTTTGGGGTGCCCCCTGCCCACGTATATAAAGGAGGGGAGGAGGAGGCCGGCCACCAAGGAGCGGCACTCCATGGGGGAGTCCTACTTGGACTCCTAGTCCAAGTAGGATTCACCCCCCCTTTCTTCCTTTCTTCCGGAGGGGGAAAGAGGGAAGGAGAGGGAGTAGGAGAAGGAAAGGGGGGTGGCGCCCCCTTCCCTAAACCAATTCGGCCTCCTCCCTTGTGGGGGGCGCACCAGCCCCTTGTGGGCTGGTTAGCCTCCCTCATATGGCCCATATGGCCCATATCTTCCACCGAGGGGTTCCGGTAACCCTTCCGGTACTCCGGTATGTACCCGATACACTCCGGAACCCTTCCGGTGTCCGAATACTACCTTCCAATATATCAATCTTTACCTCTCGACCATTTCGAGACTCCTCATCATGGACATGATCTCATCCGGGACTCCGAACAATCTTTGATCACCAAAACACATAACTCATAATACAAATCGTCATCGAACGTTAAGCGTGCGGACCCTACGGGTTCGAGAACTATGTAGACATGACCGAGACACATCTCCGGTCAATAACCAATAGCAGAACCTGGATGCTCATATTGGTTCCCACATATTCTACGAAGATCTTTATCGGTCAAACCGCAATGACAACATACGTTATTCCCTTTGTCATTGGTATGTTACTTGCCCGAGATTCGATCGTCGGTATCTTCATACCTAGTTCAATCTCATTACCAGCAAGTCTCTTTACTCGTTCCGTAATGCATCATCCCGTAACTAACTCATTTAGTCACATTGCTTGCAAGGATTCATATGATGTGCATTACCGAGAGGGCCCAGAGATACCTCTCCGATACTCGGAGTGACAAATCCTAATCTTGATCTATGCCAACCCAACAAACACCTTCGGAGACACCTGTAGAGCATCTTTATAAGCACCCAGTTACATTGTGACATTTGATAGTACACAAGGTGTTCCTCCGGTATTCGGGAGTTGCATAATCTCATAGTCAGAGGAATATGTATAAGTCATGAAGAAAGCAATAGCAATAAAACTTAACAATCATTATGCTAAGCTAACGGATGGGTCTTGTCCATCACATCATTCTCCTAATGATGTGATCCCGTTCATCAAATGACAACACATGTCTATGGTCAGGAAACTTAACCATCTTTGATTAACGAGCTAGTCAAGTAGAGGCATACTAGGGACACTTTGTTTTGTCTATGTATTCACACATGTACTAAGTTTCCGGTTAATACAATTCTAGCATGAATAATAAACATTTATCATGATATAAGGAAATATAAATAACAACTTTATTATTGCCTCTAGGGCATATTTCCTTCAGCCTCCCACTTGCACTAGAGTCAATAATCTAGATTACATAGTAATGATTCTAACACCCATGGAGTCTTGGTGCTGATCATGTTTTGCTCGTGGAAGAGGCTTAGTCAACGGATCTGCAACATTCAGATCCGTATGTATTTTGCAAATCTCTATGTCTCCCTCCTTGACTTGATCGCGGATGGAATTGAAGCGTCTTTTGATGTGTTTGGTTCTTTTGTGAAATCTGGATTCCTTCACTAAGGCAATTGCTCCAGTATTGTCACAAAAGATTTTCATTGGATCCGATGCACTAGGTATTACACCTAGATCGGACATGAACTCCTTCATCCAGACTCCTTCATTTGCTGCTTCCGAAGTAGCTATGTACTCCGCTTCACACGTAGATCCAGCCACGACACTCTGCTTGGAACTGCACCAACTGACAGCTCCACCATCCAATATAAATACGTATCCGGTTTGTGACTTAGAGTCATCCGGATCAGTGTCAAAGCTTGCATCGACGTAACCATTTACGACAAGCTCTTTGTCACCTCCATAAACGAGAAACATATCCTTAGTCCTTTTCAGGTATTTCAGGATGTTCTTGACCGTTGTCCAGTGATCCACTCCTAGATTACTTTGGTACCTCCCTTCTAAACTTATAGCAAGGCACACATCAGGTCTGGTACACAGGATAGCATACATGATAGAACCTATGGCTGAGGCATAGGGAATGACTTTCATTTTCTCTCTATCTTCTGCAGTGGTCGGGCATTGAGTCTTACTCAACTTCACACCTTGCAACACAGGCAAGAACCCTTTCTTTGACTGATCCATTTTGAACTTCTTCAAAACTTTATCAAGGTATGTGCTTTGTGAAAGTCCTATTAAGCGTCTCGATCTATCCCTATAGATCTTGATGCCCAATATATAAGCAGCTTCACCGAGGTCTTTCATTGAAAAATTATTATTCAAGTATCCTTTTATGCTATCCAGAAATTCCGTATCATTTCCAATCAACAATATGTCATCCACATATAATATCAGAAATGCTACAGAGCTCCCACTCACTTTCTTGTAAATACAGGCTTCTCCAAAAGTCTGTATAAAACCATATGCTTTGATCACACAATCAAAGCATATATTCCAACTCCGAGAGGCTTGCACCAGTCCATAAATGGATCGCTGGAGCTTGCACACTTTGTTAGCACCTTTAGGATCGACAAAACCTTCTGGTTGCATCATATACAACTCTTCTTTGAGAAATCCATTAAGGAATGCAGTTTTGACATCCATTTGCCAGATTTCATAATCATAAAATGCGGCAATTGCTAACATGATTCGGACAGACTTAAGCATCGCTACGGGTGAGAAGGTCTCATCGTAGTCAACTCCTTGAACTTGTCGAAAACCTTTCGCAACAAGTCGAGCTTTGTAGACAGTAACATTACCGTCAGCGTCAGTCTTCTTCTTGAAGATCCATTTATTCTCTATGGCTTGCCGATCATCAGGCAAGTCAACCAAAGTCCACACTTTGTTCTCATACATGGATCCTATCTTAGATTTCATGGCCTCAAGCCATTTTGCGGAATCTGGGCTCATCATCGCTTCCTCATAGTTCGTAGGTTTGTCATGGTCTAGTAACATGACTTCCAGAACAGGATTACCGTACCACTCTGGTGCGGAACGTACTCTGGTTGACCTACGAGGTTCGGTAGTAACTTGATCCGAAGTTTCATGATCATCATCATTAACTTCCTCACTAATTGGTGTAGGCATCACTGGAACTGATTTCTGTGATGAATTATTTTCCAATTCGAGAGAAGGTACAATTACCTCATCAAGTTCTACTTTCCTCCCACTCACTTATTTCGAGAGAAACTCCTTCTCTAGAAAGGATCCATTCTTAGCAACGAATATCTTGCCTTCAGATCTGTGATAGAAGGTGTACCCAACAGTCTCCTTTGGGTATCCTATGAAGACGCATTTCTCCGATTTGGGTTCGAGCTTATCAGGTTGAAGCTTTTTCACATAAGCATCGCAACCCCAAACTTTAAGAAACGACAGCTTAGGTGTCTTGCCAAACCACAGTTCAGACGGTGTCGTCTCAACAGATTTAGATGGTGCCCTATTTAACGTGAATGCAGTTGTCTCTAATGCATAACCCCAAAACGATAGTGGTAAATCGGTAAGAGACATCATAGATCGCACCATATCTAATAAAGTACGGTTACGACATTCGGACACACCATTACGCTGTGGTGTTCCAGGTGGCATGAGTTGTGAAACTATTCCACATTGTTTTAAATGAAGACCAAACTCGCAACTCAAATATTCGCCTCCGCGATCAGATCGTAGAAACTTTATTTTCTTGTTACGATGATTTCCCACTTCACTCTGAAATTCTTTGAACTTATTAAATGTTTCAGACTTATGTTTCATTAAGTAGATATACCCATATCTGCTCAAATCATCCGTGAAGGTCAGAAAATAACGATACCCGCCGTGAGCCTCAACACTCATCGGACCGCATACATCGGTATGTATTATTTCCAATAAGTTATTGGCTCTCTCCATTGTTCCGGAGAACGAAGTTTTAGTCATCTTGCCCATGAGGCATGGTTCGCAAGTATCAAATGATTCATAATCAAGTGATTCCAAAAGCCCATCAGCATGAAGTTTCTTCATGCGCTTTACACCAATATGACCTAAACGGCAGTGCCACAAATAAGTTGCACTATCATTATTAACTTTGCATCTTTTGGCATCAATATTATGAATATGTGTATCACCACGATCGAGATTCAACAAAAATAGACCACTCTTCAAGGGTGCATGACCATAAAAGATATTACTAATATAAATAGAACAACCATTATTCTCTGATTTAAATGAATAACCGTCTCGCATTAAACAAGATCCAGATATAATGTTCATGCTCAACGCTGGCACCAAATAACAATTATTCAGGTCTAAAACTAATCCCGAAGGTAGATGTAGAGGTAGCGTGCCGACGGCGATCATATCGACCTTGGAACCATTCCCGACGTGCATCGTCACCTCGTCCTTAGCCAATCTTCGTTTAATCCGTAGCCCCTGTTTCGAGTTACAAATATGAGCAACCAAACCGGTATCAAATACCCAAGCACTACTACGAGCATTAGTAAGGTACACATCAATAACATGTATATCAAATATACCTTTGTTCACTTTGCCATCCTTCTTATTAGCCAAATACTTGGGGCAGTTCCGCTTCCAGTGACCAGTCCCTTTGCAGTAGAAGCACTCAGTTTTAGGCTTAGGTCCAGACTTGGGCTTCTTCCCGGGAGTAGCAACTTGCTTGCTATTCTTCTTGAAGTTCCCCTTCTTCCCTTTGCCCTTTTTCTTGAAACTAGTGGTCTTGTTAACCATCAACACTTGATGCTCCTTCTTGATTTCTACCTCCGCAGCCTTTAGCATCGAGAAGAGCTCAGGAATTGTCTTTTCCATCCCTTGCATATTATAGTTCATCATGAAGCCCTTATAGCTTGGTGGCAGTGATTGAAGAACTCTGTCAATGACACTATCATCAGGAAGATTTACTCCCAGCTGAGTCAAGTGGTTATGGTACCCAGACATTCTGAGTATATGTTCACTGACAGAACTATTCTCCTCCATCTTGCAGCTATAGAACTTGTTGGAGACTTCATTTCTCTCAACTCGGGCATTTGCTTGAAATATTAACTTCAACTCTTGGAACATCTCATATGCTCCATGACGTTCAAAACGTCTTTGAAGTCCCGATTCTAAACCGTAAAGCATGGCACACTGAACTATCGAGTAGTCATCAGATCGAGCTTGCCAGACATTCATAACATCAGCATATGCTCCTGCAGCAGGCCTTTCACCTAGCGGTGCATCAAGGACATAATTCTTCTGTGCAAGAATGAGGATAATCCTCATGTTATGGACCCAGTTCGTGTAGTTGCTACCATCATCTTTCAACTTAGCTTTCTCTAGGAACGCATTAAAATTCAAGGGAACAGTAGCACGGGCCATTGATCTACAACAACATAGATATGCAAAAACTATCAGGTACTAAGTTCATGATAAATTAAAGTTCAATTAATCATATTACTTAAGAACTCCCACTTAGATAGACATCCCTCTAGTCATCTAAATGATCACGTGATCCATATCAACTAAACCATGTCCGATCATCACGTGAGATGGATTAGTTTTCAATGGTGAACATCTCTATGTTGATCATATCTACTATATGATTCATGTTCGACCTTTCGGTCTTAGTGTTCCGAGGCCATATCTGCATATGCTAGGCTCGTCAAGTTTAACCCGAGTATTCTGCATGTGCAAAACTGGCTTGCACCCGTTGTATGTGAACGTAGAGCTTATCACACCCCATCATCACATGGTGTCTCGGCACGACGAACTGTAGCAACGGTGCATACTCAGGGAGAACACTTATACCTTGAAATTTAGCGAGGGATCATCTTATAATGCTACCGCCGTACTAAGCAAAATAAGATGCATAAAAGATAAACATCACATGCAATCAAAATATGTGACATGATATGGCCATCATCATCTTGTGCCTTTGATCTCCATCTCCAAAGCACCGTCATGATCTCCATCGTCATCGGCTTGACACCTTGATCTCCATTGTAGCGTCGTTATCGTCTCGCCAACTATTGCTTCTACGACTATCGCTACCGCATAGTGATAAAGTAAAGCAATTACATGGCGATTGCATTTCATACAATAAAGCGACAACCATAAGGCTCCTGCCAGTTGCCGATAACTTTTACAAAACATGATCATCTCATACAATAACGTGTATCACATCATGTCTTGACCATATCACATCACAGCATGCCCTGCAAAAACAAGTTAGACTTCCTCTACTTTGTTGTTGCAAGTTTTACGTGGCTGCTACGGGCTTCTAGCAAGAACCGTTCTTACCTACGCATCAAAACCACAACGATTTTTCGTCAAGTGTGCTGTTTTAACCTTCAACAAGGACCGGCCGTAGTCAAACTCGATTCAACTAAAGTTGGAGAAACAGACACCCGCCAGCCACCTGTGTGCAAAGCACGTCGGTAGAACCAGTCTCATGAACGCAGTCATGTAATGTCAGTCTGGGCCGCTTCATCCAACAATACTGCCGAATCAAAGTAAGACGTTGGTGGTAAGCAGTATGACTATTATCGCCCACAACTCTTTGCGTTCTACTTGTGCATATCATCTACGCATAGACCTGGCTCGGATGCCACTATTGGGGAATGTAACATGCAATTTCAAAATTTTCCTACGCTCACACAAGATCTATCTAGGAGATGCATAGCAACGAGAGGGGGAGAGTGTATCCACGTACCCTCGTAGACCGAAAGCGGAAGCGTTAGCTTAACGCGGTTGATGTAGTCGAACGTCTTCGCGATCCAACCGATCAAGCACCGAACGTACGGCACCTCCGAGTTCTGCACACGTTCAGCTCAATGATGTCCCTCGAACTCTTGATCCAGCAGAAGGTCGAGGGAGAGTTTCGTCAGCACGACGGCATGGTGACGGTGATGGTGATGTGATCCGCGCAGGGCTTTGCCTAAGCAGTACAACAATATGATCGGAGGAGTAAACTGTGGAGGGGGGCACCGCACACGGCTAAGAGAATATCTGATGTGCCTTTGGGGTGCCCCCTACCCACGTATATAAAGGAGGGGAGGAGGAGGCCGACCACCAAGGAGGGGCGCGCCATGGGTGAGTCCTACTTGGACTCCTAGTCCAAGTAGGATTCGCCCCCCCCCCCTTTCTTCCTTTCTTCCGGAGGGGGAAAGAGGGAAGGAGAGGGAGTAGGAGAAGGAAAGGGGGGTGGCGCCCCCTTCCCTAAACCAATTCGGCCTCCTCCCTTGTGGGGGGCGCACCAGCCCCTTGTGGGCTGGTTAGCCTCCCTCATATGGCCCATATGGCCCATATCTTCCACCGGGGGGTTCCGGTAACCCTTCCGGTACTCCGATATGTACCCGATACACTCCGGAACCCTTCCGGTGTCTGAATACTACCTTCCAATATATCAATCTTTACCTCTCGACCATTTCGAGACTCCTCGTCATGTCCGTGATCTCATCCGGGACTCCGAGCAATCTTCTGTCACCAAAACACATAACTCATAATACAAATCGTCATCGAACGTTAAGCGTGCGGACCCTACGGGTTCGAGAACTATGTAGACATGACCGAGACACATCTCCAATCAATAACCAATAGCGGAACCTGGATGCTCATATTGGTTCCCACATATTCTACGAAGATCTTTATCGGTCAAACCGCAATGACAACATACGTTATTCCCTTTGTCATCGGTATGTTACTTGCTCGAGATTCGATCGTCGGTATCTTCATACCTAGTTCAATCTCGTTACCGGCAACTCTCTTTACTCATTCCGTAATGCATCATCCCGTAACTAACTCATTTAGTCACATTGCTTGCAAGGCTTCATATGATGTGCATTACCGAGAGGGCCCAGAGATACCTCTCCGATACTCGGAGTGACAAATCCTAATCTTTATCTATGCCAACCCAACAAACACCTTCGGAGACACCTGTAGAGCATCTTTATAATCACCCAGTTATGTTGTGACGTTTGATAGCACACAAGGTGTTCCTCCGGTATTCGGGAGTTGCATAATCTCATAGTTAGAGGAATATGTATAAGTCATCAAGAAAGCAATAGCAATAAAACTTAACGATCATTATGCTAAGCTAACGGATGGGTCTTGTCCATCACATCATTCTCCTAATGATGTGATCCCGTTCATCAAATGACAACACATGTCTATGGTCAGGAAACTTAACCATCTTTGATTAACGAGCTAGTCAAGTAGAGGCATACTAGGGACACTTTGTTTTGTCTATGTATTCACACATGTACTAAGTTTCCGATTAATACAATTCTAGCATGAATAATAAACATTTATCATGATATAAGGAAATATAAATAACAACTTTATTATTGCCTCTAGGGCATATTTCCTTCACTTTTTTACTAGTGGAAGATCTTTCGGTATGCCATTGAGAATAATTAACCATAATATTATCTAGAAGTTTAGTAGCTTCTCCTAGAGTAATTTCCATAAAAGTGCCTCCCGCGGCCGGATCTAAAAGATTTCTAGAAGCAAAATTCAATCCGGCATAAGTTTTTTGTATAATCATCCACAAATTCAAACCATGAGTAGGGCAATTTCGTATCATCAATTTCATTCTCTCCCAAGATTATGCAACATGCTCATGATCAAGTTGCTTAAAATTCATAATATCGTTCCTAAGGGAGATGATCTTAGCGGGAGGAAAATACTTGGAAATAAAAGCATATTTACACTTATTCCATGAATCAATACTATTTTTAGGCAAAGATGAAAACCAAGTTTTAGCACGATCTCGAAGTGAGAACGGAAATAGCTTCAATTTATCAATATCATTATCATTATTCCACAAATCAACGAAATTGTTTAGATGGGATGCGGCATCTTCACTAGGAAGGCCAGAAAATTGATCTTTCATAACAAGATTCAGCAAAGTGGCATTAATTTCACAAGATTCCACATTAATAGCGGGAGCAATCGGAGTACTAATAAAATCATTGTTATTGGTGTTGGAAAAATCACACAATTTGGTATTCTCTTGAGCCATCGTGACAAAGCAAACAATCCAACACATGAGCACACAAAAAGCAAACGAAGACGACAAACGGAAGAGGGGCGAAGAAGAGGCAAAAAGAGGGGCGAAGAAAAAGGCAAATCTTTTCAAAAATCGTTTTAGAAGTGGGGGAGAGGAAAACGAGAGGCGAATGGCGAATAATGTAATGCGAGAGATGAGAGTTTATGATGGGTACTTGGTATGTCTTGACTTGGCGTAGATCTCCCCGGCAACGGCGCCAGAAATTCTTCCTGCTACTTCTTGAGCTTGCGTTGGTTTTTCCCTTGAAGAGGAAAGGGTGAAGCAGCAAAGTAGAGATAAGTATTTCCCTCAGTTTGAGAACCAAGGTATCAATCCAGTAGGAGACAACGCACAAATCACCGAATACCTGCACAAACAATCAAACAACTTGCACCCAACGCGATAAAGGGGTTGTCAATCCCTTCATGGTTATTTGCAAAAGTGAGATCTGATAGAGATAGATAAAACTAAACAAAAGATAAAGTAAATATTTTTGGTTTTTTTTTTGTTTATAGATCTGAAAATAAAAGATTGCAAAATAGTAGGTCAGAAAGTAATATGATGGAAAATAGACCCGGGGGCCATAGGTTTCACTAGAGGCTTCTCTCAAGATAGAAAATATTACGGTGGGTGAACAAATTACAGCTGAGCAATTGATAGAAAAGCGCAAAGTTATGACGATATCTAAGGCAATGATCATGAATATAGGCATCACGTCCGTGTCAAGTAGACCGAAACGGTTCTGCATCTACTACTATTACTCCACACATCGAACGCTATCCAGCATGCATCTAGAGTATTAAGTTCATAAAGAACGGAGTAATGCATTAAGTAAGATGACATGATGTAGAGGAATTAACTCAAGCAATATGATGAAAACCCCATCTTTTTATCCTCGATGGCAACAATACAATACGTGCCTTGTTGCCCCTACTGTCACTGGGAAAGGACACTGCAAGATTGAACCCAAAGCTAAGCACTTCTCCCATTACAAGAAAAACCAATCTAGTTGGCCAAACCAAACCGATAGTTCGAAGAGAATTACAAAGATATCAAATCATGCATAAAAGAATTCAGAGAAGATTCAAATAATATTCATAGATAAGCTGATCATAAATCCACAATTCATCGGATCTTGGCAAACACACCGCAAAAAAGTATTACATCGAAAAGATCTCCAAGAACATCGAGGAGAACATGGTATTGAGAATCAAAGAGAGAGAAGAAGCCATCTAGCTACTAGCTATGGACCCGTAGGTCTGAGGTAAACTACTCACGCTTCATCGGAAGGGCAATGGTGTTGATGTAGAAGCCCTTCCTGATCGAATCCCCCTCCGGCAGGACGCCGAAAAAGGCCCCTAGATGGGATCTCACGGGTACAGAAGGTTGCGGCGGTGGAAAAGTATTTTCGTGGATGCCTCTGGTGGTTTAGGCATATAAGAGTATATATAGGCGAAAGAATTAGGTCAGGAGATGCACGAGGGGCCCACAAGGGTGGGGGCGCGCCGTACCCCCCTGGGCGCGCCCTCCGTCCTTGTGGCCGCCTCGTGGCTCCTCCGACTTCATCTCCAAGCCTCCTGGTTTCCTTCTGGTCCAAGAAAGATCATCGCGAAAGTTTTATTCCGTTTGGACTCCGTTTGGTATTCCTTTTCTGCGAAACTCAAAAACAAGGAAAAAATAGAAACTGGCACTGGGCTCTAGGTTAATATGTTAGTCCCAAAAATAATATAAAATAGCATATTAACGCATAGAAAACATCCAAAACAGATAATATAATAGCATGGAACAATAAAAAATTATAGATACGTTGGAGACGTATCATAGGGCGCGGGAAGGCGCCGGGGCGTCTTTGGTGGCGTTGACGAGCTCGGTGATTCGCGCGAGCCAGGTGTTCTACCCGGCCTCGGTGGGTTGGTAGTGCAACAGCTACTAGGCCATGAGCAACGCAGCCTGCTGAGCCAGTGGGTCGCGGTGAGCGAGCGAAGACGCGGTGGCAGTGTGGGCAGGCGGCTAATGTGCCTACACGAATGGGTGGAGGGAAGAATCCTGCTCTTCCCCCACCGTGGGCTCGGTAGCTGCGTGGGCACGCCTCTGGTGGTTATCATTGACGATGGGCTCCGTGCGGACCATGTCGACCCGGCGCAGAGCGCGCTCGCGTCGCGCATCGACCATGTTGGTGTCTAAGTTGGAGGCGCGAAGACAAGCCCCCTACCTGGCGCGCCAAATGTCAGGGGATTGTTTTGTGCTACGAGAAACCCTTCAAAACCCTGGTTCGAACACTGGGGGGGCCTTTCGCTACCTATCAACCGGACGGCAATCTTGGCGTGGCTACGGCGAGCGAGGCATGATGGGGACACACAAGGCATGCCAGGGACACGAGGAGCTACCCAGGTTCGGGCCACCAAGAAGTGTAAACCCCTACTCCTGCTTTGTCTGTGATTGCTCTGATGATAGTGCTCTGTGTTACAAGGTAGACGAGGCTGAAATTGATTGATCGATCGATCCCTTTCTAAGGTAGCAACACTGCCCCTTGATACGTCTCCAGCGCATCTATAATTTTTTATTGTTCCATGCTGTTATATTATCATTCTTAGATGTTTTATATTCATTTTATAGCAACTTTATATAATATTTTGGGACTAACCTATTGACATAGTGCCCAATGCCAGTTGCTGTTTTTTGCTTGTTTTTTACTTCGCAGAATATCCATATCAAACAGAGTCCAAACACAGCGAAACTTTTTGGAGATTTCTTTCAGCCCAGAAGACAACTTGGGAGCCAAGGAAGTGCACGAGGGGATGCCCATAGGGCCTGTCGGAGTCAAAACCGGCAGATCTCGGGTAGGGGGTCCCAAGCTGTGTGTCATGGATCGATGGGTAACAGGAGACAGGGGACACGATGTTTTACCCAGGTTCGGGCCCTCTTGATGGAGGTAAAACCCTACGTCCTGCTCTTGTTTATATTGATGGAATATCAAGTACAGAGTTGATCTACCTCGAGATCATATGTTGTGGTCTAAACCCTAGAGGTATGATGATTGATGTCATAATGATCTCGTCTCCCTATCGACTAGCCCGGCCTCGGCTTATATAATGTACCAGAGGCCTAGGATAACAAGAGTCCTAGTCGAATATGCCGGTGGAGAGGAGTCCTTGTCTTGATCACCAAGTCTTGTGGAATCTTCCTCGTGTATACTTCAGCTGTCCGAACTGGCCCATGAGTAAACGGCCCTGGGGGTCCTCGGCCCAATCCAACTAATCGGGAGACGATGTGGTGAGTACCCCCTAGTCCAGGACACCGTCATTAGCCCCCTGAACCGGTCTTCAAGTTGGGGACGCTCCTTGATTCTTCCCAACTGTTCTTCATCTTCGGTCATCGGTCTTGAAAACTGGTTCAACAAATCTTCTCATCTTCGATCTTGAGGATCGCCGAAGTGAATCCGAAGAGTTTACACGTCGGGTATCCAAGGAGCCCCTTTAAGTTTTCGGCCTTTATCATTTCCTTGTTATTTTTTACGCCACACCTCGGGTTTGAAGTTGTTCCCATGCGGTGGTGTCCTCTTGCATCCAAGCTCCAACGCCGAACTGTATTTGAGGTATCTTTTGCAGCCGAGCACCAACGCCGGACTGTATCCGAGCTCCAACGCCGGACTATATCCGAGCTCTAACGTCGGACTGTATCCGAGCTCTAACGATGGTCAGCGTCCGAGGTGTCATAAACTACCTCGGTCTTTAAAAGATTGAATGAATTCAGCCGAGCTTAATGCCGGAAGTGCCCTCTATGGAGCCAGCCACTGGCGCCCGAGCTTTATGCCGGACTGCTTCCGAGGTGGTGCACCACCCCGACTGCGGGCTGATTTTTTGTGAATATTTTCAATTGGTGCAATTTATTCTCTGCCGAGATATATATACCCAGTAGCCCTCAAGGTGTGCGTCGGTCTAAAACCCGAGATGCACCTGAAGGATGGCATAAAACCGGTGATCCCAGTAGCCCCTGAGACTCAGGTCGATTCACAATATCGGCCTGAGGATCAACTCCTAGCTCTGTAGCATACTTAGGAATAGAAATGTGTTTGCATATTCCTCGAGACTCAAGTTGGGTGCGGCTGACCAACCTGAGGATCATAATCTCCTCGGGAACTATTTCGCACTTTGTAAACTGTCTGCATTGAATCGTTGATGCCGTAGCCCCCGAGCCAATGATCGGGTGGCAACACCAGATTAGGGGATCGATGTGCCCCTTTAATATTTGTAACTGAGAAGCGCGAAGCCCAGTAGCCCCCGAGCCTTAATGTGGGCACGGGTGGCCGAATTAAGGATCAATGTCCGGAGTATATCACAATTTATGTGTAATGATTCTATTTATCCAAGTACTTTACATCACTAAATCTCGGATCTGCATTGTACAAAACTTTGTTGACCCACCATCGGCTTCAACCTCTTCGGCCAGCAGCCGAAGAGTGTTCGTCCTACTTTATAAAGCCTTTATAAGGGCAAAGATTTACGACAAACAAGGCAATCCGGCCATACGGTTTTATAAACAAAGGTACGCAGAGAGATATGTTATAAAACATCTTCTGGGAAAAATAGTTCCATTACAGGTTCCTTTTCCCAGGCTGTCATGTTGATCATGATCATGAAACCTCACCTCCGATCAATGTGGGAGGAAAATATCAAGGATTTAGTTCGGGGAAAGTTCCCGAACTCTATGGTATTAATGAACCAAAATTTTCACTTCCGTCGTTGCCGACCAATGTGATCCTTTAAGATTGCTAGCTTTCGGCTTCACCCAGTCTGAGGTACTTACTCGGATGACCCGGTAGTAACAATCACAGAGGTGCTCCCTTTACCACCTAGCCAAACAATCGGGAACGTAGGGGTAAGCACAGGAGCCAGGCAACCCAGCTTGGCCAAAATCTTAAGTCAAATTGATGCATATTTATGGCTTTATAACGATGATTGCGGAAGGAGGCCCTCGTATATTAAATACAAACACCGATGATATGTTTATTTTGACTCTGTTGCGACCGTTTATCGTTTGAAAGTGGCCCATCGTCGGCTTCCACCCCCTTGTAGATGCTACGCAGGGTGTTTTCGCAATAACAAAACAACCCTTAGCCGACGTCTCGGTGCCCGAAGGCGGTTGTGTTAGCGGAAACGAGGCAATCAGATATGCGGGCTTTATAACTTTCACTTAGTCATAGGAGCTTAAAGTTGGGAGGCCAGTTACTAGCCCCCAGTTAGTGTTCGGCGACAGTCAAGGTCAAGCCGTAAACACTTCGGCCAATGTTATGAACGGACCGTCATTTAACATGGGGTGACCTCTACCGATCTTATAATTTAACACAGTCATCGGATCGCTGACCAGTTTACACTTATTGTGACAGTCAGTTTTCGGCTTTCTCCACTGAGGCGCTTAACCATGCTAGCTGGAAGCACAATCGCAGTGGTTCTCCCTTTGCCCACCTAGCCGAACAAAGCGGAACGTAGGAGGCAAGCACAGGAGCCGGGCAACCCAACTATTGACCGAAGACACAATTCAAAACCAGTGCATATATAGCAATATCCGAGAATGTTTTTGCCGAATCTCTAAAGGTGTCCGCCGTTGCACTGCAAGACTTATGCTGGAAACACACAAATAGGTTAAAAGTGCCATAGGCTCGAAAAACCAAAAACTTATGTAGAAGCTTGACATCCGGACTAAACCAAGTTTTTCGGTGCCAATTCAAAAATTGGTCTTAAAATTTTTGTGCTTCTGTCGCGCATTAATATGACACATCCGATCTCAAGACTTCAAGCGGGTCAGCCTTCGGCTTCAACCTCCTATCCCGAAGGCGGAGTGCTTCTCAGGCCAGTTTAGCGAACTAAACTCGAGCGGCTTTAGAGGGAAGCCAGGCTATCCGGCTATTGACCACACACTCGAGTCGAGAAAGGAGTAGTAGAAAAAGACTTTGCAGCGACTAAGAAGAAAACATCAATTATAAAATGGCTCAAATTAATTTAAGAGCCCCCAAGTGACTTGGGTAAAAGAATTTTATGTATAATGATTGTATGTACCGAAGTACTTATATAATATCTGCGTTCGCCCGAACTTTGAATGCGTCTTAACCAACCGTCGGCTTCTCCCTCTTCAGCCAAGGGCCAAAAAGTGTTATCTACTCCGCCTACCATGAATATCGGCGGTGTTTCGGATAACCAGGCAATCAGGCCATGAGGCTGTAACAGACAAAGCGCGCCCAGGGAACTTATGCTATATTACTTATGTAACGTAAGAAGCATCTTCAAAGAAAATAGTGCCCCCAACGGTACCTTTCTTTGGTCGCTCATGATTACTATGAGACTTGTGCAATAGATTTGTGTACGCGTGAGTTCCGTCGTGTGCCGACCATAGTTGAAAACAATAAGAGCGCTAGCTTTCGGCTTCACCCGTCTGAGGTACGAGTTCGGATGACCCGGTCGTAACAATCGCAGAGGTGCTCCCTTTACTCCCTAGCTGAACAATCGAGAACGTAGGGGTAAGCATAGGAGCCAAGCAACCCAGCTTTGCGGAACACTTAAGTCAACATGATACATATTTTGGCATAATACACGAACAAGGAATGGTGCGATACATTAATAATTATATGCAAGAAGAATGGCTTCATAAAGGAAGCCCCCAAATAAACGGGGTATTTGAATTTGTTTGTAACAAGCAAGATTTTGACAAAGAAAGTTTTTCGCAAATGACTTTTTGTCAAAAAAGTATAATGCTTGGTCGAACCGAACAAAATTTAAAACTTTGGGCATGAAAGCGACTTAGCTGGTTAATGTGCTCTACATCGATGACGCGGTCCGAGTTTACGGCGGGATGAGGTCCCAGCCCCTAAGCCGGTCCCGAGATGGAGGAGCGAAGAGCTCGGCACTCCGAAGTGGCGACACAGCACGGCCAATGTGGCGAGGTGGAACCCCTCGTCCGTCCGAGGCGACGGAGTAGGCCGACAGTATGACGCCGAAGTTCCTGGTGTGGGTTAATGAAGTGATGACGAAGCCCCCGGTTCAGCTGAGGTGACAGCGCTGCCCAATCCGGATCATTTACCTGTGCACGGAAGATAGTGCAAGCCAGAGATAACAGTAATAAAAAAAGGTTACATGATTAATAATTCATGCAAAGTGAGTAATAAAAGAAATATGGCCCGTGCGCCAAACACCCGACGAGGTAGGACCCTCTTGATGATGCCGAAGTCCCCAAGGCAACCCAACATGTCGGTATGGCAATTCAATCAACAATATAATCATGCGAGCCGATTTATGCCAATTGGGACGACGACATTGGCCTGCCGAAGTGACCGCGTGACGCAGTCGAAGTCAATCACCTGCACACATAAAATAGTGCGGTCCAAAAAGAATAATATAAATATATATAAAATCCTTGCATAATTGCTTTTCGCAAAGATAAATTATTTAAAGAGATGTGGCCTGGCGCCGAAGTCAATCGTCGATGCAGGGCGTCGGCGTGATGCGGTAAAGGCGTGGCAAAGCCTGAATTCACAGGTCGGTCCGAGTTCCGGATGCGGCGTTCGCTGAACTATGTACGGAAACTGACCGAACCACCACGCGACCGTCGTTAATGCGGCCACCATTTGATAGACCTGTGTACAGATGATGGAACAAACCAGAGTAATAATTCCTTGGGAAAAATAAACCCAAACAAGCAAAAATTGCTAGGATTAATAGCACCTGGTTTATTTGTTGTAGCATTCCGAAGAAAGGTTACTCCCAAAATTGGGGCTCGATCCGCACACCCATTGCCTGATGGGTGATGAAGCGACGGCATGGCGATGCAGTAAGGAGATGTTGCAGTTGCCATGTGAGCCGAGGTGTTGAAGCAGTTCGGCGTGATGGACATCGGCTTGAAGAAACAACAGTGCGGCCATACCGACGCAGGTCGTAACTTGTGACGCGGTCAATGCCGGCTTGATGAAGTGGCCATGCGGCGATGCCGTACGGTCAATGCGGTGAGGCGAAGCCCCCGGTCCAGCTAACGTGACAAAGCTGGTTGGCTGGTGATGTCGAAGTCACCGGAGTAGTTTGATGAAGAGATGGCGAAGCCCCCGGTCTAGCCGAGGTGACGGGGCAGGTCGGTAGTATGACGTTTGCAGCCCCATGCCGGCCGAGGTGTCGAAGCAGGTCGGCGTGGTGGACATCAGCTTGGTCAGCCGGATTAGTATTTCGGATTTCTTCGGAATCGTCCTCCGGTACTATGGTGAGAGGGGCGAATCCGGCCAGGGTTGACTCCTAATGTTCGGACGTCGAAGTCGCGTCCGGGATTGAAGCTGGATACGGGATAAGAGAGGCGAGTCCGGCCGGAATTGACTCCCGATCTTCAGACGCCGAGGTCACATCCAGGCTTGAAGAAGCAATAATGCGGCGATGCCGTTGCGGGCCGGATCTTGTGACGCGGTCGATGCCCGCTTGATGAAGTGACCATGCAGCGATGCCGGTGTGCCCGCTCCGTATAATTCATGGGGCAACAATGTTGATGATGATTTACCCTTCATGATGCCGAACTATTGTTCGGCTTGCCGAGACAATGATCCGAAGAGGTTGATTTTGGCTCGATGAAGCGACGACCCGTCTAGCGCAGGTCGGCAGCCGTGCAGCAACATTGTCAGGCTGGTTTGACACCGGCGCAACGGTGAAGGTTACCTCCGAAAAGGAGCAAAATTTGTGAGCATGTGTTCGGAAGCAAAACACAATACCCTAGAAAAAGTTTCCTTCAAAGAGGATGTTCAATATCCCGTTCATGAAGAAGATGAATTCGGGTCGGATTCGTTTTCACGCAGAAAATAGATCCGAAAATCACTGCGCTCATCGAAGGTTTCTCGGAGTTTGAACGGTCGGATCGAGCTAAAATTTTGAGGGGTGGTAGATATAGGAATTCCGCAGCTGATCAATGGTTGGATCTTCCAAAGGACGTCCGAGCTAGATGCTGGATACCACGCTCCAAACTCGTCCAGATTCCCGTCCAGATTCGACAGGGCTCTGGTATATCGGAGATCGCCGGAGATTCCTCCATCGGAACTCAGCGAAATTTTGCATGGTTGTTATAGACTTAATTCCGCACAATTCCACCAAAGCAATCGTTAAACTGAAACTCGAGGAGGCGGCGACAGCGAATACGAATCCGCTGTATAGAAAAACAGCACGGTCGCCCGAGGACAATGTTGAAGTTGAGCCCCCGGGCTATATGGATGATTCCTCCACGATCTTGATAGAGATCGGAGTTGATGTTGATGAAGGCCCTTGTCCAATCATGACGATCTGAGGCGGAGCATAGTCCTCGGTCGAACCAAGGTGACCAGTCGAGCTGGCGACGAATTTGCCGACGTCGCAGTTGATCTGCAAGCGAGCCATTGATCCATTGCCGATCACACAGCAGAACTCTCAATGAAAGCACCAATGTCGGTGTCAAAACCGGCAGATCTTGGGTAGGGGATCCCAAGCTGTGTGTCATGGATCGATAGGTAACAGGAGACAGGGGACACGATGTTTTACCCAGGTTCGGGCCCTCTTGATGGAGGTAAAACCCTACGTCCTGCTCTTGTTTATATTGATGGAATATCAAGTACAGAGTTGATCTACCTCGAGATCATATGTTGTGGTCTAAACCCTAGAGGTATGATGATTGATGTCATAATGATCTCGTCTCCCTATCGACTAGCCCGGCCTCGGCTTATATAATGTACCAGAGGCCTAGGATAACAAGAGTCCTAGTCGAATACGCCGGTGGAGAGGAGTCCTTGTCTTGATCACCAAGTCTTGTGGAATCTTCCTCGTGTATACTTCGGCTGTCCGAACTGGCCCATGAGTAAACGGCCCTGGGGGTCCTCGGCCCAATCCAACTAATCGGGAGACGATGTGGTGAGTACCCCCTAGTCCAGGACACCGTCAGGGCCCACCACCCACCTGAGGCCCCTGGCGCGCCCTAATGGGTGGTGGGGCCCATGGAGGTCTCCTCCATCGCCTCTCAGCTCTATAAATACTCAGATATTCTAGAAACCCTAGGGGAGTCATCAAAACACAATTCCAGCCGCCGCAAGTTCCAGAACCACGAGATCCAATCTAGAGCCCTATTCCGGCACTTTGCCGGAGGGGAACACGATCAAGGAGGGGTTCATCATCATCATTGGTGCTCCTCCGATGATGCGTGGGTAGTTTTCCATAGACCTACGGGTCCGTAGGCAGTAGCTAGATGGCTTCTTCTCTCTTTTTGATTCTCAATACAATGTTCTCCTCGTTGTTCTTGGAGATCTATTTGATGTAATGACTTTTTGCGGTGTGTTTGTTGGGATCCGATGAAGTGCGAGTTTATGATCAGATCTATCTATGAATATTATTTGAGTTTTCTTTGATCTCTTATATGCATGATTGTTATAGCCTCGTATTTCTTCTCCAAAACTTTGGTTTGGTTTGGCCAACTAGATTGATTTTTCTTGCAATGGGAAGAGGTGCTTTGTGATGGGTTCGATCTTGCGGTGTCCTCACCCAGTGACAGAAGGGGTAGCGAGGCACGCATGTATCGTTGCTATTAAGGATAAAAAGATGGGGTCTATTCCTACATGAATAGATATTGTCTACATCATGGCATCGTTCTTATTGCATTACTCCGTTTCTCCATGAACTTAATACACTAGATGCATGTTGGATAGCGGTCGATGTGTGGAGTAATAGTAGTAGATGCAGGCAGGAGTCGGTCTACTAATATTGGGCGTGATGCCTATATACATGATCGTTGTCTTGGATATCGTCATAATTATTTGCTCTTCTATTAATTACCCTACAGTAATTTGTTTACTCACCGTATGCTATTTTCTCAAGAGAAGCCACTAGTGAAGTCTACGGCCCCCGGGTCTATCTTTTATCATATTGTTTTCAGATCTATTATTCCAAAAACCCAAAATACCTTGCTGCACTTTTTCTTTACTTATTTTTTTTGTGTGTTTTTGCTAGATCTATTTATCCAATCTCATACAATTTTATCTATCTTTTTACCGTGGAGGGATTGACAACCCCTCTTACGTGTTGGGTTGCAAGTATTTGTTCTTTGTGTGCAGGTACCTGATGACCCACAAGTATAGGGGATGTCAATCATAGTCCTTTCGATAAGTATGTGTGTCGAACCCAACGAGGAGCGGAAGGAAATGACAAGTAGTTTTCAGCAAGGTAATTTCTGCAAGCACTGAAATTGTAGGTAACAGGTAGTTTGATAGCAAGATAATTTGTAACTGACAAGTAACGGTAACAGTAAATAAAGTGCAGCGAGGTAGCCCAATCCTTTTTGTAGCAAAGGACATGCCAAAACGGTCTCAGATAATAAGCAAAACATTCTTGAGGGCACACGAGAATTTCATCTAGTCACTTTCATCATGCTGATTTTATTCACGTTCGCTACTTTGATAATTTGATATGTGGGTGGACCAGTGCTTGGGTGCTGTTCTTACTTGAACAAGCCTCCCACTTATGATTAACCCTCTCGCAAGCATCCGCAACTACGAAAGAAGTATTAAGATAAAATCTAACCATAGCATTAATCATATGGATCCAAATTAGTCCCTTACGAAGTAGAGCATAAACTAGGGTTTAAGCTTCTGTCACTCTAGCAACCCATCATCTAATAACTACTCCACAATGCATTCCCTTAGGCCCAAAGATGATGAAGTGTCATGTAGTCGACGTTCACATAACACCACTAAGGGAATCACAACATACATATCATCAAAATATCAAATACATATCAAATTCACATGATTACTTGCAACATGACTTCTCCTGTGGCCTCAAGAACAAAGGTAATTACTCACAAATAATATTCATGCTATGATCATGGGGGTATTAAATAGCATAATGGATCTAAACTTATAATCTTCCACCAAATAAACCATATAGTAATCAACTACAAGATGTAATCAACACTACTAGTCACCCACAGGTACCAATCTGAGGTTCTGGTACAAAGATTGAACACAAGAGATGAACTAGGGTTTGAGATGAGATGGTGCTATTGAAGATGTTGATGGAGATTGGCCTCCCAAAGATGAGAGGGTTGTTGGTGATGACGATGGCTTTGATTTCCCCCTCCGAAGGGAAGTTCCCCCGGCGGAATCGCTCCACTGGAGGGCAAAAGTGCTCCTGCCCAAGTTCTGCCTTGAGACGGCGGTGCTCTGTCCTGAAAGTCCTCTCCTTATTTTTTCTAGGTCAAAAGACCTCATATACCAGAAGATGGGCACCGGAGGTGGGCCGGGCTGCCCACCACCCACCAGGGCGCGCCTGGGGGGCCTGGCACGCCCTGGTGTCTCATGGGCACCTGGCAGCCCCCCTCCTGTAGTTCTTTTCTCCAATATTTATTAAATATTCTAAAATAATTCTCCGTAAAATTTCAGCTCATTTGGAGATGTGCAGAATAGGTATCTGTGATGTAGCTTTTTCAGGTCCAGAATTCCAGCTGTCGGTATTCTTCCTCTTTGTGTAAACCTTGCATATTATGAGAGAAAAGGCATTAGAACTACTCCATAAAGTGTTATTATGCATAAAAACATTATAAATAACAGTAGGAAAACATGATGCAAAACAGATGTATCAACTCCCCCAAGCTTAGACCTCGCTTGTCCTCAAGCGAAAGCCGATATAAAAAATCATGTCCACATGTTTAGAGAGAGAGAGGTGTCGATAAAAACAAAATACGGACATAGTAGCATCATTATTATTATCATAGCAGCAACAAACTTTATCATATAACTTCTCATGAACAAGTAACAATTCATCACAACATCGAAGTAAGAAGCATAAACTTTATTGAAAACCAACAAACTATGTTCTCAGACAACTTTGCAACTACAATTCATCATATTTATAGGAAGGGTCATGTATCGGAGCCTTTTGGCAAGTCCACATACTCAACCATCATTTAATCTTCTATGATTGCTAACACTCACAACATATATATGAACAAAAAGTTTCAAGCAGACACATAGAAAGATAGGGGCTTATAGTTTCGCCTCCCAACTTATTCACCTCAAGGCTGATGTCAATAATAATAACTCATGATCACTCACATCCAACTGGGTATATGTGCCTAGAACTTTCCCCACCACATGATGCTTGCCAAAGAGAAAATAAAAAGGAGTAGAGGAAAATACTTTCACTCTTGCATAAAAAGTAAATACATAAAAGTAAAAGATAGGCCCTTCGCAGAGGGAAGCAAAGGTTGTCATGCGCTTTTTGGTTTGTATGCACAATCTCTTAATGCAAAAGAACATCACGTTATATTGCCCCTTATGATAGCAACCTTTATTATGCAGTCCGTCACTTTTATTAGTTTGCCATCACAAGTTCGTACAACGCTTAATTTCTCTTACACTAAATGATCAAACACATTTAGAAGAAATTTTTATTGCCTTATTGCACCAATGACAACTTACTTGAAGGATCTTACTCAATCCATATGGTGGACTCTCAAAACATGAGTTTGGGTTTAAGGTTTTTGGATGCACAACTAGTATCTCTACTTAGTGCGGAATTTTGGCTAGCAAAGATATTGAGCAAGCACCACATGTTAAAGGATCTATGACAATATAACTTCTATGTGAATATGAACAAACATAAATCATTACGTTGTCTTCCTTGTCCAACGTCAATAGTTTGGCATAAGATATTTAGTGGGGGCTCACAATCATAAAAGATGTCCAAGATAGTGTATTTCCATGTGAATCTTCTCTTCCCTTATTAATTCTTTCATGAATTGCATCATTCACCAATGCTATGTTTGTCAACTTCCAACAAATTTTACCACTTATACTTTTTCTTATGTGATGTCATTACTTACCATAAGATTAGCATATGATCTTTTTCATTATTTCTTTTTATTTTGATTGAAACATAAAAGTAAAGAAGCAAAAACTCACACTAAAATTTATTATATAACTCTCACTCGATTACATGGATAGATAGATCATGAAACTAGCACTCGAAAATAGATCATACTAAACTTTTATTCAACTAAATCACGAAATAGCTAAAGATCGAACTAAGATAGGCAAAGTTAATAAAAGTGATGGTGATACAATACCGGGGCATCTCCCCCAAGCTTAGCAAAAGCCAAGGGGAGTTCCCATACCCGTGTACTCAAGTCTCCTTTGGTGGGGAAGATGATGATGGTGGTGGTGATGAGGTGGTAGCAAGCTTATCCTCCGACTTCCATGGCAGCGGCTTACCATCATAAGAGGAAGCACGAGTCTCCTGAGTCCTGCAACTGGCAGCTAAACTCATACCTTTAAATCTTGCCTCATACTCAAAGACCTGATTTTGAAAATTGATTTGCTCGTTGAAGGTGAAGACGATGTCCTTCATAGACCGGCCATCCACCTTGTGATCACGGTTGAATTCCGTGATCATCAGGTGATTGGCACTGAGTCCACGCTCCACCATCCCTTGGCACTTAAAGATCTCCTGCTCCACCGCCTCGAGCCTGGCCTCCATAGTTCCTATCTTCTTGGACCCTTGAACATCCCGGATGTGGAGCACCCCCTCACGCATCTCAATGGCTTGAGGGTGCTTCATCACCTCCAACAAGTAGGGATTCATTACCCTCTCGAAGAACTTGTCCTTGGAGGAGCTTGTGCGGCCATGGCGATCTAGATATGTCAGAAAAATAGCATGAAACAAGAAAGAAGGATTTCTTCGCGATACGTGGGTCAAATCGTCCGGGGGTATATATAAAGATTTTTTATCTTGGGAAACAAGCATATGGAAGGAAAATGGAGTCGGGCAGGTGCCCGAGGGGTCCACCACCCACCAGGGCGCGCCAAGGGAGGCAGGCGCGCCCTGGTGTCTCGTGGGCACCTGGGTTGCCTTCCCGGTTATTTCTTATTTTCTGATTTTTTTCTAATATTCCAAAACTGACAGAATATATTTTTGCGGATTTTTCGGAGTCCGTTTACTTACCTTATCACATACCTCTTCTTTTTCAGGGTTCTGGAGTGTTTTGGAAGGTTTCTTTTATGTGTTCCTCTGGTGTCATGGTTTGAGTAATATTGGTTTCAACATTAATGGACGTACCTGAGATATAGTGTTTAATTCTTTGTCCATTGACCACCTTCTGGTTAGTACCTTCGGCATTATTAATCTTGATAGCTCCAGAGCGATAAACTTCTTTGATAACATATGGTCCTTCCCATTTGGAAAGAAGTTTTCCTGCAAAAAATCTAAAACGAGAGTTGTACAAAAGAACATATTCACCAACTTTGAATTCCCGCTTTTGGATTCTTTTATCATGCCATCTTTTAACCTTTTCTTTAAATAATTTGGCATTTTCATAAGCTTGTGTTCTCCATTCATCTAGTGAGCTAATATCAAATAACCTCTTTTCACCGGCAAGTTTGAAATCATAATTGAGTTCTTTAATCGCCCAATATGCTTTATGTTCTAACTCAAGAGGCAAATGACAAGTTTTTCCATAAACCATTTTATATGGAGACATACCCATAGGATTTTTATAAGTTGTTCTGTAGGCCCAAAGTGCATCATCTAATTTCTTAGACAAATTCTTTCGGGACCTATTGACAATTTTTTGTAATTTTAATTTTATTTCTCTATTGCTAAGTTCAACTTGACCACTAGATTGAGGATGATAGGGTGATGCAATTCTATGGTTAACATCATATTTAGCAAGCATTTTACAGAAAGCACCATGAATAAAATGTGAACCACCATCGGTCATTAAATATCTAGGGACTCCAAACCTAGGGAAAATAACTTATTTAAGCATTTTAATGGAGGTGTTATGATCAACACTACTAGTTGGAATAGCTTCTACCCACTTAGTAACATAATCAACAGCAACCAAAATATGAGTATACCCATTAGAGGAAGGAAAAGGTCCCATATAATCAAAGCCCCAAACATCAAATGGTTCAACAACACGTGAATAATTCATTGGCATTTCCTGACGCTTACCGATATTACCTATTCTTTGACATTCATCACAAGACAAGACAAACTTACAGGCATCCTTGAAAAGAGTAGGCCAATAAAAACTAGATTGTAATACCCACTACTGCAGGATGCTGCTAATGCGACACTACAATCAGAGACCCTTCGACGAAATTGTGTGTGATGCATTAATCGCAAACGGTGATGTAAAAACCGTCAAAAAAGATGCAAAACATTTGCGACGGCAGATACATCAAACACAGTTCAGATTTTAGTTGCGTGTGCGATGCGGGGCAAATAGTTGATCCATACGAACTGTTTGCGATGAGACAGAACAACAGAAATGGGCAGCCAGATCAAGGTGTGTGTGCGATATACGACATGCAGTTCACCCCGATGAACTATTTGTGATGAGGCGGCACAACAGAAACGGGCAGCCAGATGAAGGTGTGTGCGATATACAGCATACAGTTCACTCGGATGAACTGTTTGTGATTAGGCAACACAGAAGAAACGGTCAGCCAGATGAAGGTGTGTGCGATATATGGCATACAGTTCACTCGGATGAACTGTTTGCGTTTAGCCAAGAGAACAGAAACGATTCAACTTAACAAGATGTGTGTGATACGCGGCAAACAGGTCTGTAATCGGAAATGTGTGGGAAGACCGATAACAACACAGACGATTCCTGTTAACAAGCCATGTGTATTCTGAGCAATTGATTGCTGGTATACAATTGTGAGTGATTAATGAAATCATCACTGACGGGTTCTGTTGTTTAGTCCGTGTGCGATGTGATTTGCTCTGTCTACAGAACATCAACATATATACTTATCAGAACAGCATTGCATAACCAAATTAAGCATACAATTACATAAGTGACTACACACATAACATTTCCACACAACAAAGTAAGCAATTACATGCATACTAAACTATGAGAAACGAGCATCTAATCATCTACATCTTGTTGCGACGATGCTTGCCATTGCTCTGCTTTCGGCTGGATCCCTGGTCGAGAATGGTTAATAAAATCTAAGTCTATTGCATATTAAGGTCAAAATAGTACTACCAATATACGAGTCTCATACGATGCCATTTCAACGATTGTACCACAAAAGCCCGAAATATTACAAGGTTCAAATTCCAGAGTTATATGGCTCAAATTCGAAGATTACATGGTTCAAACTGATATTAGAAATGAAATTCAGCTCAGTCAGCTGCAAACGCCCGTGCTGATCAGCTGAACATGGATATAAGAGAGGTTCAAACTAATAATGCCAGTAGTAAGGCTGGTTTCAAAGCCTCACCATTTCTGCAAAGGGATCAGCCGCTGACAAGTCATGTATGGGGTTGACACAATGACTTTCGATTACTCTTTCATATGCAGTTCCAAAATGAAATTCAGCTTTTTCGGAGCCTTTTCCATTCTGCAGTAGCTGCCGTCGCTGATCAACAAACCATTCATTTTTTCGATATAAATGCATGTCCAACCTCATTACCTTCAGCACCCTTGCTCTGACAACAAAGAACCTGGCAAATATAATCTCCGGTAAGGTCCCTCGGTAGGGGTTCAAAGCAATTTCTGAGAGATGCAGATCTAGGCATTCGATGTGATTGTTATATTGTATCACATTATCCACCACCGGGCCTAATATTATCTGCAAAAGAAGAGAACGTGTTAGTGCCTACATGCAGTTTTGAACACTACTACAGGCCTATTTGGTTTGCAAGGTTTGTAAAATGCACCAACGTGCCATCTTCGATCTGACATGATTAACATGGGTATTTGATTACAATCTAGAAAAATGTAGCCTTCTTCAGAAGAGGTTGGAGTGGATGAAAAATTCCCTAAGAAAACTAGTACAGATGAATCCAAAGGAGAAATGCTTATGGATTGTAACCATATGAATCAAGCAACCAATATGGGGTGGGGGGATGTATGTCCTGAAATCCTCCAAAATTCCTTCAGAAATCGTAGTACATTGTCATTGTAAACTTGGGAAAAGGTGCCAAAAATTGAACTCCCTTATGGTTAACATTTAACAGGAAAGGAACATCACCTTGATATACAGCTTCTCCAGGCATGGAAAGCATCTCAGGAAACTGACAACTTCATGCAGGTTGGGGCCGATAGATTCTAGTGCCAATACCTTCACTGTGCGTAGAATCTGGGTCAAGCTTGTCGGAATCATTTTTTGGATGACAGACGAACATACATCTTCAAAACTAGAAATAATGTTGATATGAAGAAGGAGAGGTAGAAGGCGACTGTTGTACCTGAACGGGTGTGAATCCAAAAACAAGTTCTGAGTATTTGACAGACGAGTAGCCTACCACTGTCAATTTTGGCGCAGAAATGACATTGATTCTTGTTGTACCTTATTGATCAACTACAAGTAATCTCTCAAGTGAAGGTGTGTCCTCAATGACCATATTGTGGTCCACCTTTTGTGACCTCTTGTTGCAACACCAGCAACACACATAAATAGTCCGAAGAGTCATGGAGGGGATGTGGAAGTTACTCAGCCAATTCATTGCCTCAAGACGAAGGAACTCGAGTGTAGTACAGCCGCGGAGTAGGCGCTCCATGTCATCCTTTGGGATGCAGACGGCGACGAGCTCGAGGTGCTTCAGTCGTGGTAGAAGAGCGGGCGCGCCATCAAGGGGGGATGGCAGTTCATGAACTTGGCGAGGCGCAGCGTGGGCGCGAGGCGGAGCGCGGACGTTGGCAGCGAGCGCATATGCCCATCATTAAAACTGAGCTCCTCAAGCTGATCTAGGGCGGGGGATCGGAACCTCTCGTGAAGCTTGGCTCGGTCCTTGCCATTGGAACGGAACTTGCCCGTGATAAGGCCTCTGATTGGGCCATGGTGACTGCCGAGGATCTAGGAGAATGCATCCAAGCTTTAGCGATAGCCATGGCAGAGCTCGTGGGCGTCGATGAGGTCAAGAGGGGTGGAGAGCCATAGGGGGCGCCACCGTCGGGAAAGGACGGTTGTCCTCGCCCCATATTTGATTTGGAGGAGGGATATGATGACTTTCAGCATATCATCGGGGAGGCTGCTGATGAAGTCCAGGCCTGCTGGAGTCGCTTGCGGTTCTTTCTCGACCCGCCTCCGCTTGTTGGCAGCCTCGTTCTCCACCTTCGAAGTCTCCAAAAAAATGGCACAAACATATATGTAGGTCATTCAAAATCAATTGTCAAGACCTGGCTAGGAATTATATTAGCATGAACATTAACCCTAGTCTGATTATTAGCAGAAATCATTTGCACATATGAAACAACTAATCACTTATCATTTGTACCATTCAAACAATCAATACACTACACGGATCTAACAAAACTTACTCAGATTTCATGGATTGAGAGAACATAACCATAGGATTTCTATTCCAAAAAGGGGGAGGCAGGAGTAACCAGAGAAACCCTAGGACGTATTTGACACATAAATGGGTATAAATGACTAACCGGTTGCCCGTCGTCGTCGGAGTCGTCGTCGGAGTGGTCGTCGGACTTGTCGCCGGAGTCGATGTGGACCTCCAGCTCCGGCTATGGAAGCACGATGCCGTCGACGACGTTAAGGTGCAGCCATACCTCATCGGCGGCGACGGCAACCTCTGTCTCCATATTCACGCCGTCCTCCGGTGCTTCAGCAGCCCTGGCGTCACCACTCCCTCCGATGGGGCGCTTCAGCGGCATCCTCATACACTGACGGCTTTGAGGACTGAGAGCGGCGTCGAGGATGCGGGCGGAGAGAGATGATTGTGTGTGTGGCGAGGATGGGGGGTGCAGCCGCTCGGGCGCGCCATTAATATGGAGTAGTGGGAAAGAGGCGGGAGTCGTTCAAACTGCAGGCTCGCCTACCGGTGAGTCCGCACGGCGGACTTCTGGGATTCCGACCATCATTTCACACGGCTACTCGCACGCCTCCCGGTGACACTGTGCAGCAAAAATGCCTCCTGTCAATTCACACACCTGCACGCACGCCTCCTGGTCTACCTGCACGGCAGACTGCTCGCATGCGTCCCGTTAACTCATGCCTGCTCGCATGGCACACGGGGCGCGTGACAGCACGTATTTTTTTTTGATGATTCATTCTGTCGCTTTACTGCTTAACCGAAGCATGGCACGGTCTAACGCACATGGTCCAAATAAATAATCCGTATGAGATATTGGTTGTCAGTTATTAACAATCTCCCGTTTGTAAGAAGATTATATCAAAACGTGTCTCGAATTTGACGAAAAATACAATATCACAGTCTACTGGTGTCCATATATGACACCACGATAAGTTTCATGAATTTCAACTAAGTTTTGGATTTACTGAATTTTAAAAATCAATATTCTCAATGTTTTGAAATCTCTTGCATGGGGAAACATGCACCCACGGACACACATATGATTTTGCAATCCATTTTGGTGCACATGTAGCTCAAATTTGATTTTTGCACATTAAATCCCTAGGAAATCAATCAATGTATAAAAACGGTCGAATGATCTCTGTTTTTTCAAATTTTAACACGACACTCCTTTGGTCACATGTTCACTGCATAAAAAGGTTGACATGCCTCAGAGTGTCTGTGGTGGTGCGGGATGTGTGTGTCTGTGTGTGTGTTGGGGGGGGGGGGGTCCGGCAGTACACTACGAGTCGTCATCCTTCGTGTGGGATTATTGATCATTTTGTGAGTCATATATGCCTCATCAAAGTCGCGAATTGGTTATTTAAAGCATTACACAACCCTTTCATACATACATGTTCGGGCCACATGCATGCATTGGTGGTCCTCTCGGACACTCCCTCGTGCAGTTATCAGCGACGTGCCCATTCGTTAGCCCGCAAAGGTTTTCAGTTTCCACCGACAACGAGAGGCATTTGACCAAAGGTGGATTCATCTTGGCATATGTGTTACGGTGTGGATCATGGTGAGATTCCATATCAAAGTTCGGGCACGTGCGTACACATGAGTCCCTCCCACCGGCTTGAAGTGAGGGGGCTACGCATCGTGGTGTAGTGCGTTTCCGGTTTGCGAAGCATGTGCCACGTCAAAGTTGTGCATTGGGTATTCAAACATCACATAACACACGGGCACATGCACGCGGTGGTTGTCCTATGATACTCACTCGCGTGTGACTCTCCCTGTGGGCCCGCAAGGTCATCGTCGATCAGTTAAACGTACAACGAGAGAGAGGTTAATTTGACCAACGAGGATGGTTCTTTTTTGGTTTGTGTTATGTATATGCACGGTAGGAGTATGTAGTACATGTCAAAGAGGGGGCAACATGAATACTCTCTATATATGCGTACGTCATAACCTCGCTCCATGTGGGGATTTTCCGGTTCCCGAGCCAGGTGCCACATCAAAGTTGTGCATTGGTATTCAAACATCACGCAATACCATGCAGGTGGTGGTTGCCCTATAGGAACTCACTCGCGTGTGGCGCTTCCATCTGTGGGCCCGTGAGGTTGTCCTCCATCACTTTGACCCAACGAGAGAGAGGTTAATTTGACCATCAAGGAATGATTCTTTTTTGGTTTGTGCTATACAGTAGAAGTACATATATACCACGTGTCGAATGGGGCGTACGTATAGCACATATATACCACGCATCATGAACCTCGCTCTCTGTGGGGACTTTTTGGTTTTCGAGGTACATATATATATATATATATATATATGTGGTGCCACATCAAAGTTGTGCATTGCGTATTCAAACATCACACAAACACCTCTTTGGGCCACATGCAGACGGTGGTACGTAGTCCTATATAGGATGCTCACTCGCGTGCGACGTACGCTTCACTTCTGTGGGCCCACGAGTTCGTCGTCCATCACTTTGGCCCAACGAGAGAGAGGTACATTTGACGAACAAGGAGGATTAATTCTTTTAGGGTTGTGTTACTAGGTGTATAGTGCGTGTCGAATGGGGGGTGGGACCAGCATATACTAGGTGTCACATGAACCTCACTCTGTGTGTGGGGACTTTGCGGTTTTTGAGGCAAATGCCACATCAAAGTTGTGCATTAGGCCATTCAAAACATCACAACCACACACCTCTCCATATATATGTTTTGGCACACATGCAAGCGATGGTTGTTGTCCTCTGACACTCACTCACGCGGTTATCGGCGATACTTCCATCTGTTGGCCCGCTTGGTCCATCACTTTCACTGACAGCGAGAGAGGTTAATTAATTTGACTTACGAGGGGAATAATTTTTTGTTTGTCTCACGATATAGGTCATGATGTGATATTACATATATATAATAGCACATGTGTACACATGAATCCATCCCGCTGGATCTAGGGGGGGGCGAGCACACGACACGTCATGAACCTCTTGCTCTGTGTGGGGACCTCTGCGATTTTCAACGCATGCACCACATCAATGTTGTGCATTGGGTATTCAACACATATGCATGCATCACACACCTCCATAAATATGTTCAGGACACACGCATGCAATGGTTGTCTTTGGACACACTCTCACTCGCTTGGTTATGGGCGGCAAGCCTATATATATTCGTGGGCCCGCGTGCACATCCATCATTTCGACCAACGACGAGAAAGGTTATCATGGTGGATTCTTCTTCTTTGGTTCGAGTTACCGTATAGTAGGTCGATCATTCCAGGCCTAATTAAGTTTGAGCGCATGCTACATGTCGTGAACCCTCGCTCAGTGTGGGGATTTTACGGTTCCAAAGCATGGTACCACATCAAATTTGCACATTAGGTATTCAAACAGCACACACACCACTTCCATATACATACTTGGGCCACATGCACAGAGTGGGTTTGTCTTCAGACAGTACTCCCTCGCGAGGTTATCGGCGACAAGCTAGCCCATTTTGCGGGGCCGTGTGGATGTCCATCACTTTGACCAACAACGAGCGGGAGAGGTTGTACGACCAAGTTGGATTCTTCTTGGTGAGACGCCCTCCCCCCGATGTGTGTGTGTGGGGGGCTACTTCGCACTACCTGCAACCTCCGTGGGGTCAGGGAAGTCTGGTTAATTTGCGAGGCACACGTGCCATATCAAAGTTGGGAATGGTAGTTAAATATCACACCATACACTTTTCATACATATAGTAAGGCCACCCGCAGGTGGTTCGTGTGTGGTCTTATCCATCTCACGCCACAAGCACACATTTGTGGGTCGGCACACGGTCCACCTTTGTCGGGAAGCGAAAGGGGAAGTTTGACCATATATATGATGGACTCCTATAGGTTTTGTGTTACGGTAGTGTGAGATTTCAGACCTAACTATTTGGGGGCATGCATTCATAGCTAGGATTCCCTTACCGCCAACACGAAGTGGGGTTCGTAGGGGGTGGCTGACTAGCAATACTGTGCTTTTGTGCGACAGGTGCCACATCAAAATTGTACATTGGGTATTCGAACATCAAACCACCATTTTCATACATATATTTGGTCCACATGCAAGTGTGTTCGTGTTCTGACCATTTCCTGCGTTATTCTTTTTGCCAAATTTATAAACAGCACACGAGTTGGATGCACAAACCATGTGCGATTGGGGACGCAACAGACACGGTTCAGTCAGACTACCGTGTGCCACGCCCGTGCCCCTACAGTCACTCACATCAGCACAGTAGATTGGGCTCCATGAGGCTTGCCTCCCGCTCTCGAAAATATCTACTGCCTCGTAATCTCAAAAATATCTACCGCCTAGAATGTTTTTATGTTTGATAGCACACGATTAGTATGTGCGGACCGTGTGCAATGTCTGTTACTCCCGCTCTACTTTAATGCCTTGATTCAAATTTTCAGTAGCCCCGGCATTTTACTCCCGCCTTTGCATCCCTCGCAATCTCAAAAATATTTGCTCGCCCTTGATTCAAATTTTCAGTAGCCCCGCCTTGTTACTCCCGCCTCTGCATCCCTCGCAATCTGAAAAATATATGCTCGCCCTTGATTCAAATTTTCAGTAGTCCTGCCTTGTTACTCCCGCCTCTGCATCCTTCGCAATCTCAAAAATATCTGCTCTCCCTTGATCCAAATTTTCAGTAGCCCCGGCATTTTACTCCCGCCTCTGCATCCCTCGCAATTTCAAAAATATCTGCTCGCCCTTGATCCAAATTTTTAGTAGCCCGGCATTTTACTCCTGCCTAGTAAAATTTTTAGTTGCCGCTGTATTTCCTCAAACACCACCTTGCCCCCCCTCCACACACACCACACACACACACACCCGAAAACCACCGCACACATAGACACACATCACCCCTCCCTCGCTCGAAACCATTGGTAGGTCACCGCCGCCTCCATCCTCAACGCGGCCTCTTCGCCCAACGCCGGTGAGGTGGCCGCCGAGGTGTCCCTGTCGTCCTCCGTGGGCTCTTTATCGATCCGCCATCGTCGGTCGCCCGATCCGCCCGCCGCCGCGCCCCTACGCTGGTTCGAGGACTTCCCCGTCCTCCCTCGGGCCCGGCCGCCAATGAGGTCCTACCTCGGGGTCCGACGGTGGCGGTGGGGGACGTGGGTCACCGAGATTACGGATCGGGAGACCCACACCCGCCGGTGGCTCGGTAGCTTCCACACGGCCGAGCTCGTGGCCATGGAGTACGACCGCTGGCAGGTCCGCTACCACGGCGCGGCGGCTAGGCTGAATTTCCCCTTCAGGACACGTCCGGTCGACCTCATCCCGCCGGAGCCAGGGTGGTGAGCTCGGCTATGGCGCGGGAGGACCGCGAGGCCTGGGAGCGCCTCGAGGCCGAGGCCACCGACAAGGCCTACATGCAAGAGCTCCGCCGGCAGCACCCAGAGCTCGTGGAGGCGGAGCGGGTGATCTTTGCTGGCGCGGAGGGTGGCGAGGTTATCATGCTCTCCTCCGATGATGAGGTCGAAGACGGCGAGGAGGGCGGCGCGGAGGGCGTCGAGGTGGGCGGCGAGGACGAGGAGATCGACATTGACGAGTGGAGGAGTGTCTTCCCCAACAACCACGACGACGGCACCGGCCCGGACTCGGCTCGCAGCACACCGTACCTGACGAGGAAGGATTGACTCGACCTCCACTTTGACCGAAAGTAGTTTAGTTTAGTTTAAATTTATGTTTTATGTTCGGTTATGCAAAACTATCTATGTTTATGTTTGAATGCATGCTACTTTCGGTTGAACCTGCTTTGAACTTGATCAAATTGAAATTTACAACGTTAAGTTTAGAGGATCGACTAGAAACGGCCAAAAATTCTAGTGTGTGTGTATATATATAGGATAGGTCTATTCTAATAACACCCCTTAAGATCTTATTCTGCTGACACCTCGCCTTATTCAGCTAACACTTTGATCCCGAAAATTCATCAGTGCGAACCCACCCCCGAGCTGCACCAAACAAAACAAAACTCCCAGCCCACCACCGCACGACCACAACCCATCCCCACCAACCCCCCGATCCGCTCCACCTTCCTCCTCCTGCCCCCGAGCCGCCCCACACCACCAAGCGCCGCCGGAGCCCCACCCCACCACGCGCCGCCGGAGCCCCGCCGCACCACGCACCGACAGAGCCCCGCCCTCGCCGCGCCAATCGCCGCGACTCACCACTGCCTCACACCTCCTCTCCGCCATGGCCAGCACCTCCGGATTCTGGCTAGCCATGGCCTCCCCGCGACGCGCCGCCGATGGATCCAGCCATTCACGGCCTCCCTGCGCCGCGCCGCCGGTGGATCCAGCCATCCACGGCCTCCCTTGATGCGCCCTCGCCTGATCCGGCCATCCTGAGCGCCCCTGGACCTTCCCGTGCAAGATCAGGCCACCGATGCCGCTCACCCTTCTCCTCCACAGCACCCCACCGTGCCGCACCTCTCCGGCTACCAACCCTCGGCCTCGAGCATCCGCTTCTCCCCCTGGATATTCTGCTTGCCGGCGTTGCCCCGGCTGATCCAGACAGTTGGGTGGGGTTGGGGTGTCCGGGCGTCCAGACGATGAGTTCCCGCCGGTGAGCTGGACGTCCTCCTTCCTCTTCTACCTCCCATCCTCGTGGGAGCAGCGCGGCGTGTGCCTGTGCAGTGCAGTGCCCCCCGACGGGCAGTGCAGCATGCTAGGTTCACTTTACTGCTGTCTGTTCCTTGCGGCCGCACCTTGATTTCTTTTTTGGGTGTTCAACAGAATTTTGGGTTGCCTTTCAGTTCACTGGTAAAGAAACCACCTCTGTCCCACGCAGATGCAGTTCGGCTAGAAGGGCTTTGTAAGACCGGCGGCCTGCTTGCAGAAGATTCGGACTGAACTGCAGCCTGGAGCGAAGTTTCTTGTTGGCGAAAACCGTGCACTCCCCCATTCCTCCTCTCCGGGATGAGCAGCGCAAGGTCTCTCTGGAGCAGTCCACACAGCAAGCGCGTGCAGCCATCATCGACTCGCCATGCAGTGCACTTCTGTACTGTGAAGCGAGCATCGTCGGGATTATGACAAAATTTGTAGTTCGCTTCAATCCCATTGACCTCGATGGCTCACCGTGCAGTTTAATGGATGCACTCGTGTAGTGCAGAGTGCAATTGCTTGCAGCCCCGCTGGACGCGCGTGCAGTACAACTTTTCATGGAAAAGTTGGGCGACGCAGTTCGCTCCATCCATGTTTTGTATTTTTTGGAGAATTTTTTTGAAGTGCACTCAGTTTGTGTAAAAAGAATGATGTTTCATTACCCCTATGTATGAAGTGCAAATTGTTTCGTGTTTTTCAAAAATCGGTCGACTACATCAACACCTGCAGTGTGTTTGGTCCTAGGATGTGGTTCACTTTTGAGAGTGATGCCGTTCACTTGGAGGTGTGAAAAAAAATTAGTGAAACAAAAAAAAGTAATCCGGTTCACTTTGATATATGTCGCCGTTCACTTGCCCCCCTCTCTGCGGTCCGCCCGCTCTCATACGTAAAAGATGTTGAGAAAAGACAAGAAAAACTCACAAAAACTCGCCAAATTAAGAAAATTTACGTCCGACAAAAGAAATTATGCAGCTCGCTTGCCCGTCCGATGCAGTGCGATTTTTAGTCTGAAGCAGTGCGGTTTTCTGTTCGATGCGGTTCACTCGTCGATTTTGGTGTCGCGAAAAGCAGAGTATCCGCATTTCGTTAAAATCAAAATTGCTCTTAAACTGTAAGGAATCAGAGAGAGTGTTCTACACGAAAAAGTTGCGTCTCATCGATATCTTTCCAACGGCGTATAATTTGGATCATTCTGACCAGCGATTTGTAAAAATTTCGCGAAAAATGGCCGCTGCCACTCGTCGTCAGCCGCACAATTTTCAAAATTAACTTAAAATCGTACGGAATCTCAAAAACATTTCAACATATGAAAGTTGTGCCTCGTCCATAACTTTTCAACGGTATATTACACGCCTCTTTTCTACAAACGGTTAAAAAACTGGAGCGAAAATATTACCGAAAAATTGAAAAAAATTGAAACACAGAATTCCGTGATTTAATAAATTTGAAACTGCTATTAAACCGTAACCAATTAGAGAAAATAATAGACATGAAAAAGATGCGTCTCGACGATATCTTTCGAATGGTGTATCATTTGCTTCATTCCGACGGGCGGTTTAGAAAAAAAGCAAAAAAACGCTTGCTGCCACTCGTCGTGCGCCGCACTGTTTTCGAAACTGCTATTAAACCGTGATGAATCTTGAAAAAATTTCAACATGGCGAAGTTGCGCCTAATCCATAGCTTTTCAACGGTATATTACACACCTCGTTCCGATAAATGGTTTAAAAACTGGAGCGAAAATAGTACCGAAAAAACACCGCGTGCAGTTTTTTGCGACAGGAAGTTCACTAGTCTCTGTATTGCAGTACCCTTGCTACTGAAAGTGCAGTGCGGAAGTGTTATCAGAATAACTATTCTTCGAGGTGCGAAAGTGCAGTGGCGGGGAAGACCCCCCACATAAAAAAATAAAAAATAAAAAAATAAATGTTTGATGCATCAGATGCCAGAATATTTGCATCAGAGAAGAAGACAGAGTTCAGGATTCAAGCCAACGGTGTGAGCAATCTCTGTGCATTGCTTATATAATTAGAAGACACTGGAGGCAAGCCAATCATCCACCGGGAGACAACGCCCACGTGAAGAAAGGTGAAGATTCCTGAAGATTGAAATCTGTCGGGCACTCTCTCTCGTGCTTATCCATATTTTAGAAGGACATGCATGTACCCTAGTAGGACACGCGTGTATGCTACCATATGTAAAATAAATAAGTGAGGGCATCGCTGGCAGTCGAGCGAAGGCTCCCGAAGGCTTCGCTGGCAGCCGTTTCGCGGCTATAAAAGGAGGCGCTCTCTTCAGAGACACGGAGACAGACAGAGGCAGAGCACTCGAGCCGGAGAAGCGAAGCAGCACTCGAAGCGAGCGAGAGCCTGAGCACCAGCCTCTTCAGTAGCTTAGCCACCACCACCACCTAGTAGTATAGCTAAGAAGGCGCCGAGATCGTCAAGAATATCAAGGTAATCTCCTAGTTCGTGTGTAATCCCTTCGGGATTTTTCCGAAAGGGAAAACCATATGTAAATTATGTTGTTGAAATGATGTAGTTTCTTTGATTTCACTTGGTATTTTTACTTATGAATTTGCGGGAAGAGTTCTTATGCTAGGGATCCTATAGGAGAAACCTCTGCGTGTTTGTTCTCCGTGTAGCCCAGAGTCGGCATTGAGTGAGAACCCGTTGCCGTAGAGAAGTGTTCCCTTCGGGTGGAACTGTCTGGGAAGACGATAAGAACTCATCCTTTAAATTTGCATTTAAAAACATTCAAGTGAACGTAACTAGTTACATCTGATGCAATGTAACGATAAATATGGTGAGTACCGAGTAGGAATATTACACCTCTGCAAGCACCGTCGGGCGAACCGACAGGCCTCGCCAGCCCTGAGAAGATCCCGCATATAAATTTAATTTTCTGTTAAAAATTTGAATTAATCACGAATAGTAAACAAATAATTAAACAGACAGGCGCATATTATTGAAACAGTGCCGAATAGTAACGCCGATTATTGGTACAGTAAGAACAGTAATCGTGCCAATTATTTGAACAGTAATTTACTGTGGTGAATAGTGAATAGTGAACAGTGTTTTCGCTCGCCGTGGTGAACAGTAACCTGAATTTCGCTTTCGATAACCACGCGCACTAATTAAAAACGCAGATAGCATCCATATATATTGCCGCATATTTGATTATAAGTATTATTTCCGTATAGTTGGTATCAGGCCAAAATATAATCATTGAAAGATTAAGGTATTTAAATTTAGAAGTTAGTGCAGGTAAGGTAATAAATACTAAAGAGGATATTAATATAAGGTGCAGAATAAATCCCTCTGAGGAGCATATTTGGCATACATCTCATAGTCAGCTAAATATAGTGGTCGATTTGATATATAATTTTTACATATCTTGGGGAAAAAGGCAAGATATACTTGAGCAAAAATTTGAAAGCATATTCAAAGAATATCAAAAACTCGCAGACAAGTGCTCCGGGTTAAATAATAAAATAGATATCACTCTTCATAAACTTGAAGAAGCAAAAGCAAGACAGAATATTATTTGCAAGAATAACGACTATATTAAAGAAGAAGTGTTGTCAGTAGGCCGTTATCTTTGTAAAGGTAAAGACTCGTCGTCACGCTCTGAATCAAGTCAAGACATTCCTGAGATAAAAAGGTTAGTACAAGAGGTAAAAACTCTTATCCTCTCGTAGTTATATGAATGAATATAGCAAAGCATTAAACGAAGTTGCTAAACATTTGTCACCCCCTGTCGGATTTTCTGATCACGACTTACCAAAAGAAGACTCTAAAATTATTATAAGACAAGAAATAGTTGAAGAAATAGACACAGAATCTTTCATGACAGAAAGAAAAATTAGCAATAATAAGAATAAAGGTGTAATTGAATATGTAGAAAAGGCTAATTTAGATGATGAAATAGCTTATTGGGAAAATAAGCTAAAACATATAGAATGGGAATATAGTCACTCCATGACAATAGATTGGCCTAAAATTAGAGATAGAGAATTATTTTTCATTAGAGAGATTGCTAGATTAAAAAAATTAAAAAACGAGAAAGAGTCAGCCATTAGTAGCTCTCGCATAATAAATAATAAGCTACTACTAGAAAGCCATAAAGAAGAAGAGGGTAAGGTAGATTTAATAAAAGAAATGATGAATCAAGTAGATTGTGAGCATGATTGGATTAAAGAGAAAGGTGATTATAATATCAAATGTGCTTTCTGTATATATTATCCAAGCCAAGATAATAGGTCCACATGCAGCTTATGCCTAAGGCAAGCTTGTGCCTCCTGTCTAAAAGCCAAAAATCAAATATTGAGACAGGAAATAGAATTTGAACCAGAAGATAGAATATTATCTAGCAGGGTTAGAAATCTAGAAAATAGAATAAATAAATTAGAAGCGGAGTTAGAAATACTAAAAGATAAGTTAGCAGGAAATAAAGAACAAAAACTAAAAGGTAAGATAGAAGATAATGAAGAACAAGAAAATATTGTTGCTGGAAGCACGGAAATGGAGGAACAAATGGTAACGGTAAGAGATAAAAAAGGAGATAAGTTAATATAACTAAAAGATGCTATAACTAGTTTTGGAAACAAATATATAGTGCGATTACCATTTAAAGAAGTGCTAGGTATAAGAATTCCAGTTAAAATAAATTTAACACCAAATATTTCCTATAAAATATTGGCACTATTAGATACTGGATGCACAAAGAACATTATCCACGACAAATACTTTATGAGATGTCCCGAAATAGTCAAAACCATAGATGATAATAAAGCCGAAGTATCTACCGATATGTCAGGAATAAAGAAAATCCATAACCAATTGGCATATAATATAGAAGCATATATAAATGGCACATAATATATAATAGATGAAATTACAATAAGAGATTTGTCGGCTATAAATGATGATATGATAATAGGGTTAAGATTTTTACAACAATCTTTGCAAACCACAATTATACATGAAGATGGGGTTACATTTATCCCACGTCAAGATAATGTTCCATACTTATCTGAAGTGCGGAAACAAAGAAAGGCTTTGCAAAATATAGAAATATCCAATGTAGATGTTGAATATAGCGCAAGTGCAGATCCCCTTGAATTCTGCAAAGATGAAGAACTCAGTAAGGCAATAGAAGAATATCATATAGAAAATACGTGTACAGAATGCATAGGGTTGCAATCTTTCTCTCCAAATTGGTATAGAGATATAAAATCCAAATAAGATATAAATAAGATTGTGCAAAGATTAGAGAACATACAAATTATTGGGGAAATACCAATGAAACATTGGGATAAGAATTCTATAGTTTGCAAAATAAATATTATAAACCCAGATTATATAATTAAGTCAGGACCAATAGAAGCTACTCCTAAAGATATTGAAGAATTCAAGATGCATATCGAAGAATTACTAAAGTTAAAAGCAATTAGAGAAAGCAGAAGTCCTCATCGATCTGCTGCTTTTATAGTTAGAAATCATGCTGAAGAAGTAAGAGGTAAATCCAGAATGGTAATTAATTTTAAAAGGCTCAATGATAATACGATAGATGATGCATATAATATACCTAATAAGCAGGAATGGATCAATAGAATACAAGGAAGCAAATATTTCTCTAAATTCGATTTAAAGGCAAGATTTTGGCAAGTAAAAATGGCAGAGGAATCTATTCCTTGGAAAGCCTTTACTTGTCCACAAGGCCATTATGAATGGCTAGTCATGCCATTGGGTCTAAAGAATGCACCCGCATTATTTCAAAGAAAAATGCAAAATATATTTAATGAGAATCAAGCATTTATATTGGTCTATGTTGATGACCTATTAATATTTTCCAAATCATATAAAGAGCATATTGCCCACCTTGAAGTGTTCTTCCGAAAGGTAGAGCAAAATGGGCTTATATTATCCAAAAAGAAGATGGAAATATGCAAAGAAAGAATAAATTTCCTTGGGCATGAAATAGGAGAAGGAAAAATATATTTACAAGATCATATTGCAAAGAAAATATTAGAATTCCCTGACAATATGAGCGATAAAAAGGTTTTAAAACAATTCTTAGGAATTGTAAATTATGCTAGGAATTATATAGACAATTTAGCAAAGTTAGCTGGTCCATTATATGCAAAGTTAAGAAAGAACAGGCAAAAATATTTCAATTTCGAAGACATAAGATTAGTAAAAGCCATAAAAGAAAGGGTCAAGAATTTAGAGCCCCTTGAGTTGCCTTTAGAGGATAAATATTTTATAATAGAGACATATGCATCTAAGGTAGGATGGGGTGCTATATTGAAACAAAAACCTAGTAAATATTCCCCAAAAGCAGATGAGAAGATATGCAGATATGCTTCAGGAAGTTACAAATTAAAGACAGTAAATAATATTGATAGGGAAATCCTCGCAGTCGTAAATGCAATAAATGCTTTTAGATTATATCTAGGATTTAAAGAATTTACGGTTCGAACAGATTGTGAAGCCATATGCCGATATTACAATAAAATTAATAGTAAGAAAAGCTCAACGAGAAGATGGGTCTTATTTGAAGACAGCATAGCTGGGAATGGTTATAAAGTAATATTTGAGCATATCAAAGGAAAGGATAATAGTTTGCCTGACATATTTTCCCGCTCATCAATTTTACAGATATGAAGGGAATATCAAAAGGAACTCTCCCAAGCGGACATGAATGTTTCATATTTGGAGAGGACAATAAATTAAAAATATTCTCTCCAAATACATTCAATTTCAAGCCAAAGAGCCATATTCGTCTTGATGAAATCCAAAGATGCATATTGGATAATATGCGGTTTCAATATGCCGTAAAAAGGGAAGAAAGAGGTTATATGCTATCTAATCTGAATAGTCTTGCAGAATATTTCCATATGTTCAATACGTTGAACAAAAATAACCCAAGACCATCAAAAATTGAGGTAGAAAAAGAAGAACCTCTATATATATTATTTAATGGAAAGAAACCAGGAATATATATGCACTGGGAAGATATTCAAGTAGAGAAGATTGCAGCAAAGACCAAAGACAAAGATCTATCATATAGAAAATATGATAATATCGATGAAGCCTTGAAATGGGCAGCAAAAGTAATAGGACCAATTTATCATATAGATCCCGAAGCTAGAGAATATATTGAAAGGAGAGGGGGCATAATTAATAATATACCCGCTCCAGCAGTTCCCTCAAAAGGAGAAGCTTCGAGCTCAAAGGCTCCAATAAAAGAAGGATCATCAAAATATCAGTCATATCAAGAATGCCTTCTAAAGGGGCTTGACCCTTTAGATAGTGAATATATAGACCAAGAAATGAATAAAAGATTTGAAGAATGGTCAAAAATAATAAAGAAAGAGTTGAGAGAAGAAATATTAAAAGAGGTAAGAGAAGAAATGGATGAGAAATTTGAAGATATAAAGAAGCAGTGTGATGATAAATATAATTTCAATTTGTCTGACGATGATCCTATGTTAGACATCGCTGGACATGGGCAGCAGCCTGAATAAACCAATAGGCTATATATTTGAATTGATATTGCTATCAATTTTTCGGGCGCGGAGGACCTCCCCGAATATTGATGCAGCCCGGATAATATTGATATGGTTATCAATTATATTGGCGGGGAAGACCCCCCACATAAAAAAAATGTTTGATGCATCAGATGCCAGAATATTTGCATCAGAGAAGAAGGTAGAGTTCAGGATTCAAGCCAACGGTGTGAGCAATCTCTGTGCATTGCTCATATAATTAGAAGACACTGGAGGCAAGCCAATCATCCACCGGGAGACAATGCCCACGTGAAGAAAGGCGAAGATTCCTGAAGATTGAAGTCTGTCGGGCACTCTCTCTCGTGCTTATCCATATTTTAGAAGGACACGCATGTACCCTAGTAGGACACGCGTGCATGCTACCGTATGTAAAATAAATAAGTGAGGGCATCGCTGGCAGTCGAGCGAAGGCTCCCGAAGGCTTCGCTGGCAGCCGTTTCGCGGCTATAAAAGGAGGCGCTCTCTTCAGAGACACGGAGACAGACAGAGGCAGAGCACTCGAGCCGGAGAAGCGAAGCAGCACTCGAAGCGAGCGAGAGCCTGAGCACCAGCCTCTTCAGTAGCTTAGCCACCACCACCACCTAGTAGGATAGCCAAGAAGGCGCCGAGATCGCCAAGAATATCAAGGTAATCTCCTAGTTCGTGTGTAATCCCTTCGGGGTTTTCCCGAAAGGGAAAACCATATGTAAATTATGTTGTTGAAATGATGTAGTTTCTTTGGTTTCACTTGGTGTTTTTACTTATGAATTTGCGGGAAGAGTTCTTATGCTAGGGATCCTATATGAGAAACCTGTGCGTGTTTGTTCTCCGTGTAGCCCAGAGTTGGCGTTGAGTGAGAACCCGTTGCCGTAGAGAAGTGTTCCCTTCGGGTGGAACTGCCTGGGAAGACGATAAGAACTCAGCCTTTAAATTTGCATTTAAAAACATTCAAGTGAACGTAACTAGTTACATCTGATGCAATGTAATGATAAATATGGTGAGTACCGAGTAGGAATATTACACCTCTGCAAGCACCGTCGGACGAACCGACAGGCCTCGCCAGCCCTGAAAAGATCCCGCATATAATTTTAATTTTCTGTTAAAAATTTGAATTGATCACGAATAGTAAATGAATAATTAACCAAACAGGCGCATATTATTGAAATAGTGCCGAATAGTAAACGCCGATTATTGCCGCAGCACGAACAGTAATCGAGCCAATTATTTGAACAGTAATTTACTGTTGTGAATAGTGAATAGTGAACAGTATTTTCACGCGCCGTGGTGAACAGTAACCTGAATTTCGCTTTCGATAACCACTCCACTAAGGGTTTTATTTCGCTAACTTTTAGGGGATCGGCTAGAGATGGCCTTATGCCTTGTTTATTTCAGTTCTTCACAATGTGATGCTCTATATGTGCAACTATTTGCCGAGTAGTTCAATTTCATCAATAAGAGTTTCAACAATACCACTATGAATTACGATATTTGGTTGCTGTTAAGGATGTTGCAGTTAACACGCCTTTTCATTTTTTTAACAATAACTAGTGTACTTTATACCTGCACAATACCAGTTTGAATGACTATATTTGCTTGTTTTTAAATGTTATGTCTGTTGCAGTTAACACACCTTTCCAGTTCTTGTTTTGCTTAACTAGCGTGCTTAAACCTGCACACTGAAGCTATCATCTGTAGATTATATTGTCTACCATGGATATATTTGGTTGATGTTTAGCCTGTTGTGCTTAACATGCCTTTATATGTACTCATACAGGACAATATTGAGAACAACTGCTGTTTTCCATCGAGATTAGTTTCATCACATTGCTTATATATACTCACTGTTCAGGATATCTATAGCTGGTACCATATAGCCTGGGGGCTGACAGGGAATTCATCGTCAAATCGGACATTTCACTGAATATATCTGTAACCCATTTATCGGTAGGTTAACGAGGGCCATATTTAATATATCTGAGGCTACAAAGCAACATGCATTGTACTGAATGACTAAATATGCAATCCCAGGCTACATAGCAACAAGGAAGAGTGTTACCTTAATGTTCTGATGATGTCTAGATATACATGTAATAAGATCTAATACAATGGGATGGAGGGAGTGTTGTACTACATCATTTTGTGATTGTTGTTTATAGCTTCTAATATTAACTTACTGCTTTTAGGTACATATGTCATTGCCAAAGATCCACACTTCGACCCTTTCTGCGTATGAGGTAATGAGATATTCATGAACCAGCATCATGTGAGGAAACTGATAAAGATTGTTATTAAAATGGGTCAAAAGATTTCAATCGAACTATTTGTTTACACTTTATGCAAGACAACAGTGAACTGCAGGATGGTAAGTAAGAACTCTGTAGCCTTCTTTTTACTGCCCGTAATGAGTTGTGTTAGATGACAATGTCTGAATCTTTTTCCTTTGCAGTGGATCCTGAAGCAGTTTACTCAAGATTACCTCTCAAACTACATGATTGGCGGCCGACCATCACAAGGGGTTGGACTAGAGTCGTGCGTGCCTTCTGCATTGAGGAGAGCACAATAGGGCCATTCTGCTTCACCTTGTTCAGCAACCATAATCTCTCTCGCCTCTTTCTTTACCATCTATAATAGTACAAGTATACAACCCTGGTTGATCATTCTTTATTTGGTGCTTATGTAATTCTTGAACATATGTACCTGTGAATCGAATAATGCATTGGTTGTTTGAACCTGATGGATATGAATAAAGCTATAGCCTACTTTCAAATCCAAATTAGGTACAATTTTAAATAGCAGCAATTAAATTAGGGTGAAATTACACTCTGCAGGTCATTACGGTGCACACGGTCTATAAAGCATAGCGTGTGTGATATACATCATAATCCGACACGGTTCATGGAGAGGAAACATGTGTAACCATGCACACAATTGCCGTTTGCAAAGCGTGTGCGATGTTAGACAATATCGCAAACGGTGCGGGAAAACTAAATGTGTGTGATTGTCGACCTATCGTACACAATTTACAATCATGAATTGCTTGTGATGTGCCGGGCATCATAAACGTAGAGCCAGTTTGGTACGTGCCTGAAAAAATCACATGCCTGGAATGTGCCTGGTTTTAGGTAAAACTAAAAAAGTCCGACTACGATGGCAATGCGAGCACAAACGAGTTGCAAGGATGAAGCGTTTGGGATATTCGAGATATCAGAAACAATTTTATAGGGACAACTGTATGCACCAAGGCTCCCTATCCCCGACGGTTTCTAGGTCGTGTGGGAAGGACCCCCCTATCGCACACACTCACTTGGCGACGGTTCAAAATGCCGTCGCGGAAAGGGGTTAAAAACCGTTTGTATAGCACCTCGCTGTACTAGTGACCTTATGCGCAGTTCTATCTCCTGCATGATGTCCTCCATAGGCTTCGGAATGACATTTCCGTAGGATTTGTTCCTGTTCATGCTCAAGTACACAACGTCTAATAATACCATCTACTCCTTCTTTATAAAGATGTGGGTAAGTAATGTATTAAGTCATAGAAGAATTTTTTCTTTTGTTGGTATGTGAAACTAGGTGGTATAAATTTAGCAACAATATAATTAGCATAGTAAGCATACCAAGGAGTATTATGAGAAGCATTTATTACAGCAAGTTGTTCACCAGTAAAGCTATCATCAATAGGTAGTGGGTAATCAAGAATATTTTCTAACCTAGACAAGTTATCAGCTATGGGGTTCTCGGCTCCTTTCCTATCAATGATGTGTAAGTCAAATTCTTGTAGCAAGAGAACCCACCTAATGAGTTTAGGTTTAGCATCTTTCTTATCCATAAGATATTTTATAGCAGCATAATCAGTGTGAACAATTACTTTGGAATCAACAATGTAAGATTTGAATTTATCACAAGCGAACACAACTGCTAAAAATTCTTTCTCAGTAGTAGCATAATTTCTTTGGGCACTGTCTAGAGTTTTGCTAGCATAATGGATAACATTTAATTTCTTTTGTCCTAGAACAGCAGCAACAGCATAATCACTAGCATCACACATAATTTCAAAGGCAAGTTCCAATCAGGTGGTTGAACAATAGGTGCAGAAGTTAAGGCTTTCTTAAGTGTTTCGAAGGCTTCTACACAATCATCATCAAAAACAAATGGAACATCCTTTTTTAAAAGATTAGTAAGCGGCCTAGAAATTTTAAAGAAGTCTTTAATAAACCTCCTATAGAAACCAGCATGACCAAGGAAACTATGAACACCTTTAATGTCTTTAGGACATGGCATTTTCTCAATTGCATCAACTTTAGCTTTATCCACCTCAATACCTCATTCAGAAATTTTATGTCCCAAGACAATGCCTTCATTAACCATAAAGTGGCAGTTCTCCTAATTCAAGACAAGATTAGTTTGTTCACATCTCTGCAAAACTCGATCAAGGTTGCTTAAGCAATCATCAAAAGAAGTTCCGTAAATGGAAAAATCATCAATGAAAACCTCAACAATCTTTTCACAAAAATCACAGAATATAGTAGTCATACATCTTTGAAAGGTAGCAGGTGCATTACATAAACCAAAGGGCATACGTCTATAAGCATAAGTTCCAAAAGGGCAAGTAAAAGTGGTTTTCTCTTGGTTAGGTTGTGATACGGGTATTTGAGAGAAGCCAGAATATCCATCAAGAAAACAAAAGTGTGTGTCCTTAGATAATCTTTCTAGCATTTGATCAATAAAAGGAAGAGGGTAATGATCTTTTCTAGTTTCTTTATTTAATTTTCTAAAATCAATTACCATTCTATAGCCACTAACAATTCTTTGTGAGATAAGTTCATTTTTATCATTAGGAACAACAGTAATACCTCCTTTCTTAGAGACACAATGAACATGGCTTACCCATCTACTATTAGCTATGGGATAGATTATACCTGTGATACGTCCCCAACGTATCTATAAATTTTGGTTGTTCCATGCTGTTATATTATCAATCTTGGATGTTTTACAATCATTTATAGCAACTTTATATCATTTTTTGGGACTAACCTATTGACATAGTGCCCAATGCCAGTTGCTGTTTTTTGCTTGTTTTTTTACTTCGCAGAATATCAGTATCAACGGAGTCCAAACGCAGCAAAACTTTTTGGAGATTTTTTTTGGACCAGAAGACACCTTGGGGATCAAGAAAGCACCTGGGAGGAGGCCCGTGGGGCCCAAGATATACCAGGGCGCGCCTTGATGTATCTTGGGGCCCACGGAGGTCTCCTGCACCGCCACTTTGCCCTATAAATTGCCAAATATTCCAGAAACCCTAGGGGAGTCAACGAAACACAATTCCAGCCGCCGCAAGTTCCAGAACCATGAGATCCAATCTAACACCATCATGGAGGGGTTCATCATCCTCATTGGTGCCTCTCCGATGATGCGTGAGTAGTCCACCATAGATCTAAGGGTCCGTAGGAAGTAGCTAGATGGCTTCTTCTCTCTTTTTTTCTTCTCAATACAATGGTATCTTGGAGATCTATTTGATGTAAACCTTTTTGCAGTGTGTTTGTTGGGATCCGATGAACTTTGAGTTTATGATCAGATTTATATCCATGAATATTATTTGAGTTTTCTTTGATCTCTTATATGCATGATTATTTATAGCCTCGTATTTCTTCTTCGAATCATTGGTTTAGTTAGGCCAACTAGATCGATTTTTCTTGCCATGGGAAGAGGTGCTTTGTGATGGGTTCGATCTTGCGGTGTCCTCTCCCAGTGACAAAAGGGGCAGCGAGGCACGCATGTATTGTTGCTATTAAGGATAACAATACGGGGTCTATTCCTACATGAATAGATTTTTTCTACATCATGTCATCGTTCTTATTGCGTTACTCCATTTCTGCATGAACTTAATACACTAGATGCATGTTGGATAGCGGTCGATGTGTGGAGTAATAGTAGTAGATGCAGGCAGGAGTCGGTCTACTAATCTTGGACGTGATGCCTATATATTGATCATTGCCTTGGATATCTTCATAATTATTCGATCTTCTATCAATTGCCCAACAGTAATTTGTTTACCATCGTATGCTATTTTCTCGAGAGAAGCCACTAGTGAAATCTACGACCCCGGGGTCTATCTTTTATCATATTGCTTTTCGATCTATTTTTCATCGCATTCGTTTTCAGATCTATTATTCCAAAAATCCAAAAATACTTTGCTACACTTTTTATTTGCATCTTTTATTTCGCTTTTTATTCAGATCTATTTATCCAATCTCATACAAACCAATCTATCTTTTTACCGAGGAGGGATTGACAACCCCTCTTACGCGTCGGGTTGCAAGTATTTGTTCTTTGTGTGCAGGTACCGTTTATATAATGTTGCTTGGTCCTCCTACTGGATTGATACATTGGTTTCATAACTGAGGGAAATACCTACCGTAGCTGTACTGCATCATCCCTTCCTCTTTGGGGAATTACCGACGTAGTTTCAAGCCGCATCAAAAGGAATTTCTGGCGCCGTTGCCGGGGAGGATCAAGTCAAGATAGTCTCCCATCAACTTGCCAATTTCTGGCGCCGTTGCCGGGGAGGCATCATCAACATCTATCAGGTTCCTAATCACAAACCTCACCTACTTGCAATTTACATTATTTGCCATTTGCCTCTCGTTTTCATCTCCCCCACTTCACAAAATTTGTCGTTTTGTTTGCCTTCTCTTTTCATTCGCCTTTTTCCCGTCAGATCTATTTTTTTTTGCAATCTTGTTTGCATAGTCACGATGACTCAAGAAAACACCAAGTTGTGTGATTTTTTGAATACCAATAACAATGATTTTATTAGTACTCCGATTGCTCCTCCCGACACTAGTGCAGAATCTTGTGATATTAATGCCGCTTTGATGAATCTTGTTATGAAAGATCAATTTTCCGGTACTCCTAATGAGGATGCCGCGTCCCATCTAAACACATTCGTAGAATTGTGTGATATGCAAAAGAAAAAAGATGTGGACAATGATATTGTAAAGTTGAAATTATTTCCTTTCTCCTTGTAGGATCATGAAAAAATGTGGTTTTTCTTCTTTGCCTCGCAATAGCATCGATTCTTGGGATAAGTGCAAAGATGATTTTATTACTAAGTATTTTCCGCCCGCGAAAATTATTTCCCTTAGAACTCAAATCATGAATTTTAAGCAACTTGAGCATGAACATGTTGCATAATCTTGGGAAAGAATGAAATTGATGCTAAGAAATTGTCCTACTCATGGTTTAAATCTTTGAATGATCATACAAAAAATTTATGCGGGATTGAATTTTGTTTCAAGAAATATTTTAGATTCCACCGCGGGTGGTACTTTTATGGAAATTACTTTGGGTGAAGATACTAAATTGCTAGATAATATCATGGCAAATTATTCACAATGGCATACCGAAAGAGAACCTGCTAGTAAAAAAGTTAATTCGGTTGAAGAAATTAGTACTTTGAGTGAAAAAGTTAATGCTCTTATGAAATTGGTTGCCAGTAAAAGTGCTCCTATTGATATTAATGATGTGCATTTGTCTACTTTGATTGAGCAAAATAGTGATCCCGTAGATGTGAATTTTGTCTCACGAAACAATTTCAACAACAATGCTTATAGAGGTAATTTTAATCCTAGGCCTTTTCCTGGAAATTCCACTAATAATTATGGTAATTATTCTTACAATAATAATAGGAACCCCTCTGATCTTGAGAGTAATAGTAAAGAATTTATCAATGCTCAAAAAGTTTTCAATACTACGATAGAAGAAAAGTTGAATAAGATTGATGATATGTCTAGAAGCATTGATAGAATTTCTCATGATGTAGAAAATCTCAAGATTATTTTTTTTTCCACCCAAGGTTTATATTAATGAATAAATTAAAGCTTTATATGTTTCTATGGATGAAAGTAAGAAAAGAACCGCTATGCTTAGAGCTAAAAGATATTTTTTAGAAAGAGCGTTTAGTGATTGCTTTCATAAAAATGATGAAGATCTTAAAGTGATTGGTGTTTGTTCTATTGATTCCTTGTTTAGTTAAATTAAAATTGATGATAAAGGTATTGAAGAAGAGTCAACTTTAGCTATAGGGCGTTCCAATAATTTGGAGGGTGAAAATCTTGATGAAAAAATTGATAAAAGTGGGTTTGGAGAGGTCAAAACTTTAACTAGTGATGTGCCCACTTTTTTGGATTATAAATACTTTAATTATGATAAATGCTCTTTGATTGAATGTATTTCTTTGTTGCAATCCATGATAAATTCACCCCATGCTTATGAACAAAATAAAGCTTTTACTAAACATATCGTAGACGCCATGATGAAAGCTTTAGAAGAGAAGTTGGAGTTAGAGATTTCAATTCCTAGAAAATTACATGATGAATGGGAACCTTCAATTAAAGTCAAGATTAAAAATTATGAGTGCTTTGCTTTATGTGAATTGGGTGCTAGTGTTTCCACAATTCCGAAATATTTATGTGATATGCTTGGTCTTACCGATATTGAAGAATGTCCACTTAATTTGCACTTGGCAGATTCTACTCTTAAAAAGCCTTTGGGAAGAATTAATGATGTTCTTATTCTGGAAAATAGGAACTAAGTGTCCATAGATTTTATTGTTCTTGATATTGATTGCAATCCGTCTTGTCCAATTATACTTGGTAGACCATTTTTGCGTACTATTGGTGTCGTGATTGATATGCAAGAAGGCAATATTAAATTTCAATTTTCACTAAGAAAGGGTATGGAACACTGAAAGCACAGGTGCTCCCTGGGTGATTTTGGTAATTAATGACAACATATCTCTTGTTGTACTAATGCTTTTATCTAGTGTATCTTAGACAAGTTCAACAATGGCGTGGAAAGGACAAGAGGATGTGGAACCCCTTCAAGGTGTCAAGGACACATATTGGCAAAAGCTCAAGACTCTTCATTTTTGTTTTAGTGATCCAAGATCACATTGAGTCCACAGGAAAGCCAATACTATTAAAAGGGGATGAGGTGTTGCTTAATGGCTTGCTTGCTCAAATGCTTAGTGATATTGCTCCTAAACCCTAAACTCCAATTCGGCCCCACCGATTCATTCTATCCAGCGCCACCGAGTTCATATGACACAGCCACAGGCAGAAACCCTAACAGTTCGGTGTCACCGATACGGATCCCGGTCTCACCGAGATGGCCTTGCCAACTCCTTGTTATCTGTTGCAATTATTTTGGTCTCACTGAGATGGCTTGACCAATTCTCTATTGCCCTATTGTTTCACTTCGGTCTCACTGATTTGATGCAATCGGCGCCACCGAGATGAGGTTTGCCCTAAGCCCTAGCACATCGGTCCCACCGAGTTGTTCCAGTCGGTCCCACCGAGATTCCTAACGTTCACACTTTGAACTAATCGATCTCACCGAGTCTAGCTATTCGGTTTCACCGAGATGGGTCAAATGTGTGTAACTGTTGGATTTTATGTGGAGGCTATATATACCCCTCCAACCCCTTCTCCACATGTGAGAGAGCCATCAGAATGTGCCTACACTTCCACCATACATTTTCTGAGAGAGAACCACCTACTCATGTGTTGAGATCAAGATATTCCAATCCTACCACAAGAATCTTGATTTCTAGCCTTCCCCAAGTTGCTTTCCACTCAAATCATCTTTCCACCATATCCAAATCTATGGGAGAGAGTTGAGTGTTGGGGAGACTATCATTTGAAGCACAAGAGCAAGGAGTTCATCATCAACACACCATTTGTTACCTTTTGGAGAGTGGTGTCTCCTAGATTGGTTAGGTGTCGCTTGGGAGCCTCCGTCAAGTTGTGGAGTTGAACCAAGAAGTTTGTAAGGGCAAGGAGATTGCCTACTTCGTGAAGATCTACCCGAGTGAGGCAAGTCCTTCATGGGCGATGGCCATGGTGGGATAGACAAGGTTGCTTCTTCATGGACCCTTCGTGGGTGGAGCTCTCCGTGGACTCGTGCAACTGTTACCCTTCGTGGGTTGAAGTCTCCATCAACGTGGATGTACGATAGCACCACCTATCGAAACCACGCCAAAAATCTCCGTGTCTTCATTGCGTTTGCACACTCCAATCCCATCCCTTTACTTTCTTGCAACTTGCATGCTTTACTCTTTCCGCTGCATATACTCTTGTCATGCTTGCTTGAAATGTATTGTGAATGCTCGAAATTGTGCTAAAACTCTATCTCAACTTGAAGAACTTAAAAACTGCCACTTTTACTTATTGAGGGTCTAATCACCCTCCCTCTAGACCCCTCTTCTCAATCCTTTCAATTGGTATCAGAGCATTGGTCTCCATTTCTTTGGTTTAATCACTATTGGAGGAAGATGGATGAGTCTACGATCAGGAGTATTAGACGTAGAGTTCCTATGCTTGATGGGGAGTTCTATAATTCTTGGAAGAATGAAATGCTTGAGATTTTCAATGAATATGAGTTGAACAAGTATATTACTAGCCCTTATGTGCCCCCTATTGATCCTTTGCATCCTACACCCGATGAGTATCTTGACATGACTCGCAATCTTAGTACTATTGATCTTATCATTAGAGGATTGCCTAGAAATTTGCTTGTATGCTTGCCTACCTTTGAATGTGCTTATACAATATGGAAATATCTTGAGGAGCGCTTTCCAAATTAGTCCTTGAAAATTCTAGATGAGATTCTTCAAAAGTCTATTGCTTTTCATAATATGAACCCTAGTGATCCTAAGTTTGATGAATGTCTATTTGAGCTCCGTGACCTTATGCGCGCCAAAGGAAATGTTGGAGTCATTAGTAGGATCATTTCACAAACTATTAGAATTCATAAACATGCACATTGTCATGGTCATAAATCTAATGAATCACTTGCCCTAGGTGATGATCATTTACATGATGGTATTGAGCATGGATATTATGATGAAGATGAAGATAGTGAATTTGACCTTGAGGAGTCGATGAGACACTTTGGTCTTATGGCTAACCTTCATGGTTACATGGTCGGAGGGAAAGAATGGATTCTCGATAGTGGATGTACTGATCATATGACCGGAGATAAGGAAATGTTCCGTGAGCTTGCTAAGAACGACGACCCACGCAAGTATGTCACTTTTGGAGATAACTCCAAGGGTAAGGTACTTGGCCTTGGTAAGGTGGCCATTTCGAATGATAGCTCTATCCAAAACGTTATGCTTGTTGAATCTCTTGGTTACAATCTACTTTCCGTATCTAGACTAGCCGACTTTGGTTTCAATGTTCTATTTACTGAAGTAGATTGCCAACTGTTTTGTAGAGATAATCATAATATGGTCTTTACCAGTATTCATAGAGGTGATCTATACATTGTTGATTTCACAAAGAGAGTTGAACCTCGTACTTGCTTAATTGCTAAATCTTCTAAAGGTTGGTTATGGTATAGAAGGTTAGGTCATGTGGGCATGCAAAATCTTGATAAGCTTATTAAAGGTAATCATATCCTTGGTGTTAAAGATGTCATATTTGACAAGGATATACTTTGTAGTGCTTGTCAAGAAGGAAAACAGGTTGGAGGAAGTCATCCCGTGAAGATTATCATGACCACGAGAAGACCGCTCGAGCTACTTCATATGGATCTTTTCGGTCCCAACGCCTACAAGAGTCTCGGTGGTAACTCGTTCGGTTTGGCCATTGTTGATGACTTTTCAAGATTTGCGTGGGTGTTCTTTCTCGATGACAAATCGTAGGTCCAAAATATCTTCAAGAACTTTGCCAGGAAGGCCCAAAACCAATTTGAAGTGAAGATCAAGAAGGTTCGAAGCGACAATGGAACAGAGTAGAAGCTCATTGATATCATTGATGCCTCAAACTTGGAGTAGAAGCTCCATTTGGATACATGCAAGGCGTGAGCCTTTTGTGACTGATCCTTGATATTTCTCTTATGATAATGATCATATGCTGGATCTACACTTGTACCCTTGCATGTTATCTAACCCTTGTAGGTACTTGGATGAGCCCAAATCTATGAGATTGCAAATCACTCACATTTTGAGCAATTTCTCCATCACCAAGTTGCTATGATTTGGTTGTTGAATTCAAGGAAGCATGAACTCACTCAACATATCCTTTGACTATTTCCATTAGAATCAAATTTCTAGCAAGATATTCACTGATTTTAGAAGAAAATACAAGTTGTCCGAATTCAAGATGGTGCTAAAACTGCTACTGCAATATTTCTCAAAGGTTTTCGGACAAAAAATAGCTTCTGTTCAAAGGAGGGGATGAACTAGGATGAACTCCGACGAACTCTATGAACTTGATTGACCTAATGCAGATCTGAAAAGGGAGAGGTGTAGTACCTGTTTGCGGTAGAGAAAAGCGGAGGCGTGCCGCTAGATCCCGACGGTGACAGGACAGTGCTGTGATGTTGACCGAAGAAGGCAGGCGCAGTTCGTCGGGCGCGGCGGAGCTCCGGTTGCAGCGGACTCGAGAGGAAGAAGAAGAAGGGGAGGAGGCGACAGGGTAAAAGTGAAAAAGGGGAACCCCTGTGCCTATTTATAAGGAAAAGAGGGACAGTAAATGACAGGTGCGAAGATCGAGGAGGCGCAATAAATTTCACAACAAAGGGACGCCTCGATTTTCGGGATGGCAGATTTATACAAAGATTTGTTATGACGTCATGAAGGGTTTCCCGAAATTACGGAGGTGACATCATCTTTTTGTTATGGCGGGTTACAAAAGTTTTTTCAAAACGGCGGTTGAAGGAAATGAGGAGAAGACTCGCCAAGCAGAAGGTTTGAAGATTGACATGAACTAATTCAAATCAATCTAGGGCCTAATGTTGGGGATATAACCCAGCGCTATAAACCTCCATGATAAGGCCGGGTTAGATTGAAGGCGACTTAAGGAGTTGGGCCTTTGAAGAGCCAAGACATACAAGCCGTAGCATTAAAGGGGCGGCCCACAAGATGGGCCGGCTTAGGCTTAAGGTCAGAAGACAGCCCGGGGATGTAACCCGCCATATAATGATCTGCCTTGCAAAGCAAGGCGACTTACACTACAAAAAAATGACACATCCGTGATATTTTGGGCCGAACGAATTTTTTTTCTATCATGCTTATGACACTTCTATGACGATAATTGTGACAAAAGCACGTATCATCATAGATGTGGTGGGCTCCTACTTCTATGACAAAAAATCATGACAGAAAATGGGCTTTTCGTCCTGGGCGGGCCGGGGACGCACCTGCATGACATTCTTTGGGCTATCCATGGCGGAAAAAATCATGGTAGAAGCGAGGGCGAGGAAAATTTCGGGGAGTTCCCGGTTACGGTGGGTGGTCGGGGCCGAGCGATGCACGGAGGTTTGCGTGTTTCTCTCGTACACGTACGCGCATGTGTGCGAGGCGTTGGGCTCTAACTGAACCCGAGCGAGGCGTTGGGCTCTAACTGAACCCGAGCGATTGCACTAGCTACGTTACTGAACCCGATCTATCCCTTGGCTGTTAACTTAACCCGAGTGATTCCTTCACTACTGCTGCTAACTGAAGCCGATCGAAGCTGCCTCTTGATGAACAATCCCTGGTGGGGGTTGAATGAATAGTTCCTGGTGGGGGTTGGATGAACAGGATCCCGTGGTAGTAGAGGCCGTTGCCGCTGGGTGAACAGGACCCCAGTCGAGGAGGTGGGGGTGGATGAACAGTAGCCGGTGGAGGGACCCTGTGGAGGGCTGGTTGAACATGACCCCATGGAGGGCTGGTTGAACGGTAGCCGGTGGAGGCTGGATGACCAGGACCCCGTGGAGGGCTGGTTGAACAGTAGCCGGTGGAGGCTGGATGAACAGGACCCCGTGGATGAACAGTACCTGGTGGAGGCAGGAGGAAGTCGATGGTTGAGGAACAGTAGCAGGTGGAGGCTGGATGAACAGGACCCCCGTGGATGAACAGTACCTGGTGGAGGCAGGAGGAAGTCGATGGTTGAGGAACAGTAGCAGGTGGAGGCTGGAGGAAGTCGACGGTGGATGAACAGTAGCCCGTGGAGTCCCGTTTTGCGGTACGCCACACCCCTCCTGATGAACAAGACCCTGTTTCGACTGTAGGCACTCCAACACAAGTATGTTTCCTCCGTTTTGCGGTACGCCACACCCCTCCCGATCAACAGCACCCTGTTTCGACCGTAGGCACTCGAATAGAAGTCCGTTTCCTCCGTTTTGTGGTACGCCAGACCCTTCCCGATGAACAGGACCCCGTATCGACCGTACGCGGTCAAACAGAAGGCCGTTTCCTCCGCTCTGCGGTACGCCAGACCTCATTTCGGCTGTTTCGTCCAAGCCGGTTTGCTCCCGATGAACATGCGACGCTGTTTACTCCGTTTCGACCCAGCCGGTTGGCTGCCGATGAACAGGACGACATCAGTGTACGCGTTAGAGACCACGCCCATATGTATGTACGTAGTCGTATTTACTATCTTGCAGTGTGGCTGTACGTACGTGTACACGATATAGACAGGACTGCGTGACATGCTACGTCGGTGCCTCTACTTCAACACGTGCCGCTCCTTACTCGGCCATGGTACGTCGCTGCAGAGAGACCAATCGACCGCTATGTACGTACATGTTCGCAGCCAGACAGATAACGCTACCTTCGCTTCAACCTGGTGGGTCCCAGCTGTCAGGGGGTAAGAAGGCAGTTCCTTCCGTGCGAAGATAAAGCCGGTGGGTCCCAGCTGTCAGGGGGAATGTTTTTTTCACGAAATACAGAGGCCCTTCTGGTAGGTCCGAGCTGTCAGGTGGAGGAATCATTATTTTGCGTGTAATAAGGAGGCACTTCCTTGCGTGCGGCCATGGACCCAGCTGTCAGCCTCTCCACTTACAGTCCTCTTCTAATGGCTATCATTCGTTGGCCGCGTTGACGATACCGTACCGCCCGAGAGAACCAAGGTGGAGGAAGACGGCGCGACCTAGGAAGGGAACGACCCGAAGCTGGGGAATACGCAGGAGTGGAGTACGAGGGTTGACTAGTTCAGCTGCGGTTTGAGGCTGCCGTCGCCGAAGAATAACAGGGGGTGTGGGTGAGTAGAGGGAAGGCCTGGCCAGCGGTGGGAGTAGGGTGGGGCGGTGAGGCCTGCGTGGCAGCACAGCCGGCCACGGGAGGCAGGAGCAGGTGGCACGGCCGGCGCTGGTTTGGGCGGCTGGAGCAAGAAGACCAGAGGTTGAAGAAGCACGACGACCGTTGGATGGACATCGTACGGTCACCACAGCTAGAATCATTTATATTGACTAAGTTGACAAAGCCCTGCATCCGCGTCAACTTAGTAGGCCCACAAGTCAGCCTCCAAATATGGTGGGACCGACCTAGCAGCGGGGGTATTCATTATTTTTGTGCGTCATAGCTGGTGGATCCGAGCTGTCAGCGGGGGGAATGTTTTTTTCATGAAATACAGAGGCCCTTCCGGTCTGGCCCAGCTGTCAGGAGGAGGAATCATTATTTTGTGCGTAATAAGGAGGCACTTCCTACTCGCAAAAAAAGGAGGCACTTCCTTGCGTGCGGCCGTGGACCCAGTTGTCAGCCTCTCCACGTACAGTCCTCTTCCGATGGATGTCGTTCATTGACCACGCCGTGCCGAGAGCACCAAGGCGGTGGATGACGGCGAGGCCAAGTAAGGGAACGACCCAGAGCCGAGGAAGACTCGGCAGTTGTTTCCCACGCGGAGTGGGTATGAGGGTTTACTTGTTCGGCCGCAGTGTGAGGCTGCCGTCGCCGGAGAATAACAGGAGGTGTGGGTGAGTAGAGGGATAGCCAGGCCAGGGATGCGAGTATGATGGGGCTGTGAGGCCTGCCTGGCAGCACAGCCGACCACGGGAGGTGTTTCCGGCGGTGCTGGTTTGGGCGGCTGGAGCAGGAAGATCAGAGACTGAAGAAGCACGATTGCTGTTAGATTGACATCTAACGGTCTGACGCTGGTAGAGTCAATTGTTGACTAAGTTTCTTTTTTTGAGAAACCTTTTGTATGCATGAACTTAGTAGGCCCACAAGTCAACCTCCAAATCTGTGGCAGACAACATAGAGCCCATTTGCTATTTTTTTAATAATTTGCAACCCATTTGCTAATTCTTAAGGAATTTATTACAGCCTATTTTCTGCCCAGGACCACGGTCAAAAAGTTCAACCTTATTTTGCATATTTCGGTGGAGTCCAAACTGTTTTAATCCAGAAATGATAAACATTTATTTTTTAAGAACTTATTGATTTGCCAAATAAAATATCATTTTGTTTTTGTAAGCTAATAAGACGTGGGACACTTGAGTTGGTTTTAGGGAAAACCAGTGGTAAAAAAATCAGCGCTGGGAGGGAAAACAACAAAAAAAAAATAAGGATGTAAAGATGAAAAGGGAACTTTATGTATTTTTAATATAATAATACGTGTATATGAACTAGTAAAACTATAGGTAGAGATTAGAAAACGGAAGTAGGACATGGCGTTTCAAGAGAAAAATAGAACTGGGTTGTGTGTTTGATTCAGTAAATAAACTGCCCGCGGATGTTCTAAGAGAAAATATAACTAAGGCTGGCGGGCCAGAGGCCAGTTGATACCTGCTGGATCTTTGTGCCCCATTGTCGTCATGGGCTGGGCCTGTTAAAAACAAAACCAAGCCTGGGCAGTCTACAGCCCAGTTGAAACTTGCTCGACCTAAAAAAACAATATACCTGTTGGATCCCAGTTATCAGTCTGTACTTGCAGAATTCTCGCGTTTATTGACTACATTGAAAACTTCATGGGTTTCACTGTCTCAGACGTCAGCATTATTTTTCCATCGTGATAATAAGTGCATGCACTTGCTTGCGTACGACCATGGACCTGCTGGTTCCGTACGGTTAGGCTCTGTATGGACAGCCGTCTTGTGGTTCCACGGACGAATTTCATGCAAATCGGATGGTTTTCAGTGAAAGCGGACTAAATTCATTGCATTTTACATATTTCTTTTTATTATGGAATATTTTACATATTTCAACTAATAATAACCGACTAGGCCTTTTTTTAGTCCATGGGAGGCGCTTCACGATCGAGGTCGCGACACTTAACTGTTCTGGAAGGCCCAAATCCATCGCTCCTCTCTTTTAACATTTTGCAGCTGGGCTTGGCATGCCACAGCCCAGTTTCGACGTGCTGCGTCCAACTATCAGCCTGTGAAACCGGATGGATCCCCTGCGTACTTCAAAGATGTAAAAAATTTGGAGAATTGGGAATTCGAACGGCAGGTGCTTATGCTGCCCATCAAATAAAAATCAGGTGCCTGAAAATTTGTTTTGAAACAAATGATTCAGCTTTATATCCACGTCGACCCTTGACATGATGGTTGGAAGCAAATGCCAAGTTCATACAGAAAGATCCTTAACAGCAATACCAACTTGCAAACGACCAGGTACTACAAGTACCAATACCAAACTAACTTATAATCTTTTTAGTCCTGGCCCTAGTGTTCGTCTGGTAGAAAATCTTGCAGAGGACCAGCTCCCGCTCCTTCACTTGCTCCAGGTCCCTGAGGTGGTATTGGTGCATCACCCAGTTGGTCCTCTGCTGGTCAAAGTTCTTGTTGGTGTGCAGCACCAGAACCTTTTTGCTGCCCGTCTGCCGGCCGTTGACCATCACTGGCAAGGTATTGCCGGTCTTGTGCCACATCGCGTGCATGCCGCACTCCGACCGTATCTTGTGACGCGTCCGCGTGCCCCTTTTGAACACCCTAGAGTTGCGCTGGAAGAAATGCTTGCTTAGGCCACTCAGTGTGATACCTGCAGTATTGGCGAATACAGGTTTTAGGGTACGTAGTTGGCACTTTCATAACATCGTTGGCATGTTGCAGTCACTTGTTTCACTTTTTATTAACTGTCAAATTGTAATTGCTTCACTAGGTCTGCGTCTAAAAAGAAAAATAGAGCTATAAACAAAGGAATATGTTTGTGCAAGTAGACGGCCGATCGGTGTCTCACCTGGAAGTTTCTCAGGATGGGTGTAGCATATGCCGTGCTCGTTGTCGATGGTTGGTATGAAAAAATCGATGAGAGGATGAGATCTCGCGCTGTCAGCACTTACTTTGGCCTCAAGGTGCTCAATCAGCTCCTGATCCGTGGGATCAAACTTGACGCCAGTCGGCAGCACTGGCCAACCCTTCTTGGACTTGCATCGGTTAATTCCAGTTAAATGGTACTCAATGTATGATCAATCAACTGTTTTAAGTAAATGATGAAAGATTTCGACAGATAAGTGGTACTCCAAATCTGAAGTCCACAATACCCGAACAAACTGGGGTCTCGGCTTCATTACTACATGTAGACTCTAAACACTTGAAAACCCCCATAAAGATCGAAATCATCATACAGGGCGACGGGACGAATACTCACAGGAGCGGCCTCGCTGGTTCCTTCCTTCATCCGGCTAGCTTGAAGAGCATCCTTGTTGAGATCGATTTTTTCAGCGTCATCCTTTTGACTACTTGCAATGAAGTATAGCAACTCCAGTAGCTCATCGCTCATCGTACCAAATGGATCGAAACAAGGCGGCGACTGGGAGGCGGGGAGACCGGGAGAGAATGGGAGAGTGATTTTGTAGAGAATGCGAGAGTGATGTTGTAGTACGAGAGGGGTGAGGCTCACTTTGGTGAACCGAACACGCCGCCGGGACTCTTGTGTCACCTCACGTCCAGCGTGTTGTCACGTCAATTCAATGTGAGGACATGATGAATAATTTGACCGACGTATACTAGTACTACTGTACTACTTACTAGTCGTATTTAGTGTCACATTTTAACCATAGGTTTAACTAACAAAATGTCAATGCATGTCACCGAAAATTATACCATTGGAAACTATGTTCAAATACGAATCCAATGATATAATTTTTTGTGACATGCAACAACATTTAGTTAGTTACATTTATGGTCAAAATTTGACACAAATTACGAAGGGGACCAATAGACCAAGAGGGAGGTAGTAGTACGAGTAGCGCAATATACGGTATAGAGGACTAGTACAAATTTAGAAATGGAGTACGAAGTTACAAGGATGTGCGACAGACTTTGTAGGCTACATGAGTAATACAAAATATAATTCCCATTGGACAACACTTTCACCAACAAGTACGCACTTGAAGCCTAATTGATATATATATGGCTTCTGCACAGCATCTCCATCATCATTATCAGTACATCCTACGCAGGTGAGTTAGGATGCACTTGATCAAAGAAAGGTACCTATCCTTCAAACTAACTACAGTGCATAATATCCAACAAAAGAGGGTCATGCTATAGCAGCAGGATACATGGCTCAGTCTAGATATCACTACGAATCAAGTTGTGCATATTTGCTATTGGCATGAACCACATCGCCACATGTCGGGTTTGCAAAAGCCATTCATCGCTTGGAAGCTTGATGCCTTTCACACACTAAAGATTATCTAGCAACAAGTTGTGTCGACGAATCTCTGGATATTGTGATTCATGAAACCCATGGTACGATGTGTAAACACAGTTCCCCCTGGCGAATGGAAGTTGCCTAGCACGGTAATCATCACTGGTGATATGATCATTGATTGGTTGGATGATCGGATAATTGAGCCCGAGGAACATGGAGTGGCTGCCGAGGCTATAAACCCGCCTCCAGTTGAATACGCCTGGCCCAAAGGAGCTGGGATCTTTCTCGAACACAAAGCAACCATAGCCATCACAGTCACGAATGCCCCAGGCATTGTACTACATGTGGTTTGATGAAATGGTTTGGTCAATTTGCTACGTGCGAATGAGCATCAAATGACCGCTGTCAGTTGAAGGAGCGATAAACCACCACCCATTGACTTGTATATTTCCAGGTCCTGGAATCATGAAGGCCAGCGCATTTGTGTCTGCTGCAACAAATCAAATTGGAGACCAGAAGGACAAAAATATACAATCATGTTCAGAGTATGTGTGGAATTAAGATTATTATAACAGTGACACAGATCATAGCCAGAGAATTGCAATGTCGTGGTCATAATCATACCCTGAGTTAAAAAAACTAAGCCAATGGCTTTCATATTCTAGCAATATGTCATGGTTCAAACATCATGTAAAAATGAGAGGAAAACAGCTATGACAGGGCCTACTCATATTCTACCATAGCAGTTACTACTGTTCTCATATCAACTCTAGCAATAACATGCGTGGTTATAAAAATCTTGGAAAGGAGAGTAACATATAGCAATCATGAGGTTATACTCATAATATCTATTCTAACAATCATTATGTGCCAATTGTTCTCATATCAACTCTAACAATAACATGTGTGGTCATAAAAATCTAGGAAATGAGAGGAACATATAGCAATGATGTGGTTATAGACATACTATCTATTCTAAATTTCTAACAATCAACAGGCAGTCATATTCATAAGGTAAAGATGAGATGAGATAGAACAATTACACGATGATAGATTCCACCAGTATATGCAGCCAATCTGTGCGTCGACAGCGTAAACGATGCCATCGTGCACTATAGCATCAGATAGAAATGGAGGGTCAACAGGATTGATGATGAGCCATAACCATGTATGGCGACCGAATTCCAGATAGACTAATCCCATGTCGAACAAGGCAATGAGCTTGTAATCCATGTAGTCTTCTGATGGTGTGTGCACTTCGCAGATTAAAACCTTTAGCAAACGGAGGTCGCACCAAAAGCTCGACGCGTCTCGTGCGTAGTAGGCAAGAGTGTCCGGCGGGCCGCGAGGTTCGATGCCGGCGGTATCCAATGATGGAAGGGTGATCTTTCGCTGGGTGTAGATATCCATGAGATGCCACGGACTACCGGATTGGTGGATGAGGACGATCCAGTTGGCCTTCATGCCCGCCCAGTAGTGGCCGCGCATGAAGGACGGGTGGACGGGTAGTGGTAGCACGTCGAGGGGCACCACGACAACCTCCGTAGGATCATCAAGTCGGTGTCTGGGCCACCTGCGAGGATCGGGCATCAGCAAGCAGGGTGTCTTGAAAAGGGCCGGCCGGTTGCAGACGAGTAGACGGTACATAGACACCGAGCATGCGGCCAGACGCACGGTGCTGAGCAGGTCCATACGATTATAGATCTGCTCCAAGAGAACATCGGGGAGGGAATTCCAATCACGGCTCTGCGTGTCAGTCAGTTCTGCCATAGGGTTTTTTATGGTGCTGAGTGATTGGGGTTTTCGGTGCCTACGAGCGAGCGGGGAAGTGGATTCGGGCGGGCGAGCAAAGAAGATGGCGTGTGTGGCCGAGCAGTGAGCGGGGGGATATGGTACGCGCGAGCTACCGAGGAAGATGGTGCAGGCGGGCAAGCAGTGAGCGGGGGGAAATGGTGTGTGGCCGACGATGGGGAAGAGAGGAGGAAGAAGAAGAAGAAGAGAGGAGGAAGAAGAGGGAAAGACGGGCAAGAAAGTGCATTAAATCTCAATTCTACTAGTACTACTACCAGGATATACCATCCTTCGGAGTGTAAATAGTTAAGCCGATGACATGTGGGTCTACCTCATGAGGGCCTATATGTCAGTTAATGGAAGATAGAGGTGCGTAGGCATATTTGCGGAAGCGTGCTCCACTGGCAAACATGATGGCAGTACAGGGTAAGGCTGATTTAGTAACACCAACACGCTGGTTCAGCTTATTAATTAAGTGTCCCATCTGCTGCAGCGTGTATTGTCACTTCACTGTGAAGACTAGTTGAATAGTTCTCTCTGACCGAGATGGGGAATAATGGATCGCCAAGACTTCCTATCTATAGTATCCCTATGCCTCTACTCTCATCCTGTCCAACAAGATGAAACATTGGCCAAGGCACCCGGAGCCAATAATATAGGAGTACTAGTAGTATTTTGTGTCAAACTTTGACCATCTATTTAACTAATAAAATGTTAATGCATGTCACCAAAAATCATATCACTGGATTCGTATTTGAACATAGTTTTTAATGGTATAGTTTTTTATGACATGCATTGACACTCTGTTAGTTAAATTTACGGTCAAAATTTTACACTAAGTACGAAGGGGACCAATAAACCAGGACGGAGGTTTATATACAGGTCAATAAAAAATCATCAACCAAGGTAGTAGTAAATGATGAGTGCCTGAAGAATTTTTTTCCGAAAGTACTCAATAATGGGCTCGTTTTCCTCAAGAAAATTGTGTTTACGAACGTATTAATTGGAATGCATGCGTGAGGAACAAAAGACCAGAACTTTTACATGCATTGGTGAGTTTTCTCTTAATTCTTGCATGCAATGTTTTAATGAAGCTTGAAATAGGAAAAAATCAATGAGAGGGGGTAAAAGCCTCATGCATGCATGCATGCATGCAACATGCAATGCTCACACGTACACATGCACGCACGCAACACTCACGCATCCATGCGGCACACAGCACACGACGCAACACACACGCTCACACTCAAGTGCTCAACCTACTCCCTCTGTCCGTGAAAGACTATATATATAGAGATTTACACATTGACCAAGAGGAACCGGAACTTCATGGCATAATTAACGCCCAAAAGTAGCAGACTTATGTGTGCATGCGACCATTGAGAGAAGAAGATTAAATGAAGGTTGTTGCATGCTGTAATTAAGGATAGACATGCAGCCTATAGCTAGAGCACAAGTTGCTGCATTAGTCAATCAATACCGATTAGATTAAAGGCTAAGTGCATTGGAAGTGTAGATGTACACTCTTTGTTGGAAAATATTCTAAGGCTGGTCGTAATGGGAGTATCATAGGTAGTATCATGCATGCCAACTAGGCAAATTTGATGAGGTGGCATAGAATTAAATGAAGAAAGAGTGGGGTGAGTATCATATCATGATACCGTATCATATTAAATGTTGTGCTAATATGTGTCATGCATGGCAATAAATGAAGTTATCTATGATACTAACACATGATACTATGCACTACGGGTGTAGTATCATACACTAGTATCATATACATGATACTAGTATATGATACTCACCATTACGACCAGCCTAATGCTAGATGTACAGTTTTTCACGGACCGAGGGAGTACATGTGCATGCACTCACATAAACAGCCAGGGTGGTTCGCGCGCAAGGGATGGACTCCTGTCGCGCCTGCGTAAAGTTTTGTTTAACTGATTTCTTTGCTCTGCTAACTGACACGTGGGACCCAGAAACCAGTTGTCAATTTAACCAATCAACAAAATGCCACGTCGACTATGTGGCCGGTCAGTAGGGTGCAATACGGTGCTCTATGGTGAGCTAGTGACCGTATAATCACCGCAAAACCATATAGTGACCGTAATGAGCGTTTTGTTACATACGTTGACCGCCAGTGTATTTTTCTCATTTTAAATTAAGCCATATTAACCGGAAAGGACGGAGTATGGACTAGTACTACTTTTATGTGTCTCATCAACTCGCCGAATGAGGAGAAGCTTGCTTACTATGCCCTCTCCCTCACCCACGCGCGGTAGCTCATAGGACGAGGAGAAGCTTGCTTACTACATACGCCTACGCCCTCTCCCTCTCCCTCGCCCTCGCGGTGGACGTGCAGCAGTTCATTCGGTGTCAGATTGCCAGAAGCATATTGTACTGTAGTATCATCATTGTTGGACCTTCCGAAGAGGCGAAGAGCCAAGTGCAAGATTCACAGGAGTACGAACTGTTGAACCTCCCGAAGAGGCAAAGAGCCAAGCACAAGGTTTATAGGAGTTGTCTTCCTAGTACAACAATTATAGTGAACGATCGCTACTGTATGATGCCGCCACGTCACCTATATCCAAAGCTGTGCCACCTTTTTTTCTCACAGAGCGTGTTGGAGCCCGTGCAACAGCCACACAAGTTGCACGTACACATAACACATTTACTAGTAATAAATTCTAAAGGACAAATGCCAGTATGCCACACAAGTTCATCTCCACATGAAGTTCATCTCCACTTCATGTGACAAATTTGTTCATGACTAGTCTACATATATTTACAGCGCTACCATTCATAATTTACCTACCCCAGTTACACGTTATAGATGGGCTCCATGTCCTCCTCCAGGTTCCAGTCCCAGGTGTTCTTCATAGATGGCACGATACATAGCGGTGGGCAACGGGAATCATTGTCGCAACTTTCCAGTCCGGTTCCACACGATGGAGACTCATCCAAGCTGAAGAGGCATAAATCAGGGATAGCATGTCTCAGCATGTCGTTCATCCAGCGGTACGCACTGAAGACACAACCATGCTTCATGAACGGCAGGCCTTCAGTGTCGTGCATGGAAGGTGGCATCCGCTTCACAACGGGGTAGCTGTTGTAACACCCCCAGTGGTTAACTACAGTAACCACCCTTTTGATTATGCCATGTCATCATGATCAACAGTGCTTAATCAACATTAGTATCATATCTCTTTTCAAATTCAAACTCAATTGGAAATTCAAACTGAAAGTGGAAAATAAAAGTTATCCAACATAGAAACTGAAATGTTCAATAAATAGCAAATATTGCAGTGACCATTCTAAAATTGTAACCAACAATAAATAAATTAATTAGGTGGCTCTAACATTATCAAAACAGCAAAGTTTAATACATTTTATTTATTATAAAATTTGTGTCAATTCCAGTTGTCTCCAAACCAATTTTTGGCAGTGGTAGATAATGCCTAGCATTTAATGGAACAAGTGCCATGTTTTACAAAATTCAATTTGAGGCCTAACTAATTACAAAACAGAGAAATGAGAATAAATAAAAAGAAAAAGGCAAAAGAAAACAAAACAGGAAAATAAAAAGAAAACCCCCGGCCGAACTGGGCCTTAGCCCAGCCGGCCAGCCCAGCTGGCCCGACCGACCCACCCCACGCCCTTATCCCCTGGACCCCGAAACCCTACCCCCCCACCGACACCCCATTCCCCCCCTCCCCGATCTGGATCGCGGCGACCGCGCCCCGCCGCCCGACGCCAAGCCCCATCGCCGCCTCGTCCACCTCGCCGGACTGCCTCCCCGTCTCCGACGTCGTCGTCCCCGTCGCCCTCCCCACGATCCACTGCCCCGTGCCCTTCAACCCCGCGGTGAGGCCCCGGCCTCTCCCCTCTCTCTCCTGTCGCCGGTTCGGCCCGCGCTCGCGCTCACTGCGCCCATCGCCACGCGCTCGCCCCGCCAGGGTCGCGCCTCGACTGCGCCCGTGCCATGCGCTCCCCTGCGCCCGTGTGCCCGCTGCGTGCTCCAGCCTCTCGCGCGCGCGCGCCCGCGCGGCCTGCGGCCCGCAGTCACCGGTCGGCCTTCCGCTGCTCCTGCTGACTGTTGCTGCTTCACCTGCACGCGCTCGCCGATGCGCCGCTCCGCGCCACTCCTGCTACGCCGTGCGCCGCTCGCTCCCGTGCTCGTTCTCGCGGCGCCGCTGCTCGCTGCTCTGCCACTGTTGTCGTCCGCTACAGCCGGCCCACGCCCGCGGACCCCTCCCCCCTGCTCGCCCGCGGTGTTGGGCGGGCTCCCCCGTCGCCGGCGAACTCGCCCCGCACCGGGCGGGTTGCGCCCCGGTGGCCAGCGCCCGTTCGGGCTGGCGCCCGCACGCGCCTGTGCCCGATAGGCCGGCGCCCGCTATGGCCCCCTTTGTCCCAATGACAATGGGGCCCCACGCCCAGAAACGAAAATAGAAATAGAAATAAAAATAAAATAAAAATTAATAAAATTAATAATTAATTAGTTAATTAATTAAATAGTAATTAATTAGTTTAATTAATCCTAATTAGATTAACCTAATCACTAGTTAAGTTAATTAAACCCTGATTAGCCTAACAGTCTGTGACAGGTGGACCCCACCTGTCAGATTGTGCTGACATCAGCATGATGTCATGCTGACATCATCAACTACTGTTTCGGATAATGTTTAATTTAAATAATTAAATAAATTCTAGAAATTAATAAAAACTTTAGAAAATCATATAAAATAATCCGTAACTCAGATCGAAAAACTTTGTACATGAAAGTCGCTCAGAACGACGAGACGAATCCGAATACGCGGTCCGTTCATCCGCCACACGTCCCTAACTATCCGAACGTGCAACCGTTCCCTCTTTTCGTCTGTCCGAAAAGCCGGACACCGGGAATACTTTCCCGGATGTTTTTCTCTTTCGCCGGTATTACCTAGCCCTACGATAGAACACCGCTAGCTCTGCTTATTGACATGTCATGCACTTGTTTGCTTAGTATTTACTGTTTCCTCCCCCTCTTCTCTCTCGGTAGCCCCCGACACCGACGTCGTCCCCGAGGCTGACACAGCTCCGGAGCCCGAAGACACCATTGACAACCTTGCCCTTGCCGCCGAGCAACCAGGCAAGCCCCCCCCCCCCTTTGAGCATACCGATATCGCCCATTCTATTTCTCATGCTTGCATTAGAATTGCTGCTGCTGCTGCTTTACCTATTCTGATGCATAGCCTGTTTATTGTAACCTGCTGTTGATAATTACCTGCATATCCTAAACTGCTTAGTTTAGGCTGGGTAGAGACCTATCAGTGACCCCACTTATCCCGACTGCCCCACTAGATTATCTGAAGAACCGATCAACGGGATTGAAGACTAGGCCCCGACACCGCACATCACCCCCCTTAGTTGTAACGACACCGCAGCGTTAATATCGAGTGCCGAGGGTGATACCTCGTGTAGCACTTCTGATGTTAACTCTGTAGAGTAGCTATTCGGTCGTGGTCATCGAGGGTGATTCCTCCTTCACCACTTCCGGTAACGACGCTGTCGTGCAACACATCAAGTGTGAACCCATCGAGGGTGATTCCTCCGAGTTCACCTTGACGGATACATCGAGTGGGAATTCAATGAGGGTGATACCTCGGATTCCCCTGATGTTATAGACACACGGAAACTTGGACTTTACACTGTTACTTGAATAGGCGGGTCGACCCTGAGGGGTACCCGTGTGCGCCTGAGAGGCGAGTGTTGTGAAGATGGGTGCCTGTGTGGTGCCCGAGTGGTGAATACGAGGCGTGGCCGGGCATTCTTGGCCCTTGCCGCAAGTCCTCGAGACGGGGCGACGGGGTCACATCTTTCGTGAGTCTCTGCTCGTTACCGCAAGCCCAAGGTACTAGCGATTTGGATATTTGATCCGAGCAGGCCTCTGGTCTGATAGCACTAACCATCACGTGGGCATAGTATGGGCGTTATGCATCGTAGCATCAGCCGAAAGCTTTGTCAGACGTCCAGTTCAGCATTGTGGCCGGGTCGGATCGTGCCGTTGGCGCTGGTATCCACCCTGCTCACAACGACCCGGAGTGCACAGGGCGACGGCCCAAGACCCCTGAGCGCTTAGGATGTAGACCGGCGGGGACCTCTCTGCTGAGCTCTAGGTAGGGCTGCGGTGTGTCGTTTGGCCAAGGCCGGGCATGACCCAGGAAAGTGTGTCCGGCCGGAGTTAATCGAGCGTGTTGGGTAAGTTGGTGCACCCCTGCAGGGAAGAAAACTTCTATCGATAGCCGGTCCTACGGTAAAGGACACTCGGAGTTGTATCCTGATTGATACAATTTAGAACTGGATACTTGGATACTATGGCTCTGGGATTGCTTCTCGCAGGGAGTCGAGAAGGGATCTCCGGACGAGGTTGATGACTGTATGGCTCTGGGATTGCTTTCTCGCAGGGAGTCGAGAAAGGATCTCTGGGTGAGGTTGAGACTTAAGGATACTGCTACATTATATGGTATTGTCTACACTCTTCTAATGCTGCAAGACCTCTGAAGATGCTAGCCTTCGATAGGACTAGGCCTTCTCTCTATTCTGGCATTTCTGCAGCCCAGTCCACATATACAGCCTCTCATTGAAAATGTTGCATATGTAGTGTAGATCCTTGCTTCCTGAGTACTTCTGAGTACTCACGGTTGCTTGGTTTTCCTTTTCTCCCCATATCAGTTTGTCGTGACTAAGATGACGGAGCCCCTGAGACAGCTGTCCCCGCCGACGATCGCTACTACTACCCCGAGGGTGGTTATTACTTCGAGCTTGCCATCGACCAGGAGTAGGATCGGAGGGTCCCAGGCAGGAGGCCTGCGCCTTTCGATCGTAGTGTTTTATTTTGCCCCGCCTTTCTAAAGGCCTTTCTGTTTCTGTTTCATATCTGTACTCAGATATCTGATGCTTCCGCTGACACTTGTACGCAAGCTTATGTATTCGAGCCCTCGAGGCCCTTGGCTTGTAATATAAACCTTGTATGACTTTATTCATGTTTTAGAGTTGTGTTGTGATATCTTCCCGTGAGTCCTTAGGCTTGATCGTGTGCATTTGCGTATATGATTAGTGCACGATTGGGCCGGGGGCGTCACAGCTGTCCCCAATGAAAAGTGAGTACTCTCCAAGAGTGTTCCTCGGCACCCACATAGCATCACAGGGGTCGACCTCGGCGCCGTTCATCTGGTACACGGGGCATCTCAGATCTGGACACATGGTGACGTACATGGTCAAGGTCCATGCATAAAAATGTTGTGCTCAAATATAGCGGTCAGTAATATTGTGTAGCAAATAGTACTACTCCAGTATAGAGGAAGTAAAATAACCGGCTTGTTATATATAGCCACTCTTGGCTACATGGATGAGATAGTAAGACATGGAAAAACAAAAATGGTGGGAGCTAGTGGGTTCAAGTCTTCAAGGGCCTAGCTAGCTATACGCGTCCTCCAAGGTAAAAATTACTGGTAGTACTAGTAAGTAGTACAATGAAAGAGAAGGCGAGAGGGTTAAAAAATCTAATACTAAATTGTAGTACTAGTAAAGTAAACATGTCCCAGTCAAGAAAAGAAAATAACTAACAAGTACTACTACTCTAACACACAGCAATGAGAAAAAGGAATATCTGGGTAGATGGTGACGGTCCGATCGTGGTAGATCGTGTGACCATGTTGCACATCAGTGGTACCATGGGTAACGACTGCTAAGATAGTTGATCCCAATATGCCAAAGTCAGCTACAAGGTTCCAAGTTAGACCGAATCGCGGATGCAAATGCACATCCAGGATCGGCGATCTTATTTTGATCGGGGGATGACTGGTCCCTGCAAAATAATGGAGTACCATTATGGATGCAAATGATGGTTTGTGCATTCCATTTGTAATCTCCCGTACTATAGGATGGCAACCAGATGAAACAAGTCTCCTGGCTTGTCACCACGAAGATGCGGCCTACATGGCACACGACGTCTTCGAACGTGTAGGGGTACAAATCTGCCGCGGCCAACATGTGCCAGCCTCTGCCGTTACTGCCTTTTGTATCGATGGCAATCCTTATGTCGAACACTGCGATGAGATAGTAATTGTCGTAGCCGCGTCGCTTTGTCGGCGGGTCCGCAATTGCTATCTTCTTCAATCTCATGTAGGCATCATCATACGTATTCAAGCCCAGCCAATCCGGAAGGCCGATCCCAATGGTGGAGAAGAGGTCTACGAGAACGGCCGCACTACTGTGGATGTTGTGCAAAATGATGGTGGTATCCAGCCGGAGGTATGCAAGCCAATCTTCGTTGGCACCAACCCAGACCTATATATAAGACGGTGGGCAGTGGGGAAATTACAGGATGGAATAACTAAGTACTATATTTAGAATATACACTACATGATCAAACTCAACTGACCTACTCATCGGACAAAATCCGACTACCTCTCAACGTCGGCAACTCAAGCGGAGTTAACGTGCAACCATGGCCAGGGAGCAGTGGACTATTCGATGGATTGTCCCATAGAATAACCTTCTGCTCGAGAACGCATGGAAGACCAACAAGCATGGCCTTTTCCCAAGCCTGTTTAAGCACCGTCTTAAAATAGTTGGTGTAGGAAGCACCGAGTCTTGCGGCGCTGAGGACGTCGGAGCGGCGTGCGATTTCTCCCAGAGGATCATCGTCCAAGGTCTCCCAGCCCCGACGAGGAGGAGAACCGCCTGGCGAAGCCATGGGAGCAGCGACGAACTGCCTTGGTCTCTTCGAGGGGAGGGGAACTCGCGAGCAGGAGATAAGAGCGTAACCGCAGGGCCTCGTCCCTTCGTTAAGGAAGTTATGCGGGCACGCATAGTGGTAGTGCCTAGTGCCCCGCGATGGTGCGGCTATTATTTACTATGTAGTACTGTAGCAGTAGTAGTACTACTTTCTTAACTAGTAGTGCGATGTATTGTACTTCTATAGTGCACCAGTTTTGAACTCTTGAATCTCAAGGCCAATGTCGATGCAACAAACCCTGGGTCTGTTGCCCAGACCGTGCACAGGCCTAAAAGGGCAAAGTTACAGCATCCAAGACCAAGACACTGCTAAGGAGAAACCTCACTTGTCGGGCAGACGAGCCTGGCAAGGACGAGGTGGCCCCGAAGACAAGCCTCAAGACCATCCCGGCAGGCCTGCCGGGCACTACCGAAGCGAACTATCCCGCCAAGGCTTCACCGCTCCACCTCACAGCGATGCAAGTCATCGATCGGTGCGGTGTCAAGCCCCCAAGTGACTAAGTGGCAGTTATGCGACACATGGCAGCCACTTCCATAGGAAACCACCTCCAAATGACACCCGTCCAGATACGTGTCAAGCAGACAGGCGAAAAGGTGGCCAAATAGCCCGGCAAGGCTTGCCGGGGAGGCTACGATGTGACACTAAGCGGCGCATTTAATGCGCTCTGCTCTGCCTGCAGAGTTAGGTATGATAGCAATGTTTGCTATCTAATCAGCACACAATGACTGATTTGCCCCTGTGGTAACCCCTTGATCTATAAAAGGAGGGCCATGGCAACCCGAAAAAGGGTTCGGAACCTTGTACACTCGTACGCGCGTAGCTGCTCTCGCCCCGAGGCAACCCTGCTGGGCAAGAGTGCTGCGTTTCCACCACCACAATCCACCATCAATCCACCAAAGCAAGAGTAGGGTTTTACGCCTCGCGGCGGCCCGAACCTAGGTAAAACTGCCCGTGTGATCTCTGCCGCGCTGCACTACGGTCCTCCGCTCTTTGTGCAACGCGCTCAGCCCCCCTGCCAAACCAAAAGGGGCTGATGGCCCCATAGGTGGCCGTGATCTCCCACGACATCTTTGGCGCGCCAGGTAGGGGTCGGCGCTTGCGCGAACCCGAGAAGCGTACGCAGCGCGTCATCTTCATCGATGGTTCCATCATTCATGGCGCCCAAAAAGAAGCCCGGTGCTGCAGCCCACCCGTCCACTTCGAAGGCCCTGTTGCACGCAGCCGCCGATGCCGCGGAGGCCACGAGGCCGCATGGGGACAAGGATGCGGCAGGGGGCGTTGCCGATGCAGGCGGCGTCGCCACCGCCTCCCCTGCGGTGGAAGTAAGAGCAGAAGGCGCCGGGGAAGTACAGCACCAACAGCATCCCGATGACCACGCTCCCCGAGGTACGGGTGGAGAAATCATTCTTTCCACACCTCTCCGCCCGACCGAAAGGCACAGCTGCAGCGGCAGCTCTCGCTCTGGGGTGGATCACAACCCTCCGGTCGCTCTCGCTACGGGCGCGACCGCGGGGCGTGCGCCAGTCCCGGAGCAGACCGGCCCAGTCGATGCGCCGAACGGAGCCACTGACCCTCAAGCGCCTCCGCCTCATTACCCCGCCGCCATGGCCGCGGGCTCACGACGGCGAGAACACGGCGCAGCTACTGCTGGCACCGTAAGGAGCCAGGCGACACAGCGATCTACGTCATCATCCATGTCGAGCACCGCTTCGGAGGCTATGGCGCGGGCCCAGCTGCTGTTGAGATTGCCGCCGGTAGCCGATCAGATTGATGAGTGGAGAGCCACCACTCAAAGCCTGATTGGTTTTGCCGAAGCGGGGAGATCACAGCGAGCTGACCCGCCATGGCCTCCCAATGCGACGACAACGGCCCGCGCAGCTGGCCACGCCGAGGGGGGCACCCCCACAGTGCAGTCCCCTCCGCGGCAGCCTGCAGAAAGGCCACGTCCAATGCCATGCGATCAAGAACCCGACGACATATCGATGGCTTCGTCCGGCCCTCGAGCGCGTCGAGACCAGCGGCAAGCCCAGGAAGACAGGCGGAGGGAAGGCGCACGCGTCACCGTCGAGCAACGCCGCGACACCTGCCGCCAGTCTGATCGGCACAACGGCCCCGACGTCAACGAGCCTGCGCTTGGTGAGGGTGGGTACCTACCTTTTGAGGTTGGGTGCCCCGCTTTCACTCGCGAGCTGCGGCAAGTCTGTTGGCCATTTTCCCGCACATTCAAGCCGGAGATACCAGAGAAGTACGACGGAAGATTGAACCCGACAGAGTTCCTGAGCATCTACACCATCGCTGTTCAGGCTGCTGGGGGAAGGGACGAGAAGGTGTTCGCCAACTACTTCCCTTTGGCACTCAAGCCAAACGTGAGGTCTTGGCTGATGCACCTGCCGGAGAACTCCATTTCAACTTGGGCTGACCTGTGCCATGAGTTTGTTGGCGCCTTCACGGGTGGCCATCAAGAACCAGGGCGGCCCAGCGATCTGCAACTCCTCCCGCAGAAGGAAGGGGAGACCCTGCGGAAGTACATGCAAAGGTTCAGCCGAGTGCATAGGAACAACCCAGACATCCACCCGGCAGCCGTGTAGCTGCATTCCAGTCCAACGTGCGCAACCGCCGTATACGTTCCAAAATGAATGTGCAGCTGCCCCGGACTGTGAATGAGTTATACACTTTGGTGGATAAGTGTGCTCGCATAGAGGAGGGAAGGCGACTTCCCGGCGAAGAGGACAGCGTCGGCATCAATTCAGACGATGACGATGACGCACCAGCCAGAAGAAGAACAAGAAACGCAATAAGAAGCACAAGGAGAAAGTTGTGATGGTGGTCGAAGGGTCAAGCACACCTAGTACCGGCAAGAAGGCCATGGCCGGAACACCCGGCAAGGAGGTTGCCGCGTTCACTGACTGTCGGGCGGTTGCGGTTGCCGAGAAGGCCGGGAAGGGTGAGGGGCCATATTGCAAGATCCATAGGACCAAGGGCCACGACCTTCAAGAGTGCCATCAGGTTGAGCAGCTCGTCAGGAAGTAGAGGGTTGAGTACGAGAAGCGAGATAAGGAGAAGAATCAGAATGGTGCTGGCGGGAAGGGCCATGGCGGCGGAGTAAGCTGCCCCGGCAAGGCTCATCAGGATCAAGGGAAACCCGCCAGAGGCCGTGAGAAGAAGGATTGTAGTGATGAGACCGATGAGGGAGATGAAGAGGAAACCAGTGAGCAGGAGTTCCAGAAAGCCACTGACACCTTGTGCGTTGACGGGGGTGCATCTCTGCACTCCTCTCACTGCCAACTTAAACAATGGGCGCGTGAAGTCAACGCCATGGAGCCAGCGGCAGATTCTCGGAAGCTGCTCAAATGGTCCCGCACGCCCATCATCTTTGACGAAGAGGACCACCCTGATCGCACCACTGCGGTAGGGTGCTTGCCGTTGTTGGTCTCACCAACGATACGCAACCTCAAGGTCACAAAGATGTTGGTTGACGGCGGGGCTGGGTTGAATCTGATATCTCCAAAGGTCCTCAGCAAACTTCAGATAGCGGATGAGGAGCTCAAGGTTACTGGTACGTTCCAAGGAATCAACCCCGGTAGGATTCGTCCTAAAGGAAAGATCATGCTGTCGGTGATGTTCGGGGGGGGGGGGGGAATTAAACTACCGGACTGAGAAGATCATGTTTGACGTGGTTGACCTCCCCTTGCCGTACAATGGAATCCTTGGTCGCCCAGCTCTGGCCAAGTTCATGGCGGCATCCCACTATGCCTACAACACCTTGAAGATGCCAGGGCCGATAGGAGTCATTTCCATTCCGTCAGATCAGAAAGATGCTGTCATATGCGTGGACAAGATGTATCGGGAAGCAGTCGCGGCAGAGGCCGCGGAAGCCAGTATTCCTGCCAAGGAGAGTAAGAAAATGAAGAGAGCTAGCAAGGATGCCAGCAAGGAATCCGGGAAGCATGCCTCTCCGGAGTGCGCTGCGCCTGTCGATGACTTGCCGAGAGTTCCAATAGCAAGAGATCCAAAGCTGCTGCGCCTGCTGTGAAGAAGGTCCCGGCAGGGCTGGCTGGCACTGATGGTACCTTCACTATCAGTGCCACCCTCGATGACAAATAGGAAAGCGCGCTCATTACCTTCCTGCGGGCGAATGTCGATGTGTTTGCCTGGCAACCATATGATATCCCCAGTGTTCCCAGGGAGGTAATCGAGCACCACCTTGATGTCTGCCCTCATGCCCGGCCCGTCAAGCAGAAGGCACGAAAGCAAGCTTTTGAGCGGCAACAATTCATTGCCGATGAGATCAAGAAACTTGAAGCAGCTGGTTTGGTCAGGGGAGTGTTGCACCCCACATGGTTGTCAAATCCAGTGGTGGTGCGCAAGGCGAATGGGAAATGGAGGCTTTGCATAGATTTTATGGATCTGAATAAGGCATGCCCGAAGGACCCGTTCCCCTTGCCGCGCATCGACCAGATTGTGGATTCCACTTCCAGGTGCGACCTGTTTTCCTTTCTGGATGCCTACTCCGGATACCACCAGATCTTCATGTCCAAGGAAGACGAGGAGAAAACCGCGTTCATAACCCCGTGCGGCACATACTGCTTTGTACGGATGCCCTTTGGGCTGAAGAGCGTCGGATCCACCTTTGCAAGAGCAGTACAGATAGGCTTTGAGCCCCAGCTGCATAGAAACATTGAATCTTACATGGATGATATTGTGGTCAAGACCAAGGACAGATCAACCCTCATCCAGGATTTGGAAGAAACCTTTGCCAATCTGCGTAAAATCAACTTGAAGCTGAACCCGGAGAAGTGTGTGTTTGGCGTCCCCTCCGGTAAGCTACTTGGTTTCTTTGTGTCTCATCGAGGGATAGAGGCCAACCCCGAAAAGATCAAGGCTATCGAGCAGATTCAAGCACCAAAGACAGTCAAGGACGTGAGGCGTTTGACATGATGCGTGGCTGCGCTGAGCAGGTTCATTTCCAAGTCTGCCGAGCACGCCCTGCCATTTTTCAAAATCTTGAAGAAGGCATGGCCCGTGAAATGGACCCCGGAAGCAGATGATGCACTGCAAGATTTAAAGGCCTATCTTTCCTCTGTGCCCACCTTGGTCGCTCCCAAACCACAAGAGCCGTTGCTGCTATACTTGGTGGCAACCAATCAAGTGGTTAGCACAACACTAGTGGCGCAGCAGGAAGTGGATGACGCGGCAACTACAACCACTGTTACCTCTGGTGGAGAAAGTGGACCTGTCCCGACAAGGCCAAAGTCAGTTCAGAGCGAAGAAAGGCAGAACAGCGGAAGCAGTTCTCTAGCCACGGCAAAGAAGAAAGTGGTGCAGCGCCCAGTATACTTCGTCAACTCCCTATTACAGGGGGCTAGGTCGAGGTACTCTAGCATGCAAAAGATAATTTTTGGCCTCATCATGGCCTCAAGGAAGCTACGCCACTACTTCCAAGCCCACGAGATAACAGTTGTCACCCGTTTCCCCTTGCAACGCATACACCAAAACCCTGAGGCCAATGGATCATCACTGACAATGGCACCCAATTCATGAGTTGCGCCTTCATTCAATGTGTTCATGCCCTCGGAAGCAAGATCTTGTTCGCCTCTATTGCCCATCCCAGAAGCAACGGACAAGCTGAGAGGGCGAACGCTGAAGTGTTGCGGGGGCTCAAGACAAGAACTTTTGATAGACTGCAGAAGTGTGGCAGGCGATGGATCGATGAGTTGCCGGTGGTTCTTTGGTCCCTCAGAACGACAACAATTCGAGCTACCGGGCAGACTCCCTTCTCCCTAGTCTATGGGGCAGAAGCAGTTATCCCCATGGAACTCATATTCGGTTCTCCTCGAGTGCTTGCCTACGATGAAGTAGCGCAGGAATGGCACCGGCGTGACGACGCTGTGCTACTTGAGGAGAACCATCTCCGGGCCGCTACACGTGCTGCACTCTACCAGCAAGCCCTGCGTCGCTATCACAACCGCAGGGTTTGTGCCCGGGGTTTTGAGGAATGCGACCTTGTCCTTAGGCGTGTTCAGTTCGCCAAGGGTACAAACAAGTTGATGCCGTGGGAAGGCCCTTATCGGGTAGTACGAGTCACCAGACCTGGCGCAGTCCGTCTGGAGACCAGAGATGGCATTCAATTGCAAAACTCATGGAACATTGAGCATCTCTGTAAGTTCTACCCATAAGGCGCGGCTGTCGGGCTCTGCCCGGCAGCCACCCTTTTGTACAGGCCTTGCCGCTGTTGCATGTAACCCCTTGTACAAAGCCAGGCGCAGACCCTGAGCAACAGAAATAAATGAAGGGCTGGGGGGCCCCCAAAACTTGCATGCATGCATAAGCATATCATGAGCATAGCATGATCATGTAGATGAGGTCGCATGAGGCATTGTTTTCATCTGCATTAAGTTGCAGGGTTCTTGCCGTGGACTTGGTCCCAAGGGAGAAGAATTGAAGACAAGCCTACATGACAATCCCCGGCAAGCCAAACAAATAAGTTCTCTTCTTATCCTTACGCGTTTTGTAAGCAGAAACTTGTGCACATGAAAACCTCGCCACCTTCGAAACTTAGGTGCTCCCATCCTCTGACTCGAACGTTGCTTTGGTCAGGATGGTCGCAGTTGCCTTTGATGGAGAAGGCTTGGCTGGGGGTTGGTCCCTCTTTGCGATTTGTGCCTGGCAGGCTTAGCTTCACGGCAATAATTCGGGGGTACTGATAGGATAGCTTGCGGGAACTGACTTGTTTACTTGAACGTATAGAGGCATTTCACCTCTGCATGAGTATGACACATGCACAAGTGCCCGGCAAAGCTTCCCTTTTTCATTAATATGCAGATGAACAAGTACAGATCTTACAGAACACTAACAAGGATAAAGAAGATTACATTATTTAGACTAAAGTTTGGCAAGTGCCTACATGTTTTAGATTAAAAAAAGATAAGTGCCCCGTGATGCTCTTTCTTGCCCTCCTTCTCCTAGGCACTACGGCGGAAGGCGAAGAAGGCAAAAGGAGCGCCTGGGCAAAAGCCCAGCCTGACCCTGTCGGGCCCCTTGTCAAGGGGCCCAACAGGAGCAGGAGGGCGCGGGCGAAGGCGATGGTGAAGAGAGCGGCAGAGATGACCCGCCAGCCACCGCCACCAGAGCCAGTAGGGCACAGCAGGGCAAACGGAGCTGCAGCCCACGAGGAAGCCTGCCGGGGCCTAGCTGGAAGGCTGCTGGAGGAGCGCGGAGCACAACCCCCCACCTCTGCATCCAACTCCCCAGGGAATCTCCTTGCCGGGGACGGAGTGCAGGTGCAGATAGTGGTGCTGCCGCCTGACGGTGATGGTGCGGTTGACGATCAGTTGGAGTCAGAGTCGCCGTCCTCCCCATTGGCGCTGTCGTCATCACCGTCACTGTCCTCCTCATCGCTGTCGCTCGAGGAGGAGCTTTCATCGTCGGTTGAGCTCTCCGCGCAGCACCCTAAGCGAGCACCCGAGCACCCAAAGACCTTGACGGAGAGCAGGTCGGCCTCCATTAGTTTGAAATGGAGGATGTGCCCCTCGGACAAGCTATGGACACGTGCAAAGGTCTTCCAGCCGCGTCGGAAGAGCATGACGTGAGGGGCGGCGAAATCCACATCCACCCGCATGCCGCCATTCCCGCAACCCCTCATGTGCAGCTTCAATGAGCGCGGTTGCTCAAGCTCCATTGCCCTTGCAAATGGAGTGGGGAGACGAAGACGGCCGCGCGGAGGCTTGTACAGTCTAATGATGAACTCCAGAGGTTGATCTCCAACATGGCCTTCCACCGGGGGAGGGGCGGCCGGCGGGGGTACAACCATAGCACCTCCCCGTCCCCCTCGGCCCCGGGCGCCATGACGACCTCGACCTCGCCCCCTCCCACCTCCTCTCGCGGCGGGCTCCGCCCCCACATTTTCGGAGGGGGGAGGAAGGCGCTATCGAGCAGAAGTTCTCGTCGCCGTCGCTGGAGCAGCGCCACGTCCCTGACCTCTCGCCATGGCGGGGGAGAACTGTCGCAGGAACGGAAGGGGAAGGGAGTGTGGGGAAACACTTTACCCCACGCTCCCCTTTTTATAGGCGAACGGGGCAAGGGCTGGATTCCTCCGTGAAGGTGGCCGCCCCGCTCGGCCAGTCCGGCTCCTCCTTGCCACTAACGGCTCGAGAAATCAAGTCGACCCCCTGCACCAATCTGCGACGCCTGGCTTTCTGCCACGGTGCTCATTCCCGCGCCCGCCGCATCCGCCACCAACCCTGCGCAGTGCATGCGATACACGTGGCGGAAGCACTCGAGGCGGGAAGAATAATGGGATGACGGTTACCGCCCCGTGAACGTGGGATTTGGGTACCCCGTGGATCGTGGCCCATTATCCTCCCCACCACAATTGGCGGATCGCGGACCGTGCACAGGCCTAAAAGGGATAAGTTACATCATCCAAGACCAAGACACTACTAAGGAGAAACCTCCCTTGCCGGGCAGACGAGCCTGGCAAGGACGAGGTGGCCCCGAAGACAAGCCTCAAGACCATCCCGGCAGGCCTGCCGGGCACTACCGAAGCGAACTATCCCGCCAAGGCTTCACCGCTCCACCTCACAGCGACGCAAGTCATCGATCAGTGCGGTGTCAAGCCCCCAAGTGACTAAGTGGCAGTTATGCGACACATGGCAGCCACTTCCAGAGGAAACCACCTCCAAATGACACCCGTCCAGATTCGTGTCAAGCAGACAGGTGAAAAGGTGGCCAAACAGCCCGACAAGGCTTGTCGGGGAGGCTACAATGTGACACTAAGCGGCGCATTTAATGCGCTCTGCTCTGCCTGCAGAGTTAGGTATGATAGCACCGTTTGCTATCTAATCAGCACACAATGACTGATTTGCCGCTGTGGTAACCCCTCGATCTATAAAAGGAGGGCCATGGAAACCAGAAAAAGGGTTCGAAACCTTGTACACTCATACGCACGTAGCTGCTCTTGCCCCGAGGCAACCCTGCCAGGCAAGAGTGCTGTGTTTCCACCACCACAATCCACCATCAATCCACCAAAGCAGGAGTAGAGTTTTACGCCTCACGGCGGCCCGAACTTGGGTAAAATTGCCCGTGTGATCTCTGTCGCACTGCGCTACGGTCCTCCGCTCTTTGTGCAATGCGCTCAGCCCCCCTGCCAAACCAAAAGGGGCCGATGGCCCCATAGGTGGCCGTGATCTCCCACGACAGCCAAGGAGCTACAGTTGCAAGTGGAGGGTACTACTGTTCTCTAGAACCATCGCTATACTATCAATGCAGGGAAAGTACACCTGCGGAGTGCGTATTCTCCGTGCTCTATTCAAGCGCGTAGCTGGCCTACTCAGCCGCTCCTCTCACGCACACACTAGCAGCCTATTTATCAGCGACGGTTACTGCGGGGGCAGAACATTTGAGTTCTTTGATACTGCAAGACTAGGCTTTTCGCTTCCATTTGTGGAGGTGTAATGGATCTTATTGAACTTTGTTAGTTTCTTCTTTATGAATGAGATGAGGCAAAGCTTTTGCCTCCATTTCAAAACAAAAAAAATCACGTCAAGAGAATTTCTTTTATAGAGCCAATAATGGAGCGAAGTCCATGCGTGCAACGCCACAAGCTACAAGGTAGTAGCACTTTATGTACAAAGCCATATTGCACAGTTCCTAATGCCGCGCCAGGCTTTTCCGGCTCCTCGGGCTTAATTGGGAGGCGCTAGTTTAAATATGGTAGCTGATGAGGAAGCTGCAAGTGAGGTGCGGCTAGGGCGAGCAGGCAGGCGAGAAACTTTGCATGGTTTGAATTGATATATAGGAGTACTACTCTAGTACGCGAACCACGAGATGATGGGAGGGAAAACCCGTTCACATGGCTGGGCTATCTAGTGCACCCAGATTGTGGTGCGACACGTCCGTTCGACTTCAAAAGTCAAACTATCAGTGTACAATATTGGCTCGCAGCGAGATTACTATTTAAAAAAAAGGCCGCCGTGCGTTCGGCCGGGATCGAACCCACAAAACGAGCTATACACTCTTGCGACCACTAGTAGTACTCGTTGGAGTACAACACAACCTAGAATCGCCTTTTGTCGCTAGTACATTGTTTCTTACAAGAAACCACTACCAAGAAACTACCACTTACCAACCAACCCTACCAAGAAACCACTACTCTACAAAAATTAGCAAAAACATACCGAAATTTTCTTAATCTGTCGCAATAAACTACCAAGTGTTGTTATAGGCACGTTTCAACCTATGTCGCCCCTTAAATCAACGCCTTCTATTTGACCGGCAAGTTAGGCGTTATGACTTGTGGGACCTACATGTCAGTCTAGACAAAAATCCCCGAGTGACCTCCTACCTCCGGCCCATCCACCTAGTCATCCTCGGCCATGGGACGCAGCTACCGCCGCCGGCAGAAGGTGAGGTCAAAAGCGCCGGTGGCGCGGAGCCCATCTTGCGGCAGCCCGGATGCCAGCTCCGTCCGGCGGTCGCGGCCGCTAGCTAGCCAAGCTAGCACACACCCTGCTGGATGCATCCAGCTGCTTGTCTGCAAGGTTTGCTAGCTAGGTTGGTGCGGCGGCTTGCTCGCGCGCACCGCGCTAAGGCCAGCCTTCTGGCTCGAGCGAAGGCCAGCGCGGCGGCTTGCTCGCGCGTGAGCCATGCTCAGGCCAGCCAGCCAACCCGTGCGGAGGCCAGCACGGCGTCCGGCCCGTCCGGCGGAGCGGCGGCCAGCTCGCTTATCACCGGCGCCACCGACGAACACGCATAAGAATTGTTTGAACTAATGTTCAGGAAAAATAATGATTGGAGGAGGAAGAACAGGATAGAAGGTCAGATGTGGGTCCCTCGTGTCAACGGTCAAACAAAATGTGTTGGTTTAATCTGCCTCGTCAGCACGGACGTGTGGGCCAACCCTGTCATAAACGGGTTTATGCGAGCCTAATCGGCACTAAGTACTAGTTTTTTGGCGTGAATTAAGAAATTTTGGGTATGTTTTTGCTATTTTTTGTACAATAGTTTCTTCCTAGGGCTGGTTGAAAGTGGTAGTTTTTTATTAAATACTCTACATACTGTAAGTAGGAGTGAAAGTTAAGCTTTGGAAGCCAATAAGCACGGCTAGTTACATAGTGCCTATGTGTACGTAATTCAAACTAAATATCAACCATGAGTGACTAATATCTTGATGGAAACTCAAAACTATGGAAATACTAGAATTTTTTTTATGGTTGGAAATACTAGCAATGTGCACGTGCGTTGCAACGGATCATAACTATAATAATACTTATTCACAAACTTGATAGAAAACACTCTAATTTTGATATACATATATCACTAGAAATATATTATGTTTCAGTCAGAATATATTCCTTGGGCTGTTTTGGTGAGGTGAGGGAGGGATGTGGTTGGTTTTAAGATATTAAGTAAAGGGTTTTCTGCAAATTGGGTATAGAAGTGGGATGTTGTTGAGAAAAGGCAACAACTTACCTCACAGTCGTTAGATGTAGATCTAATGGTCAGAAATGACAGATGGCAGACACACCATCATCACCAATTAAGTCTTCTGTAGGAGTACTAGCAAGATGCCCGTGCATTGCATGGAACATCAAGATCCATTTTTTTATAAAACACCTGTTGTGATTGACCCATGCGGGAGTAATCCCATGTGTAAAAACTAATGATATCTCGAGAAAGAGGAGAGATAAAGTGAGGAGGAGTGGGGCGTGGTGTTGATTGGTGGTCGGACTGAGCGGAGGCATGGGGATGGACGACGCCGGCAGCGACCACCATGCCAGATTGTTCTAGGGGCTTCCTTTTTTAATTGCTCAACACTGAGGTTGTGGGAGATAAGGATGAACAAGGGAAGGCCTTGTCTGCAAATGTGGAGAGAGGTGCGGGTATCTTTTAGTTTGCTTTCTATCCGTCAAATATAGATCAGATGGTCTATATTGCAAGATGGCAGGCATACCATCATCACCAACTCGGTTTTTTTTATAAGAAGAGATATAAGTATGGAGATACAAACATATTATCGATACTTGTTTCCATAAACTTGGATCTACATTCTATTCAACGGCTGAGCATGTGGGGCCTTAGCACGATGACTTCTCGACTGTGTAAAACAAAGGTTTTCCCGTCGCCGATAAGGAGGGGGTGACGGCGGCGCGCTTTCGGCTCGCTCTAGTCCTACTAGTCATACTAGGTGGTCTACGGACGTGTAGATTTATTCTTTTTCACGTCTCGTGTTCGTCGTACCGCCACGACTGTTGATGAATAGACGGTAAGTTATTCACGAGAAAACCTTGGTTGAGCGTGTGTGCGAGAGAGAGAGACAGCGCGTGCATGTGTGATATGTGTAGAGACTGAGGCAAAGATAAGAGATTCTTTGTGTCTCTGTGTGTGGAGGATAGAGAGAGACATGTGCATGGGGCTTTGTGTTGTGTAATGTGCAGACACATAGACATAATCAGAGAGTGAGTGTGTGAGATACACATGCGGACATGGGGAGAGATGTGTGAGTTAGAGAGATGGAGAATTTTGGTGTGCATGTGAGCTAGAGAGAGAGGGGGATATATACATACCTAGAGCTGGAGAGAATATGCAAGGGTGTGTGTCTTAAAAGAAGGATCCAGATAGATGGGTGTTTGTGCGTATCTATGTGTGTTTGTGCACGCGCGTGTGTGTGAGAGGGAGTGTGTGTATGTGGAGAAGAGAAACCACTAATGATGTAAACCTAGTAGGGAAGGGGGAATGGTGTGACATGTGTGTCAAAGAGAGAGAAAGGCATGTGTAGTAGCGGGATAGCATGGGTGCGGGCGGGGAACAAACTATTTGGAAGAGACATCGAGTGTGTGTGGGACAGGGGTGTGAGATTGAGAGAGAGAGCTAGCGAGGGAGAGAGAGAGGAAGAGAGGGGTCATTTTTGTGCGGAAGTGGCGTATAGATAGGGAGACAAGGTTGATGTTGTTCGAAAGTGGCCTATGTACGGAGACGCAAGGGAAGCGAGTCATTGTGTGTGTGATAGAGACTTCATGAGAGATATAGAATAGATGGTGTAGAGAACAACGTGCGAGATTGAGAACGATGATACGTTAGGGAGCTATGGAAAGAGTCACGACATATATGTATATAGGGAAGGAGCTAGGTCGGGTCCGCATGTGGGAGAGATAGAAAGAGGAGAGTGGTGCACAAGGAGACAAAGGGTGCTTGTTTGCGGTGGGGATGGTGAGTGAGGTGAGTGTGCGAGAACCACATAACTAGGGAGATAGACATTTGGGGGCGACGTTTTGTGTGTATGGGAAATATACACTCTATATAGTGCGTGTGCTTGGGAAAGAGATATGCCGGGAGACCTATAGAGTGGGGGAAGAGATGTGTGCATGCCCGAGAGACAAAGTGATAGAGACCTATATTGGGGTCCGGACTTAGAAGATAGAGGGGGGTTAATGTGCTCCTATGTTCGGGTCCGGGGGAGAGAACGACTTGTGGGGGGGACAGGGTGGGTGGCTTCAGATAAAGAATGAGGTGTCAATATTTGAGAGACTTTAGCGTAATTGAGATATATATGGTCAATAGTGTGTGCACTCATGGTTGATCAATTTGTTTCACAGTTCGGACTATGAGATAATGATACTTTTGAACATGCGTGATATACTTTGAAGTACCAGAATTACAAACCTAAGATTGGAATTTTGGAATTCGACTCCATCATTAGCTTTTGTAATTCATTGAAAAAGAGGTACATTTTTTAAGTCGGGATTTCGTGATTTCAAATTCATATATCAAACCTAGAGATATACACATACGGGCATGTTCAAACCTTATAATCATCCACTTTATTCATACACATACACATTTTTGTTTTTGACATCATATTTAGGATAAACACATTTGGAATTTCATTTGAATTGGACCATATGATGGTATTTGCTTCCACTAGCTCCATGATCCATATTTGAATCGAATGGACAATCTAAGTTTCGAGTTGGAGACATTGATTTTCGAAACTTGCACTTTTTTTGCATGCAAAACAAATAAATTCTCAGCCATGGTATCATAGTCGGCCGTACAAGAGCAGAACACTTAATTTTAGCCGCCAAAAGCTTTCAAACTTCCCGCTCACATCGAAATATCTCACGCCCAAAAGTTTAGCCCTGCGATATTTCTGTTTTACCCCTGCCACATGAACGGAAAAGGGCTGCTTTGGTAACTCCATTGTTTTCCCCTCTTTGCCCCCAACATTCTTCCCCAGAGCCCCTCCCCTTCCCCTCCCCGCCTCCTCCCCCCAACGACGCCAAGCCGCCGAATCTAGTCCTCCGCCGCAGCGGTGGATCTCACACCCCGCCGGATCTACCTTCCGCACCTTGGAACCCCCAACTTCCAACTCACCACTTCACCGGAGCTGCTTCAGCGACTGGCTTGTCCACTGCTCCAGATCTCCTTGACCGCCATCATGGTCCACCGCACCGAATCTGCTTCACTGGCGCCCTCGTCCACCACAGTGTAGGCCCTTCACCGACTCCCTCGTCCGCCACATCACTGGCCCTTCATACAAGCCCTCGTCTGCTGCAACAGATCCGCCTCACCGAAAGCACTGTACACCGCGCGCGGATGTGCTTCACCAACGCCTTCGTCCACTGCACCGGATCCGCTCCACAGAATCCATATTCAACTCCATCGGCCCTGCTTTAGTGATGCCGCAGCCTCATCAGGTTGTTTCGATTTGTACTCCTTCATTTTTTCTCTTCTTTATCGTGGAACTGTTCACGTACCACAGATGAGCTTTCTTGTATGTCGACAGGCACCGCAACCGAAGCACCGGAGCCGCTTCAGCAACGGCGACAGCCGGCCCAAACTCAACCGCAACACGAGCACCATCGATGATCCTTAGCTATCAAGTTTGACAACGATACCCATACGCCGCCGAGAATCAGGTACTATTATCCAACGGCCGGCGCCTACGTTCACTTTCTTAGCATAAGCACCGCACCTTCGAATTTCTTCAGGGCATCATTCAATTTTTCATGAGACACGTTATTCTGCTTGCACCTGTCGGGCCATACATGTGGCAGTGAACAGGTTACATGTGCTAAATTACAAACCAGTGCACATATAGTTACAATGCTTTTGTTTTGTCCTAAGTATTACTGTGCTTCCTAGATATCACTGCCTACTATTTTACTTCTTGCATGCTATATTTATGATAATGGTGTTGTTCTGATGCCACCTGTTGGTTACATCAGACTACTTCTATGGCCCTATTTGGATACTCTAACTTAGCTAGAGGTTAGAGTTAGTTTCTAGCTCATGACTAACCTTGAACTAACTCTGGCCAAAGAGGTGTTTGGATGACAGGGTTAGATTGACAATAAATGCACTAGGAGACCTAGCTCCTATTAGCACCTCTTGGGTGGGATAGTTTTTTGGGTGGGTTAGATGCAACTAGCTCAAACTAGCCCTCATGTTTGGATACTTTAGGGCTATTTGAGCCCAAACTAGCTCTAACCCATGGATCCAAATAGGGCCTATGTTCTCTATGCTTAATTACACATCAGCAAACTAGCTTGTCGTTCCACTGCTTTTTGTTCGTTTTACCATACATTTTCCGATGCTAGCTATTACATCACTACTGCGAGCCTCTGTTCATTACTTTTTATGCGTTCTTGATCTTACCAAGTTGCATGACTTAATTTGATGCTTCTATTAATTATGGAGCTTCCAACCCCATCAAGAAAAATATTTGTTCTTTTGGGGCTGGCACCTCGAACAAGCATAAAAATAGAGTGAAGCACATATATTGTCATGTAAGCACACACCCTTCTTTCATTAGTTTAGATTAACCATTGATGATCAATTTGAACCAGTGCATGTGATTAAAACTAATTTTACCTAAATAGAGGGGGAAGAATAAACTACAACAACTAGATTTGCAACCACGGGATGCTGACGATATCTTCAAAGAACATTGCAACAGCAGCGAGGCTTCACAGCAACATATGGTAAGTCAGTGTGTTTTAGTACATGTGAAATGTAATGCGTGTGGGCTGCTTTCTTGGCTTGTGCCCTCAACCTGTAATCCTACAGAATTACAAATAGTTCAGTTGTCTACGTTGCTGTATTGCTTGATTCAAATGCTTGTTTGTTACTTGTTAGGCTATACCTTAGTTGGCCAATATGTCAGCAGTGCTTGATGTACTATCGTAAAGAAATGCATGCCTAATTCATTTGACTCCTTAACTTTTCCTGTGAACTTCATCACAAGACTTTCTTCGTAGTTTATATGAGGCCACACTGTTTAAGTGCTTTCTCAGATTATTTCAACTGCTTAGATGCCTGGGCAACTTAAATATAGCGGTGGTACACTGCCTTTCATCTTACCATTTTAATTTGTTTTCGGCTGATGCTGCTTCGAACCATTTAAATATGGCTTGCCATGCTCAGCAATAATTCATGTGTCGTTTACCATGTAAGCTTACTGCCTGGATCATGCGATAACTATCTCTTACTTATGTGTAGCGGAAACCTTTCAGGATGCCGTTCACACTAGGACACAATGTACAACCCCAGAATCTATTTGTGGAAGCAGTGCGCCAGCCATGTCACCAGATGGTAGCAGTTCAGAGGTAACACCGCTGGAGAGCAGTCTAAGCACAGATATTATAGTTCTTGAGGTTCTACTACAGGCAGAAAGAGATGGTGTGGCTGCCATGAATGAGGTAATCTTGATCTTGAGGCTGGAAATTATGCAATTAGTTGCATGCATTATGCAAGCAACCCAAGAATTGGAGGAAGTAAGAATGTTGCATTTGAGGACGGAGGAGGTCCTGCTGCTTATGCTATCTGAAGCCCAGGGTAATCCCAGTTCTTCTTTAGATACCAGTTGAAATTGTCATTAGATTAGTATACTTGCATGTTGTGTCATGTCTCTGAATGGATTATGTTGTAAGACCCCCTTTGTTGTCCATGTGTTCTAATGATCTAAATTTTTTAGGCGAGGTAATCCTCAGTACTTGTATGATTGACATAAGGTGAACTATTTTTCGTGTGAGCATATTGTATTGGATGAAATAACTGTTTGACTCAAAGTGTATCCAACCTACTGAATTCGAAGATCACGACATTTCTAAATCATACTCATATATAAAGGTGGAATAAATCTTTGTCGTGGTTTTGAAGAAATAAATAACAAAACATACAATAATGTATGGATATTCATAATCGAATACAAATTGGATTTGAATTTAGTTGCCAGGGCCCAGGGTAAACGTGAATGCTAATTCTCCCAAATTTTGAACGAAGCAGAAAAACACCCACTATCATTTGTCGGCTGCCCGAAGCTAGTGTTTGCGAGATGGAAATTACTGTCTACCCTTGACACTTCATATCCTAACCGACCCGATTTCCACTGTTGTCGATAGGGGTAGACTAGTAACTTCAATCAGACATGACACGACCGCCTATCTCCCCATTCAGACACGGTGGGCGCCAAACATGGGCGGCAAACACACATTTGATTCAAACTCGTCCGAAAGACCTCTCTCTCTGCCTCAATTTTCTCATTCATACACATGGGTGGCAAAACAAAGTCTCCTCATCCGAAATCGATGTAGGCAAATATTTTAAATAGGGGCAGGTGTGTAACTTCCCTTAGACATGACACAACCTCCCTACCTATCAGCCCCGTTCATTCACCGTGGGCGCCAACCGTGGCTGGCAAAAGACCCTCTCCTCGCTCGAAATCGCTATCGGCAAATATTGGGGAGATGCGAGATTACCGTCCTATCCCCAACCGACGAGATGTCTGAAATTTTAAATGGGGGCTAAGTTCGTAACTTTCCCATTTTTCAGACAAGCGCGTCCCAAAGTTTGAGATCCCCTCCCCCTCCATTTCCCCATTCATACACCGTCGGCGCCACAACAACCTCCCCACTCCGGCCAGCCTCCTCCGTCCGCCACCTTACCGGAGCCGCTACCCCTACCCCATCGTCCACTGCAAGAGATGGACGTCTCTCATCCACGGCGCCGGACCAGGATCCTTTCATCGCGTCCTCTCGCTTCATCGGCACCGTCGTCCACCTTGCCATTACCGCTCCTACGACCGCCTCATCCACGACAATAGGATTTATCCCCTGATGCTGCCGTCTGAAGTCTTCTTCTGCGCCGCCGACAGCCGTCGCACCTGTAGCACCCTCAACGTATCAGCAGGGGCCTACACGGCATCGCAAGAGAGGTGGTACTCTTTCATATCTGCTTAAGTTATTGATCTCACCCAGAAAATAGATCGTAACTTGTTTACTGCTTTTCTTGCCCATACCAAATCGTAGTGGCCAGTTGAAAGCAAACATTAGTTGTGAAGTAGCCTTTCTCCGGTTTGCACCTTCAGATCCGCCATGGCATGGTCACTATAATCGTAAAGCTTATGGTTTTCCCCCTTTATATTCACTACCATCATCGTAGGTGCTTCGTGTCGTGCTAGCACTGCTCCTCAAGACCTCAACCCATCAAGCGAAACAACATGCCACTCATAATTCCAAAGCTTAGTTGTTGAAATACGAATCTGATATGATGCTCATATTACTAAAACAGAGAACGTTTAATTGGTCAGCTAATGTTCCTATATTCGTTTCGAAAAGCATGTGCGCCACATATAGAGAGACAGCAGGGATTTGCATTTCTCTGTGCGCTCTTGTTCATCATGGGTGGGTAACACACATTGTATTATCTAAAATCTGCTTGCTCTTTGTTATCATATTCCTCTTCTGTTCTTCTTAATAAGTATATTACTTCCTCCGTTCCTAAACTGCCTTGGGTGCATGCGTGTGTTGTGGTGGCGTGCGTTTGTACTAGGTGTTGTTCATCGTTGCTTTATTTATAAAGCGGGGCGAAAGACTTTTTTGGTAAAACATAAGTCTTTTAGATATTCCAATAAGAACTACATACGGATGTATATAGACATATTTTAGAGTGTACATTCACTCATTTTGCTCCGTATGTAGTCCGCATTCGAATCTCTAAGAGACTTATATTTAGGAACGGAGGGAGTAGTACAGGATGTTCCTTGTCGGGAAGTGGAGCAGGGCATTTGCAGTCGACATGTCTGTTGGGTCGCTTCAGATGGATGCTAAGTACCCTTTGCACGTGATACTTAGGGTTTTCCCCTTTTATCTACACTACTATGATCTGCATAGGTGCTTTCTATCGTACTAGCAGTACTCCACCCTTCAAGCTAAACAACACAACACTCATAATTCCAAACCTTAGTTGTTCAAATATGATTGTGATATGATACTGATATTAGTTAACAGACACATTTAATTGGTTAGCTAAAGGTCCCACTTGAGTTTCCAAATGCATGTCGTGACATATAGAGAGACAGCAAGAATTGCATTTCTTTGTCACTTGTTGACTGTACTTTCTTATCCATACCAAATCTTAGATGTTATTTTGAAGCAAACATCGGTTGCTAAGTACCCTTTGCGCAGTTTGCGGCTTCAGATTTGCCATGCCACTGCCACGGTCAACACTATACTCATCATGCTTACGGTTTGCCCATTTTATGATGACCACGATCAGCCTACGCGGTTCGTGTCGTAATAGCACTGCTCCACCCATCAAGCTAAACAAGCTTAGTTGTACAAATTCGAATCTTATATGATGCTGATATTAGTAAAACTGAGACAGGTTTAATTGGTCAGCTAAATGTTCCTACTTTAGTTTACAAATGCATGTGAGCCACATATGGAGAGACCGGAAGGAATAGTATTTCCTTGTGCACTCTGGTTCATCATGGGTGGGCAACACACATTGTATTATCTAAAATCTGCTTGCTCTTTGTTATCATGTTCCTCTTCTGTTCTTCTTAATAAGTATATTACTTCCTCCGTTCCTAAACTGCCTTGGGTGCGTGCGTGTGTTGTTCATCGTTGCTTTATTTATAAAGCAGGGCGAAATCATTTTTTGGTAAAACATAAGTCTTTTTAGATATTCCAATAAGAACTACATACGACTGTATATAGACATATTTTAGAGTGTACATTCACTCATTTTGCTCCATATGTAGTCCGCATTCGAATCTCTAATAGACTTATATTTAGGAACGGAGGGAGTAGTACAGCATGTTCCTTGTCGGGAAGTGGAGCAGGGACATTTGCAGTCGACAGGTCTGTTGGGACGCTTCAGATGGATGCTTTCAACTATTCTAGATGGTCTGCCATAATATCCGGGAAATGCTGGGAGCTATGTCGTCTTTGAGAGTCTAGACTGATAGTAACAGTATTGTGCCTTCAGTTGAATAGAGATGCCCCTTTTGGGGCCGAACCCTTTCCGAAGCCTTTCTAGCCGTACCGGCAATACAAGCCCATATGTTCCAGCTAGTTCCACTTTCCTGATTTTACTCGTGATGCTTAGGGTTTTTCCCTTTTATCTACACTACTATGATCTGCGTAGGTGCTTTCTGTCGTACTAGCAGTACTCCACCCTTCAAGCTAAACAACACAACACTCATAATTCCAAAGCTTAGTTATTCAAATATGATTGTGATATGATACTAATATTAGTTAACAGACATATTTAATTGGTTAGCTAAAGGTCCCACTTGAGTTTTCAAATGCATGTTGCGACATATAGAGAGGCAGCAGGAATTGCATTTCTTTGTCACTTGTTGACTGTACTTTCTTGTCCATACCAAATTTTAGTTGTTATTTCAAAGCAAACATCGATTGCTAAGTACCCTTTGCGTGGTTTGCAGCTTCAGATCTGCCATGCCACTGCCACGGTCAACACTATACTCATCATGCTTATGTTTCCCCATTTTATGATGACCACGATCAGCCTACGTGATTCGTGTCGTAATAGCACTGCTCCACCCATCAAGCTAAACAAGCTTAGTTGTACAAATTCGAATATGATATTATGCTGATATTAGTAAAACTAAGACATGTTTAATTGGTCAGCTAAATGTTCCTACTTTAGTTTTGAAATACATGTGAGCCACAAATGGAGAGACCGGAAGGAATAGTATTTCTCTGTGCGCTCTTGTAACATCCCAAATTTTCAATTTGGATGTTATGCATTAGATCATCATATGCATCCATTATTTGTGCACTTTGAATTGGTTTTATTTGGACTTTTGATCCTAGAGACCTTAAGCAACTCAAGGACCAATTGAGAGTTGGAGGTTTCCACAAAAATCCATTTTTGAATTTTCAAAATTGGCAAATTGGATCAAAGTGTTTTATTCAAAATTATTTTTCCAAATTATTTCAAAATAAATAAAATAATGAGAGAAGATAATATGACTTCTTCAAGATCAGTAAAGAAATATTGGGAATTTAATTTTGGATAAAAATATATTTTATTTGGATTTTATTTGCGAGTTTAATTATTCTTATTAGTACTAAAAATGTTTGTTTTTATTTTAGGCATTTAGGTCCAGAAAAATGTTCACTAGGTCATATATAAGGCCATATAATTATGGGAATTTTTCTGGAATTTTTAGAATTTTATTTATATTAGTTTTTCATGTTTTTCTCTCTCTGAAAAAATGTTTAAAACAAATCTTCTCAGCCGACTGGGCCGGCCCAGCACCCCGCCAGGCCGAGGCCCAGCCAGCCCAACCACCCCGCGACCGACTCCGGGCGGAGTCCGGCCGCCGCCCGCCGCCGTGCGCCGTGTCCGGCTCGGACACGAGCCGCTGCTGCCTTGCCCCTCGCGCAAGCCGCACCTCCCCCGGCCCCTTTAAATACCGGAGCCCCTGGCCCTCTCCTCCCCAAGCCGCTGTCACCGCCGCACTCCGTGCCGCGCCCCGCCGCCGGAGCCCGCCGCCACCTCGCCGCCTCGCCCGACGCCGCGCCGTCGCCGTCGAACCGGTATAAACCGCCGGTCCGATCCGGTTTATTTCGTTTTTTTCTTTTAGATCGGTTTATTTATTTAGGTTAGTTTAATTAGCGAATGTTCGTCCGTTTAGTTTCTGTAGCGAACGAATTCGTTAGATTAGGTTCTGTAGCGAACGTTCGTTCGGTAGATTTTTGTTTTTATTTTAGTTTTCGGCCAGGGACCCATCCACGAATATTTTCTTCGCAGATTAGCTCCTGATCTTTAAACCCTCGTAACTTTTAGCTCGTTTGTCCAAATCCAACGAAACTAACGCCAAATTCTTCGTCTTGTTTCCCTCTGTCCAGATAATCAACTTGAACATGTTTTTGAAAGTTTAAAATTGGTTTCAAACAGTTTTGAATTTGAACTTCTTTTGATCGTAATTTGAGTTTCGTAATTCCAATTTGATCGATTCTTTTTTTGCAAATCGAAGCTCTTCACTTAAACTTTCTGTTTAGATCTTTTTATTCGGTTTTACCTTTGCATCTTATGCTTGAGTGCTTATGTATGCTATTGTTTGTCTAAGCTAGACTTTCCGGAGTGCGAAGCTTGTTACTACAAATCTCTAGAGTTTTCCGATCGTCAGCAAGGCAAGTTACACTTTGATCATATCCCTTTATTACCCAATTTTTATGCATTAGTCTCAACCTTCAAATATTTGCATGAGTAGGATTGGGAACATGCGGTTGTTGCTATGTAGTTGTTGAGGTAGGAACCTAATACCTTTTGATCACCCCGGGATTATACGCTTTGTTACTTATTGCTTAGCCATGCTCATAGACGTGGATTGGTATGTGAGATTCATGAAAGATGCGAGAGTAATTTTTAACTAAGGGAAACTTAAGGTGGCTATTTTAATTCACATCTGGGTGGATTGGTTGCGGGCACCTGGAGAATCCAGTGTTGTCCTAGGATATCCCGGAGTACCCGTGTGATCATCCTATGGAATGCCACCCAGGCTCAAAGGGATCATAAGATTATTCATGCTAGAAACTGCCGTGTGCAGCCACAAGCCATTATGGGCTCTGGCATAGTTGAGTATGTTGTGTGACCTCTTTCAGTGGTAGGCTAGCAGATGTAGGGGAAAGTAGGTGGTACGGTCTACCCAGAGTAAAGAGTTAACGCTTCGGAAAGACTGTGTCTCGGTCATCCGTTTCTCAAACACCGTGTAGTGCGAGAAATCCAACGGAGGAGATCGAGTCTTGTGGGGAAAAGTGCGCAAACCTCTGCAGAGTGTATAAACTAATCATGATTAGCCATGTCCCTGGTTATGGACATCTTGAGTATCTGGTATTTGAATTATTGGTTGATCTCATCACTTTTACTTACCGAATTTGTTGGGTTACCATTAATTATACAGGTTAATTTTGGGATTGAGATGGAGGAACCATTCTCAATATTGCTTAATTCAACATAGTAGTAAATAAAATTTATTCCTTTGTTGTAGGGGAAAAATTAGCTTTATGCAAAAATTAAACTTAGAGCCTCCACCAGCCAAATATGCATGTAGTGATAGATATTGTTCATCATTGCTCTATAGTGTAATTTTGCCAGCATATTCCATGTGCTGACCTACACGGCTGCAACGTCTCATGTTGCAGAGTTTTCAGACGAGGATTAAGGTGCGATAGGTCGTTGTCATGCACTCAGCTATGCCGTTGGAGTTGATGGACTCATTTATCTTCGAAGCTTTCGCAGTTATTTAGTTTAGATGGCCTTCAGCCATATTATTTATGTAATAATACTCTTTATGAGGGCCTCGATGTAATAAGTGTGTGATTGAACTCTGTTATAATTCCTCGAGTACTGTGTGTGTCAGCATACCGATCCAGGGATGACACTTAAGCACAGAGACTTCGGTCCATTCGGATCATGGTCGCTACAAGATGGTATCAGAGCCCACGCTAACTGGAGGACACGACCACTAGGAAAAGCCACAGGATACTCTTCTCTACTCATTTCTAATTCTCCTCTTTTTCTACTATATAGATGTCGGACCCCAGGAATTCACTCAGCCGGTTGACGACACCCCTTCGGACGCCACTTGAAGGAAGTCACCAAGTACCTGAACATCGGTCTACCAAGTTTCACCGGATCCTTCACTGCCACTTTACCAGAAGAGGAGCGCTGGAGGATCAAAGTTCGTGTACCTAGAAGGACATTTGCACCAACAACCGAGCCCATCGAGTTTACCTTGGATGCACCAACTTGGAGCTTGGGAAAGAGCATGGCAGCCCATATCACCTTTGGACGCATTTGTGAGATGTACCACAAGGATCTTGAAGACACCGTCTATCAGATATGTGGACGCCGAGACGAGCAATGGGAGATGATTCGTACCAGGAAGGATGGATCTATTGCATCGTACATTCAGGAGATGGATCAACACATTCGACGATATGAGAACCAGATGTGCGCTATCATGAAGAAGACCAAGAAGGTGATGAAGAGGAATGTCGAGTTAGAAGAGGAACTCAAGTCAACTCGCGATGGATATGAAGAGGAAATTGCAGTGCTACTGGAGAAGCATGAAGAACTGAAGAAGAAGCTAGGAATACCCGTGGTGAACCCGAAGCAAGAACCAGAAGTGGATATCCGTTCGGAGGACTACATCATATTGGATGACACCGACACGGACAGTGATGCAGATGATGACAGTGATGATGACTATGAAGACGAAGCTGGAGCTGACATTATGGAGTCTTTCACCGATCAAAATTTCTAGACGACCACCATGTTATTAGTAGTATTCTCCCAAGTAGTTAGTATCGATCGATTTGTAATAGTAGTTTAGATCGTTTGTGTGAACCTTGTTTGATATTGAGTGGTGTGAATTGATGGTATTTGCCTCATGTGCATATGGGTAGTGAAATCTCTCTTAGACCTTATTCTATTCTGTTTTCTCACCCCTCTAACCCATTAGATGCCTCCGAGACGTGACCCCGGATTCACTTTCCCGCCAGAGCTCACCCAGTTGATCCAACAGCGGAATGCCTTGATGCAGATGCTCATCCAGAACCAAGGCAACAACAACAACCCACCGCCACCACCCCCAGTTGACAACCTAGCCCGTTTCTTAAGGTTGAATCCGTCGGTGTTCTCTAGCAGCACCGAGCCGATTGTTGCTGATGATTGGCTCCGCAAGATCGGAAGGGAATTAACAACTGCTGGATGCACGGATGCGGAGAGAGTGCGCTTTGCTGCACATCAGCTTGATGGACCCGCAGCCTCTTGGTGGGAGAATTTCACCACCACCTACCCCATTGCTACAGTTACATGGGATCAGTTTCAGCAGGCCTTCTGCACCGCACATGTCTCAGCTGGAGCCATGAGTTTGAAGAAGCGTGAGTTCCGCAACTTACGCCAGGGGAATCGTACTGTGGGGCAGTACGTGGATGAGTTCAGCAAGTTAGCTCGCTATGCCCCAGATGATGTGGCCACAGATGCCGCGAAGCAGGAGAAATTTCTTGAGGGACTCAATGATGAGCTGAGTATGCAGTTGATGGTGGCAACCTTCAACAACTACCAGGAGCTGGTAGACAAGGCCATAATGATTGAAGGAAAGCAGCAGTAGATAGAGAGCCACAAGCGGAAGTATGGACAGGGGAAGTACAACTCTGGAGCTCAGCAGAAGCCCCGCTATTCCCCGTACTCGGGAGGACACACTCATCATAACCATGGAGGACATAGCCATGGAGGCCATTCTCACAATGGAGGAAATTCACACAACCATAGTGGCCCTAAGAATGGTAATGGGAATGGAGGTAACAACAGTCAGAGCCGTTCCAACCCCGCGACACCCGCAAAGAAAGATCTGAGTCACATTACCTGTTTCAAGTGCGGGAAGACCGGACACTATGCCACTGAATGTCCTGAGGCAAAGGATGGAAATGGCAACAGAAGTTCTGGAAAGAAGCCAAATCCCTTCACCAGAGGTCAGGTGAACCACGTCAACATGGAGGAAGTTGAAGAGCAGCCTGATGCAGTTATTGGTAAGTTTTTGATTAAGTCATTTACAGCCCTTGTTCTTTTTGACACTGGTGCATCGCATTCATACATATCAAGGGGATTTGTGGATAAGTTTGAGTTGGAAACCATAGTCCTTAGGTCACCCATGTTAGTGAGCTCACCAGGAGCGGAATATATGGCTAGACGATGGTGCTGCCAGTTGCCATTGACCATAGGTAAGCATGTTTTCCCCTCAGACCTCATTATTTTGGAATCTCAAGGATTGGATGTAATACTAGGCATGGATTGGTTATCGAAGTATGATTGTGCTAGTAAGTCGATTCTTCTCACCACCCCAGAGGGACAACGGATCAAGTATGTGTCTAGGCATGCGCCAAGGAGGACTCAAGTAAATTCACTCTCGGGAGTTGTTCAGGAGGAAGTGCCCGTTGTGAAGGATTATCTAGATGTATTCCCGGAGGAATTACCAGGCATGCCACTAGACCGAGACATAGAATTTCTGATAGAGCTGTTGCCAGGGACCGGACCAATATCGAAGAGACCGTATCGGATGCCCGCAAATGATCTGGAGGAAATTAAGAAGCAGATTAAGGAGTTATTGGAGAAAGGTTATATTCGACCAAGTTCATCACCGTGGGGAGCCCCAGTGCTCTTAGTTGAGAAGAAGGATGGATCCTTAAGAATGGTTGTTGATTATCGTGCGTTGAATGAGGTGACGAGTAAGAACAAATATCCTCTGCCGATGATCAATGATTTGTTTGACCAGCTGCAGGGAGCTAAGGTTTTCTCCAAGATCGATCTTCGATCAGGATACCACCAGCTGAAGATCCGAGAGCAGGATATACCTAAGACAGCTTTTACCACGAGGTATGGGCTATATGAGTATACAGTTATGACATTTGGTTTGACTAATGCCCCTGCCTATTTTATGAGTATGATGAATAAGGTGTTCATGGAGTTCTTGGACAAGTTCGTCGTGGTTTTCATTGATGATATATTGGTCTACTCAAAGAATGAAGAAGAACACAAGGAGCATTTGCGCTTGGTGCTCGAGAAGCTCAGGGAACATCAGCTATATGCCAAGTTTAGCAAGTGCGAGTTTTGGTTGAAGGAAGTTGGATTTCTCGGACATGTTATATCAGGAGAAGGGATAGCAGTAGACCCTTCCAAGGTTAAATCTGTCACCGAGTGGTTGGCACCCACCTCAGTTGGAGAGATACGCAGTTTCCTTGGACTTGCAGGATATTATCCGAGATTCATTGAGAATTTTTCCAAGATTGCGAAGCCCATGACGGAGTTATTGAAGAAGGACACCAAGTTTAAATGGACCGACGATTGTGAGGCCAGTTTTCAGGAGTTGAAGAAACGTTTGGTTACAGCTCCGGTGCTAATTCTACCGAATATACGCAAGGATTTCCAAGTATATTGCGACGCTTCTCGTCAGGGACTTGGAGGAGTTCTTATGTAAGAAGGAAGAGTTGTTTCTTATGCCTCACGACAGCTTCGACCTCATGAGTTGAATTATGCCACACATGATTTGGAGTTAGCAGCCGTAGTGCATGCACTCAAGACCTGGAGACATTTTCTTATCGGAAATCGTTGTGATGTTTACACGGATCATAAGAGTTTGAAGTATATCTTCACGTAGAAGGAGTTGAACCTCAGGCAGAGGAGATGGTTGGAGCTCATAAAGGATTATGACATGAAGTTGCATTATCATCCAGGAAAGGCCAATGTTGTAGCAGACGCGTTGAGCCGCAAGAGTTATGTTAACACTCTCATAACCGGAGGATTACCTCAGGAGTTAGCTGACGATCTCAGAGAACTTCGAATGGAGATAGTTCTGAGAGGTTTTGTTGCAGCATTGGAAGTTCAGTCCACTTTGTTGGGAAAGATCCGGGAAGCTTAGAAGATTGATAAGGAAATTGCGGAGATAAGAGAAAAGATGAGTAAAGGAAAGGCCAAAGGTTTTCGTGAGGATGAACACGGGACTTTATGGTTTGAGGATCGCATCTATGTGCCCAATGACCCAGAGATCAGGAAGTTAATTCTTCAGGAGGCCCATGATTCGCCTTACTCGATTCACCCAGGCAACACCAAGATGTATCTGGACTTGAAGGAAAGTTTCTGGTGGACAGGTATGAAGAAGGATATTGCCGAGTATGTAGCAGTGTGCGACGTATGTCAGAGAGTTAAGGCAGAGCATCAGAAACCAGCAGAGTTACTTCAGCCTTTGCCGATACCTGAATGGAAGTGGGATAAACTTGGCATGGATTTCATCACCGGGTTACCCAGAACTCGTTCAGGTTATGATTCTATCTGGGTTGTAGTTGATCGCTTGACCAAGGTAGCCCATTTCATCCCCGTGAAAACAACTTATACGAGTGCTAAGTTGGCAAAGATATACATGACCAGGATCGTATGTCTGCATGGAGTTCCAAGGACCATCGTATCAGATAGAGGAACCCAGTTTACCTCGAAGTTTTGGAATCAGTTACACAAAACTTTGGGTACCAGGCTAGAGTTCAGTACAACCTTTCATCCGCAGACAGATGGACAGACCGAGAGAGTCAACCAAATTCTGGAGGACATGTTGAGAGCTTGTGCGCTAGATTATGGATCTAGTTGGGATGATAATTTGCCTTACGCAGAATTCTCATATAACAACAGCTATCAAGCTAGTTTGAAGATGGCCCCTTTTGAAGCTTTGTACGGAAGGAGGTGCAGGACACCATTGATGTGGGATAAAGTTGGAGATAGACAGTTGTTCGGACCAGACTTAATCAGAGATTCTGAAGAGAAGGTTAAGTTGATTCGGGATAGACTCAAGATAGCCCAGTCCAGGCAGAAAAGTTATGCAGATACTAAACGCAAGGAGGTAACCTATGAAGTCAGAGACAGGGCATACCTTCGTGTGTCCCCACTTCGAGGAGTTAAACGATTTGGAGTCAAAGGAAAGTTAGCACCATGATTTGTGGGACCATACAGAGTATTGGAACGTATGGGTGAAGTTGCCTACAAGTTGGAATTACCCGAAGGTTTGTCAGGAGTTCATGATGTGTTTCACGTTTCCCAGTTGAAGAAGTGCCATGCAGAGATGGCTGATATTCCTCTGAGAGATACAGTGCCACTGGAAGCGATTCAGTTGGATAGTGATCTGACCTATGAGGAGAAACCCATCAAGATTCTCGAGTTTGCCAACCGAGTTACTCACAGCAAAGTCATCAAGTTTTGCAAAGTTCAGTAGAGCCACCATACCGAGCAGGAAGCTACCTGGGAGCGCGAAGAAGACCTCCGCAAGGACCACCCACACCTTTTTGCTAGCCAACCCGAATCTCGAGGGCGAGATTCATCTTAAGGGGGGTAGTGACGGTGTCCTGGACTAGGGGGTACTCACCACATCGTCTCCCGATTAGTTGGATTGGGCCGAGGACCCCCAGGGCCGTTTACTCATGGGCCAGTTCGGGCAGCCGAAGTATACACAAGGAAGATTCCACAAGACTTGGTGATCAAGACATGGACTCCTCTCCACCGGCGTATTCGACTAGGACTCTTGTTATCCTAGGCCTCTGGTACATTATATAAGCCGAGGCCGGGCTAGTCGATAGGGAGGCTAGATCATTATGACATCAATCATCATACCTCTAGGGTTTAGACCACAACATATGATCTCGAGGTAGATCAACTCTGTACTTGATATTACATCAATATAAACAAGAGCAGGACGTAGGGTTTTACCTCCATCAAGAGGGCCCGAATCTGGGTAAAACATCGTGTCCCCTGTCTCCTGTTACCCATCGATCCATGACACACAGCTTGGGACCCCCTACCCGAGATCCGCCGGTTTTGACACCGACAGGTAGGTTTGTAACATCCCAAATTTTCAATTTGGATGTTATGCATTAGATCATCATATGCATCCATTATTTGTGCACTTTGAATTTGTTTTATTTGGACTTTTGATCCTAGAGACCTTAAGAAACTCAAGGACCAATTGAGAGAGTTGGAGGTTTCCACAAAAATCCATTTTTGAATTTTCAAAATTGGCAAATTGGATCAAAGTGTTTTATTCGAAATTATTTTTCCAAATTATTTCAAAATAAATAAAATAATGAGAGAAGATAATATGACTTCTTCAAGATCAGTAAAGAAATATTGGGAATTTAATTTTGAATAAAAAAATATTTTATTTGGATTTTATTTGCGAGTTTAATTATTCTTATTAGTACTAAAAATGTTTGTTTTTATTTTAGGCATTTAGGTCCAGAAAAATGTTCACTAGGTCATATATAAGGCCATATAATTATGTGAATTTTTCTGGAATTTTTAGAATTTTATTTATATTAGTTTTTCGTGTTTTTCTCTCTCTGAAAAAATGTTTAAAAAAAATCTTCTCAGCCGACCGGGCCGGCCCAGCACCCCGCCAGGACGAGGCCCAGCCAGCCCAACCACCCCGCGACCGACTCCGGGCGGGTCCGGCCGCCGCCCGCCGCCGTGCGCCGTGTCCGGCTCGGACACGAGCCGCCGCTGCCTTGCCCCTCGCGCAAGCCGCACATCCCCCGGCCCCTTTAAATACCGAAGCCCCTGGCCCTCTCCTCCTCAAGCCGCTGTCGCCGCCGCACTCCGTGCCGCAGCCGCCCGCCGCCGTTTGTGCCGCGCCCCGCCGCCACCTCGCCGCCTCGCCCGACGCCGCCGCCGTCGAAACCCGCCGCCGTCGCCGTCAAACCGGTATAAACCGCCGGTCCGATTTGGTTTATTTTGTTTTTTTCTTTTAGATCGGTTTATTTATTTAGGTTAGTTTAATTAGCGAACGTTCGTCCGTTTAGTTTCTGTAGCGAACGAATTCGTTAGATTAGGTTCTGTAGCGAACGTTCGTTCGGTAGATTTTTCTTTTTATTTTAGTTTTCGGCCAGGGACCCATCCGTGAATATTTTCTTCGCAGATTAGCTCCTGATCTTTAAACCCTCGTAACTTTTAGCTCGTTTGTCCAAATCCAACAAAACCAACGCCAAATTCTTCATCTTGTTTCCCTCTGTCCAGATAATCAACTTGAACATGTTTTTGAATGTTTAAAATTTGGTTTCAAACAGTTTTGAATTTGAACTTCTTTTGATCGTAATTAGAGTTTCGTAATTCCAATTTGATCGATTCTTTTTTTGCAAATCGAAGCTCTTCACTTGAACTTTCTATTTAGATCTTTTTATTTGGTTTTACCTTTGCATCTTATGCTTGAGTGCTTATGTATGCTATTGTTTGTCTAAGCTAGACTTTCCGGAGTGCGAAGCTTGTTACTACGAATCTCTAGAGTTTTCCGATCGTCAGCAAGGCAAGTTACACTTTGATCATATCCCTTTATTACCCAGTTTTTATGCATTAGTCTCAACCCTCAAATATTTGCATGAGTAGGATTGGGAACATGCGGTTGTTGCTATGTAGTTGTTGAGGTAGGAACCTAATACCTTTTGATCACCCCGGGATTATACGCTTTGTTACTTATTGCTTAGCCATGCTCGTAGACGTGGATTGGTATGTAAGATTCATGAAAGATGCGAGAGTAATTTTTAACTAAGGGAAACTTAAGGTGGCTACTTTAATACACATCTGGGTGGATTGGTTGCGGGCACCTGGAGAATCCAGTGTTGTCCTAGGATATCCCGGAGTACCCGTGTGATCATCCTATGGAATGCCACCCAGGCTCAAAGGGATCATAAGATTATTCATGCTAGAAACTTCCGTGTGCAGCCACAAGCCATTATGGGCTCTGGCATAGTTGAGTATGTTGTGTAACCTCTTTCAGTGGTAGGCTAGCAGATGTAGGGGAAAGTAGGTGGTACGATCTACCCAGAGTAAAGAGTTAACGCTTCGGAAAGACTGTGTCTCGGTCATCCGTTTCTCAAACACCGTGTAGTGCGAGAAATCCAACAGAGGAGATCGAGTCTTGTGGGGAAAAGTGCGCAAACCTCTGCAGAGTGTATAAACTAATCATGATTAGCCGTGTCCCCGGTTATGGACATCTTGAGTATCTGGTATTTGAATTATTGGTTGATCTCATCACTTTTACTTTATGAATTTGTTGGGTTACCATTAATTATACAGGTTAATTTTGGGATTGAGATGGAGGAACCATTCTCAATATTGCTTAATTCAACATAGTAGTAAATAAAATTTATTCCTTTGTTGTAGGGAAAAAATTAGCTTTATGCAAAAATTAAACTTAGAGCCTCCACCAGCCAAATATGCATGTAGTGATAGATATTGTTCATCATTGCTCTATAGTGTAATTTTGCCAGCATATTCCATGTGCTGACCTACACGGCTGCAACGTCTCATGTTGCAGAGTTTGCAGACGAGGATTAAGGTGCGATAGGTCGTTGTCATGCACTCAACTATGCCGTTGGAGTTGATGGACTCATTTATCTTCGAAGCTTCCGCAGTTATTTAGTTTAGATGGCCTTCAGCCATATTATTTATGTAATAATACTCTTTATGAGGACCTCGATGTAATAAGTGTGTGATTGAACTCTGTTATAATTCCTCGAGTACTGTGTGTGTCAGCATACCGATCCAGGGATGACACTTAAGCACAGAGACTTCGGTCCATTCGGATCGTGGTCGCTACAGCTCTGGTTCATCATGGGTGTGCAACAGACATTGTATAGAAAGACTTGTAATATCTTCAATCTGCTTGCTCTTCTACTCTTCTTTAACATTATCCTCTTCTCTTCTTCTTTAATAAGTATGTTCCTTGTTGGGAAGAGTAGCAGAGACATTCGCGGTCGACTGGTCTTGTCGAGTTGTTCTCCCTTAGTATATTTTGAATCTGTCAGGTCAGGTCGACTTGTTCTTCTTTACTATATGTTGAAGCTGTCATCTGTGAAGTATCATCACTTCTGGAGCTCTCATATTTTGAGTAGTAGTCCACATTATATTAATGCACAAACCAAATTACAGCTTGCATGGCATCTCTCAGAAGAATTGCAGAGATATCACAAAGGGGTTTACAGGGAGGCAGTATTGGATTAGAATCACTTATGCATTACAAAGATAATCTCACTTATTTTTATGTTTTCATGCATGTCAGGTATTGAACATGATCAAAATGAATATGAGAATGGGCGCACGAGAGGAATATTGCAGAACAATCCACTGGCTAACAAACTTGGCATGGTGGAGGATGGCCTATCTTATTCACCCATCAAGGTGCTTGCTCTAACTTGGCAAGGTTGTATTGGTCGCACATATTTTGCATATGACCTCTTGCATTACTTCGGCTTTGATACACCACTATCTGCTTAGTTTAAGCATCATATATGAGTATATGCCATACCTATCCATTTTCTATACCTATTCCATGTGTCATCATACTATGTTTTTCCAGTCAAATGTTGTTCTTTCGTAATAGATGTCCAAAAGGAAGAGGGTGAGTGCAGATCCTCAAGGAGTACAAACTAGATATTTGGAAAAGGTAGTGATACCTTAAATCGGATAAATCAGCAGCCACAGAAAACACAGGCCCAACTGTGCCACACTTTACCCCTACTCCACTGGCCAAACCCCATTAGAACTGCGGAGAGCCCAGCGTCAGGTACTGTCTATGATATCAATTCAAAATTTGAACTCCTACATTTCTGCATGTGCCTTACCTTCTCTCTTGTATGAAAATTAATTTTAGATGAATCTCCTTTCTCAAAGGATCATAAGATCTCACAACAATACTGGGCACTACATTGCTCTTGTCAGTACCTCTTGCCCTTTGTCAGCATACTTACACTCATTACTGTTTGATTATGTAGCATCACTGTAAATGTTCGCTTCCTTATCCTCCCTCTGCTTGAAATTATAAGATCTCTATTTACTCTTAGATAAATGTAGAATTAACACAATGGTTATGAAGTTTTGGATTGCTCATGTAAGTACCTGTTGTCATGTACTCCCTCCGTATCGAATTAATTGTTGCTCAATTGGATGTATTTAGAACTTCATAGTGCTAGATACATCCATTTGAGCAACAAGTAATAACGGACGGTGGTAGTATTACTATACTTGCCTTGCGAGATAGTTGATTGTCTAGCATTACTCTGCATCTTATCTGCCCTGCCCTCCACTTTCTCCAAATTATCAGATCTACATTTACTCTTACCAAAATGTTGAATAAAGCCAATGCCACTGCACACATAGATGTCTGCATTCCTCTTGTCAGTACCTTTTGCCTTGTAACACTATACTTAATTAATAGCTATTTGATTATGTATCATCACTCTGCACCTGAGCTTCATTATCCTCTATTTCTTCCAATATTATCTGATCTATATTTACTCTTTACAAAATGTAGAATAAAGGCAATGCTTATAAAGAAGTTTCTTTGGGGAATTTCTTGAATTATCCTTCCATTGACATGGAGAAGGGCTTTGTCCAGCCCGTGTTAACATGTAATGTAACTTCATCCTTCTCAAGCCTTCAAACTTTGTTCTAGTATAGATTTGGATAGGCATCATTTCCTCCACTGCTGTGTACTTTGGTGTGTACATCTGATTGGATGTTTGCAACAACTACCAGTTTTAAATTGTAGTTGTAAAAACATGTTCCTTATGCAGAACAGATCCATTTATTTGCTTATATAATTATGAAACATGTTACGTGTCTCCTTGTTTTTCTTTCAGAGTCATATCTCTTATGCCAGGCAGAACTTTAGGGAAGATAGTGAGCCAAACCATCTTGAAGAGAGTGAGATGACCCCAAGGTCATGTCTTGATGAAGACAGTGAGTTGAAGCTACTCACCAGCAGCTGTGAGACAACCTTTGTGGAGTTGCTGCCTCAATCAGTTCGACTTCTTCAGCTCAGCTCCGACTTGATGTCAATGATGCAAAGAAGACCTCAGAGGACAACCTTGCGGGCTTAGGTGCTATACAGCTAGGGTTAGAGCATCTATCGTTGACACAACTGAGGTCTCATCAGCTTGTTCTGCTGCTTGCGGTGCACGTCCAGGCCAGGCCTAATGCCTTCTGAAGTGCTCTCAATTTTGTATATTCTCTTATCGGCACGTTTATATGCACTGGTGGCGACCTTTGATGCCCAGTGTATGTAATCTGCGGTCTCGTTGCTCTTTATTATCATCGATGGCGAACTTTGATGCCGAGTGGACTTAATATGCCGTAATTTCTTTATTGTATAGTCAAGGTTTATTCTTAGTCGGTATGCTAATTTAGGCCGGAAGCTTCAACGGATCTCAATGTTGTCGGTCTTCAGGCCGGCCCGTAACTCGCTACGCTATATATGGGCCGAAACATGGGCCTATAATCATCTTGGGCCATTAGCAGGTCTAGACGTATAGTAGTTTTCTGCCTTTAACAAGCTGAGTAAAGTTCTGGCCAGCTGGGCCAGAGAATACCATGGGCTTTTAACAGGCTAAAAACTAGATTGGGCTAGCTTTGAGCCGAAAAATTCACGGGCCAACACAGGCCGAAAGTGTCTTAGGCCCATGTTTGGCCCAAATAGAAAATGAGCCGTTAACAGGCCAAAATATATCTCGGGCCCTGTTTGGCCCAATAAAATTATGGGCTTTAAGCAGGCCTGTGTCAATGCAGGCCGTAGGCCCAACTGTGTCACGGGCCGTTAACAGATGGGCTGTAAGCAGGGCGGATTCAACGCGGGCATTAATTAGACCCAACTGTTACACGGGCCATTAACAGGCCGATAGGCACGTTGGGCTGAAATTTATCCATGAAGACTATGGGCCTTTAAGAGGCCTAAAGTCACTTCGGACAAGAAATAGCCCACTTTCATCACGGGCCGTTAAATGGCCTAAAGTGAAACCGGGCCGACAACAGCCCAGATGCACCACGGGCCGCTAACAGGCCGAAACTATTATCGGGCCGAACTGGTAAACAGGAATTTAACAGGCTGAAATACAAACCCGACATAGAATTGGCCCAAAAGAACAGTGGCCTGTTAACAGCCAGATCTGATATGGGCCTTAATTTGACCCAAAACATGGCAGGCTGTTAACGGGCCGGCCCACTAGTCTCTGAAAAAAAATATGGTGGGCCTTTAGCTGGGCCGACCTTTTTACCTTAAATGGGCCACTGTTGGGCTGTGCCACATGTCGACATATCATAGGTCTCTTCCATCCATTGTAGGGATGACATCTGTCCCAACGATGAGCTGACACGTGGATCATCCGGCGAATGAGAATTTTAGACGTGGAAAATCCCCATTGGTCGGGGCTGTTAATGGGCTATCGGATCCAAAACGGAACCTGATAGCTTAACGGCGACCCGTTATGGTGGATGCCACGTGTCGGTCACCCTTGATGAAAACACTTCCATGACGCGCCATTTCTCGTCATGGAAGTGGACACTTCCGTGATGATAATTTTGGTATTGTCATGGAACACTTCTACGATAGCACATGTATGACTATCTTGATTCTGTCATAGAATTGTCATGGATGTACATGCATGACAGAAAATGTGACCTACTGTGACAAACATGTATCATCACGGAAGTGTATTTTTTGTAGTGTTAGAGTACGGCTCGGTCATGTATTATAAACCGACCCAGACTTTTGTAAGCCGGCGGCCTCGACCTGTATATAAAGGCGAGTCCCCGGCATAGAATAGATGGGTTAGAATCAATCGAGAGCTAGGTTAAGCGAATCCGCTCCCTTGTAATTGATACTCTAGCAATACAATAGATAGCAGGACGTAGGCTTTTACCTCGATCGTGAGGGGCCGAACCTGGGTAAACTAGTGTCTCTCGTCCCGCTCAACCCCGACAAGTTAATCACCATTGTCATGGCTTCATGCTTAAGTCCTTTCACGAGGACATCTGTCGTGACAAAACCACGATAGTTGGAGCCCACCATGGGGCCAGCGCACGGTGGTTTTGAGCTCTTGAAGGGCTCTTTCCCAGGGATTAAGGGATACGCCATTGGCAGGATGACCAAGAGTCACCGCAGCAAGCTCTACATCGACGACGCTGGCTGGGGCCCCGAGGCCGACTCAATCGAGTACGGATACCGGGTCCCCTTCGGCGGAATTCACGTCTTCATTGGCAAGATCGACGGTTCAGAGTCTGAGCCGGACTTCTGCACCGACATCGTCGAGTCGGCTCGGCGCACGCAACCCGCACGGGTCCAAGCCGGGCAGAGGCGTGCTTTCGTGGGCTTCACACAAGGGATGGAACTTGCGGAAAACTCCGCGTCTAGAGGAGAGACTCTCGTCTACTCAAGTGATGAGTCCTCAACCGGAGAGACGGAGTCAATCTATCAACTTCAGGATGGCAGGCTTGGGGGCTATTCCGATGGTCACAGTATTCTGGACCCTTATGAGCCATCGTGCAGGGCTGCTATCTTCATGGCTGGTACAGGGCCGGCTCTCAATTCCTCAACGGCGGCTGCAACAACTTCTGACCCGGCGGCTGCAGGGGCTGCTGGTTCTAATTCAGCCAGGCCACCGACTCAGGTACTATTAGATCTCATGGGCACTTTGACAACTTTGTTGGCAACGGAGGTCACTGCGGTGAATCAGGCAGAGCGCAATGTGGAGGTTGCAAAGATTCGTGAGGAGATAACCAAGGCCCAAGAGGATATCGTGGCTGAGAGCGTCCAAGCAGCTACGCTGAAGGCTCAGATTGATGCAGAGGCAGAACGTGTAAAGGCAGAGGCTTGGCGCTTAAGTCTGGATCAGAACACGTCTAATGCAGTATTCCAGAGAAGGTACCAGAGTCGCCTACCATTGACGAATGACCCGAGGCGTTTGTTTGATACTCTGGAGCAGGTCGAAGTACTACAGATGTACGGGTGAATCCCCAGTTAAACCCGGACATTCCAGGAGGTCGGGTGGCGGCTCAATCTCGCCAGCCTGAGCCAGCACGGAGGTAAGAGCAGGCACCTAACCCGCCCCCCAATCAGATACCACCTCAACGTTTCTTGACGCCACCTGGGCACTTTTCTAACTCGGTGGATAATATGTTAGCGGCGGTGACCCGGCTGGCGGCGATTCCCATTACTGGCGAGTCACCGATTGTGGTGGAAGCTCGAAACGCAGTCGAGCTCCTACAGACAGCCATTGTGCAGCAAGCTACTTATTCATACAGCCGTGATCGGGTGCACTCGACTCCTCTCCCGAGCCGTAGTTATAGCAGGCGTATTGAGTCGCCCGCAGTCTCCAGCAGTGAACGACGTCGAAACTCACCCCATGACAACCCGCCCGATCCTCGGAGCGTGGCTCAGGCACTCATGGATGGTGCAAGGTCTCGTCGACAGGCGGAGGCAGCAAACCAGGGGGCTTATGAGCCGCCCCCTGTGATTCCCTCGGCTTCAACCGAGGCCGGGTTGAGTACTAGAGGTCTTGGAGTGCCGTGTCTGGTGGTGGCCTTACGCAATGAGCGTTTGCCTAAGGATTTCAAGGGACCCCATAAGATACCTAATTACACGCTCGACCTCCCTCCAGAAGCTTGGATTGAATGCTATGAACTAGCCATGGAGATGTTAGACGTCAGTGATGCGGTTTGTGCTAAATATTTCACCTTGATGTTGGAAGGGACTGCGCACGCATGGTTGAAAGGCTTGCCACCTAATTCTAGCTTCTGTTCAAAGGAGGGGATGAACTAGGATGAACTCCGACGAACTCTATGAACTTGATTTACCTAATGCAGATCTGAAAAGGGAGAGGTGTAGTACCTATTTGGGGTAGAGAAAAGCGGAGGCGTGCCGCTGGATCCCGACGACGACAGGACAGTGCTGTGACGTCGACCGAAGAAGGCAAGCGCAGTTCGTCGGGCACGGCGGACCTTCGGTTGCGGCGGACTCGAGAGGAAGAAGAAGAAGAGGAGGCGATGAGGTAAAAGTGAAAAAGGGGAACCCCCGTGCCTATTTATAAGGAAAAGAGGGACAATAAATGACAGGTGCGAAGATCGAGGAGGCGCAATAAATTTCACAACAAAGGGACGCCTCGATTTTTGGGATGGCAGATTTATACAAAGATTCGTTATGACATCATGAAGGGTTTCCCAAAATTATAGAGGTGACCTCATCTTTTTGTTATGGCGGGTTACAAAGGTTTTTTCAAAACGGCGGTTGAAGGAAATGAGGAGAAGACTCGCCAAGCAGAAGGTATGAAGATTGACATGAACTAGTTCAAATCAATCTGGGGCCTAATGTTGGGATATAACCCGGCGCTATAACCCGTCATGATAAGGCTGGGTTAGATTGAAGGCGACTTAAGGAGTTGGGCCTTTGAATAGCTAAGACATACAAGCCGTAGCATTAAGGGGGCGGCCGACAAGATGGGCCGGCTTAGGCTTAAGGTCAGAAGACAGCTCGGGGATGTAACCCGCCATATAATGATCTGCCTTGCAAAGCAAGGCTACTTAGAGTACGACTTGGTCATGTATTATAAACCGACCCGGACTCTTGTAAGCCGGCGACCTCGACCTGTATATAAAGGCGAGTCCCCGGCATAGAATAGACGGGTTAGAATCAATCGAGAGCTAGGTCAAGCGAATCCGCTCCCTTGTAATCGATACTCTAGCAATACAACAGATAGCAGGACATAGGCTTTTACCTCAATCGTGAGGGGCTGAACCTGGGTAAACTCGTGTCTCTCATCCCGCTCAACCCCGACAAGTTAATCACCATTGTGATGGCTTCATGCTTAAGTCCTTTCACGAGGACATCTGTCGTGACAAAACCATGATAGATACACAAGTGCTCTTCCTTGCAAGACTGACCCATGTAGGAAGATGAACTCAAACTCTAAAGGGTGCTCCCAACCACATCAACCTCGAGCATCCAACACAAGTTCAACTACATGGTCAAGATCAACACCGCAATCCAAGGTATGTCATTCCATCTTAGAGAAGCTTTACTCCAAGTCATGAGCTAAAGCAACTCAACAAGATGTGAATACATCAAAACGCTTAAATGAAAAATGGTAACCCCATTTTGAGCTTAAAATGATGAGTATGACCTATGATCAAGTGATCTCACTTGACTCCTAAGTCAATATACTCTAACATAGGTGACTTTGTCGCTGACCCCTTTCTAGATGAAGTTCTCTAGTGATCTTTAAGTATAGGGATGATCCACTCATCATAAATAGTGGCACTTTAGAACATTATCTACGTGTTTCCTTTTCTTGCTTCATGGCACATGCCTATTGTAAAACATACCTACCCGGAGAAAAGTACCAGTTTGTGAACATGCCATTCCCTTTCTTTGTGCACTCATTTACTAGATAGTCAGGAACCTTCTTTTGACTTAACTAGCTTACTTTACTAGTAGAGTAGTAGGCCTTTGCTTCTGAACGACCTTACAAAATGGATCAACTAGAAATGAATCGGTGTCATAAACGAATTTCGCCCACTTCCCACTTTACCTGCCTCTTTAGTAGTCTCACATCTCGGTTTAAGAAAGTGCTCGCTATATTTCCATACCTTCCTGTGCTTAATACCTAGCTTTAAAGAGCCCACTCTTTTATTTAATAGCCGAGAGGCATGAACGGTTGGGAAAAACCGTGTGGGTCATAAGAGTCGATTATCCAAGCGAGATACTTAGTTGAATTCTCTTTCACTTGTATGTTTTTCTTGTCATTTTGTCTCCCTCTAAAAAAACTTCATCTAGATCTTTTTAATCTTTGTTCTTCATCTGTGTTTAATTCATTGCAGATCTTTCTGCTAATTCCTTGCAAATCCTTGTGAGATTTCATTTGTCAAGTGAGCTGAGTTGACAAAATCTTTACTCTGTGTTGAACTCGGTCCCTCCAATCCAAGCCTATCGGCTTGACCAAAATACAAGGTTACCTTGCATATAGTTCATCAGTTCAACTGACAAGGACTAGCTCGGTCTCACCGATGAGCACCCTCTGTAACTCTGTCAACTCGGAGTCACCGACGGAACTTTATCGATGTCGCCGATTTCAACTTTGAGAAAACCTTTTGTCATTTCTTATTGCCTATTTTTTTAGCTTCACTCAATGATTCTTCCCTCTATCAGCCTCATAAGCTACCTACTGCATTGTAGTGACTCTCAAGGACCACACCTACTTGGCTCATGCTCCAGAAGTGCCCTTCATGGAAATTGATGTCAAAGGGGGAGAGAGAGCACATCAAAGCTTATCAAATGAGCACATCTAAGCTCTTCTACAGATGCTTGTTAACAAAGAGGAGAGAAGTCACATGTCTTTAAGAGGGGAAGACATGCAAATATGTTTGATCCTAGCTATTGCTGAAAATTCTTTTTGCTCTGATTTACTTGCTCTTATTCTATTTGCTCTGATTTTATCTCACCCTACCTTCTCCCATTATCCAATATCAGATTCAGGGGGAGAAAGAGTATATGCCTAAGGGGAGAAAAATCCTTGGAATTTATTGCACATCTTTAAACCTCTGGGGACATGTCCATATCTAAATAAAGTACTTATGGTACTCTCCCATCACATGTCATCCCAGTATTGGTATTCTTGTGGTTCCCCAAATCTGCCTTACTTGGAGTGTTCTTGTGTTATCTAACCCTGTTTTCTCAAGTCCACTCTCTCAAAAGTCAGCTCAAGACCACAAGGTAAGTATATGCATCACACTCATGTGCATGATGGTCTCTTGCTGTCGTACATATTGTTTGCAAGAGGGATTCATAAACATGGAGGTACATTTTCTCAATCTTATCTTTTGCTCTCATGCATATAGCCAAGATACATGTAACTCTCTGCTTACTCTGTCATGTTATGCATTCACATGTTAGCATATTCTATCTTCACATGATTGCATACATGTAGGGCGAGCTTATGCATGTTACATGTTCCTTTAAAGCTTTACTTGCTACTCTTTATATCATTTACCTAAAGCTTTGATGTATGTTGTTATCAATTACCAAAAAGGGGGAGATTGAAAGCATAGGTGCTCCCTGGGTGATTTTGGTAATTAATGACAACATATCTCTTGTTGGACTAATGCTTTTATCTAGTGTATTTTAGACAAGTTCAATAATGGCGTGGAAAGGACAAGAGGACGTGGAACCCCTTCAAGGTGTCAAGGACACATATTGGCAAAAGCTCAAGACTCTTCATTTTTGTTTTAGTGATCCAAGATCACATTGAGTCCATAGGAAAGCCAATAATATTAAAAGGGGATGAGGTGTTGCTTAATGGCTTGCTTGCTCAAATGCTTAGTGATATTGCTCATAAACCCTCAACCACTTTCTCCATCCAAATATGTCAAAACCCTAAACTCCAACTCGGCCCCACCGATTCATTCTATCCGGCGCCACTGAGTTCATATGACATAGCCACAGCCAGAAACCCTAACAGTTCGATCACACCGATACGGATCTCGGTCTCACCGAGATGGCCTTGCCAACTTCCTGTTATCTGTTGCAATTATTTCGGTCTCACCGAAATTGCAATCGGTCTCACCGAGATGGCTCGACCAATTCTCTGTTGCCCTATTGTTTCACTTCGGTCTCACCGAGTTGATGCAATCGGCTCCATAGAGATGAGGTTTGCCCTAAGCCCTAGCACATTGGTCCCACTGGGTTTTTCCAGTTGGTACCTGTAACACCCTGGATTTTGCCCATTTTCTTTTTCCTTTCGATTTTGGTCTGGTTTTGCTTTTCAGTGGCTTAGTGTTCTTGAAACCTGGAGAGATCACCTTTGATTCCTCTCCCAAGTGGCTTGTCAACCTCAAAATCATCTCAAGACCTTTCCGTTTCCATCTTGGACCCAATCCAATATTCTTTTTCTTGGAAATATTCCTTTTTTTTCTATTTAAGGGATAACCATGTCTGCCCTGGGTTGTGAAGCAACCCACATTTCCATCATTCTGAAGATTCCCAAATAATTCTCATAAATTGTTTGGGTCATATCTTCCTCAGATATGTCAAAACATATCCTTGCCATGTTCAAAAATATTTCACCAATATTCATTTTCTGATTCTGCCCCAGCTGGCAGTTTGTGAAGCAAGTACCCTTTATCTTTGCTTGCTTGCTCTCAAACTTTTTGTGAACTCTTTCCCATCCATATCATTGCCTCATGACAAAATTCAACTCAATTTGGCTAGTAAATATTTATTGGCTAATTTCCAAAGTTTCTGGTCAGCTAGAAGCGAAATGAAGGAAGTGCTAGCTAGGAGTATCCAAATGAGTTGAAATTTTGTAAGCACCTTCATATGCTCAAATTAACACTCTCCACAAAATTTGAGCACCATCCCTCCAACTGTGTGAGCACAACATCAATTCTTTGCTTCTGGTCATATTTTTCTGTTGTGAAGCAACTATATTTTATATTACTTCATAATTGCTGAAAATTTACCAGAGCATTCTCCTACCCACATAACACCTCTCCAAAAATTTGGGCTCATTTCATCTAGCTATTTATCCTCAGTCATTTTTCTAAAATTCTGTCCAGTGGGATGCTGTGTGAAGGAAGTACCATTTTGGTTTATCCAAATGGCATGAAATTTATACAGTGTCTTCATATGCCTAAATAACTAGCCTCCTCAAAATTTCAGCTCAATCCAAGCCAGTATATGAGTGCCACTTCAAGATTTGCAATTCTAGACAGTGTGGTCATTTGAACTGCAAGTGCTAGCTAAACTCCTTCATTTGGGCTGAAACTTGGCCACAAGACTCATCTTAGTGTATGATCACAACATGCCAAAGATCAGAGCCAATCTCCAGTCGCGCCTTCCTCACCACGGCACAAACACCTTCCTGTTCCAGACAAAACCTGCAAGCTGTGGTCAACTCATGTGCCACTATGCTCGTTTCTTTCCTCTTTGACCTCATCTGTTGAATGACCGATCGAGTTGACACGGTGGGGTTGACCAGAACATGTGGCAACGTCGCGTCCACGTGGTGACCGCCGCCTTGGCATGCCATGGACGCGAGCTGCATGCTTGTCAGCTCGGGCCCCTCCTCTGCTCGTCGTTTCCGCGTGTATCATCATGTCCAATAGCTTCCCCGCATCGTCGTCTTCCTACCTAGATAAGCTTCCCCCTCTCCCGTCCCCTCCATCGCGGTGTAGCCGCCGTGCCCGTACCCTGCCGTCTCTGCGCCGTCGACTCGAGTCGACCGAGCCCTCCCGAGCTCTCCCGAGCCTTCCCGAGCTCGCCTGAATTCTCTCTGCTCCTCCGCGAGCCATCTGGACGTCTCTCTCTTCCTCTCTGCGGGTTCCCGAAGCTCCGGCGCCGGCACACGCGCCGTGCTCGCCCTCCCGCGCCGTCCGGCTATATATAGGCCGCCCCGAGCCCTCTCGTCCACACCAACCTCCCCTCCTCACTCCGCTGATCCTCCCTGTCCACTCGCCGGAGCTCTAGCTCCTCTCCTTCCCTCAATTCGCCGCCATGGTCGCCGCCTCGGCCCCCCTAAATTGGAGCGATCCGGAGCTCCCCTCGCCCTCCTATCCGGTTCCGAGGAACCCCCGTAGCCACCGGAGCTTCCCTGACACTCAGCCCTTCCGCCGGAGCACCGTAGCCGCGTGCCCATCTTTGGTCACCGCCGCCGTCCGCCGGCCTTGAGGCTGCACTCGACCCTGCCTCTCCCGCGGTCCGTGCCATACATGAGTGGGTGCGCCGCGTCCTTCTGAGCTCGAGGGTGGCCAGAGCACCGCGAGAGATGGCCGGAGTAGGCCGGGCGAGCATCGGCGCCGGCGGCCTCCTTCTGTGCTGCACGTGGGCGTCGGGGGAAGAAGAGAAGAAGAGGAGAGAGAGAGAGAGAGCGCCGGTGGGCCCCACCTGTCGGTGGGAGAAGGAGGCGCCAGCAGGTATAAGTGGAGGCGCCCGGCGGCTAGTGCGTTTCTCCCACTGGAAAACGTATTTTCGCCGAGTGCGCGATCGGCTGTGCTATCAAGGACCTTTCTGTTATTATTTTTCTTGCAGATTGGTCCCTGACAGAAAAAGTGTTATAACTTTTTGCTCGTACCTCCGATTGAGGTGAATCCAAAGCCTACTTCTTCATATCGTCGAGCTCTATCTTTTGGTGTCATTTTAACTAGGTGGTACCACAGTGAAAATGACCCTTTTACCCTTGTCCGTAAACAGCCCCCTCCGAGAGAGAACTATTTCCGGCAATCGTCTCCACGGACTTCCCGCACTTATTTCCGATGGTTCCTTCATCCCCAGGCAAGCCACGACAGCCACTTGCATGATGGATTTGCAGTAGCTATGGTTTCCTACTTGAATAATTATTTAATGTGTGCCTGTTAATATGTCTGATAATACTGTATATGCTCGTGTTTCATGCTTATCCTTACATTCTGTCCATGTGCATCTTGCTAGTTATCAAGTACTCGTTGGTGGCATTATGCTCATGGTTAACATGGGCAGTAGTTCATGCTAAGATGATGACATGTCTGCATGTTTCGTTATCAGTTGTTACGATTCATCCTGTTATCATGGCTCAGCACATCATCATCATTCAAGTTAAACCGGATGTTAAGCGAACTTGAACACCTGTTGGCTGAGTCATAGTGCGGACCGAATCGAGCTCACCAGTGCAACCACACTTGCTGGGATGGGGCAACCCTAATTTGGTCTATTGTCATGCCTCCCGTCGGTACCTCCAACTAGGGAAGGTTATGAGTGCATGCTACCCTGATCAGGTAGGCGGCTATAACCTTGTGAACCCAGTTGAGTTATTGGATCCAGGTCCCCGTTTGGGACAGTTTTGTTTGGCCACGACGGTGGCAGGTGTCGGAAGGACACATGGGTCACCCATGACATAGCCCAAAGGGGAGTTTGTCGGAGTGGCCGGGAGAGTGCCATGCAATAGATTGGGTTTTGTCGGAACGTCGTTGGTCCACCCGAATGGGAGCATGAGGCCATGAGTTCCGTGGTGTGGGTACAGTGTACTAACCTATGCAGAGTGTATATAATCTATCGATAGCCGCGTCCTCGGATATGGGCACCATTCGTAGTAGGACACACTATGGGTCAACAGTATAATAATATTGCTTATAATAACCTGGTTCGATGAGAAAGGAGTTGGTTGATCTTTATGTGATCACGAGAGGATCACCGTGGTATCGAGGATACCGATGTTGGTTGATAGTGATCACGAGAGAATCACCGTGGTATCGTGGATACCGGATTTGGTTGATAGTGTTATGTGGTGATCTCGGGTAAAGACCAAGCTCCCTGTGATCATGTTATCACTACGGTATTGTAATACCAAGTTTGGTTGGTCCCGAGGTTATCATGTGGCACACACGATGGTAAGTTCTTACATGTGAGGGTTACGGGGTAACCTCACGACAGAGTAAGTTGCAACCTGTTGCATGTAGTATATGCCATGCCATGCTTATATTGTTCTAGCATCATCATGTTTTCACCTGCTTAACCTGTAAATGCCATGATGTTGCTTGTCTTGACTGCTTTGGTTGCTGTGAGCTTGCGAGTACATTCAAAGTACTCACCTGGTGTGTCATGCCAGTTTGCAGGTCATGCCATGATTGCTTGCTTGTCGAGGATTCCGAGTTTGCGAGCTAGGATACGCGTTCCAGCCAGAGTCCCTGCGTAGTGGAGTTCACCACCGTCGTCGTTGTTCCGCTGCCGAGGGTACTCCGCTTCCTCGAGTTGTTCCACTGTTAGCATAGAACTACCCTGGGTAGGCGTAGTCTCATCGTGCCGATGTAATCCTCGTACCCTTGTAACCTTATTCATAGTAATAAAGAGCTGATTTGTTCTATGCCAATAGTGCCGTATTCCAGAAGACTTGTCTCTGGGCTGGAATACGGGGCGTTCCGGTTTCCTCTGAGCCGGGGTGCCACAGTACCATCGAGATTCCTAACATTCATATTTTGAACTAATCGGTCTCACCGAGTCTAGCTATTCGGTCTCACCGAGATGGGTCAAATGTGTGTAATGGTTGGATTTTGTGTGGAGGCTATATATACCCCTCCACCCCCTTCTCCATATGTGAGAGAGCCATCAGAACGCGCCTACACTTCCACCATGCATTTTCTGAGAGATAACCACCTACTCATGTGTTGAGATCAAGATATTCCAATCCTACCACAAGAATCTTGATTTCTAGCCTTCCCCAAGTTGCTTTCCACTCAAATCATCTTTCCACCATATCCAAATCTGTGAGAGAGAGTTGAGTGTTGGGGAGACTATCATTTGAAGCACAAGAGCAAGGGGTTCATCATCAACACACCATTTGTTACCTCTTGGAGAGTGGTGTCTCCTAGATTGGTTAGGTGTCGCTTGGGAGCCTCCGTCAAGTTGTGGAGTTGAACCAAGAAGTTTGTAAGGGCAAGGAGATCGCCTACTTTGTGAAGATCTACCCGAGTGAGGCAAGTCCTTCATGGGCGATGGCCATGGTGGGATAGACAAGGTTGCTTCTTCATGGACCCTTCATGGGTGGAGCCCTCTATGGACTCGCGCAACCGTTATCCTTCGTGGGTCGAAGTCTCCATCAACGTGGATGTACAATAGCACCACCTATCGGAACCACGCCAAAAATCTCCGTGTCTTCATTGCGTTTGCACACTCCAATCCCATCCCTTTATTTTCTTGCAACTTGCATGCTTTACTCTTTCCGCTGCATATACTCTTGTCATGCTTGCTTGAAATGTATTGTGAATGCTTGAACTTGTGCTAAAACTCTATCTCAACTTGAAGAACTTAAAATCTGCCACTTTTACTTGTTGAGGGTCTAATCACCCCCCCCCCCTATAGACCCCTCTTCTCGATCCTTTGAAACACTTCCCTAGAACAAGAATTAAGACACCATATGAATCAATCATGAGGGCATCCTATGGATCAAAAGCTAAATATGACAATACTTGAATCTATGCATTATGCCTAGCTAGGGGTATAAAACGATAGCGCTTGTTGGGAGGCAACCCAATGAATAACATTTATTTTTGCCTTTTTCTTTCTGTTCTTGAGTGTTTGCACAATTATGCATCTGTTATGATTGTGTTTTCTATGTTTTAATTAGTATTTGTGCCAAGTAAAGCCTTTGGGATAGTTTTGGTGATAGTTGATTTGATCCTGTTGAAAAACAGAAACTTTTGCATTCAGTAAAAGAACTGTTTAAATTCACAGAAGAGACGAAAAATTCTGAATTTTTTACACAAGATTGATAGACAAATCATCCCTGTTTTCCTAATTTTTCAGAATTTTTGGATGTAGAAGTATGAAAACAATTCGCATCTTTACAGACTGTTCTGTTTTTGACAGATTCTGTTTTTTCTTTGCATTGTGTGCTTATTTTGATGAATATATGGATTGTATCGGGGGGTATAAGCCATGGCAAAGTTAGAATACAGTAGATATAATGCAATAACAAAATTTGAATGGGTTTTCAACAGTACTTAAAGTAAAGATTGGTTTTCTTATACTAACGGATCTCACGAAGGTTTTGTTAAGTTTTGTGTGATTGAAGTTTTCAAGTTTTGGGTGAGATCACGATGGATGAAGGAATAAGGAGTGTCAAGAGCCTAAGCTTGGGGATTCCCCATGGCACCCCAAGTTAATATTCAAGGAGAACCAAGCAACTAAGCTTGGGGATGCCCCGGAAGGCATCCCCTCTTTCTTCTAACGACCATCGGTATTTTACTTGGAGCTATATTTTTATTCGTCACATATCATGAGTTTTGCTTGGAGCGTCTTGTATTATATCAGTCTTTGCTTGTTTTTATTTTTAGTTTGTCACAAGTATCCTTGCTGGACACACCTATTTGAGAGAGCCAAAATTATGCTATGACTTGTTAGAATTGCTCTATATGCTTGACTTAAATTTTTTGAGCCATGGAATTGCTCTAGTGCTTCACTTATATATTTTTGAGCACGGTGTGCTTCAATATTTTTGAAGAAATACTCTCATGCTTAACTTAGATTAATTTGATAGTTAGTAATTTTTTGAAGAAATACTCTCATACTTCACTTAGATTTATTTGAGTTAGTAAATTTTTGAAGAAATTCTCTCATGCTTCACTTATATTATTTTGAGAGATGAAATTTTTATGCTCATGTTCTTCACTTAAATTTATTTGAGCTTGTTAAAAGCAATTGCAACATATGAAACCAGTCCCAAAGTGAAAGATATTCAAGAGGGATATAATAAAAACTTTCATGAAGATCATTGGACAAAATAAACTTGATTCTTTGTAATAGTTTTGAGATATGATGATAGTAATATATGAGTCATGTTGGTGAGTAATTATGCTTTAGTAAGAATATTGGTGTTAAGGTTGTGATTCCCTATGCAAGCACGAAAGTCAATAGTTATGCAATGAAATTGCATCCTACTTGTGGTGCATTATTCGGTGTTAGTTATGCTCAATGCTCGCTTATGTGAATTTTCGTTTCTTGGTTGGTTGCTTCTCAATCTTTTTGCTAGCCTCCACTTGTACTAAGTAGAAATACTAATTATGCATCCAAAATACTTAAACCTAGTTTTACCATATGAGTCCACCATACCTACCTATATGCGGTATTTTCGTGCCGTTCTAAGCAAATTTGTATGTGCCAACTCTAATTTTCAAAATTAATTTCCTTTTTGTGTGCCCGTACCGCTCATGAAGCGGCAGGGGGTGGCCAATATTTCCATGCTAGATGTGTTATTCTCAAGATGAGTGTTTATTCACTTATCATTGCATGAGAGTATGGCGGTAATAGGGATGCCTAGTCCCGAAATGAAAAAGAAATTTACTTTATGTTGTCAAATAATAAATTCCTTGGAAAGTGTTGGTATGGACGGTACCCGTGGATACGGCTAGCCATGGAGTGTGAAAGTATGGTGGAAAGAGGAATAAACTTTATTTTATGTTTGGGAACCGCCTATGATATATCTAGCATGGAAAGTGTTGGGAATTACTTGGTCATTTTCGTTGACGGGAAAAGCATGCCTCTCAAAAAAAAATATCTCTCAATTTAAGCTTTGAGGTCTGGCACCTCTACAAATCCCTACTTCCCTCTGCGAAGGGCCTATGTATTTAGTTTTATGCAAAACAAATTTGAGTCTCCATCTTCTCTTATAAAGCACCAACTAGGGAGCATTATGATCATACTTGTGCATTGGATGTAGCTAATATTCGAGTGTGTTTCATGAATGGATCAATGATTGAGCATGATGGGCTAGGGATAACTTTCTTTAGTGTTGATATTTTCAAAGACATGGTTGCTTATTGATATGCTTGAGTATTGAAGTTATCATGTCAAATATAGACTATTGCTTTGAACCATCTAAAAGTCCAAATGTCCATGCTACAAAAGAAAAGAATATGTGATGAACATGTTAGGCAGCATTCCACATAAAAAATTCTGTTTTTATCATTTACCTACTCGAGGACGACTAGGAATTAAGCTTGGGGATGCTGATACGTCTCCAACATATCTATAACTTTTGCTTGTTCCATGTTGTTATATTATCAATCTTGGATGTTTTACAATCATTTTATAGCAACTTTATATCATTTTTTGGGACTAACCTATTGACATAGTGCCCAGTGCCAGTTGTTTTTTTGCTTTTTTTACTTCGCAGAATATCAGTACCAAACGGAGTCAAAATGCAGAAAAAAAAATTGGAGTTTTTTTTTTACCAGAAGACACCTTGGGGATCAAGAAAGCACCTGGGAGGAGGCCCGTGGGGCCCAAGATACACCAGGGCGCGCGTGATACGTCTCCGTTGTATCTATAATTTTTTTATTATTTCATGCCAATATTATACAACTTTCACATATTTTTGGCAACATTTTAAATGATTTATTGGACTAACCTATTGATCCAGTGCCCAGTGCCAGTTCCTGTTTGTTGCATGTTTTTTGTTTCGCAGAATATTGAAAGTGCAACTAATCCCTGGGTGGTTTTGGTAATTCTTAACAACATATAGCTCATTGAACTAATACTCTTTCAAGATGATCATTTCAGAAAGTTCAACGATTGGCATGGCATGGACTAGAGATGTGGACCCCTCAAAATGCTAAGGACATATATTGGCTCAAGCTCAAGACTCTACTCTTTTCATTTTAGTGATCGAAGATCACATTGAGTCCATAGGAAAGCCAATACTATTAAAAGGGGATGAGGTGTTGCTTAATGGCTTGCTTGCTCAAAATGCTTAGTGATATGCTCCAAAACCCTCAACCACTTTCTCATATCCATATATGTCTCAAACCAAAAGTCAAACTCGGCCCCACCGATTTGATCTATCCGGCGCCACCGAGTTCATTTGACATAGCCACTGCCAGAAACCCTAATCAGTTCAGTCTCACCGATAGGGATCTCGGTCTCACCGAGATGGGATTGCTAACTCTCTGTTTCCCTTTGTAACGTTTCGGTCTAACCGAGATGAGCGATCGGTCCCACCGAGTTCGCAATGCAAACTCTCTGTTTCCTCTTCGTAACGTTTCAGTCTCACCGAAATGAGCGATCGGTCCCACCGAGTTTGCCTGACCAACTCTCTATTTGCCTATTATAGAAATCGGTCTCACCGAGTTCATGTGATCGGTCTCACCGAGATTACGTTATGCCCTAACCCTAACGAAATCGGTCTCACCGAGTTGACATGTCGGTCCCACCGAAAATCCTAACGTTCACATTTTTGAACTAAATCGGTCTGACCGAGTTTCACTATTCGGTCCCACCGAGTTTGGTAAATTGTGTGTAACGGTTAGATTTCGTGTGGAGGCTATATATACCCCTCCACCCTTCCTCCATTTGTGAGGAGAGCCATCAGAACATGCCTACACTTCCAGCATTTATTTTCTGAGAGAGAACCACCTACTCATGTGTTGAGACCAAGATATTCCAATCCAACCACAAGAATCTTGATCTCTAGCCTTCCCCAAGTTGCTTTCCACTCAAATCATCTTTCCACCATATCCAAATCTGTGAGAGAGAGTTGAGTGTTGGGGAGACTATCATTTGAAGCACAAGAGCAAGGAGTTCATCATCAACACACCATCTATTACCTTTTGGAGAGTGGTGTCTCCTAGATTGGTTAGGTGTCACTTGGGAGCCTCCGTCAAGATTGTGGAGTTGAACCAAGGAGTTTGTACGGGCAAGGAGATCGCCTACTTCATGAAGATCTACCCAAGTGAGGAAAGTCCTTCGTGGGCGATGGCCATGGTGGGATAGACAAGGTTGCTTCTTCATGGGCCCTTCATGGGTGGAGCCCTCCCTGGACTCACGCAACCGTTACCCTTCGTGGGTTGAAGTCTCCATCAGCGTGGATGTACGATAGCACCACCTATCGGAACCACGCCAAAAATCTCCGTGTCTACATTGCGTTTGCTCCCTCTAAACTCCTCCCCTTTACCTTCATATGCAATGATTTACATTCCGCTGCTATACTCTTAGAATTGCATGTGTAGGTTGATTGCTTGACTTGTGCTAAGTTGCTAAAATCTGTCAAGACTTAAAATTGGGAAAAGGCTAGATTTTTATTTGGTCAAGTAGTCTAATCACCCCCTCTAGACATACTTTCGATCCTACAAGTGGTATCAGAGCTGTTGGTCTCCATTTGCCTTGATTTCTATAGCTTTGGTGATCATAGGCTTGGTTTCACAACCTAGGAGAGTATGGCGTCTAGCGAGGGAAATTACCACCGTAGAGGTCCTTACTTTGATGGTACTAATTTTGCTAGTTGGAAGCATAAGATGAAAATGCATATTCTTGGATATAACCCCGCCGTTTGGGCTATTGTGTGTATTGCCTTGCAAGGTGAATTCTTCTATGGGAGAGAACCAAATCGTGAAGCTACCGCGGAAGAATTGAAGATGTTGCAATAGAATGCTCAAGCTTGTGATATCCTCTTCAACGGATTGTGCCCCGAAGAATTCAACAAAATCAGCCGTCTTGAGAATGCAAAGGAAATTTGGGATACTTTGATTGATATGCACGAAGGTACCGACTCCGTCAAGGAATCCAAATTGGATGTGCTTCAAAGTCAGCTGGACAAGTTCAAAATGAAGGATGGTGAAGGTGTCGCTGAAATGTACTCTAGGCTTGCTCTCATCACAAATGAGATTGCCGGCTTAGGAAGTGAAGAGATGATCGACAGATTCATCACCAAGAAGATCCTAAGAGCCTTGGATGGAAAATATGACACCGTGTGCACATTGATCCAAATGATGCCAAATTACAAAGATCTCAAGCCAACTGAAGTCATTGGAAGAATTGTTGCTCATGAGATGTCACTCAAGGATAAAGAAGAGCTTCACAACAAGTCTATTGGAGCTTACAAAGCCTCATGTGATGCTCCTACATCATCAAGTGAAAAACAAGCCTTCAATGAGGAATTGAGCCTAATGGTGAAGAACTTCAACAAGTTCTACAAGAGTAGAAGCAAGGAAAGAAGTTCCAAGTCAAGGTCCTACAATGACAAAATATCTTCTAGTCGTGAGCGTAATTGCTACAATTGTGGAAGACCCAGACACTAATCCAATGAGTGTACGGCTCCCTACAAAAGAAGAGAAGACTCACCTAAAAGAAGAAGTGAAATAGAAGAATCACCTCCAAGAGAGAGAAGGAGTAGAGATGATCGTTATGAACGAAGACCCTCTCGCAGAAGCAAGGACTCGGAAAGGAAAGACAAGTCATCAAAGAGCTACACAAGACGAAGACATCAAGCTCATGTTGGTGAATGGGTATCCGGCTCCGACTCCGACCACCACTCCGAGAGAAGTTATCACTCCGACTCTGAATATACTCAAGATGAAGGTGTTGCCGGTCTAGCACTTGTGTCAACCAACTCCTATGACATATTTGACTCACCAAATGAAGGAATTGGAAGATGCTTCATGGCTAAAGGCCCAAAGGTATCACACCCTGAGTATGTTGATTTCAATAGTGATGAAGATGATTTGCTAGGTGATGATGATTTACTTGTTGACAACTCTAGTGATGAAAACTATGATGAACTTGCTATTAATCATGCTAAACAAGATAAAACGAATGATGATGATAAGAAGGAGATTGAGCGTCTAACTAAAGAACTAAACACTCTTAAGTTAGCCCATGAAACTACCTTAGAAGATCATCGAGAGCTTTTAAAGACTCATGATAAACTACGCTTTGAAAAGCTCAACCTAGAGCAAGAGCATGGGTTCTTAAAAGCGATCAATGATGATCTTCGTATGAAAAGTTCTTCTTACATTGCCAAGCGTTTACTCTTGTCTACTTACATGCCACAAGTAAAATCTAGCAACAAGAGTAAGAAAGATTCTTCTTCTAGTAGTAACAATAATCATGCTAAATCCAATATTGTTGCTTCTAGTAGTTCTCTTGATTCCACTAATGATTCTCTTAGCCAAGTTACACTTGAGCAAGAAAATAGCTTATTGAAGGGAATTATAGAGAAAGCAATTTGAGGAAATTGTACGCAAGCAAGGAAGGCACCAGAAGAATCAAGGTGTTGGTTTTGAACGAAAGTTCAATGCCAATGGAGTTGAGTGGGAAGAAGATCAATACCCCAAGACGAAGTTTGTTCCTCAACAAGAGAAGTATGATCCTACTTCCTTCAGGGAGACACAAGCTCAAGATGATCTTCCACCACAAGACCTTAAGCAAAAAGGCAAGGACAAGCTTCAAGAGGAGATTGATGCATTTGAAGAAGCTCCTAAGGCCTTGGTCAAGTGGGTTCCCAAGACTACATCAAGTTCTACTTCATCAAGTATGACTACAACTCCAAGGATTCCCATCAAGATGATGTGGATCCCGAAGAAGAAGAACTAGAGAATTCTTGAGGGTGAATCCGCCAACATATTTCACTCATATCATTTTGGCAAGAACAAGTGCAATCATCTTCCACATCTTGCACTAGTTCAAGGAGTCACAAACCCTCTTGTTGGTAAGACAAGGGACAAGGTAAGCTAATGCTTTCATGGACATCATCTTGTGTGTACTTCACTCTATGTCTATGGATATCCTTGTTTGTTCCTTGTGGGACTAACCCATATAGGTATTGAAAGTGCAACTCACTCCAATGGATTGCTCCAAATGATCTACATCAACATTGAGCATCCACATCTTCAACATCTACATGAAGTCATCATTGACAAAACCCAAGGTTAGTTCATCCCTCTTAGGGGGGATATCACATCTAGGGGGAGCTTTACTCTAAGAATTGAGCTAAAGCAACTCTAATGGTGTGAACACAACAATGCTTTATGTAAAAGTGGTAACCCCACTTGTGCTTAAACGATGAATACGACCTATGATCAAATGTTCTCATTTGACTCCTAAGTCAATATACTCATATATAGATGATCTAGTCATCGCCAATTGCTTGATAGATGCTAGAGTGTTTGTGCATGCTTTATCACATATTTCATTTGCCATTTTATTGTGTGAGCATGTTGGTTGCATATTTTTTTCTCATTTGAGGACATCCATTTGTTGTTTTGATTGTTTGATTTGTTTCTTTTGCCAAATGGATGGACAAGAATGCCTAAGAACTTCCTTTAGCTATCTATGCTTTTCTCGTCTCAAACTCTATTCATGCTACATCACAAAGTTTGATCAAGTCAGATTCGAACTCTCTGGGTGAGGAGCACTCGGAGTCACCGATTCGTCATAGACTTAAACTTCCAAAACCTCTCAATGTATTTCAGTCTGACCGATTCACTCCTTTCGGTCATACCGAGTTCATTGAGTTGATCTAGGTTTCAATCTCGGTGCAACCAATTAGAACCATTCGGTCACACCGAGTTGCAGTAACCGCTTGCGATTCTGCATCTCGGTGCCACCGAGTTGTTCCACTCGGTCACACCGACAGGGTCAGGATATATATACCGACGGGTCAAATTTTGGAAATTTCTCCGAAACCTTTTCGCCCGCGCGTGTCCTGCTCTGCCGACTCGGGTCTCCGGATCGTCCTCTCGTCGCCAGCGACCCCCTGCCGCTGGTCTCTGCCGCCGTCAATGGAAATCTACACCGCCGTTGCCGCCGTAGCGAGCTCATCGCCAAGTTAGGGTATGAGTTCGACCCTTTGTGCAATCTTTACCTCCGATTCTTAGCACAAAGACAGTGCCATGATTCTTACCATGTATGAGATCAATCTATCCAACGAAAACTTCATTTAGATTAGTTTTGATTCAAAAATTTAGGGTTAGGTTTCCGCCGAACTCATCTCGGACCGACCGAGTTGTAGAAATCGGTCTCACCGATTTGGCTTAGGCCATTGCACTTGTAACTTTCGGTCTAACCGAAAGTTGCAAATCGGTGTGACTGAGTTCAACTCTCAGTGAAACCCTGGCAATCTCGGACTCACCGAACTGTGTCTCGGTCTGACCGATCTCACTAGTTCAGACTCCAATATTGCTTCAGTGGCACCGAGTTTAACAAATCGGTAGCTCCGAAATGCTTTCTGTGGAAAACTAAAACTAAATTTTTGACTCAATTGTTTTGCAAAATCTCTGCACTTTGTGATGCTCATCCACTCTATCTCATCTATAACTATTCACAGGGACAGCTTTCAGTTTGCAGTGCCAGAATGTCTGATCAGAGTGATAGCCAGAACAAGTCTGAGGAGCAAGTGAATCTAAGTGAGGGCACTAGTCCCTCTGACAGCTATGAGGTTGGCAGCAGAAGTACTCCTAGCAACCTGCCTAAGGCTGCTACTAGGCAGAGGAGAAAGAGAAATTCTGATTCTGAAGATGAAGATTATGTGGATTGTGGAGACAATCAGATCCATATGCTATGAGGAGAAGGACTGCTGTGGACTATAGATTTCACACCAAGGAGCAGCAGGACTTCTATGAGACAATTCTTTTGGATAAGAAGCCCATAGTGTGTGACATGAAGTGGGTAGACTGGGAATACATCGACAACAATGTAGACCACTTCCCAGGAGTGCATGAAAGTTTCAGACTCAATGGAGTAGACACTTTTGTGGGTCAGAAGCTTACCAAGTGGAATGATGAGCTCATTATGCAATTCTATTCTACAGCTCATTTCTATCCAGATGGAAGGATTGTATGGATGTCTAAAGGTACAAGGTACCAATCAACAGTTGCTGAGTGGGCCAAGCTGATCAATGCCCCTGCAGAGCTTGAGGATGACATAGATGTCTATGCCAAGAGAAAGAAAGATCACAACTCCATGGCTAACATGTATAAGAAGATTCCTGACAAAGCCTTGGAGACTCACAAGCTAGGCTCTGTATATTATCTATTGTCTGGACTGGCCACTATTAACACCATCTTGAGGCACACCTTGTTGCCCAAATCAGGAGATCACAGGATGATCCGTGGCCACTCCATCAATTTGCTTGTGTTGTTTGATGTGCCCCAGAAGTTTAAGGTGATGAGCTTAATAGTTGAAACCATCAAGAGAACTGCAGCAGACCAAAAGAGATCATGTGGGTATGCTCCACACATCCAAATGCTCATCAACTCCAAGATGGGCACAGGCACATATTTGTTGGATAAAGAACACCTTCCCTTGAGACCTAAATTTGAGGACAACACAGTTGTCATGGATGCTGAAGATCCTACATCAGTAGAGGCTCAAGAGAAGAGAGAGAAAGCAAAGGCAGAGAAGGCAGCCAAGATGCCAAGTGTTGAAGAGGCATCTCAAGTTTTTCTCAAGTCTAAACAAGATCAACTTAGCTATCTCATTCAAGCTACTTTGAGGATTGAGAAAGGTTTGGCCACCCTGACTCAGAATCAAGAGAGCCTGGAGAGGATCATTGAAACAAAGTTTTATGATCTGGACTTGAAGGTGACAGAGATGCAGACAGCTGTTGAGCAGCTCTAGGAAGAAGCTGAAGAGAGGAAAGGGAAAGCTACCACAGATGCTTTTCAGAGAGTGCCTAGGGCACAGAGATCTCCAGCAATGCCTGTGACAGATACAAGAGCTACTGCGTCAGCACCTGCAGCTACAGCTTCAGTTGCCCCTCCGGTTGCAACTCCACCAGCTCCAACAACCTCAACAGATGCATTTGTTCTTGGAGTCCTCTCTACACCGCCTCCCAAAGATCAAGCCTAGAGAGACGCATAGCACTATGCATTTTCAAGCTTTTTGGTAACTTGTTGACAAAGGCGGAGAAAGTGTATAGATCATAGGCTTCGAGAGAGAGTGCTTGCTTCTTTTTGACATTCTCTTTGCTACTTTTTGTGTGCCTGCTTGGTTGATATTCTATGTTTATGTGTGTGAGATACTTATGGTCATGTGTTTGATCATATCCTACATTAATGTTTGTGCTTGGATGATGACATTATTTATCTCTCTTGTATGATCATTCACATTGCCTTGGTGATTAGTGCATATTTTCATATTCCATCATTTTGAGCGCTCCACCAAGATGTATGTGACATGGAAGAGTAACCCATGATCCTAATCGATTGTGCATTTGCATTCAAAAGCAAATTTTAAATAATGCACAAATTTAGGGGGAGCTCTTGCTTATCACATACTTCTCAAAGCGACGATATACTTCATTCTTATTATCATGTGTCGAAGCTTTGATCTATATGTTGTCATCAATTACCAAAAAGGGGGAGATTGAAAGTGCAACTAATCCCTGGGTGGTTTTGGTAATTCTGAACAACATATAGCTCATTGAACTAATACTCTTTCAAGATGATCATTTCAGAAAGTTCAATGATTGGCATGGCATGGACTAGAGATGTGGACCCCTCAAAATGCTAAGGACATATATTGGCTCAAGCTCAAGACTCTACTCTTTTCATTTTAGTGATCCAAGATCACATTGAGTCCATAGGAAAGCCAATACTATTAAAAGGGGATGAGGTGTTGCTTAATGGCTTGCTTGCTCAAAATGCTTAGTGATATGCTCCAAAACCCTCAACCACTTTCTCATATCCATATATGTCCCAAACCAAAAGTCAAACTCGTCCCCACCGATTTGACCTATCCGGCGCCACCGAGTTCATTTGACATAGCCACTGCCAGAAACCCTAATCAGTTCGGTCTCACCGATAGGGATCTCGGTCTCACCGAGATGGGATTGCTAACTCTCTGTTTCCCTTTGTAATGTTTCGGTCTAACCAAGATGAGCGATCGGTCCCACCGAGTTCGCAATGCAAAATCTCTGTTTCCTCTTCGTAACGTTTTGGTCTCACCGAAATGAGCGATCGGTCCCACCGAGTTTGCCTGACCAACTCTCTATTTGCCTATTACAGAAATCGGTCTCACCGAGTTCATGTGATCGGTCTCACCGAGATTACGTTATGCCCTAACCCTAACGAAATCGGTCTCACCGAGTTGACATGTCGGTCCCACCGAAAATCCTAATGTTCACATTTTTGAACTAAATCGGTCTGACCGAGTTTCACTATTCGGTCCCACCGAGTTTGGTAAATTGTGTGTAACGGTTAGATTTCGTGTGGAGGCTATATATACCCCCTCCACCCTTCCTCCATTCGTGAGGAGAGCCATCAGAACATGCCTACACTTCCAGCATTCATTTTCTAAGAGAGAACCACCTACTCATGTGTTGAGACCAAGATATTCCAATCCAACCACAAGAATCTTGATCTCTAGCCTTCCCCAAGTTGCTTTCCACTCAAATCATCTTTCCACCATATCCAAATCTGTGAGAGAGAGTTGAGTGTTGGGGAGACTATCATTTGAAGCACAAGAGCAAGGAGTTCATCATCAACACACCATCTATTACCTTTTGGAGAGTGGTGTCTCCTAGATTGGTTAGGTGTCACTTGGGAGCCTCCGTCAAGATTGTGGAGTTGAACCAAGGAGTTTGTACGGGCAAGGAGATCGCCTACTTCATGAAGATCTACCCAAGTGAGGCAAGTCCTTCGTGGGCGATGGCCATGGTGGGATAGACAAGGTTGCTTCTTCGTGGACCCTTCGTGGGTGGAGCCCTCCATGGACTCGCGCAACCGTTACCCTTCGTGGGTTGAAGTCTCCATTAGTGTGGATGTATGATAGCACCACCTATCGGAACCACGCCAAAAATCTCCGTGTCTACATTGCGTTTGCTCCATCCAAACTCCTCCCCTTTACCTTCATATGCAATGGTTTACATTCCGCTGCTATACTCTTAGAATTGCATGTGTAGGTTGATTGCTTGACTTGTGCTAAGTTGCTAAAATCTTCCAAGACTTAAAATTGGGAAAAGGCTAGATTTTTATTTGGTCAAGTAGTCTAATCACCCCCCCTCTAGACATACTTTCGATCCTACAAATATCCATATCAAACAAAGTCCAAACATGATAAAAATTTACGGAGAATTATTTTGGAATATATGTGATTTTTGGGACTTGGAATCAACGCAAACGGGGGCCCACAGCCACCACAAGAAACCTGGGTGCGCCGGGCAGCCGAGGCGTGTGGTGGTGGGTTGTGCCCTGCTCGTAAGTCGGTTGGAGCTCTACTTCGGGCGCAAGAAAGCTTATATCCGGAAGAAAAAAAATCGTGTTAAAATCTCAGCGCAATTGGAGTTACGGATCTCTGGGAATATAAGAAACGGGTTTCGGCCAGAAAACAGGAACGCGAAACAGAAGAGAACAGAGGGATAGATCCAATCTAGGAGGGGCTCCTGCCCCTCCGCCGCCATGGAGGCCATGGACCAGAGGGGGAACTCTCCTCCCATCTAAGGGGGAGGTCAAGGAAGAAGAAGAAGGAGGGAGGCTCTCTCCCCCTCTCTCCCAGTGGCGCCGGAGTGCCGCCGGGGCAAGGATCGTGACGACGATCTACATCAACAATCTTGCTACCTTCAACACCAACTTTCTCCCCCTCTATGCAGCGGTGTAACACCCCTTCTCCCCACTATAATCTCTACTTAAACATGGTGCTCAATACTATATATTATTTCCCAATGATATGTGGTTATCCTATGATGTTTGAGTAGATCCGTTTTGTCCTATGGGCTAATTGATGATCGTGGTTGGTTGGAGTGTACATTTTATTTATGGTGTTGTCCTACGGTGCCCTCCGTCTCGCGCAAACATGAGGGGTCCCCGATGTAGGGTGTTGCAATATGTTCATGATTTGTTTATTGTCGGTTGCCGGAGTGACAGAAGCCTGAACACGGATAAGTGGGTTGTTGCGTATGGGAGTAAAGAGGACTTGATACTTAATGATATGGATGGGTTTTACGACCTTAATGATCTTTAGTAGTTGCGGATGCTTGCTAGAGTGCCAATCATAAGTGCATATGATCCAAGTAGAGAAAGTATGTTAGCTCATGCCTCTCCGTCATGTAAAATTGCAAGAATGATTACCGGTCTACTTATCAATTGCCTAGGGACAAATAACTTTCTTGTTGACAAAAGCTATCTACTTTTATTACCTTGCAATTTATTTATAGTTTTATTCTCGCAAAGTACTTCTAGTTTTATTCTTGCAAACTTGTCCTTTCACCTACCAAATAGTTTTATACTTGTTCTAGGTAAAGCAAACATCAAGTGTGCGTAGAGTTGTATCGGTGGTCGATAGAACTTGAGGGAATATTTGTTCTGCCTTTAGCTCCTCGTTGGGTTCGACACTCTTATTTATCGAAAAAGGCTACAAACGATCCCCTATACTTGTGGGTTATCAAGACCTTTTTTGGCGCTGTTGCCGAGGAGCAATAGCGTGGGGTGAATATTCTCGTGTGTGCTTGTTTGCTTTATCACTAAGTAAGTTTTATTTTCTGTTCTAAGTTGTTCTCTATCTTTAGTTATCGATATGGAACACGAAACACCAAAAAATTAGTGGTACTTGCTACTCATGGAGATGGGGAACCTCCTAAAACCCTCGATACTCGTTATGTGAAAAATATTAAAAACTACTTTGATAATCCAGAGAAAACCCCATTCAACTTGATAATTGGAGTAACTTTGGATCAACGTGAATACTTTAGGGATTATTGGTTGACTCAAAAAGGAAAACTTTTATGGGATCAAATTAAAATGTTGCAATGGTATGCTTGGAATTTATGCTTGAGATATGATTATACTTGTTGCTCTAGGATGAAGGCTCGACACCTTCCTTTTTCATGTGAATTTAGTGATAATGAAACCTTGGCTTCTTATGCTAATGGTAGATATGATTATTATGATGTGTGATGACCCACAAGTATAGGGGATCAATCGTAGTTCTTTCGATAAGTAAGAGTGTCGAACCCAACGAGGAGCGGAATGAAATGACAAGTGGTTTTCAGCAAGGTATTTTCTGCAAGCACTGAAATAGTCGGTAACAAGTAGTTCGATAGCAAGATAATTTGTAACTAGCAAGTAACGGTAACAGTAAATAAAGTGCAGCAAGGTAGACCAATCCTTTTGTGGCAAAGGACAGGCCAAAACGGTCTCTTATGATAAGAAAGCATTCTTGAGGGTACACGGGAATTTCATCATATCACTTTCATCATGTTGGTTTGATTCGTATTCGCTACTTTGATAATTTGATATGTGGGTGGACCGGTGCTTAGGTGCTATTCTTACTTGAACAAACCTCCTACTTATGATTAACCCCCTCGCAAGCATCCGCAACTACGAGAAAAGTATTAAGATAAAATCTAACCATAGCATTAAACTTTTGGATCCAAATCGGTCCCTTACGGAATAGCGCATAAACTAGGGTTTAAGCTTTTGTCACTCTAGCAACCCATCATCTAATTACTACTCCATAATGCATTCCCTTAGGCCCAAATATGGTGAAGTGCCATGTAGTCGATGTTCACATGACACCACTAAGGGAATCACAACATACATATCATCAAAATATCGAACACATATCAAGTTCACATGATTACTTGCAACATGACTTCTCCCGTGACCTCAAGAACAAAAGTAACTACTCACAAATAATAATCATGCTCAAGATCAGAGGGGTATTAAATAGCATAATGGATCTGAACATATAATCTTCCACCAAATAAACCATATAGTAATCAACTACAAGATGTAATTAACACTACTAGTCACCCACGAGTGCCAATCTAAGGTTCTGGCACAAAGATTGAACACAAGAGATGAACTAGGGTTTGAGAGGAGATGGTGCTGTTGAAGATGGAGATGGATATGGCCCTCCCAAAGATGGGAGAGTTGTTGGTGATGACGATGACGATGATTTCCCCTCCGGGAGGGAAGTTCCCCCGGTGGAATCGCTCCGCCGGAGGGCAAAAGTGCTCCTGCTCAAGTTCCGCCCCGAGACGGCGGCGCTTCGTCCCGAAAGTCCTCCCCTGATTTTTTTATAGGTCAAAACGACTTATATACCAGAAGAGGGGCACTAGAGGTGGGCCGAGGAGGGCACAACCCACCAGGGCGCGCCTGGGGGGCCTGGTGCGCCCAGGCGGGTTGTGCCCACCTGGTGGGCCCCCTCTGGTAGTTATTTGCTCCAATAATTCTTAAATAATCCATAAAAAATCTCCGTGAAGTTTCAGCGTATTTGGAGTTGTGCATAATAGGTAGCTCTGACGTGCTTTTTCTAGTCCAGAATTCCAGCTGCCGGTATTCTCCCTCTTTGTGTAAACCTTGCAAATTATGAGAGAAAAGGCATTAGAATTACTCCCAAAAGCATTATTATGCATAAAACATTATAAATAATAGTAGGTAAACATGATGCAAAATGGACGTATCAACTCCCCCAAGCTTAGACCTCGCTTGTCGTCAAGCGAAAAACCGATATCGAAAAACATGTCCACATGCTTAGAGAGAGAGGTGTCGATAAAAACAAAATACGGACATAGAAGCATCATGTAAATTATTATAATAGAAACAAACTTTATCATAGAAATCTGATCACATAACTTTTGTCACAAACTTCTCATGAACAAGTAACAATTCATCACAACATCAAAGTATAAAGCATAAACTCTATTGAAAATCAACAAACTATGTTCTCAGTCAATTTTGCAACTAAAATTCATCATCTTTTCAGGAAGGGTCACGTATCGGAGCCTTTAGGAAAGTCCACATACTCAACCATCATTTAGTCTTCTATGATTGCTAACACTCACAACATACTCATGAACAAAAAGTTTCAACCGGACACATAGAAAGATAGGGGTTTATAGTTTTGCCTCCCAACTTATTCACCTCAAGGGCGATGTCAACAATAATAACTCATGCCCACCCATATTCAACTGGATATATGTGCCTAGATCTTTCCTCACCACATGATGCTTGCAAAAGAGAAAATAAAAAGGAATGGTGCTACTTCTTGAGCTTGCGTTGGTTTTTCCCTTGAAGAGGAAAGGGTGATGCAGCAAAGTAGAGATACGTATTTCCCTCAGTTAGAGAACCAAGGTATCAATCCAGTAGGAGACAACGCACAAATCACCTAGCACCTGCACAAACAATCAAACAACTTGCACCCAACACGATAAAGGGGTTGTCAATCCCTTCACGGTTACTTGCGAAAGTGAGATCTGACAGAGATAGGTAAAACTAAACAAAAGATAAAGTAAATATTTTTGGGTTTTTTGGTTTATAGATCGGAAAGTAAAAGATTGCAAAATAGTAGATCGGAAACTTATATGATGGAAAATAGACCCGGGGACCATAGGTTTCACTAGAGGCTTCTCTCAAGATAGCAAATAATACGGTGGGTGAACAAATTACTGTCGAGCAATTGATAGAAAAGCGCAAAGTTAAGACGATATCCAAGGCAATGATTATGAAATATAGGTTTCACATCCGTGTCAAGTAGACCAAAACGATTCTACATCTACTACTATTACTCCACACATCGACCGACTCCTGCCTGCATCTAGAGTATTAAGTTCATGAAGAACAGAGTAACGCATTAAGTAAGATGACATGATGTAGAGGAATAAACTCAAGCAATATGATGTAAACCCCATCTTTTTATCCTCGATGGCAACAATACAATACGTGCCTTGCTGCCCCTACTGTCACTGGGAAAGGACACCACAAGATTGAACCCAAAGCTAAGCACTTCTCCCATTGCAAGAAAAACCAATCTAGTTGGCCAAACCAAACCGATAATTCAAAGAGAATTACAAAGATATCAAATCATGCATATAAGAATTCAGAGAAGATTCAAATAATATTCATAGATAAGCTGATCATAAATCCACAATTCATCGGATCTCGACAAATACACCGCAAAAGAATATTACATCGGATAGATCTCCAAGAACAACGAGGAGAACATGGTATTGAGAATCAAAGAGAGAGAGAAGAAGCCATCTAGCTACTAGCTATGGACCCGTAGGTCTGAGGTAAACTACTCACGCTTCATCGGAAGGGCAATAGAGTTGATGTAGAAGCCCTCCATGATCGAATCCCCCTCCGGCAGGGTGCCGGAAAAGGTCCCTAGATGGGATCTCACGGGTACAGAAGGTTGCGGTGGTGGAAAAGTGTTTTCGTGGATGCCTTTGGTGGTTTGGGAACATATGTGAATATATAGGCGAAAGAATTAGGTCAGGGGAGTCACGGGGGGGCCCACAAGGCAGGGGCGCACCCTACCCCCCTGGGCGCGCCCTTCACCCTTGTGGCCACCTCATGGCTCCTTCGACTTCATCTCCAAGTCTCCTAGGTGTCTTCTGGTCCAAGAAAAATCATCGCAAAGGTTTTATTCAGTTTGGACTCCGTTTGTTATTCCTTTCCCACGAAGCTAAAAAACAAGGAAAAAAACAGAAACTGGCACTAGGCTCTAGGTTAATAGGTTAGTCCCAAAAATAATATAAAATAACATATTAATGCATATAAAACATCCAAAACAGATAATATAATAGCATGGAATAATAAAAAATTATAGATACGTTGGAGACGTATCAAGCATCCCCAAGCTTAATTCCTGCTCGTCCTCGAGTAGGCAAATGATAAAAACAGAATTTTTGATGTGGAATGCTACCTAACATATTTATCCATGTAATTTTCTTTATTGTGGCATGAATGTTCAGATCCATAAGATTCAAAACAAAAGTTTAATATTGACATAAAAACAATAATACTTCAAGCATACTAACAAGGCAATTATATCTTATCAAAATAACATGGCCAAAGAAAGCTTATCCCTACAAAATCATATAGTCTGGCTATGCTCCATCTTCATCACACAAAATATTGAAATAATGCACAACCCCGATGACAAGCCAAGCAATTGTTTCATACTTTTAGTGTTCTCAAACTTTTTCAACTTTCACGCAATACATGAGCGTGAGCCATGGACATAGCACTATAGGTGGAATAGAATATGGTGGTTGTGGAGAAGACAAAAAATACAGAGATAGTCTCACATCAACTAGGCATATTAACGGGCTATGGAGATGCCCATCAATAGATATCAATGTGAGTGAGTAGGGATTTCCATGCAACGGATGCACTAGAGCTATAAGTGTATGAAAGCTCAAAAGAAAACTAAGTGGGTGTGCATCCAACTTGCTTGCTCATGAAGACCTAGGGCAATTTGAGAAAGCCCATTGTTGGAATATACAAGCCAAGTTCTATAATGAAAATTTCCCACTAGTATATGAAAGTGACAAAATAGGAGACTCTCTATCATGAAGATAATGGTGCTACTTTGAAGCACAAGTGTGGAAAAAGGATAGTAGCATTGCCCCTTCTCTCTTTTTCTCTCATTTTTTTTCTTTTTCTTTTTTTTAGTTTGGCTTCTTTGGCCTCTTTTTTTTCTCACATGGGACAATGCTCTGATAATGAAGATCATCACACTTTTATTTACTTACAACTCAGGAATTACAACTCGATACTTAGAACAAAATATGACTCTATATGAATGCCTCCGGCGGTGTACCGGGATGTGCAATGAATCAAGAGTGACATGTATGAAAGAATTATGAAAGGTGGCTTTTCCACAAATACGATGTCAACTACATGATCATGCAAAGCAATATGACAATGATGAAGTGTGTCATAATAAAACGGAACGGTGGAAAGTTGCATGGCAATATATCTCGGAATGGCTATGGAAATGCCATAATAGGTAGGTATGGTGGCTGTTTTGAGGAAGGTATATGGTGGGTGTATGGTACCGGCGAGAGTTGCGCGGCACTAGAGAGGCTAGCAAAGATGGAAGGGTGAGAGTGCGTATAATCCATGGACTCAACATTAGTCATAAAGAACTCACATACTTATTGCAAAAATCTATTAGTCATCGAAACAAAGTACTACGCGCATGCTCCTAGGGGGATAGATTGGTAGGAAAAGACCATCGCTCGTCCCCGACCGCCACTCATAAGGAAGACAATCAAAAAATATCTCATGCTCCAACTTCGTTACATAACGGTTCACCATACTTGCATGCTACGGGACTGACAAACCTTAACACAAGTATTTCTCCAATTCACAATTACTCACTAGCATGACTCTAATATCACCATCTTTATATCTCAAAACAATCATAAGGAATCAAACTTCTCATAGTATTCAATGCACTTTATATGAAAGTTTTTATTATATCCCTCTTAGATGTCTATCATATTAGGACTAAATTCATAACCAAAGCAAATTACCATGATGTTTAGAGACTCTCAAAATAATATAAGTGAAGCATGAGAGTTCAATAATTTCTACAAAATAAAGCCACCGCCGTGCTCTAAAAAGATATAAGTGAAGCACTAGAGCAAAATTGCCTAGCTCAAAAGATATAAGTGAAGCACATAGAGTATTCTAATAAATCACGATTCATGTGTGTCCCTCTCAAAAGGTGTGTACATAAAGCAAAGACTCAAATCATACAAGATGCTTCAAGCAAAATACATATCATGTGGTGAATAAAAATATAGCCTCAAGTAAAGTTACCGATGGACGAAGACGAAAGAGGGGATGCCCCGGCATCCCCAAGCTTAGGCTCTTGGTTGTCCTTGAATATTAACTTGGGGTGCCTTGGGCATCCCCAATCTTAAGCTCTTGCCACTCTTTATTCCATAATCCATCAAATCCTTACCCAAAACTTGAAAACTTCACAACACAAAACTCAACAGAAAATCTCATAAGCTCCGTTAGTATAAGAAAATAAATCACCACTTTTGGTACTGTTGTGAACTCATTATTTATTTATATTTGTGTAATATCTACTGTATTCCAACTTATCCATGGTTCATACCCCCCGATACTACCCATAGATTCATCAAAATAAGCAAACAATACAAAGAAAACAGAATCTGTTAAAAACAGAACAGTCTGTGAAGATCCGAATTGTTCTAATACTTCTGTGCCTCCACAAATTCTGAAAAATTAGGAAAACAGAGGAAATTTGTATATAAATATTTTGTAAAAAATTCCGGGTTTTTCAACGCTTAAGTGAATTATTAAAATTCTATGACTGGACGCAAAAGTTTCTGTTTTTCAGCAAGATCAAATCAACTATCACCGTAAGCCATCCTAAAGGTCTTACTTGGCACAAACACTAATTTAAAACACAAAACCACATCTAACCAGAGTCTAGATGAATTATTCAAAGCAAAACATGAACAAAAAGCAAAAACAAAAATAAAATTGGGTTGCCTCCCAACAAGCGCTATTGTTTAACGCCCTTAGCTAGGCATAAAAACACAAATAGATCTAGGTATTGTCATCTTTGGTATGCAATTCTTCAATTGCACATTTATAATCCTTAGGAGATTCTTTGGTTTTATCAATGATCAAACTCCTAGGCAAGAAATCAAGAAATTCATTCGTGGCAATTGGTTCCTTAATAATATCGAAAAAATTGGGGTGAACACTTATTGTTTTGAGATCTTCATTTTCTTTACTAGAAGATTCACCTTTATTCTTAGGAACGTAAATAAACTTGGCAGTCTTAGTAGGAGGAAGATTTTGAGTAGTTTTAACAGAGGAAAAAGCTGAACCCAAGTTGGTAATAATATCTTCTAGTTTGCCAATTCTAGTAGAATCTTGATCTATCTTTTCATTAACTATGGGTTCTTTTTCTCTAAGATTCTTTAAAGTAACTCCTACCTTAGATCCATATTGAGTGATCTGATTATGAATCTTTTTATCCAAATTTTCAATCAACTCTACTGTAGCAATTTTATTCTCAATAATATCAAGCCTTTGCATCACATGTTCCAAGGTTAAAACGGTTCCATTGACCATAAGAGGTGGTGGACCTAACAAATCTATCATAGCATTATAAGAATCAAAATTATGGCTCCCCAAGAAATTCCCCCCGGTAATGGTATCTAGAACATATCTATTCCAAGGAGTAATGCCCACATAAAAATTGCGAAGGAGAATGCAGTAGATTGCTTTCGAGTAGATCTATTCTGAGCATTGAAAATTCTATACCAAGCATCTTTCTAATTTTCTCCCTCCCTTTGTTTAAAATTAAGGACTTCATTATCGGGAGTGCTAACAATGATGGGAGGACTAGCCATGAAAGCAAGACAAGCAATCTAACAAATGAGCAAACAAAAAGCAAACAAAAAAGACGAACGAAAGAGAGGCAAAGAGAAGGGCGAATAAAAAGGCAAATCTTTTCGAAAATCATTTTAGAAGTGGGGGAGAGGAAAACGAGAGGCAAATGGCGAATAATGTAATGCAAGAGATGAGAGTTTTATGATGGGTACTTGGTATGTCTTGACTTGGCGTAGATCTCCCCGGCAACGGCGCTATAAATTCTTCCTGCTACTTCTTGAGCTTGCGTTGGTTTTTCCCTTGAAGAGGAAAGGGTGATGCAGCAAAGTAGAGATAAGTATTTCCCTCAGTTAGAGAACCAATGTATCAATCCAGTAGGAGACAACGCACAAATCACCTAGCACCTGCACAAACAATCAAACAACTTGCACCCAACGTGATAAAGGGGTTGTCAATCCCTTCACGATTACTTGCAAAAGTGAGATCTGATATAGATAGGTAAAACTAAACGAAAGATAAAGTAAATATTTTTGGGTTTTTTGGTTTATAGATCGGAAAGTAAAATATTGCAAAATAGTAGATCGGAAACTTATATGATGGAAAATAGACCCGGGGGCCATAGGTTTCACTAGAGGCTTCTCTCAAGATAGCAAATAATACAGTGGGTGAACAAATTACTGTCGAGCAATTGATAGAAAAGCGCAAAGTTATGACGATATCCAAGGCAATGATTATGAAATATAGGCATCACGTCTGTGTCAAGTAGACCGAAATGATTTTGCATCTACTACTATTACTCCACACATCAACCGACTCCTGCCTACATCTAGAGTATTAAGTTCATGAAGAACAGAGTAACGCATTAAGTAAGATGACATGATGTAGAGGAATAAACTCAAGCAATATGATGTAAACCCCATCTTTTTATCCTCGATGGCAACAATACAATACGTGCCTTGCTGCCCCTACTGTCACTGGGAAAGGACACCACAAGATTGAACCCAAAGCTAAGCACTTCTCCCATTGCAAGAAAAACCAATCTAGTTGGCCAAACCAAACCGATAATTCGAAGCGAATTACAAAGATATCAAATCATGCATATAAGAATTCAGAGAAGATTCAAATAATATTCATAGATAAGCTGATCATAAATCCACAATTCATTGGATCTCAACAAACACACCGCAAAAGAATATTACATCGGATAGATCTCCAAGAACAACGAGGAGAACATGGTATTGAGAATCAAAGAGAGAGATGAAGCCATCTAGCTACTAGCTACGGACCCGTAGGTCTGAGGTAAACTACTCACGCTTCATCGGAAGGGCAATGGAGTTGATGTAGAAGCCCTCCGTGATCGAATCCCCCTCCGGCAGGGTGCCGGAAAAGGTCCCTAGATGGGATCTCACGGGTACAGAAGGTTGCGGCGGTGGAAAAGTGTTTTCGTGGATGCCTCTGGTGGTTTGGGAACATATGTGAATATATAGGCGAAAGAATTAGGTCAGGGGAGTCACGGGGGGCCCACAAGGCAAGGGGGCGCGCCCTACCCCCCTGGGCGCGCGCTCCACCCTTGTGGCCGCCTCGTGGCTCCTCCGACTTCATCTCCAAGTCTCCTGGGTGTCTTCTGGTCCAAGAAAAATCATCGCGAAGGTTTTATTCCATTTGGACTCCGTTTGGTATTCCTTTCCCACGAAGCTAAAAAACAAGGAAAAAAACAGAAACTGGCACTGGGCTCTAGGTTAATAGGTTAGTCCAAAAAATAATATAAAATAGCATATAAAACATCCAAAACAGATAATATAATAGCATGGAACAATAAAAAATTATAGATACGTTGGAGACGTATCAATAGAGAATAATACTTTGACTCTTGCATAGAAATAAATACATAAAGGTAAAAGATAGGCCCTTCGCAGAGGGAAGCAGAGGTTGTCATGCGCTTATTTGTTTGTATGCTCAATCTCTTAGTGCAAAAGAACGTCATGTTATATTGCCCCTTATGATAGCAACCTTTATTATGCAGTCTGTCTCTTTTATTCTTTGCATCACAAGTTCGTACAACTCTCAATTTTCTCTTACACTAAATGATCCAACACTTTTAGAAGCAATTTTTATTGCCTTATTGCACCGATGACAACTTACTTGAAGGATCTTACTTAATCCATAGGTAGGTATGGTGGACTCTCAAAATGAGGTTTGGGTTAAGGGTTTTGGATGCACAAGTAGTATTTCTACTTAGTGCAGAATTTTTGGCTAGAAAAGATATTGAGCAAGCACCACATGTTAAAGGATCTATGACAATATAACTTATATGTGAATATGAACAAACATAAATCATTACGTTGTCTTCCTTGTCCAACGTCAACTATTTTGACACAAAATATTTAATGGGGGCTCACAATCATAAAAGATGTCCAAGATAGTGTATTTGCATGTGAATCTTCTCTTCCCTTATTAATTCTTTCATGAGTTGCATCATTGACCAATGCTATGTTTGTCAATCTCCAACAAATTTTACCACTTATACTTTTCCTTATGTGATGTCATTACTTATCATAAGATTAGTATATGATCTTTTTCATTTATTTTCCTTTATTTTTATTAAGACATAAAAGTAAGTAATGCAAAAACTCAAACTACTCTTTATTATATATCTAGCACATGATTACATCGATTGATAGATCACTAAGCAAACACTCGAAAAGAAAGGATCGAACTAAAACTTTTATTCAACTAAATCAAAAGATAACTAAGGATCGAACTAAGATAAGTAAATGCAAAAGATAGTGATTGTGATGCGATACCGGGGCACCTCCCCCGAGCTTGGCACAAGCCAAGGGAAGTGCCCATACCATGAACTCAAGTCTCCTTTGGTGATGAAGGAGGTGGTGGTGGTGGTGATGAGGTAGTAGCGGTCTTATCTTCAGGTTTCCATGGCAAAGGCTCGCCATCATAAGAGGAGGAGTGAGTCTCATGAGTCCTGCAACTGGCAGCCAAACTCATACCTTTAAACCTTGCCTCGTATTCAAAGACTTGGTTTTGGAGATCATAGATTTGGCTCTGCAGAAAGTTGATTTGCTCGTTGAAGGTGAAGACGGTGTCCTTCATGGATTTGCCATCCACCTTGAGATCACGGGTATAGTCCGTGATCATGAGGTGATTGGCATTGAATCCACGTTCCACCATCCCCTTGCACTTGAAGACCTCCTGCTCCATAGCTTCGAGCCTAGCATCCACGGTCCCCGTCCCCTTGGGGCCCTAGACGTCGCGGATGTGGACCACCCCCTCACGCATCTCGATGGCTTGAGGGTGCTGCATAACCTCCCGCAAATACGGGTTGATGACGTTCTAAAAGAACTTGTCCTTGGAGGAGCCCGAAGCGGCCATGGTGATCTAGATCTGTCAGAAAATAGCAAGAAAGAAGAACAGAAGATTTCTCCGCGATACGGTGGTCAATAGGTTCGGGGGGGGTATATAAAGATTTTTTATCTTGGGAAACAAGTAAACGAGAGAAAAACGGAGTCCAGAAGGTACCCGAGGTGGGCACAACCCACCTGGGCGCACCTGGCAAGCCACGCGCGCCGTGGTGTCTTGTGCCTACCAGGGTTGCCTTCCTGGTAGTTTCTTATTTTCCTAATTTTTGTTATATTCCAAAATTGACAAAAAATATTTTTGCGGATTTTTCGGAGTCCGTTTACTTACCGTATCACGTACCTCCTTCTTTTTCACGATTCTGGAGCGTTCCGGAAGGTTTCTTTTATGTGTTCCTCCCGTGTCATGGTTTGAATAATATTGCTTTCAACATTAATAGGTGTACCTGAGATATAGTGTTTAATTCTTTGGCCATTGACAACCTTCGGGTTAGTGCCTTCGGCATTATTTATTTTGATAGCTCCAGAACGATAAACTTCTTTGATAACATAAGGTCCTTCCCATTTGGAGAGAAGCTTCCTTGCAAAGAATCTGAAATGAGAGTTGTGTAAAAGGACATATTCACCCACTTTGAACTCACGCTTTTGGATTCTTTTATCATGCCATCTTTTAACCTTTTTCTTTAAACAACTTGGCATTTTCATAAGCTTGGGTTCTCCATTCATCTAGTGAGCTAATATCAAATAACCTCTTTTCACCGGCAAGTTTGAAGTCATAGTTGAGTTCTTTAATTGCCCAATATGCTTTATGTTCTAACTCAAGAGGCAAATGACAAGCCTTTCCATATACCATTTTATAAGGAGACATACCCATAGGATTTTTATAAGTTGTTTTGTAAGCCCAAAGTGCATCATCTAATTTCTTAGACCAATTCTTTCGGGACCTATTAACAGTTTTTTATAGAATTAATTTTATTTCTCTATTGCTAAGTTCAACTTGACCACTAGATTAAGGATGATAGGGTGATGCAATTCTATGGTTAACATCATATTTAGCAAGCATTTTACGGAAGGCACCATGAATAAAGTGTGAACCACCATCAGTCATTAGGTATCTAGGGACTCCAAACCTTGGGAAAATAACTTCCTTAAGAATTTTAATAGAGGTGTTGTGATCAACACTACTAGTTGGAATAGCTTCTACCCACTTAGTAACATAATCAACAGCAACCAAAATATGTGTATACCCATTAGAGGAAGGAAAAGGTCCCATATAATCAAAACCCCAAACATCAAATGGTTCAACTACATGAGAATAATTCATAGGCATTTCCTGACGCTTACCAATATTACCTATTCTTTGACATTCATCACAAGATAAAACAAACTTACGGGAATCCTTGAAGAGAGTAGGCCAATAAAAACCAGATTACAATACCTTGTGAGCAGTTCTATCTCCCGCATGATGTCCTCATAAGCTTCGGAGTGACATTTCCGTAGGATTTGTTCCTGTTCATGCTCAGGTACACAACGTCTAATAATACCATCTACTCCTTCCTTATAAAGATGTGAGTCATCCCAAAAGTAATGTCTTAAATCGTACAAGAATTTTTTCTTTTGTTGGTATGTGAAACTAGGTGGTATATATTTTGCAACAATGTAATTAGCATAGGCAGCATACCAGGGAGTGTTACGAGAAACATTTATTGTAGCTAGTTGCTCATCGGGAAAGCTATCATTAATAGGTTGTGGGTCATCAAGAATATTTTCTAACCTAGATAAGTTATCAGCTACGGGGTTCTCAGCTCCTTTTCTATCAGTGATATGAAAATCAAATTCTTGTAACAGGAGAACCCATCTAATGAGTCTAGGTTTAGCATCCTTCTTTTCCATAAGATATTTTATAGCAGCATGATCAGTGTGAACAGTAACTTTAGAGTCTACAATGTAGGATCTGAATTTGTCACAAGCAAACACAACTGCTAAAAATTCTTTTTCAGTAGTAGCATATTTCGTTGAGCACTGTCTAGAGTTTTACTAGCATGATGGATAACATTTAGTTTCTTATCAACTCTTTGTCCTAGAACAGCACCAACAGCATAATCACTAGCATCACACATAATTTCAAAAGGCAAGTTCCAATCAGGTGGTTGAACGATAGGTGCAGAAGTTAAGGCTTTCTTAAGTGTTTCAAAGGCTTCTACACAGTCATCATAAAAAACAAACGGAACATCCTTTTGTAAAAGATTTGTAAGAGGCCTAGAAATTTTAGAGAAGTCTTTAATAAACCTCCTATAGAAACCAACATGACCAAGAAAACTACGAATACCTTTGATATCTTTCGGACATGGCATTTTCTCAATTGCATCAACTTTAGCTTTATCCACCTCAATACCTCGTTCAGAATTTTTATGCCCCAAGACAATACCTTCATTAACCATAAAGTGGCACTTCTCCCAATTCAAGACAAGATTAGTTTGCTCACATCTCTGCAAAACTCGATCAAGGTTGCTTAAGCAATCATCAAAAGAAGTTCTGTACATGGAAAAGTCATCCATGAAAACCTCAACAATCTTTTCACAAAAATCAGAGAATATAGCAGTCATACATCTTTGAAAGGTAGCAGGTGCATTGCATAAACCAAAAGGCATACGTCTATAAGCATAAGTTCCAAAAGGACAAGTAAAGGTGGTTTTCTCTTGATCAGGTTGTGAAACAGGTATTGAGAAAAACCAGAATATCCATCAAGGAAACAAAAGTGTGTGTGCTTTGATAATCTTTCTATCATTTGATCAATAAAAGGCAAAGGGTAATGATCTTTTCTAGTTGCTTTATTTAATTTCCTAAAATCGATCACCATTCTATAGCCAATGACAATTCTTTGTGGAATGAGTTCATTTTTGTCATTAGGAACAACGGTAATACCTCCCTTCTTAGGGACACGGTGAACAAGACTTACCCATCTACTATCATCTATAGGATAGATTATACCTGCTTCCAGAAGTTTTAATATTTCAGTTCTTACCACTTCTTTCATCTTAGGATTCAAACGCCGTTGATGATCAAGAACGGGTTTAGCATCAGGTTCCATATTAATCTTGTGCTGACATAGAGTGGGACTAATGCCCTTAAGATCATCAAGAGTATATCCAATAGCAGCTCGGTGCTTCTTCAAATTTTTCAATAATCTTTCTTCTTCATGTTCTGAAAGGTTAGCACTAATAATAGCAGGATATATCTTTTTCTCATCAAGATAAGCATATTTCAAAGTGTCTGGCAATTGTTTTAGTTCAAACACAGGATCACCTTTAGGCAGAGGTGGTCCTCCTTGAGTTTCAATAGGCAAATTAGGTTTAAGCAGAAGTCGTTGTTCAAAGAAAATTTTATCTATCTCATTTCTTTCATGCATATGCATATAATTTTCATGGTCTAGCAAATATTGTTCTAGTGGATCAGTAGGAGGCACGACAATAGAAGTAAGACCAATTATTTCATCCTTATTAGGTAATTTTTTATTATGAGGTTGCCTATTAAACTTGGAAAAATTAAATTCATGAGACTCATCACCAAAGCGAACACTGACAGTTTGTTTAAGACAATCTATAATAGCATTGACAGTGTTCAAGAAAGGTCTACCAAAGATAATGGGACAAAAGTCATCTTGTGGGGAACCAAGAACTAGAAAATCAGTAGGGTATTTTATTTTCCCACACAAGACTTCAACATCTCTAACAATCCCAAGTGGTGTGATGGTGTCTCTATTGGCAAGTTTAATAGTAACATCTATGTCTTCTATTTCAGCGGGTGCTATGTCATTCATAATTTCTTGGTATAAGGTAAAAGGAATAGCACTAACGCTAGCACCTAAGTCACATAAACCATGATAACAATGATCTCCTATTTTAACTGAGACAACAGGCATGCCAACAATAGGTCTATGTTTATCTTTTTCATCGGGTTTAGCAATTCTAGCAGCTTCATCACATAAGTAAATAACATGCCCATCAATATTTTCTACCAAGAGATCCTTAACCATTGCAACACTAGGTTCTACTTTGATTTGTTCAGCAGGTTTAGGTGCTTTAATATTACTTTTATTAACCACGGTTGAAACCTTAGCATGTTCCTTTATCCTAACAGGGAAAGGTGGTTTTTCAATATAAGCAGTAGGAACAATTGGGTCAACATTGTAAATAATAGTTTCATCTTTAACCACAACCGGTTCTTTAGTTTCTTCTTTAATAGGTGGATGATATTTAAACCACTTCTCCTTGGGGAGATCAACATGAGTAGCAAATGATTCACAGAAAGAGGCTACTATCTCAGAGTCAAGTCCATATTTAGTGCTAAACTTGTGAAAAGCATCGGTATTCATAAAAGATTTAACACAATCAAACTTAAGCTTAATACTTGGCTCTTTACCTTCGTCAAGCTCCCAATCTTCAGAGTTGCATTTAATTCTTTCTAAAAGATCCCACCTGAATTCAATAGTCTTCTTCATAAAAGAACCAGTACAAGAAGTATCAAGCATGGATCGATCATCATGAGAAAGCCGAGCATAAAAATTCTGAATAATAATTTCTCTTGAGAGCTCATGATTGGGGCATGAATATAACATTGACTTAAGCCTCCCCCAATCTAGAGCGATACTTTCTCCTTCACGAGGCCAAAAATTATATATATAATTCCGATCACGATGAACTAGATGCATAGGATATTTTTTTTGGTGAAATTCCAATTTCAATCGATTCCAATTCCAAGATCCAATATCATCGTATAGCCTATACCATGCCAATGATTTTCCCTTCAAAGATAAAGGGAAAACCTTCTTCTTAGCTTCATCTCCGGGTAAACCTGCAACCTTAAATAATCCACAAATTTCATCTACATATATCAAGTGCATATCAGGATGTTCTGTTCCATCTCCTGCATAAGGATTAGCTAGCAGTTGTTCTATCATACCCGAAGGAATTTCATAACCAATATTTTTAGTAGGTGCAGTAGGTTGAGGGATAACTAATTGTGGTTCCGATCGAGGTGAAGATACCCCGAACAAACCCCTCAAAGGATGATTCTCCATAGTAACAAGTCACAATAAATTTCAGCATGTAGTAATAATTTTCCCTTACCAATTTCCACTTACCAAGAGCGCTTGACTCCCCGGCAACGGTGCCAGAGAAGAGCCTTGATGACCCATAAGTATAGGGGATCAATTATAGTCCTTTTGATAAGTAAGAGTGTCGAACCCAACGAGGAGCAGAAGGAAATGACAGGTGGTTTTCAGCAAGGTATTTTCTGCAAGCATTGAAATAGTCGGTAACAAGTAGTTTGATAGCAAGATAATTTGTAACGAACAAGTAACAGTAACGGTAAATAAAGTGCAGCAAGGTAGCCCAATCCTTTTTGTAGCAAAGGACAGGCCAAAACGGTCTCAGATAATAAGCAAAACGTTCTTGAGAGCACACAGGACTTTCATCTAGTCACTTTCATCATGCTGGTTTGATTCACGTTCGCTACTTTGATAATTTAATATGTGGTGGACCAGTGCTTGGGTGTTGTTCTTACTTGAACAAGCCTCCCACTTATGATTAACCCCCTCACAAGCATCCGCAACTATGAAAGAAGTATTAAGATAAAATCTAACCATAGCATTAAACATATGGATCCAAATCGGTCCCTTACGAAGTAGCGCATAAACTAGGGTTTAAGCTTCTATCACTCTAGCAACCCATCATATAATAACTACTCCACAATGCATTCCCTTAGGCCCAAAGATGGTGAAGTGTCATGTAGTCGACGTTCACATAACACCACTAAGGGAATCACAACATACATATCATCAAAATATCGAACACATATCAAATTCACATGATTACTTGCAACATGACTTCTTCTGTGGCCTCAAGAACAAAGGTAACTACTCACAAATAATATTCATGCTCAAGATCAGAGGGGTATTAAATAGCATAATGGATCTGAACATATAATCTTCCACCAAATAAACCATATAGTAATCAACTACAAGATGTAATCAACACTATTAGTCACCCACAGGTACCAATCTGAGGTTCCGGTACAAAGATTGAACACAAGAGATGAACTAGGGTCTGAGATGAGATGGTGTTGTTGAAGATGTTGATGGAGATTGGCCTCCCATAGATGAGACGGTTGTTGGTGATGACGATGGCTTCGATTTCCCCCTCCAGGAGGGAAGTTCCCCCGGCGGAATCGCTCCGCCGGAGGGCAAAAGTACTCCTGCCCAAGTTCCACCTCGAGACGGCGGCGCTCCATCCCGAAAGTCCTCTCCTTATTTTTTCTAGGTCAAAAGACCTCATATACCAGAATATGGGCACCGGAGGTGGGCCAGGCTGCCCACCACCCACCAGGGCGCGCCTGGGGGGCCTGGCGCGCCCTGGTGTCTCATGGGCACCTGGCAGCCCCCCTCCGGTAGTTATTTTCTCCAATATTTATTAAATATTCTAAAATAATTCTCCGTAAAATTTCAGCTCATTTGGAGATGTGCAGAATAGGTATCTCTGACGTAGCTTTTTCAGGTCCAGAATTCCAGCTGCCGGTATTCTCCCTCTTTGTGTAAACCTTGCATATTATGAGAGAAAATGCATTAGAATTACTCCATAAAGTGTTATTATGCATAAAAACATTATAAATAATAGTAGGAAAACATGATGCAAAATGGACGTATCAGTACCGTTTACATAGTGTTGCTTGGTTCTCCTATTGGATTGATAACCTTGGTTTCATAACTGAGGGAAATACTTACCGTTGTTGTCCTACATCATCCTCTCCTCTTCGAGGAAATACCAACGCAGATACAAGCAATCAGGAAGAATTTCTGGCGCCGTTGTCGGGGGGACATCATCAACATCTATCAGGTTCCTAATCACAAATCTCATCTCCTTGCAATTTACATTATTTGCCATTTGCCTCTCTTTTTCATCTCCCCCACAGCATAAAAATATTTGCCTTTTTATTTGCCTTCTTTTTTGTTTGCCTTTTTCTCGTTCAATCTTTTGTTTGCTTGTGTTGCCATGTGCCTTCTATATGCTTGCATCTTCGCTTGCTAAAAATCTATTGATATGGATCCACATCCACTTGCTAATCTTTTTAAAAGATCCAATCATGATGAACCAATTGCTAGTGAGTTGAATGCACTAGATTATCTTTATGAAGTTTTGCTTGAGATTCGTGAATCTGAAAATTGTGATGAAGAAATTTATGAAATGATTCATAATAGCTCCTTGAATGAAAAGCATGATTGCAATGATTTTACTATAAATTCTATTAATGTCAATTGTGCTAATAATATGCAAACCCCCAAGCTTTGGTATGCTAATTTTGGTATGTCCACTACTTATTGCAATGATCATGATTGGGGTGATAATTCTTATGATCTTAAAAATTTATTTAAGCCTCATGATGAATATGATATTGATAATAATGTTTGCAATAATATTGAAAGTGGGTTTGGAAGAGTGTCAACTTTAGGTAAAAATAATCCCACATATTTGGGAGTGTTCAATCTTACGATTTTTTTATGAAAGTGGGTTTGGAGAGGTCATGACTTTGGTTGATGTTAATCCCACTATCTTGGAAGATTATAAAACATTTATGCATGTGGATCATGTAGCGAAAATTTTATATGATAGCTATATTATTGAATTTGATTATGATCCTACATGTAATTATTTCGAGAGAGGAAAATATGGTTGTAGAAATTTTCATGTTACTAATTTACCTCTCGTTATGTTGAGATTGCTATTGTTTCTTTCTTCTTCCTTGCATATGCTAGATATTTCTTGTCTTGATAATTTGTTTGCTTATAAAATCCCTATGCATCGGAAGTATGTTAGACTTAAATGTGTTTGTCACATGTATTATGATGCTCTCTTTGTGTTTCAATTCTTGTCTTTCATGCGAGCATCATCAAAATTATCAATGCCTAGCTAGGGGCATAAAATGATAGCGCTTGTTGGGAGGCAACCCAATGAATAAAATTTATTTTTACCTTTTTCTTTCTGTTCTTGAGTGCTTCCACAATTATGCCTCTGTTATGATTGTGATTTTTATGTTTTAATTAGTGTTTGTTCCAAGTTAAGCCTTTAGGATAGCTTTGGGTGATAGTTGATTTGATCCTGTTGAAAAACAGAAACTTTTGCGTCCCATTAACAGTAAAATTCACAGAAGCGACTAAAAATTCTGAATTTTTTACACAAGATTGATATACAAATTGCCTCCGTTGTCCTAATTTTTCAGAATTTTTGGAGTTACATAAGTATGAGTAAAGATCGAGTCTTTAGAGACGGTTCTGTTTTTGACAGATTCTACTTTTGTTGCATTGTGTGCTTATTTTGATGAATCTATGGATTGTATTGGGGGGCGTGGGTATAAGCCATAGTAAAGTTAGAATACAGTAGGTATAATTCAATAACAAAATATGAATGGGTTTTCAACAGTACTTAAAGCAAAGATTGGTTTTCTTATACTAACGGATCTCACGAAGGTTTTGTTAAGTTTTGTGTGATTGAAGTTTTCAAGTTTTGGGTGAGACCTCGATGGATGAAGGAATAAGGAGTGAAAAGAGCCTAAGCTTGGGGATGCCCATGGCACCCCAAGGTAATATTCAAGGAGAACCAAGCAACTAAGCTTGGGGATGCCCCGGAAGGCATCCCCTCTTTCTTCTAACAACCATCGATAATTTTACTTGGAGCTATATTTTTATTCGTCACATATCATGAGTTTTGCTTGCAGCGTCTTGTATTATATGAGTCTTTGCTTGTTTTGCTTTTTATTTTGTCGCAATCATCCTTGCTGGACACGCCTATTTGAGAGAGCCATAATTATGCCATGATTTGTTGGAATTTCTCTAGAGCTTCACTATATCTTTTTTAGCACGGTGTGCTTTAATTTTTGAAGAAATACTCTCATGCTTCACTTAGATTAATTTGAGAGTTAGTAATTTTTTTGAAGAAATACTCTCATGCTTAACTTAGATTAATTTGAGAGTTAGTAATTTTTTTAAAGAAATATGCTGTCATGCTTCACTTAGATTATTTTGAGAGTTAGTAATTTTTTTGAAGAAATTCTCTCATGCTTCACTTATATTATTTTGAGACATGAAATTTTTTATGCTCATGTTCTTCACTTAAATTTGTTTGAGCTTTTCAAAAGCAATGGCAATATATGAAACTAGTTCCAAAGTGATAGATATTCAAGAGGGATATAATAAAAACTTTCATGAAGATCATTGGACAAAATAAACTTGATTCTTTGTAATAGTTTTGAGATATGATGATAGTAATATGTGAGTCATGTTGGTGAGTAATTATGCTTTAGTAAGAATATTGGTGTTAAGGTTTGTGCAAGCACGAAAGTCAATAGTTATGCAATGAAATTACATCCTACTTGTGGTGCATTATTTGGTGTTAGTTATGCTTAATGCTCGTTTATGTGAATTTTTGTTTCTTGGTTGGTTGCTTATCAATCTATTTGCTAGCCTTTCCTTGTACTAAGTGGGAATACTACTTGTGCATCCAAAATCCTTAAACCAAGTTATGCCATATGACTCCACCATACCAACCTATATGCGGTATTTTCGTGCCGTTCTAAGTAAATTTGTATGTGCCAACTCTAATTTTCAAAATGAATTTCCTTTTTACGTGCCCGCACCGATCATGAAGTGGCAGGGGGTGGCCAATATTTTTCCATGCTAGATGTGTTATTCTCAAGATGAGTGTTTATTCACTTGTCATTGCACGAGAGTGTGGCGGTATTAGGGATGCCCAGTCCCGAAATGAAAAAGAAATTTACTTTATGTTGTCAAATAATAAATTCCTTAGAAAGTGTTGGTATGGAAGGCACCCGTGGATACGGCTAGCCATTGATTGTGAAAGAATGGTGAAAAAAGGAATAAACTTTATTTTATGTTTGGGAACCGACTATGATGTATCTAGCATGGAAAGTATTGGGAACTACTCGGTCGTTTTCGTTGATGGGAAAAGCATGCCTCTCAAAATATTTTTTATCTCTCAATTTAAGCTTTGAGCTCTGACAACTCTACAAATCTCTGCTTCCCTCTGCGAAGGGCCTGTCTATTTACTTTTATGCAAAAAAATTTATTTGAGTCTCCATCTTCTCTTATAAAGCACCAACTAGGGAACACTATGATCATACTTGTACATTGGATATAGCTAATATTCGAGTGTGTTTCATGAATGGATCAATGATTGAGCGTGATGGGCTAGGGATAGCTTTCTTTAGTGTTGATATTTTGAAAGACATGGTTGCTTGTTGATATGCTTGAGTATTGAAGTCTTCATGTCAATTATAGACTATTGCTTTGAACCATCTAAAAGTCCAAATGTCCATGCTACAAAAGAAAAGAATATGTGATGAACATGTTAGGCAACATTCCACATCAATTTTTTTATCATTTACCTACTCGAGGACGAGCATGAATTAAGCTTGGGGATGCTGATACGTCTCCAACGTATCTATAATTTTTTATTGTTCCATGTTGTTATATTATCATTCTTGGATGTTATATATTCATTTTATAGCAACTTTATATCATTTTTTGGGACTAACCTATTGACATAGTGCCCAGTGCCAGTTGCTGTTTTTTGCTTGTTTTTTACTTCGCAGAATATCCATATCAAACAGAGTCCAAACACAATGAAACTTTTTGGAGATTTCTTTCAGCCCAGAAGACAACTTGGGAGCCAAGGAAGTGCACGAGGGGAGGCCCGTGGGGCCCACTACCCCTGGCGCGCTCTGATGGGTGGTGGGGCCCACGGAGGTCTCCTCCACCGCCTCTCAGCTCTATAAATACTCAGATATTCCAGAAACCCTAGGGGAGTCATCGAAACACAATTCCAATCACCGCAAGTTCCAGAACCACGAGATCCAATCTAGAGCCCTATTCCGGCACTTTGCCGGAGGGGAACACGATCACGGAGGGGTTCATCATCCTCATTGGTGCTCCTCCGATGATGCGTGAGTAGTTCACCATAGACCTACGGGTCCGTAGGGAGTAGCTAGATGGCTTCTTCTCTCTTTTTGATTCTCAATACAATGTTCTCCTCGTTGTTCTTGGAGATCTATTTGATGTAATGACTTTTTGCGGTGTGTTTGTTGGGATCCGATGAAGTGCGAGTTTAAGATCAGATCTATCTATGAATATTATTTGAGTTTTCTTTGGTCTCTTATATGCATGATTGTTATAGCCTCGTATTTCTTCTCCAAAACTTTGGTTTGGTTTGGCCAACTAGATTGATTTTTTTTGCAATGGGAAGAGGTGCTTTGTGATGGGTTCGATCTTGCGGTGTCCTCACCCAGTGACAGAAGGGGTAGCGAGGCACGCATGTATCGTTGCTATTAAGGATAAAAAGATGGGGTCTATTCCCAGATGAATAGATCTTGTCTATATCATGGCATCGTTCTTATTGCATGAACTTAATACACTAGATGCATGCTGGATAGCGGTCGATGTGTGGAGTAATAGTAGTAGATGCAGGCAGGAGTCGGTCTACTAATATTGGACGTGATGCCTATATACATGATCATTGCCTTGGATATCGTCATAATTATTTGCTCTTCTATCAATTGCCCAACAGTAATTTGTTTACCCACCGTATGCTATTTTCTCGAGAGAAGCCACTAGTGAAGTATACGGCCCCCGGGTCTATCTTTTATCATATTGTTTTCAGATCTATTATTCAAAAAACCCAAAAATACCTTGCTGCACTTTTTCTTTACTTATTTTTGTGTGTGTTTTTGCTAGATCTATTTATCCAATCTCATACAATTTTATCTATCTTTTTACCGTGGAGGGATTGACAACCCCTCTTACGCGTTGGGTTGCAAGTATTTGTTCTTTGTGTGCAGGTACCGTTTACATAGTGTTGCTTGGTTCTCCTACTGGATTGATAACCTTGGTTTCATAACTGAGGGAAATACTTACCGTTGTTGTGCTGCATCATCCTCTCCTCTTCGGGGAAATACCAACGCAGATACAAGCAATCACCCCTTATATAGTTGCCTTGGTTCTCTTCCTCGAAAATATTGGCGGGAAGGGTTGCCACACGATGGCAGTTCAAAGGGGGACAGGCGCTCAATCCTATCCTGACGAAAGCAGTCTTCGCCTGGAAAAGATGCTATCCATGATGCGCTGGTGGGCTCGATGATGACATTTGCCCTAGCGCGTTGTGCCATCGTGGTCTCCTTGCACCGAAGTGGTAAGCTTTGGAACTTGCTTTGGGGGGAGGCAGACGCCGCAGCTCATTTGTCACCAAGGGGGAAATCTTCCCTGGCCGAACCTGCTGGCACGACCCTGCTGTTGTCGTCTTGCGCAGGCGCATCACCCACGTGATGGGCATGCAGGCACGCGACCAACGCCGCGCAGCTCCCCCGCGCGAAGGGCCTCGCGGGGTGCTGCCTCACGAGGGAGGCCTGGCTGCCTGTCGGAGGAGGTGGTCTTTGGTAGGGCATCCCCTTGTGGAGAGGGTCCTCGCGAGGCATCTTGCACTGCGGCGCCCATGGCTGGGCCGCCTCTTGAGTCTTTCACCTGATGTCGCTTCCTGGGTCATACGCAGACGACCCGTGGTACCCTGGTTCCCACTGGGCCGACCACAGTCACAATCTAGAGCGATACACAATAGCTCCAATTCATCAATTCAATGTAGGCATGTATTCTGTATATAGTCATACGTGCTTATAATAAGAACTTGCATGACATCTTTTGTCCTACCCTCCCGTGGCAGCGGGGTCCATAAGGGAACTGAGGGATATTAATGCCTCATTTTAATAGAGAACCGAAACAAAGCATTAACACATGGTGAATACATGAACTCCTCGAATTACAGTCATCGCTGGAGAGTATCCCAACTATTGTCACTTTGGGGGGGGGGGGTCTACGGATCAGAACAATAACAAGTGCATATAACTAGCAGATAGAATCAAGAACTCCAATATATTCATGAAAACATAGATGGTTCAAATCTGAAATCATGGCACTCGGGCACTAGTAACAAACATTAAGCATAGCAAATTCATAGCAACATCAATCTCAGAACATAGTGGATACTAGGGATCAAGCCCTAACAAATTGACTTCATTACGTCCAGCAAGTCTACGAAGGAATTACTCACTCCCGGCAGTGAGCATCATGAAATTGTTGATGAAGAAGGGTTGATAATGACGACGACGACTAATCCCCCTCTATGGAGCCCCGAACGGACTCCAGATCAGCCCTCTCGATGAAGAACAGGAGGTGGCGGCTGCTCCGTATCGTAAAAAACGATGATTCCTTCTCTCTGATTTTTTTCTCCGCGAGACGGTATTTATGGAGTTGGAAATAGGGCAAACGGAGGCTCGTGGGAGCTCACGTGGCACGCCCTAGGGGGGTGCCACCCGAGCTCGTGACTCCGTGGTGGCCCCCCTCCAACAGGTCTTTTCGCCAATAATTCTTATATATTTCAGAAAAATTCTCCGTAAAATTTCAGCCCAATCCGAGAACTTTTATTTCAGCACAAAAAACAACACCATGGTAGTTCTGCAGAAAACAACATCGGCCCGTGTTAGTTTCATTCAAATCTTGCAAATCAGAGTCCAAAATAAGAGCAAAAGTGTTTGGAAAAGTAGATACGTTGGAGACATATCAGTTTGGCGTGTGGGGGAAACTATGGAGACGTATCAGTTTGGCCTGTGGATGCCGATATCTTTTGCTCTGAATTTGGTCAAAGTTATAGAAATTTGACTTTCCAAAAAACGAATACCCCTTATATTTTGAAACTGATGGAATATTTAGCTTGGCGGGTGGGGGAGATGATGGAGTGTGTTTTATTTGATTTATAATGCGTTGATTTGGTGGGCCTTTCGTGGTGTGATTCTGTGTATCCGCTACCAACCTATATTTATGCGGGGAAATTGTTGCGTCAGCGGTTGGATGTATATTGGTGCTAGAGTATCACATGATGACATTTCTTTTTTATAGGTGGTGAGAGGGTGCGTGGGATTGATATGTTTTTATAGACCGATTGTTGCTGATTGATTAAAATAAAGGACGCTGATAACACCCACACGTGTGACATATTAGACATCCGTTCACACGTCGTGTGTGGCGTAAGCAGGAGGCAGCCCACACGGGCCATATGTGGGCGAAATTAGAACTGCCCATACGTGTGGGCGCAGCTACTTCGTGCCACAGGCCCAATAAACTACTACTCATCCTCACCCCGTGTGTGTGGCACGAAACAAATCTGCCCACATCTCCTGATGCACCCGTGGGATGACACTTTAGTTACCCCGGGGATGGCAACTTTAGTCACCCGGGATGGCAAATATAGTTGCCATGTCTAAGTAACGGTAGTTGCCGCGTGTATTCGAACCACAGTTGCCATGTGTGATAAACTACTTGCCCTACGTGGTCAAACAACAGTTGCCATGTATGATTAACTAGTTGTCACGTGTGGTCCAACCATAGTTGCCATGTATGGTTAATCACAGTTGACATATGTGTTTACCTAGTTGTCATGTACGCACAACTGCAGTTGCCATCCAGCAACAAATCATAGTTGCCATCTGTGTTTACCAAGTTGCCATGTACGCACAACTGCAGTTGCCATCTAACAACGTACGAGCGTCGTGTGGGCGAAGAGCAGTTCGCCCACACACGCGTGAATTAGGTGGTGACAGTGTGGGCAGAAACTGGTTCGCCCACACGACGCAGCTGGCAACCGCGTGTTGCGGGTCATGTGGGCGAACTCTCCAACGCCCACACACACGATGATGCCCACATGGCACTGAAAATCTAATAGATTCCTTTAGAATTCGTGCAAAACAGAATCAACGTGTATCAACGCGTGTGGGCGAAGTACAAACATGCCACATGTGTGGGCGTTATCATTTGGGAAGAAAAAATTGTTGGTACGATCAAAATCGTAAAACAAATCCAAAATTAAATACCTCAATTTAATGAAAGAGCTCAAAATTAGGAACATAATGAATTAAAATAATTAAATGGGAGAACTTCTTGAGAAATTGTTGACCAAAATCGAGTGACCTAATTATAAATTAAAGATCTCAATTAATTGTGAGGCTTTAAAAATTAGGAAGCATAGTGTATAGTATAAAAAATATTGAATGAGAGAGCTTTGAAAAATTATTGACCGGGTCAAAATCAATGATCCAATTCTAATTGAATATGGTCTCTTTAAAGCAAGGCAGCACATTGTTATAGAGGATATAGGTTATGACATACTCCCTCCGTCTCAAAATAAATGACTCGACTTTGTACGGGAGTAGTATTATTGAGTAAAATTATGATACTAGTATTATCTATTATAACGTATCATAGTAAATAAGGTGCTATTACAAAACATATAAGGTGTATACGAACGATTAACCGTGCGGAACAGCCCACTGAAACAACGGCCACCCTTCCCCCACGTCCCGCCAGGACCCATCCGTCATTGACCTATCTATCTATCACCTCGCGACGCCGCATCAAATCCAACCAACCAACGAGAATTTATTATACCAAGGAAAGGAATAATAAATTAATCGTATTACTTACCGGGCGAGGCGACACGGAGGAAGGGAAAAGGAGTGGTAGAAGCATCGGGTGCATCTCGTCTCCGCGTCCTGCTGCCATTCCTTCCTTCCTTCCTTGCTCTGCTCTTGGCCTTCTTCCTCCTTCCCCAAGGCGAGAATCCGCGCCGGATTGACCCGATTTCGATCCCGTCTCCAGATTTCCCTTCCCTTGGCCTCCCCTCCACCTCCACCTCCAGACACCCACCGCAATCCGCTCCCCCTCAACGTGCGCGCTCGCGCACTCCCACTCGCCCCCATCCTTATTAATTCCCCTTCCCTTCCCCACTTCTAAACCTCCTCCTCCTCCTCTTCCTCCCCGGCCTCGTCCCCGTCCCCGTCCCGCACCGCCGCATTGCTCGGCCGCGGCGTCGATCTAGACTCCAGAGGCGCCTGCATTTTGGCCTTCTTGTTCGATTCGGCTCGTTGTTCGATCCGAGGGGCGGGGGGAGGGTCAAGGAAGGGATCGACAAGAAAATGTGGGTGGCGGAGCGGGTGCTGGGGGAGCGCCGGATGAGGGAGATCCAGCGCTTCACGCGGAACGCCAAGCTCACCGTCGTCTGCCTCATGCTCACCATCCTCGTGCTCCGCGGCACCGTCGGGGCGGGCAAGTTCGGCACGCCGCAGCAGGACCTCACCGAGCTGCGCCACCGCTTCATCTCCCACCCGCAGCGCGCGCTCTCCGAGCACCACGACGCCCGCTCCAAGGCCTCCGACGCCCAGGCCCAAGCCACCCAGGCCGCGGGGAAGGCCGCCGCCCGCGACGACGAGCCGGAGCCGCAGCCCAGGTCGCTCCGGGACCCGCCCTACACGCTCGGCCCCAAGATCTCCGACTGGGACGAGCAGCGGGCCGCCTGGAACCGCCGCCACCCGGAGACCCCGCCCTTCCTCAACGACGTCAAGCCGCGGGTCATGCTCGTCACGGGGTCCTCGCCCAAGCCCTGCGAGAACCCCGTCGGCGACCACTACCTCCTCAAGTCCATCAAGAACAAGATCGACTACTGCCGCATCCACGGCCTCGAGATCTTCTACAACATGGCGCTGCTCGACGCCGAGCTCGCCGGCTTCTGGGCCAAGCTCCCGCTCCTCCGCGCGCTCCTCCTCGCGCACCCGGAGGTCGAGTTCTTCTGGTGGATGGACTCCGACGCCATGTTCACCGACATGGCCTTCGAGCTGCCGTGGGAGCGCTACGGGCCCTACAACTTCATCCTGCACGGCTGGGACGAGATGGTCTACGACGACAAGAACTGGATTGGTCTCAACACCGGCAGCTTCTTGCTGCGCAACTGCCAATGGTCGCTTGATTACCTCGACACCTGGGCGCCCATGGGGCCGAAGGGCCCTGTTCGTATTGAGGCTGGGAAGGTGCTCACCAAGTACCTCAAGGACCGGCCGGTCTTTGAAGCCGACGATCAGTCGGCCATGGTGTATATCCTCGCTACCCAGCGTGAGAAATGGGGTAGCAAGGTGTATCTCGAGAATGGCTACTACCTCCATGGCTATTGGGGGATCTTGGTGGACAGGTACGAGGAGATGCTTGAGAATTACCAGCCAGGGCTCGGCGATCATCGGTGGCCACTGGTCACTCACTTTGTCGGGTGCAAGCCATGCTCCAAGTTTGGGGATTACCCTGTTGAGCGGTGCCTCAAGCAGATGGACCGGGCCTTCAATTTCGGGGATAACCAGGTCTTGCACATGTATGGGTTTGAGCATAAGTCTCTTGCGAGCAGGAGGATCAAGAGGATCAGGAATGAGACCAGTGACCCTCTTGATATGAAGGATGATTACGGGTTGCTCCACCCAGCGTTCAAGGCCGTCAAGACTACTACGTGATAACTATAGTACACTACTTCCACGTTTATTTTGTTCGTTCGTTCTAGATTCTATTGGATCAAAATCCTATAATTCTTCTTTTTGTAGACTCAGGGTAACAAGGAAATTTGGTTTTGGTATCACGGGAGATATCTATGTTGTACTGTGAAATGTTAGAGAATGAAGTTATGTTGTTGATGGCACAATCTATGTCTTCTGCTTCTAGAAATCGAGTTAGAGATAGCTCTATGGGTTTCCTATTTAGCATTTTCATTTGTTGCAAGTGTACATTTCACTTCCCTAAAAGATATTCGTCATGTGCTTATTGGTTCTTCTTCAGTAGGATATGGTCGTCCCTCTGAGCCAATTATTTTGCTTCCCTATTTGCGTTGCTATTGGTGGTAGTTGGGTAGGAGGATATCTTGTTTTTTGTCATATATGAGCTGCTGGAAATCCTCGAAACTGTACCTACCTGATGTGTCCTAGCTTCAGCTTCATCAGTTCAGCTTTGAAGCACTTAATATGGCTGGTATGCAAATATGCAATGCATCAGTTTTTGTGTACTTTGAAGTTCTGACCAAATTGAGAGTTGATATGAACTTGTTAGTGCTGGGTGGTCTATATATCAGTGATGATTTCCTCGTCATGAGATTATGGTTTGTTCAGCTATTGCCAATGCAGATGCCCTGTTATGTATCTTCTTCTGGATGAATTGCTACGTTTTTCAGTTTCTAGTCTACCTGCAAATTCGCCCGAGCAGATTGTCAGTTTTGACTATGCTTTGGACGTAGCGTAGCAGGCTTGTTCTCGAGTGAAGCAAATCACTTGAGACTTGTCTGGTTCATTTTCATAGGGTAATTCGGTTATCTTCTCCTAGTAGTTGTAGAGTTCTGCATCTCCTAGTAGAGTTTTGCATACTTAGAGGACCCCATAACTTTTGCCCCCATGTGTTGTGTGGTGCTGCCATGGATCTTGTCGGTGTTCAGTTTCAGTATCCTATGCCATTGCCATCACATGGTCAGGAGCTCAAGTTAACTTCGAGTTCAGTTCCAAAATTCGTGATGTCTGAGTCAACGATTTGCTTCCCTCGACGCCGCGAGTTATTGGTGCTCATGCCCCAATGAATTCTCTTCCCTATGCTCTAGGCAGTCAACTGTGGTAGATGCTAGAGTATTGTAACTGCATTTCACATGCCAAAGTAACGAAGCTGATTTCTTTCGAGCATGTAGCCTATTAGGACGATATGGTAAAAAGGAAATGGACAGGGGATTCTCTGTGTTCATTATGTCCTGAATATGAGAGCATCCATCGTCTATTCTTCCAGTGCTCTACTGCAAAATATGTTTGGGCTGTATTCCTAAATTTATTTGTAGTAGTAGCCGTAATGTTCAAATTGTTGGGCCTGCGGCTATATGGAAGCTTCATTGCCGAGCTTGTTTCAATAAAAATCTTGTGAGATCCCCTGCTGAATTCATATGTTCTTATGCTTGTTCCCTTTTACGATATTGGGCAGGCCTGCAAAACTCTACCGATAGGATGATGCTGGAGCAAGAGCAGAGTTGCTCCAGAAGGAGGCTTTAGCACAACATGCTGACGGGACTAGGAAAAATGAAGGCGCACCTCTACGACTCACTCACTGCAGGCGATGCTGCGCATGAGGGTGAAGCTGATGGTGACCAAAAAACAGGTGATGCAACAGATGAAGCAGACATGGAAGAAGAAAGACTAGGTGAAGAATTATAAAAGAGACAGCCGGAAATTGACGAGCGTTGGCCTTAGATTAGCTTATTGTTGACGTATAAATGTATTGTTTAGTCTTTCATTAGACCAGTCTTTTAGTTGCATTGGCTAGAGCATGCATTTCTACATGGTATCAGAGCATGCACTTCTAACATGGTATCAGAGCCAAGAGGTCTTGAGTTCAAGACCCGGCTGGCGCAATTAAATTGCAATCCACTTTCGGTCCATATTTAGGCCTGAGGGAGCCACACGTGAGAGGGGGGTGTTGACGTATAAATGTATTGTCTAGTCTCTTTCATCAGATCAGTCTTTCAGATCAGTCTTTTAGTTGCATTGGCTAGAGCATGCATTCCTACACTTATGATGGTCCTTTTCAGTTTTGTTCTGCTGTTAGCGGTGCATGTTGTATAACCTTTTTTGTTTTTTTTGTGCACACTGATGCTAGAGTTTTTTCTTTTGAACTGCTGGATGCCATGGTTGGATGTTGGTCGTTGCGTTATCCTTATAGTGGAACGCGATCCTTTTTTATCGCAAATGACATGAGAGTGTGACTGTAGAAAGTAAGGAGTAATTTAGAGCATCTCTAGCAGATCTCGCAAACCGGGCCATCCGGTATAATAACCGCCGGTTTGCAGGATGGAGCACGTAAACCCGTCCCTTCAAATCCGGCTGTCTTCCCCACCCCCCCCACCCCTCCCCGCCACCTCGTCACCCCCCCCCCCCCCTCCCCCCCCCCCCCCCCCCCCACCCCAACCCCCCAACCCCACCCCCCCCCCCCAACCGAACCCCCCCCCCCCCCGCCCCCCCCCCGATCGCGCCCCGGGCCGCCCCCCCTGCCCACTCGAGCCGTGGAGCCTCTTCCGCCAAACACCCCGGGCTGCCCCCGCGAGGCTCCACCGCGCTGGCCCGCCCCCCCCGCCAACCCCTGCCCCCCTCCCCCTGCCCCCCCCCCGCCCCTACCCCCTGCGCACCCCGCCGCGCCCAATCGTCACGCCGTCACCCACTCTCCCCCCCCCGATCCGCCCACAGCTGCCCTCTCCCACGCCCGATCCCCCCCCCCCCTCCTCACCCCCAAAGCCCCTATCCCCTCCCCGGCGAGTGTCGTTCCCCTACCGACCCGAGCACCGCGGCCCCTGCCCCGCGTCCCCCCGACCATAGCCTCCCCCCCCCACCCTTCTTACCCGCGCCCCCCCGTGTTTCCCCCAAGACCCCCCCCCCCGGGGCGGAGTGGGGAGGGAAAAAGATGGACGGTGGAGAAGGTGAGTGGCATGGGAGAGTCACCCCCCAAAAAATTTGTGGGATCCCGAACCCGCGAGCCCATTTCCTCCATATCTACAGGATTTCACTCGATTTTGCCGGCCCCCCTTTCCCTTGGCGCGAACCCACTTTCGTCGGCTTCACTTCCCGTCTCCACTCCTGCCGCTGCCGCACATCCCCACCCCTTGTTGCCGCCCCGCACCGCCCGAAAGCTCCGCTGCCCCGTCCCGCATCCATTTCACCTAGTTTCGGCAGCGAGGGTGCCCATTTGTGTCTGCGGCTCGCGGCCGGCGCCGGCGCCATGGATCCTCCTCGGAGCTCGGGGCGCATGCTTGTAGCTTGCGGATCCGGTTGGTTCCGGCGGCTGTGAGCATCTCGCGTCGGAGGAAGAGGGCTGCGCGCCTTTGCTTCGGCCGGCGGGGAGAAGAAAGGGACGGCACGACCGGGGTTTGCTTCGGCCAGCGGGAGAGAAGAAAGGGGCGGCACCGCTTTGCTTCGGGTGAGGTATGTCCAACACCCGCTGATTCGTGCTCGATTTGGCCGGAGGAGGTTCGAGTGAAATTCATGGCCATTTTGTGTGCATTTTGTAGATGGATTGGAGTTCTTCCTCGTCGCCTTCGTCCGATGATTCGAACATAGAAGAGATGATCCTTGACGACGATGTCGACAACTTAGTGTTGTTGCATCTCGTCGACGAATTTGAGGCGGGGCCGAAGAAAAAGTGTCGCGGATCCACAGTCGGTCGGCTATGCATTCCCCGCAACCAAGCTCTCGGCGACAGGATGCTCATGAAAGACTACTTCTCCGAGGTACCGACATATCCGGCTCACCTCTTTCGTAGGCGATACTGAATGCGTAAGTCACTTTTCGTCCGTATTGTCGAGGCTGCGAGCAAAATTGTCGTTTCTTCACTCGGCGTAGGAATGCCGCCGGTTTGATTGGCTTTAGTGCATATCAAAAAATATCGGCGGCGATGAGGGTGATTGCATATGGTGTCCCCGCCGACTACGCGGATGAATATCTTCACATTGGCGAAGATTCCACCATCAAATGTGTCCGTGTCTTTGCGAAGACAATGATCCGGGTTTCTGGCCCGATGTACCTTCGAGCACCAAATGAAGAAGGCACAAAGAAGCTCATGGCAATGAACGAAGCAAGGGGATGACCGGGCATGCTAGGTAGTATTGATTGCATGCATTGGAGGTGAAAGAACTGCCCGGTGGGTTGGGCAGGGCAATACACCGGCCACAAACGTAAGCCCACCATCGTGCTTGAAGTACATGATCTATGGATTTGGCATTGCTCCTTTGGTCTGTCGGGGTCTCTCAATGATATCAATGTTTTGCAGCGCTCTCATCTATTTGCTCAGCTAGCTAGTGGCAAAGCTCTAGCTTGCAACTATACCGTCAATGGCCATGACTATACCATGGGGTACTATCTTGCCGACGGTATTTATCCTTCATGGTTAACATTTGTAAAGACCATTAGTGACCTCAAAATTAAGAAGCACAAATTTTTTGCCGAAGCACAAGAAGCTTGCCGAAAGGATATTGAGAAGGCATTTGGTGTGTTGCAAGCTCGGTTTGCCATTGTTCGAGGTCCTGCTCGCTTCTAGGATAAAAAATCCCTCAGAAATATCATGACTGCTTGTGTAATTTTACACAACATGATCGTCGAGGATGAGAGGGATCTGGACTTGGAGTACAACTATGACAATGTTGGCATTCGTTGAAGCTTGCCAGGGACGCAGATGAGATCACTGCATTTGTTGAGACCTGCCGGAAGATCAAGAACCGTGATTCGACAACCAACTTCAGCATGATCTTATTGAGCATCGGTGACAACTCTATGGTGGGGGGAGATAGATCCCCATTTTTATTCATTTCTATTCGTGTGAGATTTGAACAATTTGGTGTTATAATAATTATTTGAATTTGAACATTTGTTGTAATGAAAACTATTGTTGTATTGTGAATTGCTTTTCAGACCATTTATATATTCGTTTGTTGAATTTATATTACGATTTTATTTGGTTCATATCATTGAATGTGTAATTTGTTTGATACTATGCATTTTTTACGATGCCACGAGCGCTTCGGCGGAACAGATCCGCAAACGCGTCCCGCACATGTTTTGAAGGCCACCCAGTTGCGGGATCTGTTAGAGATGCTCTTAGATATACAGTAGGAGAGAAAGGGGAGGTGCACACCATCGTAGAAAAAGCATAAGGCCGTAAACGAGCAGATTGATGCGAGACAAATACATCATGATACAGATTCCGCAGCAATTGAACAAGCAAATTTCCAGTATTAAATGGTTATGAATGGAGCAAAAACAACACCCTGTCTCTGTTCTAACACTTCCCAGCAGCCGAGAAGCAAATCTCGTGCTCCAAATGCTGCTGGGTTCTTATTGCCTGGCTCCCCAGCGACAGAGGAGGCCATCTGCTAAACCGATGCTCATTTGTATAGCTGCTTCAGTCTTCTCGCAGCTTCAATAATGTTCTCTCTGTGGCCAAATGCACTGACCCTCACAAAGCCCTCACCGCCGGGCCCAAATCCACTGCCGGGAGTAGTGACCACGTTTGCCTTCTCAAGGATCTCGGCAAAGACATCCCAGGAATTGCGGCCAGGGAAGTGCACCCACACATAGGGGGCATTCTTGGCACCGTAGACGTTGAATCCGAGCGACTCAAACGTGTCGACAATGATTTTGGTGTTCTCCTTGTAGAATCCGACAACGTCTTGCATAGCCTGCATGTTGGACATGGGATGAGAAGCAGCAGTGCGCAAAGAAGCCATACAATAAAGATTTCAAAGCACTGAACCCCTACCTTTAGACCCTCTGGAGAGAGGCAGCCTAAACCACCGGCCTGAGAGATGGTCGATGCGCCATTGAAGGAAGTGCAGACTATGCGGTTGAAATCTTTAGCAACTGGATGCCCATCAGAGAAAAGGAGCTCCTTAGGGACCACAGTCCAACCCAGTCGGACACCAGTGAACCCAGCATATTTAGAGAAAGATGCTGTCTCGAGGGCAACCTACACATCAACAAATCATAATGACACAGGTCCAGCTTGAAATATTTGAAGGAAACAATTTGTTAGTAGTCCTCAGAAAACTGGACCGAACATGTTGGTAAAATTCTTAAAATTTCCATAAAATGATGAGCTAAATCTAGAAACATAGAGCCTACCTCCTTTGCCCCAGGAATTTCAAAGATGGATTTTGGGTTGTCATCTGATATGTACATGGCATAAGCAGAATCATAGACTATTATGGACCCATTGTCTTTTGCGAATTTAACCAACTGTGTTAGCTGGTCCCTAGATGCAGCAGCACCAGTAGGATTGTTGGGTGAACAAAAGAATATGATATCTGTCCGTGGGACCTTGGAAAGATCAGGGAAAAATCCATTTTCAGGACTGCATCTCATGTATTCAATATTTCCATACTTCTGAACATCCTGCTGATATAAGTCAGTTTGCCCCATGATAACACTTGAATCAACATATGCCTGTTAAAATGGAAGTGTCATATTAATTTTGAAACATACAATAGTACAAAAAGTAATAGTTTATCCTAGTAATAGGATGATAACAAAGACAAGTAGCAAGTATATCACCACAAACGTCACTTAAGGTTTGGGAATCACAAATATGCAAGGGGAAAACAACTGAAGTTTAACAACAATTGCAGAATTTTATTACGGGATATGATGGGTCTTGAACTGCAATCTTCACTTTAGATCCAAACAGAACCTGAAATTTCGAAGCATAAAAGTTATCAGCGACAATTTAACATGAACAGTAGACTAAAGGGGGAGAAGAGGCATTCTGAACCTGTAGACGAGAAATGTCACATTTGGCACCATCAGAGACAAATATATCTGTTTCGTCGATACCAAGATCCGCATAGTAGGTTGCAGCAATTGCTGCCCTTAGTTTCTGTACAAACAATCAATGCATCACTTTTAATGACGAAAACAACATTTTAGGACAGAGTATGTCAAAAAACAGCCAAACATATCACTGAAAAGATAAACTTTAAACTCGTTCTAGACAAAATTAAGAGTCACACAAGTATTTGGATGGGCCAGTAAAAGATAAGTAACAATATCAACACATTAAGAGATTGTGGAAAGCATGAAAGTAACAATAGAAAGCCATAACTAAATGACCAGAGCTTCAGATGCCATTAGATATTGCTAAACATACATGGATTAGCATAGCCTCTGTCCTAGTTGAATAATTCTTCCTATGAGGTCATCCATTTAAGAATGGAGGTTACAGTGAAGTGGGAGGCAATATTACCTTTTCACCTTGTTCAGCTCCATAACCACTGTAGCCATCAACTGTGGATAAAGCATGTGCCCTCTGCATTTATATGTAGATCCGTCAAAGAACAATATTGGGTCGCAAAAGAGAAATTATGCAACAGAATGAACATATGAACTTCCTTAGCCCACTCCAGCAAAGATGTGCACTGTATCAAATATTTGAGTGGCCATCCTTTACAAAGGTAAAAACATAAACATGGGCAAGAACAATTTGCCAAAAAAAACTAAAAACATGAACATGAGCATTACATCTGAAATGAGCTTTTGTGTTTTTCTTTTACTTCCTGAGACAACCAAGGTCTAAAGTAACACAACTAGCAATTTGTTGCTTTTAGGAACGATGAGATACCTCTGCCATGGCATTTGTTATGACCTCCGGAATGGGCTCAGTAGTGTCACCTATTCCCAGACTTATAATTTTAGCGTCGGGATGCTTCAGCAGATGTGCTGCTCTTCTTCTGGCAATCTGAAGGGAAGTTGAGAGATTATCACTGTCAAGACCAAAATCCCTAACACGACAGCATCAACAAGAACAAAATCAAAGAACAACGCAAAGATACCTCGGGAAACAAATAGCCTGCTTGGAGCTTGGCTATGTTGGCATTCCTCGAAACCTTCGTCGTGTAAGCTTCACCATGAAAGCATAATATTTCAGTACACCACTACTAGGTTGAAATTTGGATGTATTTGAAGCTAAGTGTTGGAGAGAAGGAACAGTACATGTATCGGCGGCTGGAGAGCTACTGGCGCAGCGTACATTAACGGGCAGCCTTCTCGTCGTCCGGAGGTGGTTCGACTTCGATGCCCTGCAAGCACGTCAAGAGAGTGACTCGTCGAGCTACCGAAACGCGCGGTGCGGTACCGAGAGGGGAAGAAGTTGGGTACCTGAGGGAGAAGGAAGGCGACGAGAGGAAGGACCGGGGGGTGGTCGTGGTGGATGGTGAGGCGGTAGTTGCCATCGTCGTCGGCGTCGGGCGTGGCGGCGGCGTGGGTAGATAGGTGGAGGGAGAATCAGTACCAGCTTAGCCCTCCCAATAATGAGGGAGTGAAGACAGCACTCAGATAGGCCGGGCCGGGCCGGTCGAGTCCACGAGATATCTTTGAAGGCCTGCTCCGGTTCGCTGCTCCGTGTTATTACCAAATCACTAATTGAGAATTACTTCTTCCAAAGATTACTCCACGAATCTCTTTATTCAAAACATTTTATCACTTAAATTGTGCGTCCAAATCTTGAATCGCTTTCATCATTGGATTCATCGTGACGAGACCTTCAAAATTAGAATCCATGTTGATAGGTTTTGACGAACTTAAAAAAAAACGAAAAACAGAACGGGGAGCATTTGCCTCTCGTGAAAGCAAAACTGTGCCTCTTATGAAAGGAAAAAAAAGAAAACACGTTTTTCCCTTTCTCAGAGGCACGGCTATGCCTCTCGCGAAAAACAAAACTGTGCCTCTCATGAAAGCAAAAAACCGTGTCTCTCACGAAAGTAAAAGAAAAAAGAAAACGCATTTTTTTTTCCGAGAAGCACGGCCGTGCCTCTCGCGAAAGCAAAACCGTGCCTCTCGCGAAAGTAAAACCGTGCCTCTCATGGAAGAAAAAAAAACATGTTTTTTTCGTTTCCGAAAGGCACGGCCGTGCCTCTCGCGAAAGCAAAACTGTGCCTCTCGCGAAGAAAATTAAAAAAGGAAATATATTTTTTTCCGTTTTCGAGAGGCACGGTTGTGCCTCTCGCGAAAGCAAAACCTACCTCTCGCTGAAGGAAAAAGAAAAGCGCGTTTTTTTGTGCCTCCCGCTGAAGGAAAAAAATTATGTTTTTTTCGTTTCTGAGCAGCACGGCCGTGCCTCTCGCAGAAGGAAAAAAACGTGTTTTCCCTTGCCAAAAAATCGATTTTTTTCGTCCAAAAGCTAAGGAAGGCCGATAGAAAACCAGAAAGCCGAAAAAACAAAAGAAAAAAACGTTTAAAAAGCCGAAAGCGCGTGTGAAAAAATAAAAGAAAACAAAATCCGAAGGAAACGCCCAAAGCGCGACACGTGGCGGCGGCTGAGTGATGGAAATATGCCCTAGAGGCAATAATAAAATGGTTATTATTATATTTCCTTAATCATGATAAAGGTTTATTATTCATGCTAGAATTGTATTGACCGGAAACTTAAATACATATGTGGATACATAAACAAATACCGTGTCCCTAATGAGCCTTTACTAGACTAGCTCGTTAATCAAAAGATGGTTAAAGTTTCCTAACCATAGACATAAGTTGTCATTTGATAACGGGATCACATCATTAGGAGAATGATGTGATGGACAAGACCCATCCGTTAGCTTAGCATATGATCGTTCAGTTTATTGCTATTGCTTTCTTAATGTCAAATACATATTCCTTCGACTATGAAATCATGCAACTCCCGGATACCGGAGGAATGCCTTGTGTGCTACCAAACGTCACAACGTAACTGGGTGATCATAAAGATGCTCTACAGGTATCTCCGAAGGTGTCTGTTGAGTTGGCATGGATCGAGATTAGGATTTGTCACTCCGTGTATCGGAGAGGTATCTCTGGGCCCTCTCGGTAATACACATCATGAGAAGCCTTGCAAGCAAAGTGACTAAGGAGTTAGTTACAAGATGATGTATTACGGAACGAGTAAAAAGACTTGCCGGTAACGAGATTGGACTAGGTATGAAGATACCGACGATCGAATCTCGGGCAAGTAACATACCGACAGACAAAGGGAATTACGTATGTTGTCATAAGGTTCGACCGATAAAGATCTTCGTAGAATATGTAGGAACCAATATGGGCATCCAGGTTCCACTATTGGTTATTGACCAAAGAGGTGTCTCGGTCATGTCTACATCATTCTCGAACCCGTAGGGTCCGCACGCTTAACGTTCGTTGACGATATAGTATTGTATGAGTTATGTGAGTTGATGACTGAATGTTGTTCGGAGTCCCGGATGAGATCACGGACATTACGAGGAGCTCCGGAATGGTCCGGAGGTAAAGATTGATATATAGGACGATAGTATTTGGTCACCGGAAAGGTTTCGGAAGTACCGGGTATTTTATCGGGGTGCTGGAAGGGGTTCCGGGAGGCCATCGGCAAGCGGTGGGCCTTATGGGCCAAAGGGGGGAGCACACCAGCCCACAAGGGGGCTGGTGCGCCCTCCACCCCTTGCCCACGCACCAAAGAGGGAGGGAAGGAAGGGGGAGGCGCCCCAAAGGCAGCCAGCCCCCCTTTCCTCCCCCCATGCACAAATATGGAAGGGGGGATTCGGCCAGGGCAGGCGCCCTAGGGCAGCCGTCGGTCACTTGGGGCGCCCTAGGGGATGCCTTCCCTCCCCCTCCACCTATATATATGAGAGGAGGGAGAGGGGCAACACACACCACGATTCCCTAGCCGTGTGCGGCGCCCCTCTCCCTCTGGTTCGTCCTCGGTCATATTTTCGTAGTGCTCGGCGAAGCCCTGCGGAGATAGTTGCATCACCACCGTCACCACGCCGTCGTGTTGCCGGAACTCATCTACTACTTCGCCCGTCTTGCTGGATCAAGAAGGCGAAGACGTCATCGAGCTGAACATGTGCTAAATGCGGAGGTGCCATACGTTCGGTATTTGATCGGGCGGATCGTGAAGGTGTACGACTACATCAGCCGCGTTGATAAATGCTTCCGCTTACGGTCTACGAGGGTACATAGACACACTCTCCCCTCTTGTTGCTATGCATCTCCATGGATAGATCTTGCGTGTGCGTAGAATTTTTTTTGTTTTCCATGCAACGTTCCCCAACAGTGGCATCCGAGCCAGGTCTATGCGTAGATGATATGCACGAGTAGAACACAAAGAGTTGTGGGCGGTGATAGTCATACTGCTTACCACCAACGTCTTATTTTGATTCGGCGGTATTGTGGGATGAAGCGGCCTGGACCAACCTTACATGTCCACGCACATGAGACCGATTCCACTGACTGACATGCAACTTGTTTTGCATAAAGGTGGCTGGCGGGTGTCTGTTTCTCCTACTTTAGTTGAATCGAATTTGACTACGGCCGGTCCTTGAAGAAGGTTAAAACATCAAACTTGATAATCACCGTTGTGATTTTTGCGTAGTTAAGAACGGTTCTTACTAGAAGCCCGTAGCAGCCACGTAAAACTTGCAACAACAAAGTAGAGGACGTCTAACTTGTTTTTGCAGGGCATGTTGTGATGTGATATGGTCAAGATATGATGTGATATATGTTGATGTATGAGATGATCACGTTTTGTAATATCGACAACCGGCAGGAGCCTTAGTGTTGTCTCTTGATTATTGTATGAAATGCAAACGCCATGCAATTGCTTTACTTTATCGCTATGCGTTAGCAAAAGTTGTAGAAGCAATAGTTGGCGAGACGACCCCGACGCAACGATGGAGATCAAGGTGTCGAGCCGGTGATGATGGAGATCATGACGCTGCTTTGGAGATGGAGAACAAAAGCACAAGATGATGATGGCCATATCATGTCACATATTTTGATTGCATGTGATGTTTATCCTTTATGCATCTTATTTTGCTTAGAATGGTGGTAGCATTATAAGATGATCCCTTCACTAAATTTCAAGATAAAAGTGTTCTCCCCGAGTATGCACCGTTGCCAAAGTTCGTCATTTCGAAGCACCTCGTGATGATCGGGTGTGATAGACTCTATGTCGTGGGTTTATCACGGCAGATGCCCTAGTGAAAGGACTTAGGTGTGGAGCCATCGCAACGTAGGTTAGCTCGAAGGGGTTGAACGGGACAAAGGACACAAAGGATTTACCCAGGTTCGGCCCCTCACAATGAGGTAAAAGCCTACGTCCTACTTCTAGTTGTATTGCTTGAGTTTCGATTACAAGGGAGCAAATACCCTTGACCTAGCTCTCGATCGATTGTTTCTTGAGTTAACCCGCCGCCGGGTCTCGCCTTTATATACACAGGTCGAGGTCCGGCGGCTTACAAGAGTCCAGATCAGATCATACAAAGTAACTGACCCTATCTCTAACTACCTCGCCTTGTCAGGCAAGCTACCATCAGGCGGCTCACACCCTTAGGCCTTGAGTCGCCTCCGGGTCATGGGCCTTCAACAGCCTGCTTATAAGCCACCCTCGGTCTTCCTATCTTGTCTTCTTAAGCCTTACTGGGCCTTCAATATTAAGTCGCCAGTAATATGACCCGGCCCCTCCTGGGCGGGTCATGCCACGGGGTTATATCCCCAACATTAGGCCCCAGATTGATTTGAATTTGTTCATGTCAATCTTCATTCTTCAGTCGGCGACTCCCTTGAACTTGTTCAACTTTTAACCTGATAAGCTCATATAACCCGCCATAACAAAGGGATGACGTCACATCATTAATTTTAGAAAAAACCTCATGACATCATAACGGATCTTTGCATTAATCATCCATTCCGAAAACCGAGGCGCCCTTGTTGTTAAGATAATGATCATGCCTCCTCGATTTCTGTGCCTGCCAATTACTGTTCACTTTTCCCATTATAAATAGGCAAAGGGGGGGTTCTTTTTCACTTTTACCCCGTTCACCTTTCTCCTTCCTCCTCTCACCATCCGTCGCCGCACGAGCTCCGCCGCACCGTCGACCTTCGCAAGCTGCATCAACCTGGCCGCTGCATCATCCTGAACGAACCAGAAATCTGCGGTGCCCCTTCGCTGTCCATCAACTTCTTCAGGTACTCGCCTCTCTTTTCTTTCAATCTGCATTAGGGTTTCCTTAGTTCGTCGCCATTCATCAGTGTTCATAGTGCCCGCTCATAGTTCTTCCTTCATATTCCTCAGTTGAATCCCAATACCACACTGAAGTTATGCGGAAGTAGTTCTAGCATCCGCCTCTTCATTACAGATTCATCCTGTCCCTTCAGGATTCATTTTCAATACGCCAGTTCTTCCACGCCAGTTTAGGTTTAGCCAATTTCCACTGATTTTCGAACCGTTGTAGATCCAAAAGTATAATTGCAATTTGTGAAAACTATTTATGCCACACTTAATAGAATTGTAACACTTCCACCAATATAGATTACTAACTCGCCGTATCATATGCGGCGGCTTACACCATGCTCTCATGACCCGCAAGCCTCTGGCCGGCTTAAAAACTTGTAAAAAACAGCTTCATGCCATAACACTTTATTTACCGTATTTATTTCCTGATCACAGTTTCACTATCTCCGGCTCACCATGACAAAGACACCCACCACTTGCGATTGGATCCCTTCCAAAGTCACCGAAGAGACCCTCAATGAGTATGTGACCATGGGTGTTTTAGCCGCCAAGGAAATCATTCATTGGCGAGTTCCCGGTTCTGAATGCCCTCCGGAGCCTCAAGAAGGCGAGGTTGTAGTTTTTACAGATCATCTGCTCCGCGGCTTTTCACTGCCCGGCTCAAAATTCTTTCGTGACGTGCTGCACTTTTACAACCTCCATCCTCAAGATATTGGTCCCAATTCTGTCTCCAATATATGCAATTTCCAAGTATTCTGCGAAGTATACCTTGGTGAAGAACCTTCTATAGACCTGTTCAGAGACTACTATTATATCAACCGCCAAACTGAGATGGCTGACGGGCTTAGTCTCGAACTCGGAGGTGTTTCGATCCAAAGGCGGAGGGATGTAACCTTCCCATCAGCCACCCTACCGAGTCATCCTAAGGACTGGAATTTCACATGGTTCTATTGCAAAGACACCTCTCCAGAAGGAGAAAATCCCCTGCCGGGTTTTCGTCCATATCGGCTTCCCACCAGCGGCCCACTGCCGGGTCGAATGACCGCCGCGGAGCGTGGTCTGTATTCTTCCACTCTTTCTAAGATCCGGGCCTTCATTGCGAATGGCTTCACTGGAGTTGACCTTGTCCGCTGCTGGGTCTCGTGGAGGATTCTACCTTTAAGCCGCCGCCCCGGCTTAATGTGTACATATACTGGAGATACCAAATATCCTCTGCGCTACAATCCCACTGAACTGAATGAGAAGGAAATCAATGAGACTGTCAAGACGCTCCTTGGCGAGTCATTGGCTAATTGCAGCAAGACGGGTTTAGCTCCTTATTATACTCTTAATCCGCCGCCAGCCGTAAGTATCCTTGCATATATATTACTTGCTTTTGTCTGCCCCTCTGGTTTTGATTTTGTTACTCATATGCCCTCATGCCGACTCTTCTTTCTGGAAAAGGAAGATACAGAACACCACTGCCCCAACCAAAAGGGTCAAAACAACCACTCGCAGTCCGGGTCGTCCTAAGAAGCCCACGGCGCAAGAACATCTTGAACTAGACGACTCAGAGGTAAAACTTGACTCACTTGGTATTTTCTTTATGCAACTTATTGATGCTGATTCTCCTCGGGAGGAAACAAAGACAAGCCAAGCTGACGGTGCTGAGGTAATCCCTGTCTCCTCCGACTCAGAAATTTTACCAAGAGAGAAAACACGGCGGGTCGCCAGGAAAGTACGGTTTTCCCATCCTCTTGCTCACTTAGATCCAAACTTTCTTTTGAAGAAACAGCAGCACGAGACCAGACGACATACTCGAAATAGCGGCCAAGAAGAGCTTATGGCCGGCTTGCCCAACACGCCGCCGGTTCATAAACATCGTCATGAGGTGCCTCATAGCCCTACTTCCTCTCTTTCACGAGCCGGCCTCATACGGCAACCTCTTAATTCTTCTGACTCGGCATATCAGGATACTTCTCACTCATCTGGCAACTCAAACGGCTCACAGCTCCCCACATTTGTGGTTAACCCGGCGTAAGTATTATTACTTGTTGAATAATGTACCTTGCCCGTTCCTACTTAACAAACTGAATAATTTTCCTTACAGGGCTAAGGCGAAAATGGGCAAGAAACAAAAACCTAGCCTTCCAAGATTGTAGAAGCTTCTGAGCAAGAGAAACAGGCGCCGAAAGCTGATAAAACTCAAACCCAGGAACTTGAGGATCCTGAGAGCCGGCAGGATGACCCGCCTCCTCAAGCTGATCTTGTCAATCCTGACTTGGCTGCGGATGTTAATGACGACCCGGTGACTAATCAAGACCCAGCAAGTCCTAAGCCGCTTTCTCCTGTCAAACATTCAGACAAGCCTTCTGTTGATGACCATATTGAAGATGTAATCGTCACTGGAACAGCTTATCAGCCGCCCGGCGTCTCTACAATACTAGCCAAACATTCCGCCAAGGATGAAGCACACTTATCTGACAAAAACAAGCCCAAGCTTGATCTTGAGAGTTACACCAAGCTGAACGCTGGTGAACTGTACTCTGGTTATCTGAGCCAGCTTCATACAAGCCATGACCTGGAGGCCAGTTTAGTCAATATGATGCGACAGAAATATGAGGTATGAAAGCATCTCCTCCTTTAATTTTATACATACGCACATATACTTGTCCAGCCCCCAAGTCTTAATCATAGGAAAAGATCATTGAATATGTTTAAGACTTTCAGCAACATGCAAGTTTAAAATTTCAGGTTGTGACCTCTTAGAACCAGCTTGCACAAACCATATTAACCATGCTGTTATCTATTCTTTCGCAAATTAACCCATTAGAACCCTCAAGGGCCGGCTTATCATGCAAGGATGAGCCGGGTCTTCCATATAACTTTTAAAAGCTCAGGTCATAGCCCTCAAGGGCCGGCTTATCTTGAAAAGATGAACCGGGTCTATTGTATTAATCATAAGCTGAAAATTGCCACGCGCAACCCATTAGCCGGGTCATCTGCTAAAGATGAGTCGGGTCTTGTGCACTGAATTTGCAAAAGAATTTCATCCCCCATTAGCCCCCAAGTGCCAAGTATATTGCTTGCAATGTGCTTGGGACTTTAAAATACTCCTTATATCCATGCTAAATAGTACTTATGGCCTTCAATGCTCACTTGCAGGACACCTTAAGCTTTAATGACTCGCAGCTGGGCGAGTTAAGAAAAATGCTCAAACATCAAGAGTCGGAGACACAGAAGGCTGAGACCAAGTTGGCACTTAGCTTGGAAGAAAATGAGAAGCTCAAGGCCAGCTTCAAAACCGAAAGAGCCGCCTGGGAAGAAGAGAAAACTTCATTATTACAAAGGGCAAAAGTCGCTGAGTCTTCCTTGAAGACCACCACTACCGAATTGTCCGGCTTAAAGCAACGAATTTCACAGATGACAGCTGCTATCTTCAGTAAGCAATACTGAATTATTTAGCCTTTCATCCTCCATTTATCTTGGCTCGCGTGGCGACTCATCTGCATGTTTGTTCAACAGGCCCCAGGAGCTCCAATCTTGGCCAGGATATGCTCGTAAAGCTGAAAGCCGTATACTCCTTGGTTGAACAATTATATACTGGCACTCAACGGACTCTTGTGGCTATCTCCAATGGGAAACAACCGCCTACCCTCATCAGGGAGGTGCTAGCTAAATTGTCCATAATGCCCCCAAAATTGAAAGAGATAAAACGATCAGCCGCCCGTGCTGGTGCCATTACTGCTCTTAGCCGGGCCAAAGCATGGCAAGCTGAACTAGACCCGGCAGAAATGGCCACTGGCTGTCCAAGCCTCAAAGAAGATGGGTCTCTGTTTGATCAGACAGATTTTGCAAAGTGTGTAAAGGAGATGCGCCCCTTGGCGTGCAAACTGGCCGAGGAGACTGATCTGTCCAGGTACCAGCCGGCGTACAACATGGAAAATGCTATGGTCAAAGCGTCGGCTTATGATATCATGGATCTCACTCCTCCAACTCGTAAGCATACTTTTGCCCCTGATGTAGATCCGTCCCCCATTATCAATGATGAAGCTATATTCGAAGCCTTAACCGGTATCGACTGGACGTCACCTGACATCCAGATGGGCGAAGAAGGAGAGCTGGGGCGGGATGACCCAGAGTCATCAACCCGCCATGACAAAGACCACTGATGCCAAGCGGCTCTCGAGTCAGGATATAGCCATACTGTTGAACTGTGGAGTCATCAGCACTTTGCTCCAAATTTGCAGGTCCGTGGTGGCCTTGTAATAGGCTAGATGGAAAACAATGATCTGTCATGCCATCGTGCATGTGGGCTTGCAACTGTTGAACCGCCCATTTGATTTGGTGATTTGTGACCCGCCGCTGTGATTTCTTATAATATTATTCATATGGGTCACATCAGTACTTCATATTTCCTGCACACAAGCTAAGCAACCAACACATTGGCGGTTTACGCCAAGGCAGGTAACAACCCCAATATGATAGTCTTTGAAATATTTATAGGAAGACTAAAACATAGGCCATCAAAGCCCAAACATACTGGCAACTTAAAGCCAGAAGCCAGGGCGGGTTATCAAACCTCACATATTTGTATAATAATTGAAAACATACCTGTAACATTGGCTCATACTGCCATATCCAGTGAGGGTGGCAACCCAAAGATTTGTAAGCGCATGGTTCCAATTGCACAAATCAACGCATACTGGCGACTTAAAGTCCATAGCCAGGGCGGGTTATAAAACCCAAAATACTCAAATATGAGTTATATAATCAGGGCCGCATGACCCAGATTGTCAAAAAACGCACTTAGAAAAAAGTCCTAAGGAAACACAAACCCAAAAGAGTCGAAAAAAGATAGTCAAACTTTGTCAAATAATAGTCTGATTGACTCACAAATATATAGTAAAAAAAGATTGGTTAACAAATTCATGCGCTTTCAATGGACGCACAACCTTTGGTACTTAGACCACTTGATTGCTTTAAAGGCAGCAACAACCGTTTTGGCACTCAGGCCCACATGATTGCTTTCAAGAGGCAGAAACAGTCGTTTTGGCACTAAGGCCCACATGATTGCTTTCAAGAGACAGCAACAGCCGTTTTGGCACTAAGGCCCACATGATTGCTTTCAAGAGGCAGCAATAGCCTTTTTGGCACTAAGGCCCACATGATTGCTTTCAAGAGGCAGCAACAACCGTTTTGGCACTAAGGCCCACATGATTGCTTTTAAGAGGCAGCAACAACCGTTTTGGCACTAAGGCCCACATGATTGCTTTCAAGAGGCAGCAACATCCTTTTTGGCACTAAAACCCACATGATTGCTTTCAAGAGGCAGCAACAGCCATTTTGGCACTAAGGCCCACATGATTGCTTTCAAGAGGCAGCAACAGCCGTTTTGGCACTAAGGCCCACATGATTGCTTTCAAGAGGCAGCAACAACCTTTTTGGCACTAAGGCCCACATAATTGCTTTCAAGAGGCAGCAACAGCCGTTTTGGCACTAAGGCCCATATGATTGCTTTCAAGAGGCAGCAACAGCCGTTTTGGCACTAAGGCCCACATGATTGCTTTCAAGAGGCAGCAACAGCCTTGGTTACACCTAGCTCACTGTAAGCCGGCTTTCACGCGATACAAGCCGCCGTTTCCCTCTTAACAAGTTCAGCGTCTTGTCAAAAAGATTGACTGTTAGGAATTTGGCGGGTTATCAATAGAATAGCCAGTGGCAAACAGTCAGGAGAAATCCTCAGAATAAGTGGCATTCAAGCCGGCCAAAAGGGTGTGAAAGATTAAACCATAATAAGTGGAAGCCCCCAAGTGACCTTATGATCAATCAATAAAGGCTCCGATATTTAGAAGCGAAACGACAGAGGCCCCATAGTTCAAGGTTGCCGGCTTTATTATACTGATCACAAAAAGTATACATAGTGACAAGAATATGTACAAGGGTAGGAACTGGCGGCTTAAGTGTAGTACGACCGAAGATGCGCGATATTCCACGGACGGCGGGTCTCCTCCTCTGACTTGCGAGAATCCTTGTGCTCACGTATATCAATGAGGTAATACGACCCGTTGTTCAGGTTCTTACTGACCACAACAGGCCCTTCCCAAGGTGGGCATAATTTGTGCATATATGTCGGATCTTGGATGAGCCGGAGCACCAAGTCGCCTTCCTGGAACGTCCGGGTCTTCACTCTGCAGCTGTGATAGCGATGCAGATCTTGTTGATATATCGCCGAACGAGCCACCGCCAGGTCTCGCTCCTCATCCAAAACATCAAGTGTGTTCTGACATGCTATTTCATTATCAGCTTCAACATAAGCTGCCACACGGGGCGAGTCATGACGGATATCGCTAGGAAGAACCGCCTCTGCCCCGTAGACCATGAAAAAAGGTGTATAACCCGTTGACCTGTTGGGGGTGGTGTTGATACTCCAAAGCATGGAAGGTAACTCCTCCACCCAACAACCTGGCGTTCGCTGCAAAGGAACCATAAGCCGGGGCTTGATACCTCTCAAGATTTCCTGATTTGCCCTCTCAGCTTGACCGTTAGACTGCGGGTGAGCCACAGAAGAAACGTCAAGACGAATATGCTCCTGTTGACAGAATTCTCTCATAGCACCTTTAGACAGATTAGTACCATTGTCAGTTATGATACTATGAGGGTAACCAAAGCGGAAGACCAGTTTCTTAACAAACTGAACTGTTGTTGCCGCATCACACTTGCTAACCGGCTCTGCTTCAAGCCACTTGGTAAATTTATCAACCGCCACCAAGAGGTGGGTTTTCTTATCCTTAGACCTTTTGAAAGATCCGACCATATCCAACCCCCAGACCGCAAACGGCCAAGTAATTGGAATCATCCTCAATTCTTTAGCCGGCACATGAGCCCGTCGAGAATTTTTTTGACATCCATCACACTTACTAACAAGATCATCTGCATCAGCATGGGCTGTTAACCAGTAAAATCCATGACGGAAAGCTTTAGCCACTAAGGATTTAGAGCCGGCGTGATGACCACAATCAGCTTCGTGGATTTCCCTTAAAATCTCACGGCCCTCTTCAGGAGAAACGCAACGCTGGAACACACCTGTGACGCTGCATCGGTGTAACTCGCCATTGACAATAGTCATTGACTTAGATCACCGGGTTATCTATCTGGCCAGAGTTTCATCCTCAGGTAACTCGCCCCGGGTCATATAAGCTAAATATGGAACTGTCCAATCCGGAATAGCATGAAGAGCCGCCACCAACTGCGCCTCCGGGTCAGGAATAGCAATATCCTCTTCTGATGGAAATTTGACTGAAGGATTATTCAACACATCGAGAAATACATTAGGGGGCACCGGCTTACGTTGAGACCCAAGCCGACTCAAAGCATCAGCCGCCTCATTCTTCCTTTGATCAAGATGCTCCACCTGGTAACCTTTGAAGTGACCAACAATATTGTCAACCGCCCGGCGATAAGCCGCAATGAGCGGGTCCTTGGAATCCCATGTGCCTGAGACTTGCTGAGCTACCAGGTCTGAGTCACCGAAACACCTGACCCGGCTTAAATTCATCTCCTTGGCCATACGAAGGCCATGAAGCAAAGCCTCATATTCAGCTGCATTGTTAGTGCAAGGAAACATTAGCCTTAAAACATAGCAGAATTTGTCACCTCGTGGGGAAGTCAAAATAACTCCAGCCCCCGATCCTTCTAACTGTCTAGACCCATCAAAATGAATAGTCTAATATGTGTTGTCAGGCTTCTCCTCAGGCGTCTGCAACTCTGTCCAATCATTGATGAAATCCACAAGAGCCTGAGATTTGATTGCTGTTCTTGGCACATATTTCAAACCATGAGGTCCAAACTCTATTGCCCACTTGGCAACCCGGCCAGTGGCCTCCCTGTTTTGAATAATATCCCCTAAGGGAGCAGAGCTGACCACAGTAATAGGATGGCCCAGAAAATAGTGCTTCAGTTTACGGCTTGCCATGAACACCCCATAGACCAACTTCTGCCAATGTGGGTATCGCTGCTTGGACACAATTAACACCTCACTGACATAATAAGCCGGCCACTGGACTGGGTACTCTTTGACTGTTTCCTTGCGTTCCACTACAACCGCCACACTAACAGCCCTGCTGTTGGCAGCCACATATAACAGCAAAGGCTCTTTCTCAATGGGAGCTGCAAGGACGGGCGGCTCAGCCAACTGTTTTTTGAGCGCCTCATTAGCAGCATCACTCCAGACAAAGTGATCTGTTTTCTTCATCATCTGGTACAGAGGAATTGCCTTCTCTCCCAGGCGACTTATGAACCAGCTCAAAGCTGCAATGCGACCCGCCAAGCGCTGAACGTCATTGCAACTGTCGTGGGTTTATCATGGCAGATGCCCTAGTGAAAGGACTTAGGTGTGGAGCCATCGCAACGTAGGTTAGCTCGAAGGGGTTGAACGGGACAAAGGACACAAAGGATTTACCCAGGTTCGTCCCCTCACAATGAGGTAAAAGCCTACGTCCTGCTTCTAGTTGTATTGCTTGAGTTTCGATTACAAGGGAGCAAATACCCTTGACCTAGCTCTCGATCGATTGTTTCTTGAGTTAACCTGCCGCCGGGTCTCGCTTTTATATACACAGGTCGAGGTTCGGCGGCTGACAATAGTCCGGATCAGATCATACAACGTAACCGACCCTATCGCTAACTACCTCGCCTTGTTAGGCAAGCTACCATCAGGCGGCTCACACCCTTAGGCCTTGAGTCGCCTCCGGGTCATGGGCCTTCAACAGCCTGCTTGTAAGCCACCCTCGGTCTTCTTATCTTGTCTTCTTAAGCCTTACTGGGCCTTCAATATTAAGTCGCCAGTAATATGACCCGGCCCCTCCTGGGCGGGTCATGCCACGGGGTTATATCCCCAACACTCTACATTCACATACAACGGGTGTAAGACAGTTTTGCACATGCAGAATACTTGGGTTAAACTTGACGAGCCTAGCATGTACACACATGGTCTCGAAACACTGGAGACCGAAAGGTCGAACGTGAGTCATATAGTAGATATGATCAACATAGAGATGTTCACAATTGATGACTACCCCATCTCACGTGATGATCGGACATGGGTTAGTTGATTTGAATCATGTATCACTTAGATAACTTGAGGGATGTTAATTTAAGTGGGAGTTCATTAGTAATTTGATTAATTGAACTTAAATTTATCATGAACTTAGTCTTAATAGTTTTTGCATATCTATGTTGTAGATCAATAGCTCGCAATATAGCTCCCCTATTTTTGATATGTTCCTAGAGAAAACTAAGTTGAAAGATGATAGTAGCAATGATGCGGACTGGGTCCGTGATCTGAGGATTATCCTCATTGCTGCACAGAAGAATTATGTCCTTGATGCACCGCTAGGTGACAGCCCTATTGCAAGAGCAGATGCAGACGTTATGAATGTTTGGCAAGCTCGATATGATGACTACTTAATAGTTTAGTGCGCCATGCTTTACGGCTTAGAACCGGGACTTCAAAAACGTTTTGAACGCCACGGAGCGTATGAGATGTTCCAAGAGCTGAAATTGGTATTTCAGACTCATGCCCGTGTCGAGAGGTATGAGACATCTACTTTGCCTACAAGATGTAGGAGAATAGCTCAGCCAGTGAGCATGTGCTCAGAATGTCTGGGTACTACAATCGCTTGAATCAAGTGGGAGTTAATCTTCCAGATAAGATAGTGATTGACAAAGTTCTCTAGTCACTATCACCAAGCTACTAGAACTTCGTGATGAACTATAATATGCAAGGGATGACGAAAACGATTCCCGAGCTCTTCGCTATGCTGAAATCGGCGAAGGTAGAAATCAAGAAAGAGCATCAAGTGTTGATGGTTAAACAATACCACTAGTTTCAAGAAAAAAGGCAAGGGAAAGAAAGGGAATTTCAAGAAGAATGGCAAGCAAGTTGCCACTCCCGTGAAGAAGCCCAAAGTTGGACCTAAGCCTGAAACTAAGTGCTTCTACTGCAAAGGGAATGGTCACTAGAAGCGGAACTGCCCTAAATACTTGGCGGATAAGAAGGATGGCAATGTGAACAAAGGTATATTTGATATACATGTTATTGATGTGTGCCTTACTAGTATTCGTAGTAGCCCCTGGGTATTTGATGCCGGTTCAGTTGCTAAGATTAGTAACTCGAAACAGGAGTTGCAGAATAAACGGAGACTAGTAAAGGGCATGGTGACGATGTGTGTTGGAAGTGTTTCCAAGATTGATATGATCACCATCGCACACTCCCTCTACCTTCGGGATTAGTGTTAAGCCTAAATAAATGTTATTTGGTGTTTGCGTTGAGCATGAACATGATTAGATTGTGTTTATTGCAATACGGTTATTCATTTAATTCAGAGAATAATTGTTGTTCTGTTTACATGAACAAAACCTTCTATGGTCATACACCCAATGTGAATGGTTTATTGAATCTCGATCGTAGTGATACACATATTCATAATATTTATGCCAAAAGATGCAAAGTTGATAATGATAGTGCAACATACTTGTGGCGCTACCGTTTAGGTCATATTGATGTAAAGCGCATGAAGAAACTCCATGTGGATGGACTTTTGGAATCACTTGATTATGAATCATTTGATACTTGTGAACCATGCCTCATGGGCAAGATGACTAAAAAACTCCGTTCTCCGGAACAATGGAGCGAGCTAATGACTTATTGAAAATAATACATACCGATGTATACGGTCCAATGAGTGTTGAGGCACGCCGCGGGTATCGTTATTTTCTAACCTTTACATATGATTTGAGTAGGTATGGGTATATCTACTTGATGAAACACAAGTCTGAAACATTTGAAAAGTTCAAAGAATTTCAGAGTGAAGTAGAGAATCATCATAACAACAAAATAAAGTTTCTACGATCTGATCGCGGAGGCGAATATTTGAGTTATGAGTTTGGCCTTCATTTAAGAAAATGTGGAATTGTTTTGCAACTCACGCCACCTGGAACACCACAGTGTAATGGTGCGTCCGAACGTCGTAACCGTACTTTATTAGATATGGTGCGTTCTATGATGTCTCTTACCAATTTGCCTTTATCATTTTGGGGTTATGCATTAGAGACAGCCGCATTCACGTTAGATAGGGCACCGTCTAAATCCGTTGAGATGACACCGTATGAACTGTGGTTTGGCAAGAAAACTAAGTTGTCGTTTCTTAAAAGTTTGGGGATGCGACACTTATGTCAAAAAGGCTTCAGCCTGATAAGCTCGAACCCAAAGCGGAGAAGTGCGTATTCATAGAATACCCGGAAGAAACTATTGGGTATACCTTCTACCACAGATCCGAAGGCAAAAATCTTTGTTGCTAAGAATGGGTCCTTTCTAGAGAAGGAGTTTCTCTCGAAAGAAGTGAGTGGGAGGAAAGTAGAACTTGATGAGGTAATTGTACCTTCTCTCAAATTGGAAAGTAGTACATCAGAGAAAGTCGTTCCTGTGATGCCTACACCAACCAAAGAGGAAGCAAATGATGATGATCATGAAACTTCAGATCAAGTTACTACTGAACCTCGTAGGTCAACCAGAACACGTTCCGCACCAGAGTGGTACGGCAATCCTGTCCTGGAAGTCATGTTGTTGGACAACAGCGAACCTACGAACTATGAAGAAACTATGATGAGCCCATATTCCAAAAAATGGCTTGAGGCCATGAAATCTGAGATAGGATCCATGTATGAGAACAAAGTGTGGACTTTGGTGGATTTGCTCGATGATTGGCAAGCCATAAAGAATAAATGGACCTTTAAGAGGAAGACAGACGCAGACGGTAATATCATTGTCTACAAAGCTCGACTTGTTGCAAAAGGTTTTCGACAAGTTCAAGGGGTTGACTACGATGAGACTTTCTCACCCGTAGCGATGCTTAAGTCTGTCCAAATCATGTTAGCAAATGCCGCATTTTATGATTATGAAATCTAGCAAATGGATGTCAAAAACCTTGCATTCCTTAACGGGTTTCTTGAGGAAGAGTTGTATATGATGCAACCGGAAGTTATTGTCGATCCTAAAGGTGCTAACAAAGTGTGCAAGCTCAGCGATCCATCTATGGACTGGTGCAAGCATCTCGGAGTTGGAATATACGCTTTGAGGAGGTGATCAAAGCATATGGTTTTATACAGACTTATGGTGTAGCCTGTATTTACAAGAAAGTGAGTGGGAGCTCTGTAGCATTTCTGATATTATATGTGGATGACATATTGCTGATTGGAAATGATATAGAATTTCTGAATAGCATAAAAGGATACTTGAATAAGAATTTTTCAATGAAAGACCTCGGTGAAGCTGCTTACATATTAGGCATCAAGATCTATAGAGATAGATCAAGACGCTTGATAAGATTTTCAATGAGTACATACCTTGACAAGATTTTGGAGTTCAAAATGGATCAGTCAAAGAAGGAGTTCTAGCCTGTATTGTAAGGTGTGAAGTTGAGTAAGACTCAAAGTCCGACCACGGCAGAAGATAGAGAGAGAATGAATGTCATTCCCTATGCCTTAGCCATAGGTTCTATAAAGTATGCCATACTGTGTACCAGACCTATTGTGTACCTTGCCATGAGTTTGGCAAGGGGGTACAGTGATCCAGGTGTAGATCACTGGACAGCGGTCAAAATTATCCTTAGTTACCTAAGAGGACTAAGGAAATAGTTCTCGGTTATGGAGGTGATAAAGAGTTCGTCGTAAAGGGCTACGTCGATGCAAGCTTTGACACCGATTCGGATGACTCTGAGTCTCAATCTGGATACGTATTGAAAGTGGGAGCAATTATCTAGAGTAGCTCCATGTAGAGCATTGTAGACATAAATTTGCAAAATACATACGGATCTGAATGTGACAGACCCGTTGACTAAACTTCTCTCACAAGCAAAACATGATCATACCTTAGTACTCTTTAGGTGTTAATCACATGGCATGTGAACTAGATTATTGACTATAGTAAACTCTTTGGGTGTTGGTCACATGGCGATGTGAACTATGGGTGTTAATCACATGGTGATGTGAACTAGATTATTGACTCTAGTAAACTCTTTGGGTGTTGGTCACATGGCAATGTGAACTATGGGTGTTAATCACATGGCGATGTGAACTAGATTATTGACTCTAGTGCAAGTGGGAGACTGATGGAAATATGCCCTAGAGGCAATAATAAAATGGTTATTATTATATTTTCTTAATCGTGATAAAGGTTTATTATTCATGCTAGAATTGTATTGACCGAAAACTTAAATACATGTGTGGATACATAAACAAATACCGTGTCGCTAGTGAGCCTCTACTAGACTAGCTCGTTGACCAAAAGATGGTTAAGGCTTCCTAACCATAGACATGAGTTGTCATTTGATAACGGGATCACATCATTAGGAGAATGATGTGATGGACAAGACCCATCCGTTAGCTTAGCATATGATCGTTCAGTTTATTGCTATTGCTTTCTTAATGTCAAATACATATTCCTTCGACTATGAGATCATGCAACTCCCGGATACCGGAGGAATGTCTTGTGTGCTATCAAACGTCACAACGTAACTGGGTGATCATAAAGATGCTCTATAGGTATCTTCGAAGGTGTCTGTTGAGTTGGCATGGATCGAGATTACGATTTGTCACTCCGTGTATCGGAGAGGTATCTCTGGGCCCTCTCGGTAATACACATCATGAGAAGCCTTGCAAGCAAAGTGACCAAGGAGTTAGTTATGAGATGATGTATTACGGAACAAGTAAAGAGACTTGCCGGTAACGAGATTGAACTAGGTATGAAGATACCGACGATCGAATCTCGGGCAAGTAACATACCGACAGACAAAGGGAATTACGTATGTTGTCATAAGGTTCGACCGATAAAAATCTTCGTAGAATATGTAGGAACCAATATGGGCATCAAGGTTCCGCTATTGGTTATTGACCGGAGAGGTGTCTCGGTCATGTCTACATCATTCTCGAACCCGTAGGGTCCGCACGCTTAACGTTCGTTGACGATATAATATTGTATGAGTTATGTGAGTTGATGAACGAATGTTGTTCGGAGTCCCGGATGACATCACGGATATGACGAGGAGCTCTGAAATGGTCCGGAGGTAAAGATTGATATATAGGATGATAGTATTTGGTCACCAAAAAGGTTTCGTAAGTACCGGGTATTTTATCGGGGTACCGGAAGGGGTTCCGGGAGGCCACCGGCAAGCGATGGGCCTTATGGGCCAAAGGGGGAAGCACACCAGCCCACAAGGGGGCTTGTGCGCCCCTCCACCCCTTGCCCACGCACCAAAGAGGGAGGGAAGGAAGGGGGAGGCGCCCCAAAGGCAGCCAGCCCCCCTTTCCTCCCCCCATGCACAAATATGGTAGGGGGGATTCGGCTAGGGCAGGCGCCCTAGGGCAGCCGCCGGCCACTTGGGGCGCCCTAGGGGCCGCCTCCCCTCCCCCTCCACCTATATATATGAGAGGAGGGAGAGGGGCAACACACACCACAATTCCCTAGCCGTGTGCAGCGCCCCTCTCCCTCTAGTTCGTCCTCGGTCATATTTTCGTAGTGCTCGGCGAAGCCCTGCGGAGATAGTTGCATCACCACCGTCACCACGCCGTCGTGCTGCCGAAACTCATCTACTACTTCGCCCGTCTTGCTGGATCAAGAAGGCGAGGACGTCATCGAGCTGAACGTGTGCTGAACGAGGAGGTGCCGTACGTTCTGTACTTGATCGGGCGGATCGTGAAGGTGTACGACTACATCAACCGCGTTGATAAACGCTTCCGCTTAAGGTCTACGAGGGTACATAGACACACTCTCCGCTCTCATTGCTATGCATCTCCATGGATAGATATTGCGTGTGCGTAGAGTTTTTTTTGTTTTCCATGCAACGTTCCCCAACACTGAGAGCGCGTCAAGTGACGCACTCTCAGCTCACCTCCAAGTGATCGTTGGGAGGCTTCCGAAGGAGCGATCGTTAACTAGTTGCTCTCGTGTTATTACCATGAAACTTCCGCGTAGAGAGAAGACAAACTAGCTGCATTGATTGATTTTTTTTTTTGCAACCGCTTTCTCTCAAGTTAAACTCGGTGAACATTGATCAAGTTTGTACAAAAAATCATCAACATCACAATATCAAATAATTTTTTTGCATCATATATATTTGTTATCGTGAAAGTTTATATTATTTTCTATAAATTCCGTCAAACTTATAAATTTTCACTTTGGTCAAAACTAATATGCGAAGTAAATAAAAGCGAAGAAAGTACAAATACAAACAAAGAAAAATAATGGAGGGGAGAGGTAGTGTTGTGGTGCACCCTCACGCCGTCAACCCATGAGCGAAGACATGCACACATACCGCACACACCGCTCCTGCACACAAAACACTCTCACAGGTTGACTCCGTCGTGCAATTCAGTCCATACGAGAGACGCGAGAGGGAGGAGAGAGAGATCGTGAGGAGTGGATTCACCTAATCCGGCTAACCGTCGTCGCCCTTGACACGTCACCACTACACATAGCGGAAACGACTCTTTTTAGCGTGAGAGAACGAGATGGTTTTTAGTACAGTGAGGAGAGAGAGAGAGTATCAAGGAGATGAGGTTTGGCTGGGGGAGCTCTTATGTGACGCTTTGTGCGTCAAAAGGTCGCTCAGACGCATAGAGCGGTGGTACCTGGGCCGAACAAAATAGAAGAAAGAACGCCCGAAAAATCCACTATAGTGATCATACACTGTAGCTAGTCAGGGTGTACTGTACCAGCCGAGGCGGTCACGGTACCGGCCGGTTGTTAGTTTTTTTCAAACGGTTTTTGAAAATATGAACTTATATCTATGAAAGTGAATATCTTTTTACAATGGGAATAAATTTTTGAAGAACTTGGAGATTTTTTTAAATTTGAAACATTTTTCCAAATTGTGAATATTTCCTAACAAATGATGAAACATTTTTTATTTTTCGATTTTTTTGAAAACATGTTTTCTTTAAAAAAATCTCAAACATTTTTTATTTTTCAATCAATTCTTTAAAACACATTTTTTATTTTAAAATTTGCAAAAAGTTATGAATTTATGAACAAATTGAAAGAACAGGAACATTTTCATATTTGTCACAAATATTTGAAAACATGAACAATTATTAAATTTATGATTTATAAAAACCGAAAAGAAAAAATAAATTAAACAAAACCGAAAGAAACCAGTAAAAGGAACCGCGTGAAAAGAAGGGAAACTAGTAAAAGCCAGACCAGGACCTTCTTAAAGGTTCAGAAAACCGGACAACTTTTTTTTTTGAGAACTACCGGACAACTTAAATGGGCTGAGCTAACTTAGCTCGTTCCTCTCTCGTGGGAATGCTCAACAGTTTGACCGTGGCAACTATATCTCGTATTAAGCGAGATGGTAGAAACTCTCGTCTGAAGTGTGTGTAGTAACGGGCCATTGAGCAATTTTTTTGGAAGAAGTAGTATAAAAAGGGGGAGCGCTCTTGCGGGGGATCAATCCAGAGATCTGCTGGTTGCTTTGCAGCACTGTAGCCACTGAGCAAACATCAAGTTTGTGGTAAATATGCAGGGCGCGACGTACTGGCAGAAAAAGAGCCAGTTTTACACTGGTTTTTTTGGGGGGTTTTCACCCGTTTTTCTTCCTTTCTTTCTCTATTTCTACTCGTTTCTTGTTTTCTTTCCTTTTTCTTCATTTTTATTCAGTTCTCTCTGGGTTTTTTTCTTTTGGTTTTTTTATTTCTTCTCTGTTTTTATGGTTTTTCTTTCATTATTTTTATAAAAAAATTCTTACTCATTTTTCTTTTTCCCTTTGGTTTTTGTATCTTTCTTTGTTTCTTTATCTATTTTCACTGTGTTTTCATTTTTTTTCATTTTCTCTTTTCTTCGGTTTATTTTCTTTCTTTTTTGGATTTTATTTTTTTTCCTTTTCTTTTCATCCTATATTTTTGTATAAGTCAATAATATTTTTTCTAATACAAATTTAATATTTTTAATACATGGTTAACATTTTTTATATAAATTTTAACAATATTTGACATGCTTGACTAACATTTTTCAAATACAAGATTAATATTTTTAAAATATATTGTCAATATTTTTCCTAAACACACTTTTCAACTTTTCTAATACTTGATTAACATTTTTATACATGATCAACATTTTTTTTGTTACATTTAACATTTTTTAAATGTTTGATTAACATTTTTCAAATACTTGTTCAACATTTTCCAAATACTTGATTAACATTTTGATATGCATGATCAATTTTTTTTCATCATTTTTTGTTACATGGTAAAAAAATTCTCTGTACACATTTAACATTTTCCAAATGTTTTATTAACATTTTTTCAAACGCTTCATTAATATGTTCTATATACACTATATAATTTTTTCATCATTTTTCTAATACACGGCCAACCGTTTTCTATACACATTTAACATTTTTTAAATGCTTGATTAACATTTTTGATTACTTGTTCAATATTTTTCAAATGCTTGATTAAAATGTTTTGAGTACATGATCATTTTTTTCATAAACATTATTTTTATAAATGCATTTTTCGTATATGTGATAAACATTTTTATATACACATTTAACATTTGTTAAATGATTGGTCAACATATTTCAAAAAAAAAATTGTTGAGTGTTTTTGTAATATACATATTTAGAATATTTAAAGTATAAACAAAAGTAAAAAAGAATGCAGAAAATGACAACAGAAAACGTAAAAGAAAAAAGAAAAAACGAGGCTGTGGTATCCCACGGGTCTGGGCCGGGCCATATTGCCCCCCCCCCCCCCCCCCCTCAGCGAGGGTTCCATTGGTCTCGCTTAATGTGAGCTATAGGGGCGCCCTAATTAATGCTCAAAAAAAGGGGCGCACCAGTTACATAGCAAACGTCAAATATGGTTTTCCTGGCGATAGAGCATCTATATATCTCGCATTTGTGCGAGTCCGGCGGTACGTTCGCCAACGTCCACGTCTGTGGGCCAACCCATTATCACGTCTGATTGCTAGATTTTGTACACGCTACATACAGTTTGCAGATCATCAAAGTGTTCCACAGACGACGTCCTTGATGAGGTATCCTAACCCGCTCCCCCCGCGACTCACCCCACCCAACCCACCCACCCACCCCACCCCACTCCACCCCACCCCGACCTTCCTCACCGGATGCTCGACGGCATGCTCCGCCTGTGCTCCTGCGTTGCACGCTCGTCGGCGTCTCTAGGGATTTGATGATTGCGGAAGCGGTAGATCTGTGGCCCCTATGTCCGACAGGCACGACCACGGGGGTGAGGGTGCTTACACCACCACAGGATGGGGGTTGCACCAGATCCGGCGAGGCCGTTGTCGGAGGAGGAGGTCGATTGGGAATTTCAACGGGCGCGCGATGTGTGATTGGGGAACACGATTGCGGGGGAAAGGGAGAGGAGGAGGTTGGGAGTAAGGATTGGAGGGATGACAAACGACGAGGAGTGGAGGAGGTTGACGTCGGGGATGTTGATGAGGGAGCTGATCACCTGGGCAAGGGTGGAAGCAACGTCAGAGGTCCACGGCGGAGAGAGCACTCGGAAGAATTTTGGGAAAGGGAGCAAGCTCGCTCGTGACATTCCCTGCTCAGGTTCGTCAGATTAGGTCCACAAGATCCACCAGGCAGAGGGATTCCGCTGCTTTGGTTGCATCTCCCTGTCCAGAGATCTTCTGGGAAGGGGTTTTGATTACCTTGACCCGACGGAATCGAATCAAATCAAGGGTGAGCATTGTAGCAAAGAGTGTTGTAGGAGACCTGGGAGTGATTGTGAAGCACTCATATTCGGGACTTCGGGATGGATTCATGTCCTACAACACCAGAGCAACTTTCCTCTAGGTCGACCTCACCGGAACCTGGTTCATATTGGATTGGATCGGAGGTGCTGGAGGACAATGAGGGCGTGTTAATTGGCTCAGTTCACTGCTCTCGACATCAAAAACTGCCAGTTCATAGGTTGCAGAGAGGGGTGAAAGTGTTCCCTAGTTGTAGTATGTCGACTGTCTCTTCATTACTTGTCATCTATGAGCTCGGAGGGTGCAACGCAAATTGCTTGATCAAGGTGCAATTGGTTGCGGGGATCAAAGGGGACGCTAGGAGGGCCCTCTTTCATCGCTCTCCTGGTGGAAAGTAGACTTATAGTGGGGCGACAGTGAGGCCGAGGCTATTTCGGAAGTGGGTGACGTAGGAGGCGACTCTAGCATTTACGCTTCCTATAGTGAGGTGGTGCCAGAAGAACATTTCTATGTGCGCCTCTGGGACAACAGTTGGTGCATCCATAGAATTCGCCATATACAGCCTTCATCGCCACCCCTAGGGTTCTTGTGTGGCTGCGAAAGGATCTGGTAGATCAAGGGGCTTTTGAAGGGCATGACTGTTTTCCTTCTCATCCCTATGAGGGGGGACTGCCTGCCATCACTTGTAGGCAACCTCGGGGTTATGTCGACCAGATCAGAGAGATGGTGGAAGGGAGAGATCGAGGAAGAGGAAGGGGAGGTGGAGACCGTGGAGGAGAACAACAACAGCTTCAAGATCAGCATAATCTAATGCAGTTTGGTGGTCAGCCAAATCCAGGGATGCAATATGGCTTCCACAAGGTCCAGGATTTGGATTCTAGGGGCCGCCCCCTCCATGGATGCAATTCCAACCATATCAGAGACCTCCTTTTCCCCCTTTCAAGCTGGATCTTGGCCTGTTCCTCCTCCACAAGGACCCTAGCAAAATTCTAATCCGCAAGGTAGTTTGGCTCAACAGATATCAGGACAACAGCAAAGGCAAAAAAATGCAGGGAGGAATGTCCAGGAACAACATAAGTATAAGAGTGAAGAAGATGCGGTGGTGGACAAGGCCACTGTTCAACCAAAAACTCCCTGAGCTGCCCCCAATGTGTTTGTTGAGGTTACTTGCTACAATTGTGGTGAACCTGGGCATCACAAAAGTGCATGCCCAAGTCAGAAAGCTTGCATCATCTGCAGGAAAACAAATCATGAGGTAGATGGGTGCCGAGTCAGAGATAAACCACACCACATTGCCAAGTATGTGGGCAGTGCTGCTACTGACATGTGCTTCCATCATATTGAATTAGGTTCTACATCTGACATCAGAAAAGCAGTTGTTAAGAATGTGGGAGTAGTCTTTGTAGAAGCTGGTGACATCTCCAGAGAGGAATTGGCTAGGGAATTTGGTGTCATCTACAAAACAAACTGGCCATGGCAGATAAGGTAGATAGATGACTGGTCTTTCTTAGTGAAGTCCCCCCCCCCCCAAATATCAAGGTGGAAGATGTGGTCGGGTACCCCTACTTTGGGCTCACCAAGGAGGGTGTGACTGTGAATGTGGAAACTTGGAATGGTAAACTTGATGCAACAGCTCATATGCAAGAGGTGTGGAACCAACTTAGGGGCCTGCAACCAGATTGGTGTGAATGGGAGGTTCTAGATCAGATTGTCTCAGCCTTTGGGCTGCTCCTTGATGTGGATTGTGTGGGCATGTTTCAAATTTTCTATGAGGTGATCAGAGTCAAAGTTCAATGGAGGGATGCTAAAAAAATCTCGGAGAAAAGATGGTTGCGATTGCAGGTGATCTATTCCATGTCAAGATTACAATACAGATGGAGACACTGATTGATAGCAACAATAAAAATGGTAGTGACAAGGACCTAAGTGGCGCTGATCAGAACCCCAAAAAAACCTGATCAACAAGGAAGAAACTTAGGTGATAAGAATGGGCCTGCAAAACAGGAACACACAAGGAGTGAAGCCTCAGGCAAACCTAAGGGTGAAAGATCGAGAAGAGGTGTCTAGAGGGGGGGGGGGTGATTAGACCCTTAACAAGTAAGGTGGCCGTTTTTACAATTCTTCAAGTTAAGGTTGAGTTTAGCACATGTTAAAGGGCACACAATACATTTTACACAAGCATTGCAAGAGTATAGGCAGCAAAAGAGTAAAGCATGCAAGTGCAAGAATGTAAAGGGGATGGAAGTTGGAAAAAGCAAACACAATGGAGACGCGGAGATTTTTGGCGTGGTTCCAATAGGTGGTGCTATCGTACATCCACGTTGATGGAGACTTCAACCCACGGAGGGTAACGGTTGCGTGAGTCCACGGAGGGCTCCACCCACGAAGGGTCCACGAAGAAACAACCTTGTCTATTCCACCATGGCTTACGTCCATGAAGGAATAGCCTCACTCGGGTAGATCTTCACGAAGTAGGCGATCTCCTTGCCCTTACAAACTCCTTGGTTCAACTCCACATGATCTTGGAGGCTCCCAAGTGACACCTAACCAATCTAGGAGACACCACTCTCCAAAAGGTAATAGATGTTGTGTTGGTGATGAACTCCTTGCTCTTGTGCTTCAAATGATAGTCTCCTCAACACCCAATCTCTCTCTCACACAGATTTGGCTTGGGTAGGAGAAGGATTGGAGTGGAAAGCAACTTGAAGAAGATAGAAATCAAGGTTCAAATGGTAGGAATGGAATCTCTTGATCTCAACACATGAGCAGGTGGTTCTCTCTCAGAAAATGAATGGTGGAAGTTGTGCTTCGTTCTGATGGTTCTCTCTGAGAGTAAGTGGTGGTGGAGGGGTATAAAAGGCAGCACCAAAAATCCAACCATTACAAGATTTTGACCTAACCCGGTGAGACCAAAGTGATAAACCCGGTGAGACCGACTAGTGCAAAAGACTTGACCGTTAGCATTTTTGGTGAGACCGATTATACCATCTCGGTGGGACCGTAGTGCAATGGCAAAGGCAGAACCTCGTTTCAGTAATTCCAATCAGTTTCACTCCGTGATTCCGAAATGAGGTGATTTCATCACAAAAACTTGGCCAGGCCATCTCGGTGGGACCGAGAGCAGTTTCGGTCTGACCAAAATGCTAGGGTTTGGCTGTGGCAGTAGAAGGGTCATCTCGGTGGGTCCGGAATGGAATGTATCGGTGAGACCGAAATGATGAATTAGGGTTTTGGACAAATGTGATTTGGGAAAGTCATTGAGGGTTTTTTGAGCAATATCACTGAGCACTTTGAGCAACAACCTCATCAACAATACCTCACCTCTTTTAATAGTATTGGCTTTCTATGGGACTCAATGCGATCTTGGATCACTAAACCAAAAATGTAGAGTCTTGGGATGGCCAAATTTGTTCTTCACATTTTGAAGGGTCCACATTCTCTTGTCTTTGCCATGCCACAGTTGGACTTATCTAAAACGTTCTAGGTAAAACTATCAGTCCAATAGGAAATATGTTGACATTAATTACCAAAACCACCAAGGGAGCAAATGTGCTTTCAATCTCCCCCTTTTTGGTAATTTCCGACAACATACATCAAAGCTTCAAGTAAGAATGTAATGAGTAGTTCATACAAGCTTTGAACAAACATGTAACATGCATAAGCTCCCCCTATAGATGTGCAATCATGTTTATGATAACAGTTTAAGACATGTGAATGCACAACATGATAAAATGGGTAATGAGTTACATGTATCTTGGCGGGTATATGCATCAGAGCAACAATGGTGAGAGATGTACCTTCATGTTTATGATTCCCTCTTGCAAACAATATGTGCAAAGCAAGAGATCATCATGTACATGAGTGAGATGCATATACTTACCTTGTGGTCCTTGAACTAATTCTTGAAGAAAAGATCTTGAGAAAACAAGGTTAGATAACACAAGGAAATTTGAACAAGAAGGAAGCCACAAGATCCACAAGAGTACCAAGACGGGGATGACATGTGTTAGATAAGTACCACTAGGTGAGTACTATCTTTAGATATAGACATGTCCGCAAAGAAGATTTGCAGTGAATTTACAAGGATTTTCTCCCCTAAGATTTTACTTCCTCTCCCCCTAAATCTAGCATTGGATAATGGGAGTAGGTAGGGTGAGACAAAATCAGAGCAAACGGTCAACATATCTCTCCCCTCTTAGATACATGGAAGTTCTCTCCTCTTATAATAGTGCATCTGTCTCTTCCTTTCTTAGAAGAGGTTTGTAAAAAAGCTTTGATGTGCATCTCTCTCTCCCCCTTTGACATCAATTTCCAAGAAGGGTAAGTTTCAAGGTTGTGATTCAAGTGAGTATGGTCCCGGAGAAGCACAACTAGTCTTAGTGTAGCTTTGGATGCAGACAGAGGAAAAAGAATCATTGGGTGGAGCTGGAAGGAAAGAATAAGTGAATTTGGCAAAACATTCTCTCAGCAGTGAGATCGGTGACTCCGATTGATTTCGATCGGTGACTCCGAGATAGAGGAATCACATATAGAGCACATCGGTGGAACCGAGTTAGTTCGCTTCGGTGGAACCAATGAACCGCGTGCAGTGTTTAATTGCACCTCGGTGTGGCCGATGGGTTCAGATCGGAGAGACCGAGTTCAGCACAGAAGGAGAATTTTGTCAACTCAGCTCACTTGCAATAGATTTCTCACAAAGATTTTCAAGGAATTCGAATAGGATTTGCAATGAATTTACCAAAGTCTAACTACAATAGAAAGAACACAGAAGAAATCTAGATGAATTTTTTTTATTTAAGAAGGAGAAAGCACTCAATAAAAGAAATGCAACAAAGGAAAGGAAACAATAGAGAACTTCATCTAGAGGGGGTCGATGACAAAGTCAACTATGTTAGAGTATATTGTTGGGGAACGTTGCATGGAAAACAAAAAAAATTCTACGCACACGTAAGATCTATCCATGGAGATGCATAGCAATGAGAGGGGAGAGCGTGTCTACGTACCCTTGTAGACCGTAAGCGGAAGCGTTTATTAACGCGGTTGATGTAGTCGAACTTCTTCGCAATCCAACCGATCAAGTACCGAACGTACGACATCTCCGCGTTCAGCACACGTTCAGCTCGGTGACTTCCTCGCCTTCTTGATCCAGCAAGACAGGCGAAGTAGTAGATGAGTTCCGGCAACACGACGGCGTGGTGACGGTGATGGTGAAGCTATCTCCGTAGGGCTTCGCCTAAGCACTCCAAAAATATGACCGAGGGACGAAACTGTGGAGAGGGGTGCTGCACACGGCTAAGAGATTGTTGTGGCCTTTGTGTGGTGCCCCCTCACTCATATATATAGGTGGGGGGGAGGGGAGGCAGCCAGGAGGCGCCCCAAGGGTGCCCGCTGGTCCCCTTGGGCTCCTGCCTTGTGGCGCCACCTTACCTTGTTTGCACAAGGGGGGAAGGAAAGGGGAGGATAGGGAAGGAAGGGGGAGGCCGACTCCCCTCTTTCCTTCTCTCCCCAAGGGCTGCGGCCTTAGGAGGGGCGCGCCAGCCCCTTGTGGGCTGGTGCGTGATACGTCTCCAACGTATCTATAATTTATGAAGTATTCATGCTGTTATATTATCATTCTTGGATGTTTTACAATCATTTTATAGCAACTTTATATCATTTTTTGGGACTAACCTATTGACATAGTGCCCAGTGCCAGTTGCTATTTTTTGCTTGTTTTTTACATCACAGAAAATCAATACCAAATGGAGTCCAAACGCAGCGAAACTTTTTGGAGAATTTTTATGGACCAGAAGACACAACTTGGGCCAAAGAAGTACCAGAGGGGTGCCCCGAGGGGGGCACAACCCACTTGGGCGCGCCTGGGGGCCCAGGCGCGCCCTGGTGGGTTGTGCCCACCTCGGTGGCCTCCCGCACCGCCTCTTCGCACTATAAATTTCCAAATATTCCAAAAAACCTCGGGGTAACCGTAGATCAGAAGTTCCGCCGCCGCAAGCCTCTATAGCCACTAAAAACCAATCTAGACCCCGTTTCGGCACCCTGCTAGAGGGGGAAATCATCACCGGTGGCCATCTTCATCATCCTGGCGGCCACCATGATGAGGACGGAGTAGTCCACCCTCGGGGCTAAGAGTTTGTACCAGTAGCTATGTGTTTAATCTCTCTCTCTCTCTCTCATGTTCTTGAGATGTCACGACCTTGATGTATCGTGGGCTTTGTTAATATAGTCGGATCATATGGTGTTTTCCCCTCTCTATCTTGTTGTGATGAATTGAGTTTTCCCTTTGAGATTTCATTTTATCGGATTGAATACTTTTATGGATTTGAGAGCACTTGATATATGTCTTGCATATGAATACCCGTGGTGACAATGGGGTATATATTGATTCACTTGATATATGTTTGGGCACTCAACTCACGGATTCCCGAGGTGACATTGGGGTAATCTATGCATAGGGGTTGATGCACGTTCTCGTCTTTGTTTCTCCGGTAGAAATCTTGGGGCACTCTTTGAGGTTCTTTGTGTTGGATTGAGCATTATGAATCTGAAATTGTTTGATGCATATCGTATAATCAACTCACGGATACTCGCGGTGACATTGGAGTATCTAGGTGACATTAGAGTTGGTTGATGCGTATCATATGGTGTTATTTTAGTATGAACTCTTGGTTAGATCGATCGCAAAGAATAGCTTTGTGTTATTTTAGTACGAACTCTAGGATAGATTGATCGGAAAGAATAGCTTTGAGGTGGTTTCGTACCCTACAAACAATTTCTTCTTATGTTCTCCGCTAGATAGGAACTTTGGATTGATTCTTCATCGCACGTTGAGGGAAGGTTATATGATCCAATTATATTAGCATTGTTGAGAGATTGCACTAGTGAAAGTACGGACCCTAGGCCTTATTTTCAAGCATTGCAATACCGTTTGTGCTCACTTTTGTTACTTGCTACCTTGCTGTTTTTTATTGTTCCTATTACAAAAATCAATATCTACTATCATTACTACGCTTGTATCACCATCTCTTCGCCGAACTAGTGCACCTATACAATTTACCATTGTATTTGGTGTGTTGGGGACACAAGAGACTTTTTATTATTTGGTTGCAGGATTGTTTGAGAGAGACCATCTTCATCCTACGCCTCCCACGGATTGATAAACCTTAGGTCATCCACTTGAGGGAAATTTGCTACTGTCCTACAAAACTTTGCGCTTGGAGGCCCAACACGAGTCTACAAGAACAAGTTGTGTAGTAGACATCAAGCTCTTTTCTGGCGCCGTTGTCGGCGAGATGAGTGCTTGAAGATATATCTTTAGATCTTGCAATTGAATCTTTTAGTTTCCTGTTTTATCACTAGTTTGGTTTATAAAAGAAAACTACAAAAAATGGAATTGAGGTGGCCTCATATTATTCGTCTTTATCATGTCTTTCTTGAAAATGATGGAAAGGAAAATTGTGCTCAATTAATAGAAGAAGAATTCTATAAAATGTTTAACAAAAAACCTTTGAATGATGAGCATGATTGCAATGTTGTTGGTATGAACTCTTTGAATATCCATGATGCTAACGATATGCAAAGCCATAAGCTTGGGGATGCTATGTTTGATGAAGATGATATTTTTAGTCCCCCAAGTTTTGATGATAAATTTTATTATGATGAAAGCATGACTCCTATTTATGATGATTATATTGATGAAAGTGGGTTTGGAAAAGTGTGAACTTTATGTAATGATGATCCTACTATTTTGGAGGGTGTTGAATCTTATTGTGATAATTATGAAAGTGGATTTGGAGAGGTCATGACTTTATTTAGTGATGAATCCACTATTTTGGTAGAGGTTTCAATTGATTATGAGAACAAAGTTGTTATCTATGATGATTATGGTGATGAAATGTATGCTATATTGAATAATGATAACCATGAAACTTGTCATCATGATTTTAATGTTCATTCACATGATAGTTATTTTGTTGAGTTTGCTCCCACCACTATTCATGAGAATAAATTTGCTTATGTGGAGAGTAAGAAAATTTCTATGCTTGTGGATCATGAAAAGAATGATTTATGTGATAGTTATATTGTTGAATTCATTCATGATGCTACTGAAAATTATTATGAGAGAGGAATATATGCTTCTACATATTTCAATAATATCAAGTTTTCTCTCTTTATGTTGAAAGTTTTGAAGTTGCACTTGTTTTGCCTTCCTATGCTAGTTGATTCTTGTTCCCATAACTTGTTTTCTCACAAAATACCTATGCATAGGAAGTGGGTTAGACTTAAATGTGAGCATCATTGATGCTCTCTTTGTGTTTCAATTCTTATCTTTTATGTGAGCATCATTGAAATCATCATGCCTAGCTAAAAAGGCATTAAAGAAAAGCGCTTGTTGGGAGACAACCCAACATTTACCCCTACTGTTTTTGTGTGTTCACATGATTAGGCTACTGTATTAATCATTTTTATAGCTTTTGTTTTAATAAAGTGCCAAGAAAAGCCTTTGGGATAGTATGGATGATAGTTGACTTGATTCTGTGCAAAAACAGAAACTTTTGCTTCCAGTAACAGAATTGTTTAATTTCACTGGAGCATAGAAAAACTCTGAATTGTTTACATATGATTTATCTACAAATTGCCTACGTTTTACAAAAGTTTCAGAATTTTTGGAGTTGCAGAAGTATGACCTTAATTCAGATCTTTATGTACTGTTCAGTTTTTGACAGATTCTGTTTTCAATGCATAGTTTGCTTGTTTTATGGTTTCTATGGCTTATATTGCTTAATATAAATTGTGGAAATTGTAGGGTACAGTAGGAATTGTGTGAGAACAATTATGAATCTTGTATTTTACAGTACCAAAGTGAATGGTTTGCTCTTTATCATACTAACCCATCTCACGAAGTTCCGTTAAGTTTTGTGTGATTGAAGTTTTCAAGTTTTCGGTGAGATATCGATATGAGGAGAATAAGGAGTAACAATAAACTAAGCTTGGGGATGCCCAAGGCACCCCAAGGTAATATTCAAGGAATATCCAAGCAACTAAGCTTGGGGATGCCCCGGAAGGCATCCCCTCTTTCGTCTCCAACATTATCGGTAACCTCACTTGGAGCTACATTTTCATTCGTCACATGATATGTGTTTTGCTTGGAGCAACATTTTATCTTATTAGTATTTGCTTGCTGTTATTTTTAATAATTTTTTATATCTTTTACTTCAATAAAAATGTCAAGTATAGCCTTTGCCATGCTTATTTTGCAAATCTATATGTGGCTGTTTGAAAACAGAAAGTTGCACGCTAATGCGTGAATTCTTGAGAAAATTAAGAATGTGATAAAATATTGAATTTTAAAAAAAAAATATATGATAAATTTTCTACAGTTTGGTAAATTTTCATAATTTTTGGAGTTAGGTAAGTGTGACTAAAATTGCACTCTTTACAGACTATACTGTTTAGACAGATTGCTGTTATGTTTGCATTGTTTGCATATGTTTGCTTGTTTAATGATTCTATTTGAGGATAGGAGTATTAAATATGCAGAGGCAATTAGTATGCAATGTTAAATAATAATTTTAGTGATTTGTTACAGTAGAGAATGATAAGGTGTTGCATTGATGCATACTAACTTATCTCACAAGTTCTTGTTGAGTTTTGTGTGGATGAAGTTTTTAAGAATTAGGGAAACCGTGATATAAAGGGAACTAAGGAGACACAAAAGCTCAAGATTGGGGATGCCCAAGGCATCCCAAGATAATATTTCAAGAAGTCTCAAGCATCTAAACTTGGGGATGCCCCGGTAGGCATCCCACCTTTCTTCAACAATTATCGGTTAGTATCGGTTGAGCCTAAGTTTTTGCTTCTTCACATGAGTTGTGCTATTCTTGGAATGTCATTTTATTTTGATTTGCTTGCTTTTTTAATAAGATACTTAGATCTGAAAGTTTTAAATAAGAGAGAGTCCTCAATAGGTACCCCTTTACTTAACTACTCGCTTGATCTTCACTTATATCTTTTTGGAGTAGTTTGTCATTTACTCTTGTGCTTCACTTATATCCTATGAGTAAATTGTTGAATGAATTGAATTTAATGAAGTTTAAATTATATGTTCATGACATGCCTAGTGGTAGCTTCACATTGGGTTTAGAAAGTGAAATCTTTTGAAGCTTGACAATCAAAATATTGGTCATACAAGCAATTCATGAATGATTAGTATAAGGAAGAGAACTTTCACATACAAATATATTATCTTGGACATCTTCTATGATTGTGAACACCCATTAATTATTTTCAAACTTGAGCAAATTAGTTGAAGTTGGACAAGGAATACAACGTAATGAGTTATGGTTGTGTATATTTGCATAGAAGTTATATTGTTACGGATCCTCCAACATGTGGTGTTTGCTTAGGATCTTTTGCTAGCCAAAAATTCGTACTAAGTAGAGATACTACTTGTGCATCCAAAAACCCTTAAACCCAGTTTCTTGCCATGAGTGTCCACCATACCTACCTATGGGTTGAATAAGATCCTTCAAGTAAGTTGTCATCGGTGCATAAAGCAATAAAAATTGCTCCTAAATATGTTTGATCTTTTATTGTAAGGGAAAATTGAGCGTTGTACGAACTTGTGATGGCAAAGTAATAAAAGTGACGGACTGCATAATAAAGGTTGCTATCATAAGGGGCAATATAACGTGATGTTCCTTTGCATTAAGAGCTTGGGCATCCAAATAAAAAGCGAAGGGCCTATCTTTTACCTTTCAGTATTTACTTTTATGCAAGATTCAATAGAATGCATTCTCATTTCAACCTCAATTATTCTCTAGTTGGCAAGCATCATGTGGTGCGGAAAGATCTAGGCACATATGACCAGTCAAATATATTTGATCATGATTTATTATTGTTGACAATTATCTCTATGATAAATGAGTTGGGAGGCGAAATATTAAGCCCCTGTCTTTCTCTGTTTTCGATGGATGCCATTTGTTCTAAGAATATGCTTTGAGTACTAGCAATCATAGAAGACTATATGATGATTGAGTATGTGGAGCTCTTACTTAGATTTTGTTGAATAAGTTGAATTGCAATTGTTTGGTGACTGAGAACATAGGTTGTTGAGTTTCAAGAGAATTCATTGTTTGAACCTTAACATGTGAATTGGTTGCTACTTTAACATGAGAAGTTCTATGAGAAAGAATTGCTGTTATGATTCTAGGAAAACTGATTGAAATTATCATTGATCAAACTTATGGACTTTGCTAGCATTCACACTTCATAAATTATTATTTTTATCATTTACCTACTCGAGGACGAGTAGGAATTAAGCTTGGGGATGCTGATACGTCTCCAACATATCTATAATTTATGAAGTATTCATGATGTTATATTATCATTCTAGGATGTTTTACAATTATTTTATAGCAACTTTATATCATTTATTGGGACTAACCTATTGACATAGTGCCCAGTGCTAGTTGCTATTTTTTGCTTGTTTTTTACATCGCAGAAAATCAATACCAAACGGAGTCCAAATGCAGCGAAACTTTTTGGAGAATTTTTATGGACCAGAAGACACAACTTGGGCCAAAGAAGTACCAGAGGGGTGCCCCGAGGGGGGCACAACCCACCTGGGCGTGCCTGGGGTCCTAGGCGCGCCCTGGTGGGTTGTGCCCACCTCGGTGGCCTCTCGCACCACCTCTTCGCCCTATAAATTGCCAAATATTCCGAAAACCCTCGGGGTAACCCTAGATTATAAGTTCCGCCGCCGGAAGCCTCTGTAGCCACGAAAAACCAATCTATACCCCGTTCCAGCACCCTGCTGGAGGGGGAAATCATCACCGGTGGCCATCTTCATCATCCCGGCGGCCACCATGATGAGGAGGGAGTAGTCCACCCTCGGGGCTGAGCGTTTGTACCAGTAGCTATGTGTTTAATCTCTCTCCCTCTCTTGTGTTCTTGAGATGTCACGATCTTGATGTATCGCGGGCTTTGTTAATATAGTCGGATCATATGGTGTTTTCCCCTCTCTATCTTGTTGTGATGAATTGAGTTTTCCCTTTGAGATTTCATTTTATTGGATTGAATACTTTTATGGATTTGAGAGCACTTGATATATGTCTTGCATATTGTGACTACCCCAGCTTAATCGTGCACTAATCATACACGCAAATGCGCACGATCAAGCCTAAGGACTCACTTGAAGATATCACAACACAACTCTAAAACATAAAATAAAGTCATACAAGCTTAATATTACAAGCCAGGGCCTCGAGGGCTCGAATACAAGCTCGATGGCATACAAGCGTCAGCGGAAGCATTAGATATCTGAGTACAGATATATTACAGAGAGAGAGATAAGCCTTCACAGAGGCGGGGTAAAAATAAAAACTACGATCGAAAGGCGTAGGCCTCCTGCCCTGGACCCTCCGATCCTACTCCTGGTCGTCGAACGGCTCCTCGTAGTAGTAGTACTCGCCAGGCGGATAGTAGTACTGGTCGTCGGCTGGGGCTTCTGGCTCAGGGGCTCCGTCGTCTGGTGGCATCAAATGGAAAATGGAGGAAAAAGAAAATAAAGCAAACGTGAGTACTCATCCGAAGTACTCAGCAAGCAAGGATCTACACTACATATGCATCATTGTCAAAGGAATGGCTGTATATGTGGACTGGGCTGCAGAAATGCCAGAGTAGAGGGGGAAAGCCTAGTCCTATCGAAGACTAGCATCTTCAACAATCTTCGACAGTCTTGCAGCATCAGGAGAGAGCAGATGAACATAATGTAAAGTAGTAGTAGTAATATCATCAACCTCGACCTGAGATCCTTTCTCGACTCCCTGCGAGAAAGCAATCCCAGAGCAGTACTATCCAGTTCTCATCACATGTTCTAGTTGTACCGATCGGGATACAACTCCGAGTGTCCGTTACCGTAGGACAGGCTATCGATAGAAGTTTCTTCCCTGCAGGGGTGCACCAACTTACCCACCACGCTCACTTAACTCTGGCCGGACACACTTTTCTGGGTCATGCCCGGCCTCGGCTAAGCAACACGCCGCAACCCGACCTAGGCTTATAAGAGAGGTCAGCACGCCGGACTAAACCTATGCCCCCAGGGGTCTTGGGCCATCGCCCCGGGAACTCCTGCACGTTACGGGGCCACCGAGAGCAGACCTAGCAACCCCTTATACAAGCGCGGTTGCATTACCAGTCCAACTCGGCGTGCGCCGCTCCTTACTGACGTCAAACAAGCTTCGGCTGATGTGTACGACGCAGAACGCCCATACTATGCCCACGTGATGGTTAGTGCTATCGGGCCAGAGGCCCCTCGGATCAAATATCCAAACCGTAGTGGATTAGGAGCGCGCGGAAACAAGCAGAGACTCACGATCGATGTGACCCCGTCGCCCCGTCTCGAGGACTTGTGGCAAGGGCTAAGAATGCCCGGCCACGCCTCGTAGTTATCTCGCGGGCACCATCCAGGTCAACCCGACTCCACATCACTTCGCGTTAAGCTCGCGCGGGTACCCCTCAGGGCCGACCCGTCTTTAGTATCATAGTTTAGTGCAAGTCATAATATCCAAGGTAACTGTGTGTCTGACACCGAAGGGAACCCTGAGGAATCACCCTTGATGGAATTCCCGCTCGATGTTATCATCAAGGTGAACGAAGGAGGAATCACCCTCGAGGTCCACCTTGAGGAGTTGCGCGACGACGTCGTTATCGGGGGTGGTGTAGAAGGAATCACCCTCGCTTACCACGACCGAGTAACTAACCTACAAGGTTAACATCAGAAGTGCTGACGAGGTATCACCCTCGGCACTCGATGGTAACCCAGCAGTGTCGGCAACTAAGGGGAAGTGATGTGCGGTGCCATGGTCTAGTCTTCAATCCCGATGATCAGGTCTTCTGATGTCCAGCAGGGCAGTCGGGATCAAGTGGGGGTCTCGGTCGTGTCTCTACCCACCTTATACTAAGCAGTCTAGGATAACCGGTAAGGTAACAAAGCAGGGTACAATAATTAGGCTATGCAGCAGATATAGGAAAACAGTAGCAGTAGCAGTTCTAATGCAAGCATAAGAGAGAAGAGAATAGGCGATATAGGCATGCTCAAAATGGGGGTGCTTGCCTGTTTGCTCGGGGGCAAGGGCAAGGTCTTCAGTAGTATCGTCGGGGACGTAGTCGTACTCCTGTGCGGCGTCTGCCTCGGGAGCTACGTCAACGTCGGGGTCTACCGAGAGAGAAGAGGGGGAAGAAATAGGTAAACATAATGCAAACAAATGCAATACGGTGCATGTGATGCTATGATGCAGTGCAGGGTTGCCTAAATATGCATCTAAGTCATTTTAGTTATTTTTAGAATTAATCTGGGATTTAATATCCGACATGTGTGCACTATTCATCTGCCGGATTCGGGTCCGAAGTTACGAGTTCTTCTATGTAGGGGGTTCCGAAGGAGAAACAGACGGCACGATCAGACTCGTTGTGACGACCCCGGCTTAATCGTGCACTAATCATACACGCAAATGCGCACGATCAAGCCTAAGGACTCACTTGAAGATATCACAACACAACTCTAAAACATAAAATAAAGTCATACAAGCTTAATATTACAAGCCAGGGCCTCGAGGGCTCGAATACATAGCTCGATGGCATACAAGCGTCAGTGGAAGCATTAGATATCTGGGTACAGATATATTACATAGAGAGAATTAGGCCTTCACAGAGGCGGGGTAAAATAAAATACTACGATCGAAAGGCGTAGGCCTCCTGCCCTGGACCCTCCGATCCTACTCCTGGTCGTCGAACGGCTCCTCGTAGTAGTAGTACTCGCCAGGCGGGTAGTAGTACTGGTCGTCGGCTGGGGCTTCTGGCTCAGGGGCTCCGTCGTCTGGTGGCATCAAATGGAAAATGGGGAAAAAGAAAATAAAGCAAACGTGAGTACTCATCCGAAGTACTCAGCAAGCAAGGATCTACACTACATATGCATCATTGTCAAAGGAATGGCTGTATATGTGGACTGGGCTGCAGAAATGCCAGAGTAGAGGGGGAAAGCCTAGTCCTATCGAAGACTAGCATCTTCAACAATCTTCGACAGTCTTGCAGCATCAGGAGAGAGAGCAGATGAACATAATGTAAAGTAGTAGTAGTAATATCATCAACCTCGACCTGAGATCCTTTCTCGACTCCCTGCGAGAAAGCAATCCCAGAGCCGTACTATCCAGTTCTCATCACATGTTCTAGTTGTACCGATCGGGATACAACTCCGAGTGTCCGTTACCGTAGGACAGGCTATCGATAGAAGTTTCTTCCCTGCAGGGGTGCACCAACTTACCCACCACGCTCGCTTAACTCCGGCCGGACACACTTTTCTGGGTCATGCCCGGCCTCGGCTAAGCAACACGCTGCAACCCGACCAAATACCTAACAGAGAGGTCAGCACGCCGGACTAACCTATGCCCCCAGGGGTCTTGGGCCATCGCCCCGGGAACTCCTGCACGTTACGTGCACCGCCGGTGAGCAGACCTAGCAACCCCTTTTACAAGCGCGGTTGCGTTCCCAGTCCAACCCAGCGTGTGCCGCATCAGTCGCTGACGTCCATTAAGCTCCGGCTGAAGTATACGACGCAGAACGCCCATACTATGCCCACGTGATGGTTAGTGCTATCGGGCCAGAGGCCCCTCGGATCAAATATCCAAACCGTAGTGGATTAGGAGCGCGCGGAAACGAGCAGAGACTCACGATCGATGTGACCCCGTCGCCCCGTCTCGAGGACTTGTGGCAAGGGCTAAGAATGCCCGGCCACGCCTCGTAGTTATCTCGCGGGCACCATCCAGGTCAACCCGACTCCACATCACTTCGCGTTAAGCTCGCGCGGGTACCCCTCAGGGCCGACCCGTCTTTAGTATCGTGGTTCATAGTCAAGTCATAATATCCAAGGTAACTGTGTGTTTGACACCGAAGGGAACCATGAGGAATCACCCTCGATGGAGTTCCCGCTCGATGTTATCATCAAGGTGAACGAAGGAGGAATCACCCTCGAGGTCCACACTTGAGAGGTTGCGCGACGATGTCGTTATCGGGGGTGGTGTAGGAGGAATCACCCTCGCTTACCACGACCGAGTAACTAACCTACAAGGTTAACCTCAGAAGTGCTAACGAGGTATCACCCTCGGCACTCGACGGTAACCTAGCAGTGTCGGCAACTAAGGGGTAGTGATGTGCGGTGCCAGGGTCTGGTCCTCAATCCCGATGATCGGGTCTTCTGATATCCAGCAGGGCAGTCGGGATCAAGTGGAGGTCTCTGTCGTGTCTCTACCCAGCCTATAATAATCAGTCTAGGATAACCAGTAAGGTAACAAAGCAGGGTACAATAATCAGGCTATGCAGCAGATATAGGAAAACAGTAGCAGTAGCAGTTCTAATGCAAGCATAAGAGAGAAAAGAGTAGGCGATATAGGCATGCTCAAAATGGGGGTGCTTGCCTGTTTGCTCGGGGGCAAGGGCAAGGTCTTCAGTAGTATCGTCGGGGATGTAGTCGTACTCCTGTGCGGCGTCTGCCTCGGGAGCTACGTCAACGTCGGGGTCTATCGAGAGAGAAGAGGGGGAAGAAACAGGTAAACATAATGCAAACAGATGCAATACGGTGCGTGTGATGCTATGATGCAGTGCAGGGTTGCCTAATTATGCATCTAAGTCATTTTAGTTATTTTTAGAATTATTCTGGGATTTAATATCCGACGTGTGTGCACTATTCATCTGCCGGATTCGGGTCCGGAGTTACGAGTTCTTCTACGTAGGAGGTTCCGATGGAGAAACAGACGGCACGATCAGACTCGTCTCGTCGTTCTGAGCAACTTTCATGTTTTAACTTTTTCGATCCGAGCTACGGTTTAAAAGTTATTAATTTTTAAAGATTATTTGAATTTCTGGAATTATTTTATTTAACAGAAAATGAATTATGACGTCAGCATGACGCGCTGCTGACGTCAGCAAGTCAACAGGACGGTTGACCAGTCAAACCTGACATGTGGGTCCAGTGGGACCCACATGTCAGCCTCTGTTTCTTTATCCAGCGAATTAGTTTAATTACCAGGATTAATTAGGGGGGTGGACCCCACATGTCAGTGAGACATTAGGTTAATTAGTTTATTTTTATTTCTAATTTGTTTTAACTAATTAAACAGGAAGGTGGGGCCCGCCTGTCAGCGGCTGGGCCGGTCCAGTCAGCAAGGCTGACTGGTCAACTGGCTGGCCGGGCCCCTGGGACCCACGGGTCAGTGACCCAGGTGGTGCCACGTGGGTGCCACGCCAGCGCGGCGACCGGAGACGCGCCGGCGACCTTCCCAGCGGCGGAAGTTCGCCGGAGCTGCCCGAAAATCCGCTACGCTGCGTCAAATCGCCCGCAACCACTTGCGTTCGATCGGTCTCTCGCCCGCGCATCTAACTACGGTGGTAGTTCGACCGAACACGGCCTCTAGTGACGGCGGCGAGCGGTGGAGCGGTCGCCGGAGTTCGGGCTTCGACGAATCCTTAGCTAGGGGGTACGGGAGAGCGTGTGCGCGGGCGTGTTCGACTCCTGGAAGCAGTAGGAACAGAATGCCGTGCTCAAACGAGCACGACAGGGGCCATGGCCACGGCGGCGAGGCGAACCGCGGCGTCGGGCTCACGGCGTCGTCGGCTGCTAGCTACAGGCGACGGCGGGCAGCGCAATGAATAGGAGAGAAAGGCTGGAAGCTCACCGAGCGGCGCAAGGTGGCCCGTGTGAGGATTAGGAGCTGCAGGGGTCGAGGTCGCCGGAACCGCGCCGGAGATGCAGAAGAGGGGCGCGGCTCGATCCGCGCAACGTGGAGCTCCTCGGCCCCAATCAACGGCGCCCAAGGCCGTGGCAGTCCATGGCGATGGCGCAGGACATGGCAGAGCGGCAGGCAGGGCTCGGTGGCCGCGGGGACGAACGAGAACGGCGGCGGTGGCGCTCGGACGCCTCGGATCTGAGGAGGAAGGAGGCAGAGCGAGCGAGGGAGAGAGATGGGGAATGCCAGGGGAAGCCAGGGGGTCGAGTGGCTCCGGCCTTATCTCCTCCTCCTCCCTGTAGCGTCGGTGGCGCCGGCCGACTGGCGCGCGCGCGCGCGGCCACGGCGGGGACGACACGGGGAGGAGGGAGACGAGGTGGGCCTGCTGGGCCGCGACTCGGGGCACTGTGCACTAAGGCCCAGTGCACAGTGTCCCGCTTTTGATTTTCTGTTTTAGCTTCTCCATTTTCTTTTATCCTTTTCTGTTTCAAAATGTTTAGGGCACTTGTGCACTTTCGAAAAATGTGGGAGTTGGCCCAAATAATGCAATGCAATATTAGCTCTCACCAAAAAGTGGTTTGGACAGTTTTGGAGTTCATTTGAATCTGCAATGATTTTAAATGAATTAATATTGCTGTTTTGGATGCTGTTTCATCTTGTTTGACTCATCAATCATATTCCAAAAATGTTGGTTATGATTTTGCCATGACCACTGGATTATTTGCTAATTAAATAACATTTCTCCAGCAGAGTTTGGTCAACCTCATATTTCACTTATGAATTTAAGTTGATTTTAAAAATGGAGTTGATTTACTTTGGTTAACCACTATGTTTAATCACTGCATATGATATGACTTGGCATTATTAACAGCTGATCATGGTGGCTATTACATAGGGGTGTTACACATATGAATACCCGTGGTGACAATGGGGTATATATTGTTTCACTTGATATATGTTTGGGCACTCAACTCGCGGATTCCTGAGGTGACATTGGGGTAATCTATGCATAGGGGTTAATGCATGTTCTCGTCTTTGTTTCTCCGGTAGAAATCTTGGGGCACTCTTTGAGGTTCTTTGTGTTGGATTGAGTATTATGAATCTGAAATTGTTTGATGCATATCGTATAATCAACTCACGGATACTCGCGGTGACATTGGAGTATCTAGGTGACATTAGAGTTGGTTGATGTGTATCATATGGTGTCATTTTAGTACGAACTCTTGGTTAGATCGATCACAAAGAATAGCTTTGTGTTATTTTAGTACGAACTCTAGGATAGATTGATCGGAAAGAATAGCTTTGAGGTGGTTTCGTACCCTACAAACAATTTCTTCTTATGTTCTCCGCTAGATAGGAACTTTGGAGTGATTCTTCATCGCACGTTGAGGGAAGGTTATATGATCCAATTATATTAGCATTGTTGAGAGATTGCACTAGTGAAAGTACGGACCCTAGGCCTTATTTTCAAGAATTGCAATACCGTTTGTGCTCACTTTTGTTACTTGCTACCTTGCTGCTTTTTATTGTTCCTATTACAAAAATCAATATCTACTATCATTACTACGCTTGTATCACCATCTCTTCGCCGAACTAGTGCACCTATACAATTTACCAGTGTATTTGGTGTGTTGTGGACACAAGAGACTTTTTATTATTTGGTTGTAGGATTGTTTGAGAGAGACCATCTTCATCCTACGCCTCCCACGGATTGATAAATCTTAGGTCATCCACTTGAGGGAAATTTGCTACTGTCCTACAAAACTCTGTGCTTGGAGGCCCAACACGAGTCTACAAGAACAAGTTGTGTAGTAGACATCAGTGTGTTCCCCCCTTTGGCCCATATGGCCCATTAACCTCCCGGGGGTTCCCGGAACCCCTTCCGGTGATCCGATGACTACCCAGTACCTCCCGAAACTCTTCCGGTGTCCAAATAGCATCGTCCTATATATCAATCTTTACCTCCGGACCATTCCGGAGCTCCTCGTCATGTCTGTGATCTCATCCGGGACTCCGAACAACATTCGGTCACCAAATAACATAAGTCATATAACACTATATCGTCAACGAACGTTAAGCGTGCGGACCCTACGGGTTCGAGAACTATGTAGACATGACCGAGACACCTCTTCGGTCAATAACCAATAGCGGAACCTGGATGCCCATATTGGTTCCTACATATTCTACGAAGATCTTCATCGGTCGAACCTTATGACAACATACGTAATTCCCTTTGTCTATCGGTATGTTACTTGCCCGAGATTCGATCGTCGGTATCTTCATACCTAGTTCAATCTCGTTATCGAAAAGTCTCTTTACTCGTTCAGTAATACATCATCTCGTAACTAACTTCTTAGTCACTTTGCTTGCAAGCTTCTTGTGATGTGTATTACCGAGAGGACCCAGAGATACCTCTCCGATACACGGAGTGACAAATCCTAATCTCGATCTATGCCAACTCAACAAACACCTTCGGAGATACCTGTAGAGCATCTTTATGATCACCCAGTTACATTGTGACATTTGATAGCACACAAGGTACTCCTCCAGTATTCGAGAGTTGCATGATCTCATAGTCGAAGGAATATGTATTTGACATTAAGAAAGCAATAGCAATAAACTGAACGATCATATGCTAAGCTAACGGATAGGTCTTGTCTATCACATCATTCTCCTAATGATGTGATCCAGTTATCAAGTGACAACACATGTCTATGGTTAGGAAACCTTAACCATCTTTGATCAACGAGCTAGTCTAGTAGAGGCTTACTAGGGACACGGTATTTGTTTATGTATCAACACATGTATTTAAGTTTCCGATCAATACAATTCTAGCATGAATAATAAACCTTTATCATGAATAAGGAAATATAATAATAACAACTTTATTATTGCCTCTAGGGCATATTTCCATCAGTCTCCCACTTGCACTAGAGTCAATAATCTAGATTACATTGTAATGAATCTAACACCCATGGAGTCTTGGTGTTGATCATGTTTTGCTCGCGGAAGAGGCTTAGTCAACGGGTCTGCTACATTCAGATCCGTATGTATTTTGCAAATCTCCATGTCTCCATCCTTGACCTTTTCACGAATGGAGTTGAAGCGTCTCTTGATGTGTTTGGTTCCCTTGTGAAACCTGGATTCCTTTGCTAAGGCAATTGCTCCAGTGTTGTCACAAAAGATTTTCATTGGACCCGATGCACTGGGTATTACACCCAGATCAGATATGAACTCCTTCATCCAGACTCCTTCATGCGCTACTTCCGAAGCAGCTATGTACTCCGCTTCACACGTAGATCCCGCCACGATGCTCTGCTTGGAATTGCACCAACTGACAGCTCCACCATTCAATATAAATATGTATCCAGTTTGTGACTTAGAGTTATCCGGATCAGTGTCGAAGCTAGCATCAATGTAACCATTTACGACGAGCTCTTCGTCACCTCCATAAACGAGAAACATATCCTTGGTCCTTTTCAGGTACTTTAGGATGTTCTTGACCGTTGTCCAGTGATCCACTCCTGGATTACTTTGGTACCTCCCTGCCAAACTTATGGCAAGGCACACATCAGGTCTGGTACACAACATAGCATACATGATAGAACCTATGGCTGAGGCATAGGGAATGACTTTCATTTTCTCTCTATCTTCTGCAGTGGTCGGTCTTTGAGTCTGACTCAATTTCACACCTTGTAATACATGCAACAGAACCCTTTCTTTGACTCATCCATTTTGAACTTCTTCAAAACTTTGTCAAGGTATGTGCTTTTTGAAAGTCCTCTTAAGCGTCTCGATCTATCCCTATAGATCTTGATGCCCAATATATAAGCAGCTTCACCGATGTCTTTCATTGAAAAATTCTTATTCAAGTATCCTTTTATGCTATCTATAAATTCTATATCATTTCCAATGAATAATATGTCATCTACATATAATATCAGAAATGCTACAGAGCTCCCACTCACTTTCTTGTAAATACAGGCTTAACCATAAGTCTGTATAAAACCATATGCTTTGATCTCCTCATCAAAGCGTATATTCCAACTCCGAGATGCTTGCACCAGTCCATAGATGGATCGCTGGAGCTTGCATACTTTGTTAGCACCTTTAGGATCGACAAAACCTTCTGGTTGCATCATATACAACTCTTCTTTAAGAAATCCATTAAGGAACGCAATTTTGACATCCATTTGCCAGATTTCATAATTATAAAATGCGGCTATTGCTAACATGATTCGGACAAACTTAAGCATCGCTACGGGTGAGAAAGTCTCATCGTAGTCAACTCCTTGAACTTGTCGAAAACCTTTCGCGACAAGTCGAGCTTTGTAGATAGTGACATTACCATCAGCGTTTGTCTTCTTCTTGAAGATCCATTTATTCTCAATGGCTTGCCGATCATCGGGCAAGTCCACCAAAGTCCATACTTTGTTCTCATACATGGATCCTATCTCAGATTTCATGGCCTCAAGCCATTTATCGGAATCTGGGCTCATCATAGCTTCTTCATAGTTCGTAGGTTCGCCATAGTCTAATAACATAACTTCCAGGATAGGATTACCGTACCACTCTGGTGCGGAACGTGCTCTGGTCGACCTACGAGGTCTAGTAGTAACTTGATCCGAAGTTTCATGATCATCATCATTAGCTTCCTCTCTAGTTTGTGTAGGCATCAAGGGAACAGTTTTCTCTGATGTGCTACTTTCCAATTCGAGAGAAGGTACAATTACCTCATCAAGTTCTACTTTCCTCCCACTCACTTCTTTCGAGAGAAACTTCTTCTCTAGAAAGGACCCATTCTTGGCAACAAAGATCTTGCCTTCGGATCTATGGTAGAAGGTGTACCCAATAGTTTCCTTAGGGTATCCTATGAAGACGCACTTCTCCGATTTGGATTTGAGCTTATTAGGCTAAAGCCTTTTGACATAAGTGTTGCATCCCCAAACTTTAAGAAACGACAACTTAGGTTTCTTGCCAAAACATAGTTCATACGGTGTCGTCTCAACGGATTTAGACGGTGCCATATTTAATGTGAATGTGGCTGTCTCTAATGCATAACCCCAAAACGATAGTGGTAAATCGGTAAGAGACATCATAGAACGCACCATATCTAATAAAGTACGATTATGATGTTCGGACACACCATTATGCTGCGGTGTTCCAGGTGGCATGAGTTGTGAAACAATTCCACATTGTTTTAAATGAAGGCCAAATTCGTAACTCAAATATTCGCCTCCGTGATCAGATCGTAGAAACTTTATTTTCTTGTTATGATGATTCTCCACTTCACTCTGAAATTCCTTGAACTTTTCAAATGTTTCAGACTTGTGTTTCATCAACTAGATATATCCATACCTACTCAAATCATCTGTGAAGATCAGAAAATAACGATACCCGCCGCGTGCCTCAACACTCATTGGACCGCATACATCGGTATGTATTATTTCCACTGTTCAAGATATCTTCCGATATGCCGATAAATCGGCCGATTTATTGCTTATCGCTGTCTGACCGATAAGATAAATCGACCGATAAATCGGCAGATATGGCGATAAATTGGCCGATATGCCGATAAACTGGCCGATTTACCCCTTATCTTGGGTCGACCGATAAGTTCCCGATAAGCGATATCCCCAACATTGATTATTTCCATTAAGTCGTTAGCTCGCTTCATTGTTCAGGAGAACGGAGTTTTAGTCATCTTGCCCATGACGCATGGTTCACAAGTATCAAATGATTCATAATCAAGTGATTCCAAAAGTCCATCTGCATGGAGTTTCTTCATGCGCTTTACACCAATATGACCTAAACGACATTGCGACAAGTATGTTGCACTATCATTATCAACTTTGCATCTTTTGGCATCCATATTATGCATATGTGTATCACTACGATCGAGATTCAACAAGAATAGACCATTCATCAAGGGTGCATGACCATAAAAGATATTACTCATATAAATAGAACAACCATTATTCTCCGATTTAAATGAATAACCGGCTCGCAATAAACAAGATCCAGATATAATGTTCATGCTCAACGCTGGCACCAAATAACAATTATTGAGGTCTAAAACTAATCCCAAAGTTAGATGTAGAGGTAGCGTGCCGACGACGATCACATCGACCTTGGAACCATTCCCGACGCGCATCGTCACCTCGTCCTTAGCCAATCTTCGTTTATTCCGCAGCTCCTGTTTCGAGTTACAAATATGAGCAACCGAACCAGTATCAAATACACATGCGCTACTACGAGCATTAGTAAGGTATACATCAATAACATGTATATCAAATATACCTTTGTTCACTTTGCCATCCTTCTTATCTGCCAAGTATTTGGGGCAGTTCTGCTTCCAGTGGCCATTCCCTTTGCAGTAGAAGCACTCAGTTTCAGGTTTGAGTCCAGCTTTGGGCTTCTTCACGGGAGCGGCAACTTGCTTGCCATTCTTCTTGAAGTTCGCTTTCTTTCCCTTACCCTTTTTCTTAAAACTAGTGGTCTTGTTAGCCATCAACACTTGATGCTCCTTCTCGATTTCTACGTCCGCAGCCTTAAGCATTACGAAGAGCTCGGGAATCGTTTTCGTCATCCCTTGCATATTATAGTTCATCATGAAGCCTTTGTAGCTTTGTGGCAGTGACTGAAGAACTCAGTCAATAACACTCTCAACTGGAAGATCAATTCCTACCTGAGTCAAGTGGTTATGATACCCAGACATTTTGAGTATGTGTTCACTGACAGAACTATTCTCCTCCATTTTGCAGCTATAGAACTTGTCCCGGTTCTAAGCCGTAAAGCATGGCACACTGAACTATCGAGTAGTCATCAGATCGAGTCTGCCAGACGTTCATAACATCTGCAGTAGCTCTTGCAGCAGGTATGTCATCTAGCGGTGCATCAAGGACATAATTCTTCTGTGCAGCAATGAGGATAATCCTCAAGTTACGGACCCAGTCCGTGTAGTTGCTACCATCATCTTTCAACTTAGCTTTCTCTAGGAACGCATTAAAATTCAGGGGAACGGTAGCACGGGCCATTGATCTACAACATAGATATGCAAAAACTATTAAAACTAAGTCATGATAAATTAAGTTCAATTAATCAAATTACTAATGAATTTCCACTTAAATAAACATCCATCAAGTTATCTAAGTGATACATGATCCAAATCAACTAACCCATGTCCGATCATCACGTGAGATGGGGTAGTCATCAATGGTGAACATCTCTATGTTGATCATATCTACTATATGACTCACATTCGACCTTTCGGTCTCCAGTGTTCCAAGACCATGTCTGTACATGCTAGGCTCGTCATGTTTAACCCAAGTATTCTGCATGTGTAAAACTGTCTTACACCCGTTGTATGTGAACGTAGAGTCTATCACACCCGATCATCACGAGGTGCTTCGAAACGACGAACTTTGGCAATGGTGCATACTCGGGGAGAACACTTTTATCTTGAAATTTAGTGAAGGGATCATCTTATAATGCTACCGCCGCTCTAAGAAAAATAAGATGTATAAAGGATAAACATCACATGCAATCAAAATATGTGACATGATATGGCCATCATCATCTTGTGCTTTTGATCTCCATCTCCAAAGCATTGTCATGATCTCCATCGTTGTGTCGGGGTTGTCTCGCCAACTATTGCTTCTACAACTATTGCTAACGCATAGCGATAAAGTAAAGTAATTACATGGCGCTTGCACTTCATACAATAATTAAGAGACAACCCTAAGGCTCCTACCGGTTGTTGATATTACAAAACATGATCATCTCATACATCAACATATATCACATCATATCTTGACCATATCACATCACAACATGCCCTGCAGAAACAAGTTAGACGTCCTCTACTTTGTTGCTTCAAGTTTTACGTGGCTGCTACGGGCTTCTAGCAAGAACCGTTCTTAACTACGCAAAAACCACAACGGTGATTATCAATTTTTCTGTTTTAACCTTCTTCAAGGACCGGCCGTAGTCAAATTCGATTCAACTAAAGTAGGAGAAACAGACACCCGCTAGCCACCTTTATGCAAAACAAGTTGCATGTCAGTCGGTGGAACCAGCCTCATGTGCGTGGACATGTAAGGTTGGTCCGGGCCGCTTCATCCCACAATACCGCTGAATCAAAATAAGACGTTGGTGGTAAGCAGTATGACCATCACCGCCCATAACTCCTTTGTGTTCTACTCGTGCATATCATCTACGCATAGACCTGGCTCTGATGCCACTGTTGGGGAATGTTGCATGGAAAACAAAAAAAATTCTACGCACACGCAAGATCTATCCATGGAGATGCATAGCAACGAGAGGGGAGAGTGTGTCTATGTACCCTCGTAGACCGTAAGCGGAAGCATTTATTAACGCGGTTGATGTACTCAAACTTCTTCGCGATCCAACCAATCAAGTACCGAACGTACGACACCTCCGCGTTCAACACATGTTCAGCTCAGTGACGTCCTCACCTTCTTGATCCAGCAAGACGGGCAAAGTAGTAGATGAGTTCCGGCAGCACGACGGCGTGGTGACGGTGATGGTGAAGCTATCTTCGTAGGGCTTCGCCTAAGCACTCCGAAAATATGACCGAGGGACGAAACTGTGGAGAGGGGTGCCGCACACGGCTAAGAGATTGGCGTGGCTTTTGTGTGGCGCCCCCTCCCTCATATATATAGGTGGGGGGAGGGGAGGCAGCCAGGAGGCGCCCCAAGGGTGGCTACCGGCCCCCTTGGGCTCCTGCCCTGTGGCGCCCCCCTTACCTTGTTTGCACAAGGGGGGAAGGAAAGGGGAGGAGAGGGAAGGAAGGGGGAGGCCGACTCCCCCTTTCGTTCTCTCCCCAAGGGCTGCGGCCTTAGGAGGGGCGCGCCAGCCCCTTGTGGGCTGGTGTGTTCCCCCCTTTTGCCCATATGGCCCATTAACCTCCTGGGGGTTCTCGGAACCCCTTCCGATGATCCGATGACTACCCGGTACCTCCCGAAACTCTTCCAGTGTCCAAATAGCATCGTCCTATATATTAATCTTTACCTCCGGACCATTCCAGAGCTCCTCGTCATGTCCGTGATCTCATCCAGGACTCCGAACAACATTCAGTCACCAAATCACATAACTCATATAACACTATATCGTCAACGAACATTAAGCGTGTGGACCCTATGGGTTTGAGAACTATGTAGACATGACCGAGACACCTCTCCGGTCAATAACCAATAGCGGAACCTAGATGGCCATATTGGTCCCCACATATTCTACGAAGATCTTCATCGGTCAAACCTTATGACAACATACGTAATTCCCTTTGTCTATCGGTATGTTACTTGCCCGAGATTCGATCGTCGGTATCTTCATACCTAGTTCAATCTCGTTACCGGCAAGTCTCTTTACTCGTTTCGTAATACATCATCTCGTAACTAACTCCTTAGTCATTTTGCTTGCAAGCTTCTTGTGATGTGTATTCTCGAGAGGACCCAGAGATACCTCTTCGATACACGGAGTGACAAATCCTAATCTCGATCTATGCCAACTCAATAAACACCTTCGGAGATACCTGTAGATCATATTTATGATCACCCAGTTACATTGTGATGTTTGATAGCACACAAGGTATTCCTCCGGTATTCGGGAGTTGCATGATCTCATAGTCGAAGGAATATGTATTTGACATTAAGAAAGCAATAGCAATAAACTGAATGATCATATGCTAAGCTAACGGATGGGTCTTGTCCATCACATCATTCTCCTAATGATGTGATCCCGTTATCAAGTGACAACACATGCCTATGGTTAGGAAACCTTAACCATCTTTGATCAACAAGCTTGTCTAGTAGAGGCTTACTAGGGACACGGTATTTGTTTATGTATCCACACATGTATTTAAGTTTCCGATCAATACAATTCTAGCCTGAATAATAAACCTTTATCATGAATAAGGAAATATAATAATAACAACTTTATTATTGCCTCTAGGGTATATTTCCATCATATATTGACTTAGGAGTCAAGTGAGATCACTTGATCATAGGTCATACTCATCGTTAAGCTCAAAATGGGGTTACCATTTTTCATTTAAGCATTTCAATGTATTCATATCTTGTTGAGTTGCTTTGACTCATGACTTGGAGCAAAGCTTCTAAGATGTGAGGACATACCTTGGGTTTGTTGTCGAACTTGATCACGTTGTTGAAATTGTAGTGGATGCTCATATGAATTGAGTTGGGAGCATCTCTTGTCTGAAGCTCATATTCCTACATGGGTTAGTCTTGCAAGGAACAAACTCCATTTATCCAAATTTTGACAAGAGTGAAATTTACCATAAAGAATTTGCCAAAGGATATATTGAGTGAGTTTTTGTTTGTTCTTTGAACACAACAACCAAAGTGAAAATAATTAGTCATGATATGAGTGATTTGCAATCTTGTGAAATAAAGCTCATCCAAGTACCTACTGTTGGAAATATGCCCTAAAGGCAATAATAAAGTGGTTATTATTATATTTCCTTGTTCATGATAATCGTTTATTATCCAAGCTATAATTGTATTGACCGAAAACTCAAATACATGTGTGGATACATAGACAACAACATGTCCCTAGTAAGCCTCTACCGGACTAGCTCGTTGATCAAAGATGGCTATGGTTTCCTTGGCATGGACATGAGTTGTCATTTGATAATGGGATCACATCATTAGGAGAATGATGTGATGGACAAGACCCAAACCATAAGCATAGCATATGATCGTGTCAAGTTTATTGCTATTGTTTTTCTGCATGTCAAGTATATGTTCCTATGACCATGAGATCATGCAACTCACTGACACCAGAGGAGTACTGTCGTGGATTTGTCACGACAGATGTCCTAGCGAAAGGACTTAGGTGTGGAGCCATCGTGACTAGGTTAGCTTGAAGGGGTTGAACGGGACAAAGGACACAAGGAGTTTACCCAGGTTCGGCCCCTCTCAACGAGGTAAAAGCCTACGTGCTGCTTCTAATTGTATTGCTTGGGTTTCGATTACAAGGGAGCGAATACGCTTGACCTAGTTCTCGACTATTTGTTTCTTGAGTTAACCCGCCGCCGGGTCACCCCTTTATATATAGGTTGATGCCCGACGGTTTACAGAGTCCCGGCCGGCTCACACAAATGTGACAAGCTCGGTTTCTAACTAAACCTGCCTTACAGAGCAAGTTAACACATGGCGGATCACACCCTTGGGCCTTGAGTCACCTCTGGATCTTGGGCCTTCAATAAGCCTGCTTTATGAACCACCACCTCTATATCTTCTTCAGCCCTCTTGGGCCTTCTCACCTTAAGTCGCCAATGGTGTGACCCGGCCCCTCCTGGGCGGGTCATACCTCGGAGTTATATCCCCAACATTAGGCCCCAGGTTGATTTGAACTTGTTCACATCAATCTTCATTTGAACTCAAGCAAAAATGCTCCAGTATGAATTTCTCATACCGTCTGCTGTAACCCGCCATGACATTGTGTAAACAGGATTGTTATAACCCGCCATGACGTCCCGCACATTAATTCCGCACAAGACCCAGGATATCTTCAACGGATCTTTATCTTTAATAGTCTTCCCGAGAATCGAGGCGTCCATATAGCCACTTAATCATTTTCACCTCCTCGATTTCCACGCTTGCCATCTTGTCATTTCCTTATAAATAGGGACACGGATCCCCTTTTTCACTTTTTACCCCTGCCTCTGCCTCTTCTTCTTCCTCGCGGCGTCCGACGCTTCCGGAGCTCCGCCGCCTCCATCGACCTTCTTCAACAACTCCGACCCAGGCCGCTGCATCAACCTGATCATATCCAGAGAACGGCGGCGCTCCTCCGCTGATCATCTACATCGCTAGGTACTCCCCTCTCTCTACTTCCCATCTGCACTAGGGTTTCCTCTGTTCGTCAGTGTTCATCGGCGTTCATCGTAGTTCTCTTCGCTAATGCTCACTTCGATCGAAAAAACAGTAGGGAAGTTGCGCGGTAGCAGTTTTAGCATCCGTTTCCAATCGTAGATGTATCCTATCTTCTTGAGATTCAAACCCAGCTTGTGTGTTCTTCCACTGTCATATTTAGGTTTAGCAATTATTCTCCTTTTTTGAACTGCTGTAGATCCGTAAATATAATCCACCACTTGTGGAACCTGTTTGTCCAACACTTAGTGAAATTTTCCTTAAACTCAGATCCGTAAATCCGGCATAAACACCACTGTGTGGGTGGCTCAAAAATATTACTTTATGACCCGCCAAACACCAGCCCGCTTATTCATGAAATACTCAAATCAGCTGCATCCGTCTGATGTTAATATCACCCAACTGTGCTTTTGTTGATTTGTCCATACTATTCCTTTTCTCATAATAATCTGTCCGTATATGAACCAAACCTGCATAGTATATTTACCTTCTTGTAACAATCGAGCGGCTTATTATCTCAAATTTGACCCGCCGTTATTCCCCCTTTTAGGCCTTTTGATAAAAATGACTAAGACAGTCACCTCATGTGATTGGGTCGCTTCCACTGTTACGGAACAAGCTCTGAACGAATATGTTCAAGTGGGCATTTTGTCAGCCAAAGAAGTTATCCACTGGCGGGCCCCAGGGACAGAAATAAGACCTGATTCTAAGGACGGCGAAGTCGTGGTTTTTGCTGATCATATGAGCCAGGGTTTCTCTCCACCCGGCTCAAAGTTCTTCCACGACGTTCTGAATTTTTATCAACTTCATCCACAAGATACCGGACCCAATTCAGTCTCCAACATCTGCAATCTCCAAGTCTTTTGCAAAGTGTACCTTCAGGAGGAGCCCACTGTTGACCTTTTTAGAGAATTTTACTATTTGAACCGTCAAACAAAAATGACCGACGGACCCAGTCTTGAGCTTGGCAGGATTTCTATCCAAAGACGAAAAGATGATGTCTTTCCCGCGGCCACGCTTCCCAGTCACCCCAAAGACTGGAACTAGACTTGGTTCTACTGCCAAGACACCTCTCCGGCGGGTGAGAATCCTCTGCCGGGTTTCTGCGACCGCCGGCTTAACCCAAGACATCCACTTCTGGACCGGATCAGTGCCGCTGAACGGGCCAAATATGCATCCACCTTTAGCAAAGTAAGAGCCTTAATGGCCAACGGCTTGACTGGCATCGATTTGGTCCGATGCTGGGTTGCCTGGAGGATCATGCCTTTGAGCCGCCACCCCGTCTTAATGTGCGAGTATACTGGCGACACCAAAGATCCACAACATCACTGCCAAATACGTCTGAATGATAAAGAGATCAATGAGATGACCAAAATGCTGCTCAATGAGAGCTTAGATAATTGCAGCAAGACGGGGCTGAACCCCTTTTGCACCCTTAACCCAGCTCCAGCTGTAAGTATTTCAAGCTCATTGTTATCTTATTCTTCCTTCTCATATATTGCCTTCTTACTATTACTTGCTTTCCTCAGGCCGATGATCCTTTCTGGAATAAGAAACTTCAGGATAAACCGGCCAAAAAGGCCAGGGTAAAGAGCAAAGCTCCCAAGAAGCCCGCCAAGAAGAAAACAGACACAACGGAGTTATTTGCACTGAACGACGATGAGTCGGAGGTAGAACTTGATTCCCTTGGCTCCTTTTTTGTACATCTTATTGACACTGATTGCTATCAGGATGACGCGGAGGCCAGCCACGCAGACGGTGAAGAGGTAACTATCCTTTCCTCTGACTCGGAGCCTTTGCCAAGACAGAAAGTTCGACAAGTGAGCCAGAAAGTAAGGTTTTCTCACCCTTTAGCTTACTTGGATCCAAACTTTATTTTGAAGAAACAACAGCATGAAGCTCGACGCACAACCCAGAACAGCGGCTGTGGAAATCTTTCCTCCAGCTTACCCAACACGCCGGTTCCTCGAAAACGACGAAATGAGGTGCCACAAAATTCAACCTTCCCCTTTCCTAAGGCGGGTCTTATCCGTCAGCCACTTAATTCATCCGACTCAAATTATCAGGGAACTTCTCATTCGTCCTCTGGTGACTCTACTGGAACCCAAATTCCTCCCTTCAAACTTGCTCCTAGGTGAGAATATTAAATTTCTTTGCTTTAACACTTGTATACTAATATGCTGACATCCTTATATGTCTCACTTTCAGCGGTATAGCCAAGCCTAGCAAGAAGCTGAAGGTAAATAAGCCGGCCGAAGACCCCAAGGTTGCTGAGCCGGAGAAACAAAATATATCTGAAGCTTCCCATCAGACTCCTGAGGCTGCCGCTGATAACCCGCCACCAGAGATCCATAACGTCACGGTGGATCCAATGGGTGTTGACCCATCCAACGCTAAGCCGCCCAGTCCCATAAAACCTGCTGACGAACCTCCTTCACAACAAGCTGCGGAGGATGTTATCATTACTGGCACTGGCTACACTGAGCCTGGGAACCCCACCATTCTAGCCAAGCACTCTGCCAAAGAAGAGTTAATTGAAAAGAGCAAGGCCAGGTTTGATGTTGCAAATTACTCACACTTGGGCATCAATGAATTATACTCTGATTATCTGAGCCAGCTGCACACTGGTCGTGATCTGGAGGCAGATTTGGTCAAGAAATTACGCCAGAAGTATGAGGTATGAACATCTGTTTCCTTTGCATATATAGTCATCCAGCCCCCAAGTCTTATCCGTAGGAAAAAGTACTTTTGAGTAGGGTTAAGACTTGTCTATGTGTTTCTGCAAGCTTTAAGGTCGCAACCCTCATGGGTTGGCTTATCTTGATAAAGATGAGCCGGATCATTTCCATTATTTTGAAAGAACTCCAGACCATAGCCCTCATGGGCCGGATTATTTTGATAAAGATGAGCCAGATCAAAAAATACAAATGCGAAAAAGAACTTCCGCACACATTAGCCCCCAAGTGTCAAGTGCTTTGCTTGCAACGTACTTGAGACTTGTTTGTAGATTGTGTCCTGGCAAATATGTTTATAACTTGTTTAACTCTTACTTGCAGGATGCTTTAACTTAGGCTGAATCCCAGGTGGTCGATTTAAAGACCAGGCTTGAGCAGCAAGAGGCTGAAACACGCGAAGCTGACTCCAAGATTAAGCTTAGTCTTGAAGAGAGCGAGAAGCTCAAAACTGGATTTTCCACAGAAAGAACCGCCTGGGATAAGGAGAAAGCCACCTTGGTACAAAGAGCAGAAACTGCCGAATCTTCTTTGAAGGAGACGGCTGCAGAATTGACCGGCTTAAAACCCCATATATCCCAGATGACAGCTGCTATCTTTGGTAAGCAATTCAGGATGTTTCAACCACTTCCAATTTTTACCCTTAATCCGCCCGGTGACTTATCAGTGCACTTATTCAACACGCCCCAGGAGTGCCAACCTTGGCCAAGACATGTTGGTGAAGCTGAAGGCGGTTTATACCTTGGTGGAACAGCTGTATACAGGCACGCAGCGAACCATAGTGACCATCTCGCACAATAAGCAGCCACCTTCACTCATCAGGGATGTATTGGACAAGCTATCTGTCATGCCCAATAGAATTGAAGAGATTAAGCGATCCTCAGCCCGAGCTAGTGCTATCACTGCTTTGAGCTGGGCCAAAGCATGGCAAGCGGAGCTAGACCCAGAAGAGATGGCAACTGGCTATCCGAGTTTCAAAGAGGACGGGTCTCCCTTTAATGCCAGCGACTTTACCAAATGTGTAAAAGAGATGCGCCCTCTAGCAACCAAATTGGCCGAAGAGACTGATTTGTCGAAGTATCAGGCGGCTTATACAAAGGAGAAAGCAAAAGTGAAAGCGCCGGCTTATGAGATTGTAGAGCTCATTCCTCCAATACGTAAGCACACTTTTGCTCCTGATGTTGATCCGTCCACCCTTATAGACGATGAAGCTGTGTTCCAAGCTTTAATTGGCATCGACTGGACATCATCTGACTTCCAGACGATGGAGGAAGAAGAAGAAGATCCGGCACAGGATAACCCGAAGTCTTCAACTCGCCAAGATCAAAACAACTGATCCAAAGGGCAGCTCTCAGACCGCGGCGTGGTGCTTCTTCTTCTGAAAAACTACTTAATCATTTGGGCTTCAGAAAGCCTTGTAATAGGCTAGTTGAAACAATGATCTACCATGCCATCGTGCATGTTTAACCTTAAAACTGCGGATGAAATATTTTATGTACCACTGATGAGCTTGCAGGGAATATCATATTGTTTTTCAATGTTCCTGCACACATGGTAAACAACATACACCCTGGCGGTTTAAGCCAGGGCGGGTCATAATTTCCAATATAATGTGCTCTGGTGACTTAAAGTCTATAACCAGGGCGGGTTAGAAAAAACCCAAAATGTTTATTCAAATATGAAAAGTCATACCTGTAGACTGATATCATAATGATGCTGTAATGATTGTAATCCAGCATGGGTATTAACCCATAAATATGAAAAATCATGACTTGAATTTATTCAAGGCAAATCATCCTGGCGACTTAAAGTCTGCTTATCAGGGCGGGTTATAAACCCCACATGCTCAAATATGAGTCACAGAGTCAAGGCTACATGGCCTGAATTGTGAAAACCATATGTTAATATGGAAGAAGGATATCAATCCAAAATTTTCAGAAAAAAACAGCAAATAAAAAAAAACAAGGCTTTCATAGGCCGCCAAGCCTAAAACGTCAAGTGCTTTCATGGGCCGGACATCCACGGAGTTATTTCCAGCACACCTATAAGCCGGCCCTCACATGACAAACCGCCTTTTTAACTTGAACAAGTTCAGGGTCTTATTTAAAAGATTGACTGTCAAAAGTACGGCGGGTCATTCTAGGATTACGTGGGTGGAGTAACAAAGACATACAGGCCGGTTAACCCGTAATTTGGTGTTTACACCTGGCATGGAAGCCGATCAAAAGGGTAAGCATAGCTATACTCATTGAGCAGGAAGCCCCCAAGTGACCAAAGGGTCGGCATGGAAGCCGGATCAAGAGGGTAATCAAGGCTCTGCTCATTGAGTAGGTAGCCCCCAAGTGACCAAAGGGTCGGCATGTAAGCCGGATCAAGAAGGTAATCAAGGCTCTGCTCATTGAGCAGGTAGCCCCCAAGTGACCAAAGGGTCGGCATGTAAGCCGGATCAAGAGGGTAATCAAGGCTCTGCTCATTGAGCAGGTAGCCCCCAAGTGACCAAAGGGTCGGCATGTAAGCCGGATCAAGAGGGTAATCAAGGCTCTGCTCATTGAGCAGGTAGCCCCCAAGTGACCAAAGGGTCGGCATGTAAGCCGGATCAAGAGGGTAATAAAGGCTCTGCTCATTGAGCAGGTAGCCCCCAAGTGACCAAAGGGTCGGCATGTAAGCCGGATCAAGAGGGTAATCAAGGCTCTGCTCATTGAGCAGGTAGCCCCCAAGTGACCTGCGAAAAGGCATGTAAGCCTGATCAAGAGGGTAATCAAGGCTCTACTCATTGAGCAGGTAGCCCCCAAATGACCCGTGAGAAGGCATGTTAGCCTGACCAAGAGGGTAATCAAGGCTCTGCTCATTGAGCAGGAAGCCCCCAATTGGCCTTATGAACAAATAAAGACTCAGATACTTAGAAATGAAATGACAGAGGCCCTGAATATATCAGGGGTGCCGGCTTTATTATATTGATCATAATATATACATGGATGAAAATATGTACAGCACAAGAGCCGGTGGCTCAAGTGTAGTAAGGCCGGAGATGAGCAATGTTCCAAGGCCGGCGGGTCTCCTCCTCCGATGTACGTGAATCCTTATGGTATCGAATATCAATGAGGTAGTATGACCCGTTGTTCAGGTTCTTGCTGACCACAAAAGGTCCTTCCCAAGGTGGGGATAACTTATGCATGTCTGTTTGATCTTGGATGAGCCGGAGCACCAAGTCGCCTTCTTGAAAGGTCCGGGTCTTAACTCGGCGGCTATGATAGCGACGCAGATCTTGCTGATATATCACCGAACGAGCCACCGCCAAGTCACGCTCCTCATCCAACATGTCAAGAGCATCCTGACGTGCCTTTTCATTATCAGCTTCAACATAAGCCACCACACGGGGCGGATCATGACGGATGTCACTTGGAAGAACCGCCTCGGCCCCGTAGACCATGAAGAAAGGCATGTAACCCGTTGATCTGTTGGGGGTAGTATTGATACTCCAAAGCACTGAGGGTAACTCTTCAACCCAACAACCTGGCGTCCGTTGCAAAGGGACCATAAGCCGGGTTTTGATTCCTCTCAAGATTTCTTGATTGGCCCTTTCAGCTTGACCATTGGATTGGGGGTGAGCTACTGATGAGACGTCAAGACGAATATGCTCTCGTTGACAGAACTCTTTCATAGCACCTTTGGATAGATTAGTGCCATTATCAGTTATGATGTTGTGAGGGTAACCAAAACGGAAGATCACCTTCTTAATGAATTGAACCGCCGTTGCCGCATCACACTTGCTGACCGGCTCTGCCTCAACCCATTTGGTAAACTTGTCAACCACCACCAAGAGGTGGGTCTTTTTGTCCTTGGACCTCTTGAAAGGTCCAACCATATCCAGCCCCAAAACTGCAAACAACCAAGTAATTGGAATCATCCTCAATTCTTGAGCAGGCACGTGAGCTCGTCTAGAAAACTTCTGGCAGCCGTCACACTTGCTAACCAGATCTTCTGCATCAGCATGAGCCGTCAACCAATAAAAACCGTGCCAGAAGGCTTTAGCAACCAGAGATTTAGAGCCGGTGTGATGACCACAATCACCTTCATGGATCTCCCTTAGAATCTCACGGCCCTCCTCAGTAGAAATACATCGCTGGAACACACCTGTGACACTGCATCGGTGTAACTCGCCGTTGACAATGGTCATAGATTTAGACCATCAGGTTATCTGCCTGGCCTCAGTTTCATCCTCAGGTAACTTGCCTCGGGTCATATAAGCCAAGTACAGCACCGTCCAATCAGGAATAGCATGAAGAGCCGCCACCAACTGTGCCTCCGGGTCAGAAATTGCAAGATCCTCCTCTGTTGGTAGCTTAACTGAAGGGTTATTCAATATATCGAGAAAAACATTTGGTGGTACCGGCTTACGCTGAGACCCCAGCCGGCTTAAAGCATCAGCCGCCTCATTCTTTCTGCGATCAACATGTTCCACTTGATAACCCTTAAAATGACCAGCAATACTGTCAACCGTTCGGCGATAAGCCGCCATGAGCGGGTCCTTAGAATCCCAAGTTCCTGAGACTTGCTGAGCCACCAAATCTGAGTCGCCAAAGCATCTCACCCGGCTTAAGTTCATCTCTTTGGCCATCCGAAGACAATGGAGCAGGGCCTCATACTCAGCTACATTGTTAGTACAAGGAAACATCAGCCTTAAAACATAGCAAAAATTGTCACCTCGCGAGGAAGTCAAAATAACTCCAGCCCCCGAGCCCTCCAATTGCGTGGACCCATCAAAATGAATAGTCCAATACATATTATCAGGCTTCTCCTCAGGCATCTACAACTCTGTCCAGTCATTGATGAAATCCACAAGAGCTTGAGACTTGATAGCTGTCCTCGGCATATATTTCAAACCATGGGGTCCAAGCTCAATGGCCCACTTGGCTATTCGGCCTGTGGCTTCTCTGTTTTGAATAATATCCCCCAAGGGAGCAGAACTGACCACAGTAATGGGGTAACCAAGGAAATAATGCTTCAATTTGCGACTGGCCATGAACACCCCATAGACTAGCTTCTGCCAATGCGGGTGCCTCTGTTTGGACTCAATTAAGACTTCACTGACATAATAAGCCGGCCTTTGAACCGGATATTCCTTACCCGTTTCCTTCCTTTCCACTACAATCGCCACACTGACGGCTCTGCTGTTAGCAGTGACATATAAAAGCAAGGGCTCCTTCTCCACAGGAGCTGCAAGAACCGGCGGCTCAGCTAACTGTTTTTTAAGCGCCTCATTAGCAGCATCACTCCAGACAAAGTGATCTGTTTTCTTCATCATCTGGTACAGAGTAATAGCCTTTTCTCCTAGGCGGCATATGAACCGGCTTAAAGCTGCAATACGACCCGCCAGGCGCTGACCATCATTAACGCACGCCGTCTTAGCCAACGAAGTGATAGCCTTGATTTTCTCCGGGTTAGCTTCAATACCTCTCCCAGAGACCAGAAAACCCAAGAGCTTGCATGCAGGCACGCCAAAAACACATTTGGCCGGGTTAAGCATCATCTTGTAGACCCAGAGGTTATCAAATGTCTCCTTCAAATCATCTAGCAGGGACTCCTTCTTTCTAGATTTCACAACAATATCATCCACATAAGCATGAACATTGCGTCCTATCTGGTTATGAAGACAATTCTGAACATAACACTGATAAGTCGCCTAGGCACTCTTGAGCCCAAAGGGCATAGACACATAGCAGAAAGCTCCAAAAGGCGTGAAGAAAGACATCTTCTCTTGGTCTTTAACTGCCATCTTGATCTGATGATAACCAGAATAAGCATCCAAGAAGCTCAAACACTCACAACCAGCCATAGCATCAATGATCTGATCAATACGGGGAAGAGCAAAAGGATCAGCTGGGCAAGCTTTGTTAAGGTCTGTGTAATCCACACACATGCGCCAAGTGCCGTTCTTCTTAAGTACGAGCACCGGGTTAGCCAACCACTCAGGATGAAAAACTTCGAGAATGAACCCGCCTGCTAAGAGTCGGGCCACCTCTTCTCCAATGGCCTTGCGCCTTTCCTCATTAAAACGATGAAGGAATTTCTTGACCGGCTTAAACTTAGGATCAATATTGAGAGTGTGCTCAGCGAGTTCTCTCGGTACACCCGACATGTCTGAAGGCTTCCATGCAAAGATGTCCCGGTTCTCACGGATGAACTCGATGAGCGCGCTTTCCTATTTTGGATCCATATTGGCACTGATGATGGACTGCTGAGATGAGTCGCCAGGGACAAAGTCAACCTGTTTGGTATCATCTGCTAATTTAAACTTTAACAAAGGATCATGCTCTGTGGTTGGCTTCTTCAATGGAGTCATATCAGCCGGGTCAACATTGTCTTTATAAAACTTAAATTCCTCTGTGGCACAGGCAGACTCGACGTAAGCAGCATCACCTTCTTCACATTCCAAGGCTATCTTCCGGTCACCACGCACCGTGATGGTACCTTTGCGACCTGGCATTTTAAGCTGCAAATACACATAACACGGCCGTGCCATAAACTTGGCATAAGCCGGCCACCCAAATAGAGCATGATAGGGGCTTTTGATTTTAACCACTTCAAAGTTCAATGTCTCAGCCCTGTAGTCATGTTCATTGCCAAAAGCCACCTCTAAGGCTATCTTACCCACTGGATAAGCCGACTTACCAGGCACCACTCCATGAAAGACTGTAGAGGATGGCTTAAGATCTTTGTCAGTCAAATTCATCCGGCGAAAAGTATCATAATAAAGGATATTGATGCTGCTACCTCCATCCATAAGAACCTTAATGAACTTGTAACCTCCAACTTGAGGGGCCACCACCAAAGCCAGCTGACCCAGATTGTCAACCCGGGGCGGGTGATCCTCACGGCTCCATACAATTGGCTACTCTAACCATCATAAGTATCGAGGGACCGCCGGCTCAACCGCGCTCACTGCTTGTTTATGAACCTTCTGATCTCGCTTGCACAGGTTTGTGGTGAAAACATGATATTGACCACTATTTAACTGCTTTGGATTGCTCTGATACCTTGACTGTTGTTGCTGATTGCCTTGACTGGGCTGCTGGTTAAAACCACCCTGATTGCCCTGACCCTGAAATCCAGAACCTGAGCCGCCACTTCCAAATCCGGCCCCGTGAGAGCCGAATCCTGACCCGTCGTGCGGGCCATTATTGTTATTATGATCCTGGTGAAAGCCGGAATTCTTATATTCCTTCATGATAAAACAATCTTTCCACAGGTGAGTTGACGGTCTATCCGGGTAGCTGTGCTTTGGGCAGGGTTGGTTTAACATCACTTCAAGGTTGAATTTTGATCCTCCCGTCTGAGGAAATTACTTTCCCTTCTGACGTCGATCGTTATTCTGGGTATTGGTATTAGCCACAAAATCTGACCCGCCGTCAGGCTGCTTGCGCTTACCATTATTACCTTGATTATGACCCGCCATGTTTGACTGCTATCCCTTTCCATTGCCGTTCTTCTTCCCCTTATTGGACCTCTCCTCATTAGACCCAGGATCCTTAGTATTGTCAGAATCGACATATTTGATGAGACTGCCATAAGCTCCCCCATGTCATTGCAATGACGCTTAAGCCGCCCTAACTTCTGTTTAAGAGGGGTAAAACGACAATTCTTTTCCAGAATCAGAATAGCAGAGCCGGCGTTGATGCTATCCGATGAATGAATAATGGTTGAAACCCGGCGCACCCAGTGGTGGGCCGACTCGTCCTCGCGCTGAACACAAGTGTCTAGGTCAATAATCGACAGAGGCTGCTTGCATGTGTTTTTGAAATTCTGGATAAAACATGCCTTCAACTCAGCTCACGAACTGATAGAATTAGCTGGCAACCCCTTCAACCAGGTTCGAGCCGGCCCATCCAGCATCATAGTGAAATACTTGGCACATACAACATCATTCACATCTAACATCTCCATGGCCAGCTCATAGCTCTCAATCCATCCCTCAGGTGGGAGATCAGCTGTGTAATTAGGCACTTTATGAGGGCCCTTAAAATCTTTGGGCAAGCGCTCATTGCGCAGAGCTGGCACCAAACAGGGCACACCAACTGACCTAGAGGTCATCCCGGCCTCTATAGACACAGAGGGGTTCAACTGAAGCTGTCGATGAGCAGCTAATTGAGCCGCCAGCTCCGCCTCTTCGCGTGCTCTAGCCTAATCCGTCAGGACTTGGGCATTGTTATCATCACGAGGCGGGTTATGCCCATGTGGCGGGTTACAGCGCCGTTCACTGCTAGAAACCGCCGGCGACTCAATGCGCCGGCTGTAGCTTCGGCTCGGTCACGGAGTTGAATGGATTCGCTCACGGCTATAGGAATAAGCCGCCTGCTGAGCTACCACTGTCTGAAGAAGATCTACAGTGTTCCGGGCTTCTATCGCAACAGGAGACTCGCCTTCAATGGGAAGAGCCGCCAATCGTGAAGCCGCAGCTATCATGTTACCCAATGGGTTGGAGTAATGACCCGGAGGGGTAGGCACCCGGTGAGGCAGAATTGGATTCACCCGTGCCGGGTCTATTACGCGGGGCTGAGCTGCCGCCCCCGTATTAGGCGCCTCCATGGCTCGGGTCACGCCCGGCGTGTTACTCGGCCCTGCTCCAGGGGTAACAAAAAGGTTTTGCCCCTTAAATTGTGGAGGGAGGCGGCTCTGGTACTTTCTTCGAAGAACCGCATTTGACGCATTCTGATCCAAGCTTAACCGAAAAGCCTCCGCTTGAATCCGTTGAGACTGGGCCTCCAGCGCGGCTCGTTCTGTTGCCATCCTAGCGTTCTCAGCGTTAAGCTCCTCTTTAGCCCGAGCTACTTCATCCCTCAGCTTTGCAACTTCCACATTATGCTGTGTTTGAGTCGCCGGGGTTACCTCTGCAGCTAATAACGTTGCCAAAGCATCCAAGAGCTCGGATAAGACCTGAGCCGGCGGGTGCACAGGGCCACTTGCCCCGGCCGTCGCAGTAGCTGTTGAACTTGAGGTCATAGCCGCAGCGGTTGATGAATTCGGTATCGGTTGTGTACCGGCCATGAATATAGCTGCCCTGCTCGGCGGTTCATAGGGGTCCGAAATACTGTCGCCATCGGAACAACCCCCAAGCCCGCCATCTTGCAACTGATAGATCGACTCAGTTTCGCCAGTTGAAGACTCATCAGCCGAATAGATGGCCGTCTCTCCACCGGACACATAGCCTTCCTCAAGATCCGCTCCATGGACAAAGCCGACGAAAACATGCTTCCGGGCGAGCTGGATCTTGGCGGGTTGGACCTTGGAGGGTCTCGCGCACCGAGCCGTCTCAATGGTGTCGGTGCAGTTGTCTGGCTCAGGCTCAGACTCGCCCATTTTGCCAATGAAAACGTGGATTCCACCAAAGGGGACCCGGTACCCGTATTCGATTGAATCGGCCTCCGGACCCCATCCAGCGTCGTCGATGTAGATCTTGCCGCGGTGACTCTTGGTCATCCGGCCCACGGCGTATCCCTTGATCCCTGAGAAGTTGCCCTTCAAGAACTCGAAACCACCGTGCGACGGCCCCATGGTGGGCGCCAACTGTCGTGGATTTGTCACGGCAGATGTCCTAGCGAAAGGACTTAGGTGTGGAGCCATCGCGACTTGGTTAGCTTGAAGGGGTTGAACGGGACAAAGGACACAAGGAGTTTACCCAGGTTCGGCCCCTCTCAACGAGGTAAAAGCCTACGTCCTGCTTCTAATTGTATTGCTTGGGTTTCGATTACAAGGGAGCGAATACGCTTGACCTAGTTCTCGACTGTTTGTTTCTTGAGTTAACCCGCCGCCGGTCACCCCTTTATATACAGGTTGATGCACGGCGGTTTACAGAGTCCCGGCCGGCTCACACAAACATGACCGGCTCAGTTTCTAACTAAACCTGCCTTACAGAGCAAGTTAACACATGGCGGCTCACACCCTTGGGCCTTGAGTCACCTCCGGGTCTTGGGCCTTCAATAAGCCTGCTTTATGAACCGCCACCTCTATATCTTCTTCAGCCCTCTTGGGCCTTCTCACCTTAAGTCGCCAATGGTGTGACCCAGCCCCTCCTGGGCGGGTCATACCTCGGAGTTATATCCCCAACAAGTACCTTGTGTGTACCAAACATCGCAACGTAACTGGGCGACTATAAAGGTGCTCTACAGGTATCTCCGGGGGTGTCTGTTGAGTTGGCATGGATCAAGACTGGGATTTGTCACTCCGTATGACGAAGAGGTATCTCAGGGCCCACTTGGTAATATAACATCACAATAAGCTTGCAAGTAATGTGACCAATGAGTTAGTCACGGGATCTTGTATTACGGAACGAGTAAAGAGACTTGCCGGTAACGAGATTGAACTAGGTATGATGATACCGACGATCGAATCTCGGGCAAGTAACATACCGATAGACAAAGGGAACTGCATACGGGATTAGCTGAATCCTTGACATTGAGGTTCGACCGATAAGATCTTCGTAGAATATGTAGGAGCCAATATGGGCATCCAGGTCCCGCTATTGGTTATTGACCGTAGAGGTGACTCGGCCATGTCTGCATAGTTCTCGAACCCGCAGGGTCTACACACTTAACGTTTGGTGATGATATAAGTATAGTTCAGTCATTATGGTGGTTACCGAAGGTTGTTCGGATTCTCGGATGAGATCCCGAACATGACGAGGAACTCCGGAATGGTCCGGAGGTGAAGATTGATATATTGTACTAAGGGTATTGGAGTCCGGAATTGTTTCGGGGGTACCGGGTGATGACCAGCATCACCGAAAGGGGTTTCGGGGGGCCCTGGCAAGTGTTGGGGGGCCCCATGGGCCAAGGGGAGGGTGCATACCAGCCCACTAAGGGGCTGTGCGCCCCCTCACCCTTTCCCACATAACCAGAAGGGGTGGGGGCGCTCCCCTAGGGCAGCCACCCCCTTTGCCTTGGGGGCCAAGGCTCCCGGCGGGAGGCGCACCAAAACCCATCTAGGGTTTTCCCCTGGTGGCCGCCGGCCCCCCCTAGGGAACCCTAGGGCACCCCTCCTCCTCCCTCCCCCCTATATATAGAGGGGTAGAGGGAGGGAATCCGCACCCATCTATGCCACGGCGCTGCCCTCCCTCTCCCTCGTAGCCATCTTCTTCTCCGTAGTGCTTAGCGAAGCTCTGCCGAGATTTCTCCACCACCACCGCCACCACGCCGTCGTGCTGCCGGAGGACTCAAGCTACTACTTCACCATCGCTCGCTGGATCGAGGAGTTGAAGGCGTCATCAAGTTGTACGTGTGTTGAACGCGGAGGTGCCGTCCGTTCGGCGCTAGATCGGAGTTCGCGGGATGGATCGTGATTGGATCGTGAAGACGTTCGACTACATCAACCGCGTTTCTTAATGCTTCCGCTTAGCGATCTACAAGGGTATGTAGATGCAATCTCTCCTCTCGTAGATGGTAATCTCCTAGATTGATCTTGGTGAGCGTAGGAAATTTTTTGTTTCCCATGCAACGTTCCCCAACAGTGGCATCATGAGCTAGGTCTATGCGTAGATGACATCACGAGTAGAACACAAAAGAGTTTGTGGGTGTTGATATTCAGATTGCTTCCTTCCTTGGTCTTTTCTTGATTCAACAGTATTGTGGGATGAAGCGGCCCGGACCAACTTTACATGTCCACGTACATGAGACCGGTTCCATCGACAGACATGTGACTTTGTTGCATAAAGATGGCTGGCGGGTGTCTATCTCTCCCACCTTAGTTGAATCGGATTCGACAAAGGCGGTCCTTGTAGAAGGTTAAATAGCAACTTGCATATCACCGTTGTGGCTTTGCGTAGGCAAGAATCGTTCTTGCTAGATACCCATAACAGCCACGTAAAACATGCAGCAACAATTAGAGGACGTCTAACTTGTTTGTGCAGGGTATGTTGTGATATGATATTGCCAAAGACATGATGATATATATTTGATGTATGAGATGATCATGTTTGTAATAGTTTATATCGACTTGCATGTCGATGCATACGGCAACCGACAGGAGCCATAGGGTTGTCTTTAATTATTGTATGACCTGCGTGTCAATCATTAAGCGCTATGTAATGCTTTACTTTATCGCTAAGCGGTAGCAATAGTAGTAGAAGCATGGTTGGCGCGACAACCCCAATGGCGACACGATGATGGAGATCATGATGATGGAGATCATGGTGTCGTGCCGGTGACGATGGAGATCATGCCGGTGCTTTGGAGATGGAGATCAAAAGCACATGTTGATGGCCATATCATGCCACTTATGATTTGCATGTGATGTTAATCCTTTTATGCATCTTATTTTGCTTAGGACGATGGTAGCATTATAAGGTGATCCCTCCCTAAAATTTCAAGATAAAATTGTGTTCTCCCCAAGTGTGCACCATTGCGAAAGTTCGTCGTTTCGAAGCACCACGTGATGATCGGGTGTGATAGACTCTACATTCACATACAACGGGTGCAAGCCAGTTTTGCACATGCGGAACACTTGGGTTAAACTTGACGAGCCTAGCATGTACAGACATGGCCTCGAAACACAAGAGACCGAAAGGTCGAACATGAGTCATATAGTAGATATGATCAACATGGAGATGTTCACCATTGAAACCACCTCATCTCATGTGATGATCGGACTTGGGTTGGTGAATTTGGATCATGTTACACTCGGACGACCGGAGGGATGTTGATTTGAGTGGGAGTTCTTAAGTAATATGATTAATTGAACTCATTATCATGAACAATAGTCTTTAGTTATCTTTGCAAATTTATGTTGTAGATCAATGGCTCGCGCAGTAGCTCCCCTGAATTTCAATGCATTCCTAGAGAAAGCTAAGCTGAAAGATGATGGAAGTAACTTTGTAGACTGGGCCCGTAATCTGAGGATTATCCTCACGGCTTCCCATAAGTCTTATGTCCTTGATGCACCTCTTGGTGCGCCACCCCCTCCAGCGACTGTGGACGTTGTGAACGCCTGGCAGTCGCGTGTTGATGACTACTCAATAGTTCAGTGCGCCATGTTGTATGGCTTAGAGCCGGGACTTCAAAGGTGTTTTGAACGTCATGGAGCATATGAGATGTTCCAGGAGTTGAAGTCTATCTTTGAGAAGAATGCCCAGATCGAGAGGTATGAGACCTCCGATAAGTTCTATGCCTGCAAGATGGAGGAGAACGGGTCTGTCAGTGAGCACATACTCAGAATGTCTAGGTACTACAACCGTCTAGCTGAGTTGGGAGTTGAGCTCCCGCCAGAGGCTGTGACTGACAGAGTTCTTCAATCGCTACCACCTAGCTACAAGAGTTTGTGTTGAACTATAACATGCAAGGGATGAACAAGTCAGTCACCGAGCTATTCGCGATGCTAAAAGTCGCTGAGTCAGACATCCAGAAGGAGCATCAAGTGCCGATGGTGAATAAAACCACTAGTTTCAAGAAAGGCAAGGGAAAGAAGGGAAACTTCAAGAAAGGTGGCAAAGCAGTTGCTCCTCCCATGAAGAAACCCAAGGCTGGACCCAAGCCAGAGACTGAGTGCTTCTATTGCAAGGGAACTGGCCACTGGAAACGGAACTGCCCCAAGTATCTGGCCGACAAGAAGGGGGCCAACGTCAACAAAGGTATATATGATATACATGTTATTGATGTGTACCTTACCAACTCTCGTTGTAGTGCCTGAGTATTTGATACCGGTTCAGTTGCTCACATTTGCAACTCAAAGCAGGAACTACGAAATAGACGGAGGCTGGCAAAGGACAAAGTGACGATGCACGTGGGAAATGGTTCCAAGGTTGACGTGATCGCCGTCGGCACGCTCGCTCTTCGATTACCATCGGGATTAGTGATGAACCTGAATAATTGTTATTTAGTGCCTGCGTTGAGCATGAACATTATATCTGGATCTTGTTTAATGCAAGACAGTTACTCATTTAAATCAGAGAATAATGGTTGTTCTATTTATATGGGTAATATATTTTATGGTCATGCACCCATTGTGAGGGGTTTATACTTATTGAATCTCGATAGGGATGATACACATGTTCATAACATTGATGCCAAAAGATGTAGAGTTGATAATGATAGTACCACTTTCTTGTGGCACTGCCGCTTAGGTCATATTGGTGTAAAGCGCATGAAGAAACTCCATGCTGATGGACTTTTGGAGTCACTTGATTTTGAATCACTTGACTCATGGGCAAGATGACTAAGACCCCGTTTTCGGGAACAATGGAACGGGCAAGTGACTTGTTGGAAATCATACATACTGATGTGTGTGTTCCGATGAGCATTGACACGCGCGGTGGATATCGTTACTTTCTCACCTTCATCGATGACTTGAGTAGATATGGGTATATTTACTTGATGAAGCATAAGTCTGAAACATTTGAAAAGTTCAAGCAATTTCAGAGTGAAGTTGAGAATCATCATAACAAGAAGATTAAATTCCTACGATCCGATCGAGTGGGAGAACATCTGAGTTATGAGTTTGGCAATCACTTAAGACAATGTGGAATCGTTTCACAGTTGATGCCGCCTGGAACATCACAACGTAATGGTGTGTCCGAACGTCGTAATCGAACCTTATTGGATATGGTGCGTTCTATGATGTCTCTTGCCGATCTGCCACTATCGTTTTGGGGTTATGCGTTAGAGACAGCTGCATTCACTTTAAATAGGGCACCATCTAAGTCCATGGAGACAACACCGTATGAACTGTGGTTTGGCAAGAAACCTAAGTTGTCGTTTCTTAAGGTTTGGGGATGCGATGCTTATGTCAAAAGGCTTCAGCCAGAAAAGCTCGAACCCAAAGCGGACAAATGCGTCTTCATAGGATACCCAAAAGAGACAGTTGGGTATACCTTCTATCTCAGATCTGAAGGCAAAGTGTTTGTCGCTAAGAACGGGTCCTTTCTCGAGAAAGAGTTTCTCTCGAAAGAATTGAGTGGGAGGAAGATAGAACTTGATGAGGTTGTTGAACCTTTACTTCGACCAGGGAGTAGCGCAGCACAGAAAGATGTTTCTGTGGCACCTACGATAGTTGAAGAGGAAGCTAATGATGTTGATCATGAAGCTTCAGATCAAGTTACTATCGAACCTCGTAGGTCGACAAGGGTACGTACAGCTCCTGAGTGGTACGGTAACCCTGTCTTAGAGGTCATGTTGTTGGACAACGATGAACCTACGAGCTATGGAGAAGCGATGGTGGGCCCGAATTTTGACAAATGGTTAGAGGCCATGAAATCCGAGATGGGATCCATGTATGAAAACAAAGTGTGGACTTCGGAAGTATTACCTGAAGGGCGAAAGGCCATTCAGAATAAATGGATCTTCAAGAAGAAGACGGACGCGGACGGTAATGTCACCGTCTATAAAGGTTGACTTGTGGCAAAGGGGTTTTCACAAGTTCAAGGAGTTGACTACGGTGAGACTTTCTCACCCGTAGCGATGCTTAAGTCCGTCAGAATCATGTTAGCAATAGTTGCATTTTTCTATTATGAAATCTGGCAGATGGATGTCAAAACAGCGTTCCTTAACGGTTTCCTTAAGGAAGAGTTGTATATGATGCAACCGGAAGGTTTTGTCAATCCAGAGAATGCTGACAAAGTGTGCAAACTCCAGCATCCATTTATGGACTGGTGCAAGCATCTCGGAGTTCGAATCTTCACTTTGATGAGGTGATCAAAGCATTTGGGTTTATACAAGTTTTTGGAGAATCTTGTATTTACAAGAAAGTGAGTGGGAGCTCTATAGCGTTTCTAATATTATATGTGGATGACATATTGCTGATTGGAAACAATATGGAACTTTTGGAAAACATGAAGGAATATTTGAACAAGAGTTTTTCAATGAAGGACCTAGGAGAAGCTGCTTTCATATTAGGCATCAAGATCTATAGAGATAGATCGAGACGCTTAATAGGACTTTCACAAAGCACATACCTTGATAAGATTTTGAAGAAGTTCAAAATGGATCAGTCCAAGAAGGGGTTCTTGCCTGTTTTGCAAGGTGTGAAGTTGAGTCAGACTCAATGCCCAGCGACTACAGAGGATAGAGAAAATATGAGTGGGATCCCCTATGCCTCTGCCATAGGCTCTATCATATATGCAATGTTGTGCATAAGACCGGATGTCAGCCTTGCCATAAGTATGGCCGGAAGGTTTCAAAGTAATCCAGGAGTGGATCACTGGATAGCGGTGAAGAATATCCTTAAGTACCTGAAAAGGACTAAGGAAATGTTTCTCGTTTATGGAGGTGATCAAGAGCTCGTCGTAAAGGGTTACGTCGATGCAAGCTTTGACACTGATCCGGATGACTCTAAGTCTCAAACCGGATACGTATATGTTCTGAACGGTGGAGCGGTAAGCTGGTGCAGTTCCAAGCAGAGCGTGGTAGCTGATTCTACATGCGAAGCGGAGTACATAGCTGCCTCGGAGGCAGTGAAAGAAGGTGTCTGGATAAAGCAGTTCATGATAGATCTTGGAGTTGTGCCCAGTGCACTGGACCCAATGACTCTGTTCTGTGACAACACTGGTGCCATTTCTCTAGCCAAGGAACCAAGGTTTCACAAGAGGACTAGACACATAAAGCGATGCTACAATTCCATCCGTGATTACATCAAGGAGGAAGACATAAACATTTGCAAGATACATACGGATATGAATGTTGCAGATCCATTGACTAAACCTCTTCCACGGGCAAAGCATGATCAACACCAGAACTCTATGGGTGTTAGATTCATTACCATGCACTACTGCAGGATGCTGCTAACGCGACACTACGATCAGAGACCCTTTGACGAAACTATGTGCGATGCATTAATCACAAACAGTGATGTAAAATAACCGTAAAAAAAGATGCACAACGTTTGCGATGAAGGATACATAAAACACGATTCAGATTTTAGTTGCGTGTGCGATGAGGGGCATACGGTTTAGTTCAATGAACTGCTTGCGATGAGGTAAAACAAAAGAAACGGGCAGCCAGATGAAGGCGTGTGCGATATATGGCATATAGTTCACTCGGATAAACTGTTTGTGATGAGGCAGAACAACATAAATGGGCAGCCAGATGAAGGTGTGTGCGATATACGGCATACAGTTCAATCGGATGAACTGTTTGCGTTGAGCCAAGAGAACAGAAACGGTTCAACTTAACAAGATGTGTGTGATACGCGACAAACAGGTCTGTAATAAAAAATGTGTGGGAAGACCGATGACAACACAGACAATTCCTGTTAACAAGCCGTGTGTGTTGTGAGCAAACGATTGCTGGTATACAATTGTCAGTGATTGATGAAATCATCACCGACGGGTTCCATTGTTTAGTCCGTGATGTGATTTGCTCTGTCTACAGAGCATCAACATATATACTTAAAAAGACAGCATTGCAAAACCAAATTAAGCATACAATTACACAAGTGACTACACACATAACATTTCCACACACCAAAGTAAGCAATTACATGCATACTAAACTAGGAGAAACGAGGATCTAATCATGTACTTATTGTTGCGACGACTCTTGCCATTGCTCTGCTTTCGGCTGGATCCCTGGCCGTTTTGGGGAAGGAGGCACTTCCTCATGTCAACGATCCGCCTGTACATGTCGTAGCTCGTGTACGCCTCCTTGGCCACGTACACGACATGAGCTTTGTCGAGTTTCTCCATCCAGGCCGAGTGCCAGGCACGCTTGTCCTTGTTGCAGGAATCCTTCATGTCTCTGTAGTAGGGGTCGATGATGGCCTCGGCGAGGTGAACCAGTGAGTCCTTCTCACACTCCTTGCTACCCCAGATCTTGTATTGGCCCTGGATGTCGACAAGATTCTGGCAGGCGATGCCCGAATTCTTGAGCACCTTTACATCGTTGGTGATGTCTACCGTAGCGAACATGTAGTGGGGGCTGTTGACAAACCTGGCGAAATGCTCGCAAGGCCTTGTGGCCAGGCAGTAGTGGTAGACGAGGACGTGGTTGCACACGCACATCTGGGCGACGACGACCTTGGGACGAGACCCGGCACGAGCGCGGGTGTACTCGAGGTCGAACCTGACCACCTTGTACTTCTCCTCGGCAAGCAACAACTCCATGATGTGGATGGAGTGCTCCACCCAGACCGGGTTGTTGGTGTACACAACCGAGAGCTCCGTGAACCTTCTGTGGGTGTCCACCACGTCATGCATGGTGAACTGCTGCTCGTCGTCGGTAGCCACTCGGAGCGCCATTGGAGCCGTGCAGGATACCCTCTAAGAATTTGTTGTGGTGGGTGTGCTTCTTGCAATGGTGGGGCGCGATCGAAAGGTTGAAGAGACACAAGGGTTAAATGGCCGCTGTAATAAATGGGGGCCGTCCGGCCTGTAATCGTCATGTCTTGTCACCACATTCATAGCGGAGGATTCCAGTGCATGCTTGACAACACCACACCGCACACATTTCGTTTGACCACACATGGGCTCGAAGAGGCGCCAAATGTATCGTCGGTGAGCCTGTTCCCGCGCTACCGCGCAGTTTACCGCGCAAGCTTCCCGCCCGACTAGTTTGGCCACGCGTCGGCTAGAAGAGGGGCAAATCATGGGCGTTTATTGGCAAAAAGCTTTGTAAAAATGAAGTGTGTGGAATGACTTCAGTCATAAGTTTACCCGTGGGTGATGAGGTCAAAGTTACACAAAAGGGTGATGATGGACACTCGAGTGCGATAATTAATTCAGCGCTCTACAGGGCACACGGTTGAAGAAACCAACTGTGTGCAATAATGTCGAAGATCGCAATCGAGTTAGCTATACAGATCGTGTGCTATGAGATCGACAAGGTAAATAGATTCGAGAATGGTTAATAAAATCTAAGTCCATTGCATATTAAGGTCAAAATAGTGCTACCAACATACGAGTCTCATACGATGCCATTTCAACGATTGTACCACAAAAGCTCAAAATATTAGAAGGTTCAAATTCCAGAGTTATATGGTTCAAATTTGAAGATTACAAGGTTCAAACTGATATTAGAAATGAAATTCAGCTCATCAGCTGCAAACGCTCGCGCTGATCCGCTTAACATGGATATCAGAGAGGTTCAAACTAATATTACCACTTCTAAGTCTAGTTTCGAAACCTCATAATTTTTGCAAAGGGGCCAACCACTGAGAAGTCATGTATGGGGTTGACATGATGACTTTCGATTACTCTGTCATCTGAAGTTCCAAAATGAAATTCAGCATTTTTGAAGCCTATTCCATTCTGCCGCAGCCGCCGGCGCTGATCAACAAACCATTCATTTTTGCGAAATAAATGTAGGGCAAACCTCATTACCTTCAGCACCCTTGCTCTGACAACAAAGAACCTGGTGAATATAATCTCCGGTAAGGTCCCTCGGTAGGAGTTCAAAGTAATTTCTGAGAGATGCAGATCTAGGCATTCGACATGATTGTTATATTGTATCACATTATCCACCACCGGGCCTAATCTTATCTGCAAATGAAGAAAACGTGTTAGTGCCTACATGCAGTTTTGAACACTACTACAAGCCTATTTTGTTTACATGATTTGTAAAATGCACTAACATGCCATCTTCGATCCGACATGATTAACATGGGCATTTGATTACAATCTAGAAAACTGTAGCCTTCTTCACAAGAGGTTGGAGTGGATGAAAAGTTCCCTAAGAAAACTAGTACAGATGAATCCAAAGGAGAAATGCTTATGGATTGTAACCATATGGATCAAGCAACCAATATGGGGGGGGGGACATGTATGTACTGAAATCCTCCAAAAAATCCTTCAGAAATCGTAGTACTTTGTCATTGTAAACTTGGAAAAAGTGTCACAAATTGAACTCCCTTATGGTTAACATTTAACAGGAAAGGAACATCACCTCGATATATAGCTTCTCCAGGCACAGAAAGCATCTCAGGAAACTGACAACTTGCTCCAGGTTGGGGCCGATAGATTCTAGTGCCAAGACCTTCACTGTGCGCAGTTTCGGGGTCAAGCTTGTCGGAATCATTTTCTGGATGACAGACGAACATACATCTTCAAAATTAGAAATAATGTTAATTTCTAGAAGGAGAGGTAGAAGGCGGCTGTTGTACCTAAACGGGTGTGGATCCAATAACAAGTTCGGAGTATTTGTCAGACGAGTAGCCCACCGCTGTCAATTTCGGCGCAGAAATGACATTGATTCTTGTTGGACCTTCTTGATTAACTACAAGTAATCTCTCAAGTGAAGGTGTGTCCTCAATGACCATACCGTGGTACACATCTTGTGATGTCTTCTTGCCATACCAGCAAGACACATAAATAGTCCGGAGAGTCATGGAGGTGATGTGGAAGCTACTCAACCCACTGATCGCCTGAAGATAAAGGTACTCGAGTGCAGTACAGCCATGGAGCAGGTGCTCCATGTCACCATTTGGGAGGCAGACATCGACGAGCTCGAGGTGCTTCAGTCGTGGTAGAATAAGAGCGGGCGCGTCATTAGGGGGGGGGGAATGGCAGTTCCTCAACTTGGCGACGCACAGTGTGGGCGCGAGGCGGAGCACGGACGTTGGCAGCGAGCGCATATGCCCATCATCAAAAGTGAGCTCCTCGAGCTGATCTAGGGTGGGGGATCAGAACCAGTCGTCAAGCTTGGCTCGGTCCTTGCCGTTGGAACGGAACTTGCCCATTCTAAGGCCTTTGGTTGGGCCAGGGTGACTGCCGAGGATCTTGGAGAACGCATCCAAGCTTTTGCGATAGCCATGGCAAAGCTTGTGGGTGTCGATGAGGTCGAGAGGGGTGGAGTTCCATAGGGGGCGCCACCGCCGGGAAAGGACGGTTGTCCGCGCCCCATATTTGATTGGGAGGAGGGAGACGATGACTGTCAACATATCATCGGGGAGGCTGCTGATGAAGTCTAGGCCTGCTGGAGTCACTTGCGGTTCTTGCTCGCCCCGCCTCCGCTTGTTGGCAGCCCCGTTCTCCACCTCTGGAGTCTCCTTGTCAGCGGCACTTTCTGATAGAAGTGGGAGTACAGGGAATATTTTGTTAAAACAGGGCAATAGAAAAGTGTAATAACTAAAAGTTTGTAGGTAGGAATATAGTAATAAAATGGAATAACAATTGGTTGCTTAAATACAACACAATTCATTTGATATTGCTGGGTAAGTCAACATGCAGATACTTGAAAAGAAAACTTACTTCGAACAAAGTCTGGACGAATGATATCGTCGGGGAAGTTAGCATATATCTCATGACCAGGCTCTTTTATGTGTAGTGCAATTTTAGTGCCAGCTTTCAGTACATAAAACTTAGAAATTACTTTCCAAAGGCTAGTGCCAAAATAGGAGTCACCACGTTCATCAAGTCTTACAGTAGCAATGATTGTAAATCCATGGTTTGTGTTCAGTATGACATCCCTGCAGTCATGATTTATGTAAAGGGAAAGATTGTGCACTACAGATTCTGTTGCGTAGCAAGGGACACGCTGCAGAAAATGGTAGGATTGTTAAAGAAAATATGGTAACATGCAAATATGGGCCTAAATTGAAAGAACTATACAGCTGTTGAAATCGAAGGACAAAAATCTATAATTAAACAGATAGGGTAAACATGATGTCATGGAAATATGAGAGTAATCGAAAGAACAATACATCATTAATTTGCCTAATATAGAAAGAAGAGGGAAAAAAATACCCTTTGACGTATATGGTGCATGTGGCACCTTTTATCCAAATGTAGCAATATTTAGTATATGTTCAGGAAAGTAGGCCATGCCAACCGATTTAGGGTGAGATTGAACATACCGTGCGCATCCTCAAGTCATCTGGTACGGTGAGATGGAACTCCATGGATGTCTGGCGGAGGCCGCAAAGTCCTGATGTGTTCGCGCACTATACACTCTATGAATGAAAGAAAACCCTCAAATCAGCCAGAATAAAAATGAATTCACGGCGATTTCGGCCGGGTGATTAAAGGCGGCAGATGAACTGGGATAAGAGATGAGATAACATCTCATTAAATTAGTTACCTTGTTGTCCATAAGAAAAAAACCCTCAGTACGGCGGATTCCCCAACCGGGCAGAGTTGGGTCGACCACGAGCAGCGTCGAGAAAGTCGATGGTGATAGGCGGCGGCAAGCGGAAGTGGCGAAATGCGGTGGGGTTTGCCGGCAGCCTGGTGGTGGCGACAGGTGTCTAGCTAAGTGGTTGCCGCCGCGATAGGCGGTGCCATGCATAGACGCGGAGGAGCTTGTGCAGGTGTGAATGGGGACCGGAGGGGGTGGCGGGTGGGGTGAGGGTTTTTGTGACGTGGGGATGGTGAGGGTTTTCTTTTTTCTTTTTTGAATTGGGTGGTGAGGGTTTTCTGTCCCACAAAGAGTTTCAGAGGCAACGGTTTGCTAGAGCCAACCGTGTGTGATTGACGTAACAGGCAAAATGGAAGTCATTGCACACGGTTCCAATTTTGGGAACCGTGTGTGATTGACGTACTACCTCCATCCTGGTTTATTGGTCCCCTTTGTAATTTGTACCAAAATTTTAACTAACAAATGTTTATGCATGTCACCAAAAAATATATCATTGAACACTATGTTCAAATACGCATGCAATGATATAATTTTTGCTGACCTGCACTAACATTTTGTCAGTTAAATCTTTGGTCAAAATTTAACACAAATTACAAAGGGGACCAATAAACCAGGACAGAGGTAGATTCCATCAACCGAACTGATTGCATCCATATCCCACATTTAGACATAAGTAAACATAGAATAAACATACTTAGACATAGATAATAAGCGTACACAAGCATAGTTCAACCATAAGTACATAGTTCAACCATCATTAAGACACTACATAGCCATACATAGTTCGATCCCACATCTCATCTCATCTACCGGCACGATCCTGAAGCTTCTCCAGGTACTCGGCGTATGCGCCGTGCGCCACCCTGCGAGAATACTTCTGCTTGAAGGAGCCAACGGCCCGTCCTCTTGCATGCACCAAAACACTTTGATATGCGCCTCCCGGTGAGCCTGCGCACCGGACTGCTGGCATGCCTACCGTCGTTTCACATAGCTACTCGCACACCTCCCGATGACTACGCAGCGAGCATGCCCCCTGTCAATTCACACACCTACACACACGCCTCCCGGTCTACCTGCGCGGTGGACTACTCACATGCGTTCCGTCAACTCACGCCTGCTCGCACGGCACACGGGTCACGTGGCGGCACGTATATTGTTTTTCTATTTGGATGATTAATGTTGCCGCTTTATTGCTTAACCGAAGCATGGCACGTATCCATTGTTGGTCTAACGCTCATGGTTCGAATAAATAATCCGTTTGGGATATTGGTTCCCAATTATTAATAATCTCCCATTTGTAAGAAGATAAAGATTACATCAAAACTGGTCTCAAATTTGACAAAAAAAGTACAATGCTACTTTGTATTGGTGTCCATATGACAACACGATAAGTTTCATGAATTTCAAATAAGTTTTGGATGTACTAGAATTTAAAAATCAAGATTCTCAATGTTTGAAATTTCTTGCACGGGGAGTAAACATGCACCCAGTGAGACACATGTGTTTTTGCAATCCATTTAGGTGCACTATCACGTGTGCATGTAGCTCAAATTTGATTTTTGCACATTATACCCCTAGAAAATCAATCAATGTACTAAAATGTCTTAATGATCTCTGTTTTTTTAAAATTAAAGCGTCCCTCCTTTGGTAACATATGTTCACCGCGGGATAATTTAACATGCATCGTAGTTGCGGTGGATTCGCGGTGTGTGTGTGTGTGTGTGCGTCTGGGGGGTGGCGGGTGGCTCGCAGTACACTACGAGTCGTGAGCCACCGTGTGGGTTGGCCGTTTTGTGAGGCAGGTGCCACATAAGAGTCATGAATTCGTTATTTAAAACATTACACAACCCTTTCATACATACATGTTTTGGCCACATGCAGTCGATGGTTGTCCTACACGACACTCGATACTCGCGTGTGACGCTTTCTGTGGGCCCGCGAGGTCGTCGTCCATCACTTTGACGAACAAACAGCAGTGAGGTTAATTTGACCAGCAAGGTAGAATCTTTTTTGTTTGTGTTATGGTGGGAGTATATATATAGTATGCGTCGAAGAGGTGGGAGGGGACTAGCATTTATACTATACGTATGCGTCCGTGAACAAGTACACCTCACTCAGTGTCGGGACTTTTCAGTTTCTAAGGCACGTGCCACATCAAAGTTGTGAAATTGGCTATTCAAACATCACACAACACCTCTTTGGGCCACATGCATGCAGGCAGTGGTTATCCTAGGACACTCACGTGTGACGCTTCCATCTGTGGGCCCACGAGGCCATCGTCGATGCATGCATCACTTTGACCTACATCCGGAGAGGTTAATTAATTTCCCCATCAAGGAGCATTCTTTCTGGGTTGTATTACGGTAGGAGCATATAGTATGCGTCGAAGAGGGGGAAGGGGACCATCATATGTAGTACGCTTCATGAACCTCGCTCTGTGTGGGGACTTTACGGTTTTTGAGGCATGTGCCACATCAAAGTTGTGCATTTTGGGTATTCAACATATGTTTGGCCCACATGCAAAGCGATGGTGGTTGTCCTCTCGCACTCACTTAAGCAGTTATCAGTGATATCGAAGCTTTCCATCTGTGGGCCCGCTTGGTCAATCACTACTTTGCCTGACAACGAGAGAGGTTAATTTGACTTAGGAGGGGATTATTTTTTTGTTTGTAGTACGGTATATATATAGGTCATGCTCTGGGATGACATGATACAGTTTGAGCACACACATGCATGTGTACGCATGAATCCCTCCCATCGAGTCGAAGTGGCTAGTACCACGACACGTCATGAACCGATCTCGCTCTATGTGGGGATTGTACGATTTTCGACGCACGCGCCACATCAATGTTGTGAAATGGTATTCAAACATGCATGCACGCATCACCTCCATACATATGCATGTAGTGGTTGTCTTCGAACGGTACACTCCCTCGCGTGGTTATCGGCGACAAGCCTATATATTCGTGGGCCCGCGTGGACATCCATGATCACCTTCACCGATGAAAGGATCGAGAAGAGGTGTCTAGAGGGGGGGGGGGTGATTAGACCCTCAACAAAGAAAAGTAGCAGTTTTTAATTTCTTCAAGTTAAGGTGGAGTTTTAGCACAAGTTTAAACATTCACAATACATTTCAAGCAAGCATGGCAAGAGTATATGAGCAGCAGAAAGTAAAGCATGCAAGTTGCAAGAAAGTAAACGGATGGGATTGGAGTGTGCAAACGCAATAGGAGACACGGAGATTTTTGGCGTAGTTCCGATAGGTGGTGCTATCATACATCCACGTTGATGGAGACTTCAACCCACAAAGGGTAACGGTTGTGCGAGTCCACGGAGGGCTCCACCCATGAAGGGTCCACGAAGAAGCAACCTTGTCTATGCCACCATGGCCATCGCCCACGAAGGACTTGCCTTACTTGGGTAGATCTTCACGAAGTAGGCGATCTCCTTGCCCTTACAAACTCCTTGGTTCAACTCCACAATCTTGACGGAGGCTCCCAAGTGACACCTAACCAATCTAGAAGACACCACTCTCCAAAAGGTAATAGATGGTGTGTTGATGATGAACTCCTTGCTCTTGTGCTTCAAATGATAGTCTCCCCAACAGTCAACTCTCTCTCACATATTTGGATATGGTGGAAAGATGATTTGAGTGGAAAGCAACTTGGGGAAGGCTAGAGATCAAGATTCTTGTGGTTGGATTGGAATGTCTTGGTCTCAACACATGAGTAGGTGGTTCTCTCTCAGAAAATGAGTAGTGGAAGTGTAGGCACGTTCTGATGGCTCTCTCACTAATGGAGAAGGGGGTGGAGGGGTATTTATAGCCTCCACACAAAATCTAACCGTTACACACAATTTACCAAACTCGGTGGGACTGAATAGTGAAACTTGGTGAGACCGACCTGGTTCAAAATGTGAATGTTAGGCTTTTCGGTGGGACCGACAAGGTCAACTCAGTGGGACCGATGTGCTAGGGTTAGGGCAAACCTCATCTCGGTGAGACCGATTGCATGAACTCGGTGAGACCGATTTCAGCAATAAGCAAACAGAGACTTGGTCAAGCAAACTCGGTGGTACCGACTGCGTATCTCGGTGAGATCGAAGTAACTGCAATAGGTAACAGAGAGTTTGCAGGGCCATCTTGGTGAGACCGAGATCCCATCGGTGAGACCGAACTGATTAGGGCATCTGGCAGTGGCTATGTCAAGTGAACTCGGTGGCGCCGGATAGATCAAATCGGTGGGGCCGAGTTGACTTTAGGTTTAGGGCATATTTGGAATGAGAAAGTGGTTGAGGGCTTTGGAGCATATCACTAAGCACTTTGAGCAAGTAGACCATTAAGCAACACCTCATCCCCTTTTAATAGTATTGGCTTTTCCTATGGACTCAATGTGATCTTGGATCACTAAAATGAAAATGAAGAGTCTTGGGCTTTTACCAATATGTGTCCTTAGCATCTTGAAGGGGTTCCACATCCTCCTGTCCTGCCACTCCACTGTTGAACTCATCTGAAATATACTAGATGAAAATATTAGTCCAACAAGAGATATGTTGACATTAATTACCAAAATCACCTAGGGAGCACTTGTGCTTTCAATCTCCCCCTTTTTGGTAATTGATGACAACATACATCAAAGCTTTTAGATAAAGATATGAAGTGTAACAAGTAAAGCTTTGGAAGAACATGCAACATGCATTGGCTCCCCCTACATGTATGCAATCATATGAAGATAGATTATAAAAGTATGTGAATGCATAAACATGTCAGAGCAAGCAATAAGTTACATGTATCTTGGCTATATGCATCAGAGCAAATGATGTGAAGTGCAGAAAATATACCTACATGTTCATGAATCTTTCTTGCAAACAATATGTACATCAGCAAGAGATCCTCATGCACATGAGTGTGATGCATATACTTACCTTGTGGCCTTGAGCTGACTTTGGAAGAGATGAACCTGAGAAAACAAGGTTAGATAACATAGGAACATCTACTAAACAGAGCAAGAATAGGAAACCACAAGAGTACCAAGACTGGGATGACATGTAGTGAGTGAGTACTTAGTACTCTATTTGGATATTAACATGTCCCCAAGAGATAAAGATATGCAATGAATTCCAAAGATTTTCTTCCCTTAAGTGTCTTTCTCCCCCTGAATCTGATATTGGATAATGGGAGAAGATAGGGAATAGAAAATCAAAGCAAAGAAAATCCAAGCAAAAGACACAAAAAAACATCTACTAACATGTCTTTCCCCTCTTAAAGACATGTGGCTTCTCTCCTCCTTGAATACCAGGCATCTGGGATGGCTAAGAAGTCTCCCTCTCCCTTTGATGTGGTTAAGCTTTGATGTGCTCTCTCTCCCCCTTTGACATCAATTTCCAAGAAGGGATCTTCTGGAGCATGAGTCAAGTAGGTTTGGTCCTTGAGTCAGATTACAAAGCAACATGTAATTTAAGATGCTGGTAGAGGACAAGAATCATCAAGTGGAGATGGAACAGATATGCAGGATGCAAATGGCAAAATGTTTCCTCAGTAGTGAAATCGGTGACACCGAATTTTTTCTTTCGGTGGCCCCGAGTTGTTTCAGTTTAGCCTATAAGAAATAAATCGGTGAGGCCGAATTTAACACAGAGAGAAAAAAATTGTCATCTCAGCTCACTAGGCAAATAAGATCTCACAAAGATTTGTAGGGAATTAACTGAAGGATTTGCAATGAATTAAATGCAGGGAATGTAGAAGATAACAGAGAAAAGAAAAGAAATCTAGATGAAGTATGCAAGAGATAAATGGAAGAACACAGAGAAACACTAGAGAACTTCATCTAGAATTGGTCGGCGGCAGAGTCACCTATGTTAGAGTATATTGACTTAGGAGTCAAGTAAAGATACTTGATCATAGGTCATACTCATCGTTTAAGCTCAAAATGGGGTTGCCATTTTTCGTTTAAGCATTTTGATGTATTCACATCTTGTTGAGCTGCTTTGACCCATGTCTTGGGATAAAGCTTCTCTAAGATGGAATAACATACCTTGGGTGGTGGTGTTGATCTTGATCATGTAGTTGAACTTGTGTTGGATGCTCAAGGTTGATGTAGTTCATCAAGAGTTGGGAGCACCACTTGTAGTTTGAGTTCACCTTCCTACATGGGTTAGTCTTGCAAGGAAGAGCACTTGTGTGTCCAAAATGACAATAATGAAACTTGATACCAAATAAAATTTGATATATTGTCAAAGGATATATTAAAGGATTCATGCTTCCTTGTCTCCAACCACCATATTGTAGAGACTTGGTGATGTAGAGATTGCTTAGAATGTGAGTGAGTTGCAATCTCATAGAGTTGGGCTCATCCAAGTACCTACAAGGGTTAGATAACATGCAAGGGGACAAGTATAGATCCAAGACATATGATCATCATCATAAGAGAAATATCAAGGATTAGTCATGTAATGGCTCATGCCTTACATGCATCCAAATGGAGTTACTACTCCAAGTTTGAGGCATCAATGATGTTCAATTCACCTCTCAAACGGCAAAATACTTTCTCATCAAGCAGTTTGGTGAATATATCCGCCAGTTGCTTATCGGTACGAACATGCTTAAGATGGGTGTCTCCTTTAGCAACATGATCTCGAATGAAATGATGACGAACTTCAATATGCTTAGTTCGAGAATGTTGCACGGGATTGTGTGCAATTTTAATAGCACTCTCATTATCACAAAGCAATGGAACATGTTTCACATAGATCCCATAATCTTTAAGAGTTTGGGTCATCCAAAGTAATTGAGCACAACATGAACCGGCGGCAATGTATTCCGCTTCGGCGGTGGATAAGGATACCAAGTTTTGTTTCTTGGAGGACCAAGACACAAGAGATCTACCAAGAAATTGACAAGTACCCGAAGTGGACTTTCTATCAACCTTGTCTCCGGCATAGTCCGAATCGGAGTAGCCAACAAGATCAAAAGAAGACCTCTTAGGATACCAAATGCCAAAGTTTGGTGTGTGAATTAAGTATCTCACTATCCTTTTCACAGCCTTAAGATGACATTATTTGGGGGCCGCTTGATATCATGCACACATGCACACACTTAGCATAATATCGGGACGGGAGGCACATAGATATAACAATGAACCAATCATAGAGCGGTAAACCTTTTGGTCAACCGGTTTGCCATCCTTAGTCAAGTCATGATGTCCACTAGTAGGCATGGGTGTATTCATACCTTTGCATTCTTGCATGTTGAACTTCTTGAATAAGTCCTTGGTATGCTTTGTTTGAGAAACAAAGGTACCCTCCTTAGTTTGCTTGATTTGCAAACCAAGAAAGAACTTGAGTTCACTCATCATAGACATCTCAAACTTCTCCAACATTAGTCTTCCAAACTTTTCACTAAAATGAGGGTTAGTCGTGCCAAATATGATATCATCAACATAAATTTGGCACACAAATAATTCACCATTAACCCTTTTAGTAAAAAGTGTTGAATCAATTTTTCCAATCTCAAAGCCTTTTTCAATAAGGAACTTGGTCAAGCATTTATACCACGCTCTAGGAGCTTGTTTAATACCATAAAGAGCTTTGTGAAGTTTGTAAACATGGTCGAGTTTCTTAGGATTAACAAAGCCGGGAGGTTGTTTTACATATACTTCCTCCTCAATTTCACCATTTAGAAAAGCACTTTTAATGTCCATTTGATACAATGTGATATCATGATGGTTGGCATAAGCAAGTAAGATGCATATGGACTCAAGTCTAGCAACGGGGGCATATGTCTCACCATAGTCCATACCTTCGACTTGAGTGTAGCCTTGAGCGACGAGACGGGCCTTGTTGCGTACAACTTGTCCATCTTCATCTTGCTTATTCCGAAACACCCATTTGGTACCAATGACATTGTGCTTCTCATCGGGCTTTTCAACCAATGTCCACACTTGGTTCCTCTCAAAATTGTGTAGCTCTTCATGCATGGCGTTCACCCAATCCGGATCATCAAGAGCATCTTCAACCTTCATAGGTTCAATACTAGGAATGAATGAGTAATGTTCACAAAAGTTTGCCAAACGAGTTTTAGAGCGAGTAATTCTCCCGGTTTGGATATCGTCAAAGATTTGTTCAACGGGATGGTCTCTTGAGACTCTTGCTCTAACTCGTGAGAGCCTTTGTTTAGGTTGGGGTAGAACATCCTCTTCATCATCTTGTTCTTCCTCTTGGCCTTCTTCGTTGTTGGTGTTGTCGTTCTCTTGTGGAGGCGGAGAAGGAGGTTGATGAGGTTCATCTTGGTGTACTTCCTCGTTTTCTTCATCTTGGCGAGTCCCACTTGTGGATGCCTCCGAGTCAACTCGTGGTTCACCTTGTCATGAGGTAGAAGCTTCCACTTGGACGGACGAGGTACTCTCCTTCACCTCTGTTGGACGAATCTTGCGAGTAGACAAGTCTTGGATTGCTTCCGAAGGGCCTTTGTCTCCTACATCAATTGGCAATTTCTCTACTTGCGAGCCGTTAGATTCATCAAACTTCACAGCTACCGTCTCTTCAACCTTTCGGGTGAAATTGTTGTAGACACGGTAAGTGTGAGAGTTTGAGCCATAACCGAGTAGGAAACCTTCATGAGATTTAGGAGCAAATTTCGAACGACAATGCTTATCAAGAATGTAGCACTTTGAGCCAAATACTCGAAAGTATCCAACTTGGGGTTTGTTACCGGTGAGAAGCTCGTATGCCATCTTGCCGAGTAGCTTGTGAAGATATAGACGATTTGTTGCATGACAAGCTGTCTCAACTGCTTCCGCCCAAAAGTGTTTTGGCGTCTTGTACTCATCAAGCATCATTCTCGCCATCTCAATAAGAGTCCGGTTCTTCCTCTCAATAACTCCATTTTGTTGAGGCGTGTACGTAGCCGAGAACTCATGTGTAATCCCTTCTTCGTCAAGAAAGGTGTCCACATTTGCGTTCTTGAACTCCGTTTCGTTGTCGCTGCGAACCTTCTTGATCTTCACTTCAAATTGATTTTGGGCCTTCCTAGCGAAGTTCTTGAAGATCTTTTGGACCTGTGATTTATCATCAAGAAAGAACACCCACGTAAATCTTGAAAAATCATCGACTATGACTAAACCAAACGAATTTCCACCGAGACTTTTATAGGCGTTTGGACCAAAAAGATCCATATGAAGTAGCTCGAGCGGTCTTCTCGTGGTCATGATGTTCTTCACGGGGTGGCTTCCTCCAACCTGTTTTCCTGCTTGACAAGCACTGCACAATCTATCCTTGTCAAATATAACGTCTTTTACTCCAAGGATATGATCACCTTTAATAAGCTTATCAAGATTTCGCATGCCCACATGACCTAACCTTCTATGCCACAACCAACCTTTAGAAGATTTAGCAATTAAGCAAGTTCTAGGTTGAGCCTTTTTAGTGAAATCAACAATGTATAGATCACCTCTACGTATACCGGTAAGACCATTTTATGATTATCTCTTCGAAACACTTCGCAATCTACTTCAGTAAATAGGACATTGAAACCGAGATCGGCTAGTCTAGATACAGAAAGTAAATTATACCCAAGAGATTCAATGAGCATAACATTTTGGATGGAGCTGTCATGTGAGATGGCCACCTTACCAAGGCCAACCACCTTACCCTTTGAGTTATCACCAAAAGTGACATATTTTCGAGGGCCGTTGTTTTTAGCAAGCTCACGAAACATATCCTTATCTCCGGTCATGTGATCGGTACATCCACTATCAAGAACCCATTCCTTTCCTCCAGCCATGTAGCCGCGAAGATTAGCCATAAGACCAAAGTGTCTCATAGACTCATCGAGATCAAAGTCACTATCGTCATCCTCATCATAGTATCCATGTTCGACATCGTCTTGTGATTGATCATCACCTAGAGAGAGTGATTCATTAGATTTATGATTATGACAATGTTCATCTTTATGAATTCTAATGACTTCCGAGATGATATTACTAATGATTCCAACATCTCCTTTGGCACGCATAAGGTCACGAAGCTCAAATAGACAATCACCAAACATAGGATCTTTAGGATTCATCTTATTTAAAGCAATGGACTTTTGAAGAATCACATCTAGATTTTTCAAGGAATAGTCTGGAAAGCGTTCCTCAAGGAATCTCCACATGGTGTAAGCGCAAGCAAGAGTAGACAAGCATGCTATCAAATTTCTAGGCAAACCTCTAGTAATAAGATTGACAGTTCTATGATTGCGAATCATGTCGAGAGACTCATCGGGGGTAGGATGCAAAGGATCAACAAGGGGCGCACAAGGGCTAGTAATGTACTTGTTCAAGTGATATTCATTGAAAATCTCAAGCATCTCATTTTTCCAAGCACTAAAGAACTCTCCATCAAGTATGGGTACTCTATGTCTAAGACTCCCCATCGTAGACTCATCCATCTTCCTCCAATGGTGATTAAACCAAAGCAATGGATACCAAAGCTCTGATACCAATTGAAAGGATCGAGAAGAGGTGTCTAGAGGGGGGGTGATTAGACCCTCAACAAAGAAAAGTAGCAGGTTTTAATTTCTTCAAGTTAAGGTGGAGTTTTAGCACAAGTTTAAACATTCACAATACATTTCAAGCAAGCATGGCAAGAGTATATGAGCAGCGGAAAGTAAAGCATGCAAGTTGCAAGAAAGTAAAGGGATGGGATTGGAGTGTGCAAACGCAATAGGAGACACGGAGATTTTTGGCGTGGTTCCGATAGGTGGTGGTATCGTACATCCACGTTGACGGAGACTTCAACCCACGAAGGGTAACGGTTGCGCGAGTCCACGGAGGGCTCCACCCATGAAGGGTCCACGAAGAAGCAACCTTGTCTATGCCACCATGACCATCGCCCACGAAGGACTTGCCTCACTTGGGTAGATCTTCACGAAGTAGGCGATCTCCTTGCCCTTACAAACTCCTTGGTTCAACTCCACAATCTTGACGGAGACTCCCAAGTGACACCTAACCAATCAAGGAGACACCACTCTCCAAAAGGTAATAGATGGTGTGTTGATGATGAACTCCTTGCTCTTGTGCTTCAAATGATAGTCTCCCCAACACTCAACTCTCTCTCACAGATTTGGATATGGTGGAAAGATGATTTGAGTGGAAAGCAACTTGGGGAAGGCTAGAGATCAAGATTCTTGTGGTTGGATTGGAATGTCTTGGTCTCAACACATGAGTAGGTGGTTCTCTCTCAGAAAATGAGTAGTGGAAGTGTAGGCACGTTCTGATGGCTCTCTCACTAATGGAGAAGGGGGTGGAGGGGTATTTATAGCCTCCACACAAAATCTAACCGTTACACACAATTTACCAAACTCGGTGGGACCGAATAGTGAAACTCGGTGAGACCGACCTGGTTCAAAATGTGAATGTTAGGCTTTTCGGTGGGACCGACAAGGTCAGCTCGGTGGGACCGATGTGCTAGGGTTAGGGCAAACCTCATCTCGGTGAGACCGATTGCATGAACTCGGTGAGACTGATTTCAGCAATAAGCAAACAGAGACTTGGTCAAGCAAACTCGGTGGTACCGACTGCGTATCTCGGTGAGACCGAAGTAACTGCAATAGGTAACAGAGAGTTTGCAGGGCCATCTCGATGAGACCGAGATCCCATCGGTGAGACCGAACTGATTAGGATTTCTGGCAGTGGCTATGTCAAGTGAACTCGGTGGCGCCGGATAGATCAAATTGGTGGGGCCGAGTTTGACTTTAGGTTTAGGACATATTTGGAATGAGAAAGTGGTTGAGGGCTTTGGAGCATATCACTAAGCACTTTGAGCAAGTAGACCATTAAGCAACACCTCATCCCCTTTTAATAGTATTGGCTTTTCCTATGGACTCAATGTGATCTTGGATCACTAAAATGAAAATGAAGAGTCTTGGGCTTTTGCCAATATGTGTCCTTAGCATCTTGAAGGGGTTCCACATCCTCCTGTCCTGCCACTCCACTGTTGAACTCATCTGAAATATACTAGATGAAAATATTAGTCCAACAAGAGATATGTTGACATTAATTACCAAAATCACCCAGGGAGCACTTGTGCTTTCAACCGACAACAAGATAGGTTACCATGGTGGATTCTTTCTTTGGTTCGTGTTATCGTAGTATAGGTCATGGTGAGATTCAGACCTAATTAAGTTTGAGCGCATACTATGCACGCATGCATGCATGAATCCCCGTCATCGGCTTGAAGTGTGGTGTGACATACATATGCATCGTCAACTAACCCTCACTCAGTGTGGGGATTTCTGGTTCGAAATCACGGTGCCACATCAAAGTTGTTCCATTGTGTATTCAAACACACCTCTCCATACATATGTTTGGGCCACATGCAGGCAGTGGTTGTCTTCGGGGACTAGCTACTTGCATGATTATTGGAGAGCTAGCCCATCTCCGGGGTCGCATGGACGGCCATCACTTTGACCAACAACAAGAGAGAGGTTGTACAACCAAGGTGGATTATTCTTGGTCTGTTTTATGATCCATCTTGGTGAGATGCCTCTCTGCCGCCCGACTGAATGAAGTGGGTGTGTGTGTGTGGGGGGGGGGGGGGGACGTGCTACTTGCACTTGCTAGCTGAACCTCCGTGGGGGGGGGGGCATGCATTCATAGCTTAGGATTCCCTTCCGGCCGACACGGGGTGGGGGGGCAAGCAATACCGTGTGCTTTGCGAGATAGGTGCCACATCAAAGTTGCATTTGGTATTTGAACATCAAACCACCCTTTTCATACATATATTTGGTCCACATGCAAGTGTGTTCGTGTTCTGACCCTCTCCCGCATCATTTTTCGCCAAATTTATGAACATTAGACAAGTCAGATGACGCAACAGACACGGTTCACTCACACTAACCGTGTGCCATGCCGGTGCCCCTGTCACGCACATCCGCACAGTACATTGGGCTCCACGAGGCTTCCCCTCTCAAAAATATCAACCGGCCTGCAGCTTTTTTCTGTTTGATAACACACGGTTATTCTGTTTCGACCGTGTGTGATGTTTCTTGTTCCCGCTCCCGCCTGCATCCCTCGAAAATATCTGCCCGCTTCGAGGGTTTTTCTGTTTCATAACACATGGTTGTTCTCTCCAGACCGTGTGCGATGCACCATCATCCAAATTTTCAATAGCCCCGGCATTTCACTCCCGCGTAGTAAAATTTTCAGTAGCCACGTCATTTCCTCAAACACACCCCCCTCCCCCCCTCCACACACACACACACACACCAAAACCTCCTCGGGCGCGCGCGCGCGCACACACACACACACCCCCTTCCTCGCTCGAAACCCTAGCAAGGTCGCCGCCGCCGCAAGGCCTCCATTGTCAACATCTGCTGGTTTGCCCGTGCAGCTTACCCACCGATCTCCATACCCAGGCCGCCCTGAGTTTCTTATATGACGCCTGCCAAACGCCCCCTTTCCCACAGATCCCCATCCCCATCCCCCACTCCAGAGCATCGCAGCCTAAGCCCGGCTACGCTTCCCGTGGAGCTCGAGGAGCGATTGGCCCAAAAGAGGTGTATCGCGGTCTCTTCGCCCGACGTCGCCGAGGAAGCTGACGACCATTACTGGCCGCAGGCACTTAATCAGCGGGCTAGAGTATGCGGGTATGTCGCGGACACTGGCTACGACATCGAGGTCGTCGACAGCGACGGCCTGAGGTGGGCTATGTCATAGGTTAAGTGGCCCACCCCCAACCCCTCGGGTTCAACCGCCGTCGATCTCATCCATGGCCCCGCCGCTGATCTCCTCTAGCTCGCTATTAAGAATTTGCCATACTACATCGCCACCGAGCCCCTTTTGTCATTTCTGAAGGACACGTTCTGCGACGTTGGCTTGGGATCCACAGCTTCCAAGTCAGACCTCACCAACGGCGACCATGAGGAGGGCACCCTCTCTGGCTCTTCCAAGAGGAAAGAGCCCATCTGCTCTTCCAAGGGGAAAGAGCCCGTCTGCGACATCAGGGAGGGCACCCTATAGCCGTGCTCTTCCAAGGGGAAGGAGCCCATCTGTGACAACATGGAGCGCATCCAGGGTCCGTGCTCTTCCCACGGGAACGAGCCCATCTGTGACAAGTGAGGAAACCCATCGAGTCCCTTTTGTAGTGTAGTGAGAATATGTCCAGTTTTAATTGCTATATTTGGTTGTTTGCAGTATGCCTTGTTTATTTCAGTTGTTCACAATGTGATGCTCTATATGTGCAATTATTTACTGTGCAGTACATTTCATCAATCCAGTTTGAACATACCGATAGGAATGCATATATTTGCTTGCTGTTAAGCCTGTTATAGCTAGCATATGCCTCTTTTATAGTTTTTTGATTGTTCGGTTGTTTGTAGTTAGCATATGTCCAGTTTCAAATGCTATCTTTGTTTGTTTGTAGTATGCCTTGTTTATTCCAGTTATTCACAACGTGATGTTCTATATGTGCAAGTATGAACTGTGCAGTTCAATTTCATCAATACCAGTTTCAACAATACCACTATGAATGACTACATTTGGTTGCTGCATCTTGTAGTTAACACGCCTTTCCATTTTTATTTAACAATAACCAGTGTACTTAGACCGGCACAATACCAGTTTGAATGACTATGTTTGCTTGTTGTTAAATGTTAGGCCTGTTGCAGTTAACACACCTTTCCACTTGTTTTGCTTTACTAGCAGCCCAAGTGCACTGTACTTAATGTCTAAATATGCAATCCTAGGCTACATAGCAACAAGGAAGAGTGTTACCTTAATGTTCTGATGATGTCTAGATATACGTAGAAGAGCAGCAGCAGCAACAACAACAACACAACCCTGTTTGGATACTCAACTTAACTAGATGTTAGAGTTAGTTTCTAGCTCGTGACTAACCCTAAACTAACTCCATCCAAAGAGGTGTTTGGATGACAGGGTTAGATTGACAATAAATGCACTAGGAGAACTAGCTCCAATTAGCACCTCTTGGGTTGGATAGTTTTTTTGGGTGGGTTAGATGCAACTAGCTCAAACTAGCCCTCATGTTTGGATATACCTTAGGGCTATTTGAGCCCGAACTAGCTCAAACTAACTCTAACCCATGGACACAGCAGCAGTTAATCAGCCGATAATTTGTAAGAATGCAATAAACTCCTTCCGGCCCATAATATAAGATGTTAATTCATCTAATATGTGAGTATATTGGATGTTATAAGATATTATAAAAGAGTGTTGTACTACATCAATGTGCAATTGTTGTTTAGCTTCTAATATTAACTTGGTGCTTTTAGGTACATATGTCATTGGTAAAGATCCGCGCTTCGACCCTTTCTGCGTATGGGGCAATGAGATATCGATGAACCAGCATCAAGTGAGGAAGCTGATAAAGATTGTTAGTAAAATGGGTCAAAAGATGGCAATTAAACTATTTGTTTACACTTTATCCAAGACAACAGCGAACTGTAGGATGGTAAGTAAGAACTCTGCAGCCTTCTTTTTACTGCCCATAAAGAGTTGTGTTAGATGACAATGTCTGAATCTTTTTCCTTTGCAGTGGTTCCCAAAGCAGTTTACTCAAGATTACCTCTCAAACTACATCATTGGTGGGCATGAAAAGGTTAAAGTATTTCTACCAGAACATGATGATTATCTAGATGTTTTCATGAAGACCATGAAGGATGGGTGGTCGGCCATCACAAGGGGTTGGACTAGAGTTGTGTGTGCCTTTTGCATGGAGGAGGGCACAATATGGGCATTCCGCTTCACCTTGTTCAGCAACCAGAATGTATTTCGCCTCTTTCTTTACCGTCTTTAATAGTACAAGTATACAACTGTGGTTCATCATTCTTTATTTGGTTCTTATGTAATTCTTGAACATATGTACCTATGAATCGAATAATGCATTGGTTGTTTGAACCTGATGGATATGAATAAAGCTATAGCATACATTCAAATTCAAATCCAGTACAATTTGAAATAGCAACAACTAAATTACAGTGAGGAATACATCCTAATTACGCTCTGCATGTCGTTATGGCACACACGGTTGGTAAAACACAAACGTTTGCGATATACACCATAATCCAACACAGTTCACAGAGAGGAAACATGTGCAAGCATGCACACATTTGCCGTTTGCAAAGCGTGTGCGATGTCAGACAATATCACAAACGGTGTGGGCAAACTAAACGTTTGTGATAGTTGCCTTATCGTACACGATTCGCAACCATGAACTGTTTCTGATGTGGTATGCATCGTAAATGTTGCACCACAGAATAGCGTGTGCGATAGTTGTCGTGTATGATGATGTTACGACGGTCTGACGTTTCGTAATCCTGTCCGACACTCGTACGACGATTAGCTAATCTTCTTAATTAGTTATCGCATACGGTTTGGGAAAAGTGAATGTGTGTGATTGTCTGCTTATCATACACGTTCTATAATAGTGAACCATTTGTGATGGGCCACGCATCGTAAACGTAGCACCACAGAATACCGACTGCGATGGCAATGCGAGCACAAACGAGTAGCGAGTACTATATATGCATCAAGGCTCCCTATCCCCGATGGTTTCTGGGTTGTGTGGGAAGGACCCCCTATCGCCCACACTCACTAGGCGACGGTTCCAAATGCCGTCGCGGAAAGGGGTTAAAAACCGTTTGTATAGCACCTCGCTATACCAGTGATGTAATGCTAGATTATTGACTCTAGTGCAAGTGGGAGACTATTGGAAATATGCCCTAGAGGCAATAATAAAGTGGTTATTATTATATTTCCTTGTTCATGATAATCGTTTATTATCCATGCTATAATTGTATTGACCGGAAACTCAAATACATGTGTGGATACATAGACAACAACATGTCCCTAGTAAGCCTCTACCGGACTAGCTCATTGATCAAAGATGGCTATGGTTTCCTAGCCATGGACATGAGTTGTCATTTGATAACGGGATCACATCTTTAGGAGAATGATGTGATGGACAAGACCCAAACCATAAGCATAGCATATGATCGTGTCAAGTTTATTGCTATTGTTTTTCTGCATGTCAAGTATATGTTCCTATGACCATGAGATCATGCAACTCACTGACACCGGAGGAGTACCTTGTGTGTACCAAATGTCACAACGTAACTGGGCGACTATAAAGGGGCTCTACAGGTATCTCCGAGGGTGTCTGTTGAGTTGGCATGGATCAAGACTGGGATTTGTCACTCCGTATGACGGAGAGGTATCTCAGGGCCCACTCGGTAATATAACAACACAATAAGCTTGCAAGCAATGTGACCAATAAGTTAGTCATGGGATCTTGTATTATGGAATGAGTAAAGAGACTTGCTGGTAACGAGATTGAACTCGGTATGGTGATACCGACGATCGAATCTCGGGCAAGTAACATACCGATAGACAAAGGGAACTGCATACGGGATTAGCTGAATCCTTGACATCGAGGTTCGACCGATAAGATCTTTGTAGAATATGTAGGGCCAATATGGGCATCCAGGTCCCGATATTGGTTATTGACTGTAGAGGTGTCTCGGCCATGTCTGCATAGTTCTCGAACCCGCAGGGTCTACACACTTAACGTTTGGTGACGATATAAGTATAGTTCAGTCATTATGGTGGTTACCGAAGGTTGTTCGGAGTCCCGGATGAGATCTCGGACATGACGAGGAATTCCAGAATGGTCTGGAGGTGAATATTGATATATTGGACGAAGGGTATTGGAGTCCGGAATTGTTTCGGGGGTACCGGGTGATGACCAACATCACCGAAAGGGGTTTCGGGGGGGGGGGGGCAAGTGTTGGGGGCCCCATGGGCCAAGGGGAGGGGCACAACCAGCCCACTACGTGCTGCGCCCCCCTCACCCTTTCCCATGTAACCAGAAGGGGTGGGGGTGCTCCCCTAGGGCAGCCACCCCCTTTGCCTTGGGGGCCAAGGCTCCCGGGGGGGAGGCACACCAAAACACATCTAGGGTTTTCCCCTGGTGGCCGCCGGCCCCCCTAGGGAACCCTAGGGCGCCCCTCCTCCTCCCTTCCCCCTATATATAGAGGGGTAGAGGGAGGGCAGCCGCACCCATCTATGCCACGGCGCTGCCCTCCCTCTCCCTCATAGCCATCTTCTTCTCCGTAGTGCTCAGCGAAGCTCTGCCGAGATTTCTCCACCACCACCGCCACCACGCCGTCATGCTGCCGGCGGACTCGAGCTACTACTTCACCATCGCTCGTTGGATCGAGGAGGTGAAGGCGTCATCAAGCCGTACGTATGTTGAACGCGGAGGTGTCGTCGGCTCGGCGCTAGATCGGAGTTCGCGGGACGGATCGTGATTGGATCGCGAAGACGCTCGACTACATCAACCGCGTTTCTTAACGCTTCCGCTTAGCGATCTACAAGGGTATGTAGATGCAATCTCTCCTCTCGTAGATGGTCATCTCCTAGATTGATCTTGGTGAGCGTAGGAATTTTTTTGTTTCTCATGCAACGTTCCCCAACACCTACAAGGGTTTAGATGCAACACAAGGGTGCAAATGTATCCAAGACATGTGAGCATCATCATAATAGAAATATCAAGGATTAGTTATATAAGCTCATCCCTTGCATGCATCCAAAGGAGTTTCTACTCCAAATTTGAGGCATCAATGATATTCAATTAACTACTTTGTCGACAAAGTATCTTCTCATCAAGAGGTTTCGTGAAGATATCCGCCAATTGCTTGTCGGTACGAACATGCTTAAGGTTTATGTCACCTTTAGCAACATGTCCACGAATGAAATGATGACGAACTTCAATATGCTTAGTTCGAGAATGTTGCATGGGATTGTGTGCAACCTTAATAGCAATCTCATTGTTACATAGCAATGGTATATGTCTCACATGTATCCCGTAATCTTTGAGAGTTTGAGTCATCCAAAGTAATTGTGCACAACATGATCCTGCGGCTATGTATTCCGCTTCGACGGTGGATAATGATACCAATTTTTGTTTCTTGGAGGATCAAGACACAAGGGATCTACCAAGAAATTCTATCAACCTTGTCATCGGCATAGTCTGAGTCAGAATAGCCAACAAGATCAAAAGATGACCTCTGAGGATACCAAACGCCAAAATTACCAAATTCCACTTACCAAAGGCGCTTCACTCCCCGGTAACGATGCCAAAAAGAGTCTTGATGACCCACAAGTATAGGGGATAAATCGTAGTCCTTTCAATAAGAGTGTCGAACCCAACGAGGAGCAGAAGAAAATGATAAGTGGTTTTCAGCAAGGTATTCTCTTCAAGTACTGAAAGTAGAGGTGATAGATAGTTTTGTAGCAAGATAATTCGTAACAAGTAACAAGTAACAAAGGTAACAAGGTGCAACAAGGTGGCCCAATCCCTTTTATAGCAAAGGACAAGCTGGAACGTTCTCTTATATAAAGCAAAGCATTCTCAAGGACACATGGGAATTATCGTCTAGTCACTTTCATCATGTTTAGTTTATTCGCGTTCGCTACTTTGATAATTTGATATGTGTGTGGACTGGTGCTTGGGTGATGTTCTTATTTGAACAAGCTACATGCTACTTATGAGCTGCATTGGGATTTCCTCGAACATGAGAGGATGATGCAGTATAGTAGAGATATGTATTTTCTTCAGTTAAGAACCAAGGTTATTAATCCAGTAGGAGAACCATATAGAACCTCGTTAGCAGCACCTCCACACACAAAAGCAAATACTTGCACCCAATGCAAACAAGAGGGTTGTCAATCCCCTTGGCGGTTATTTCCAAGGATCAAATCTTGTAGTGGTAGATAGATAAAATAAATTGCAAAATAAAATAGAAAAAGTGTAGCAAGGTATTTTTGGATTTTATATATGTGATAAAAGTAGACCCGGGGCCATAGTTTTCACTAGAGGCTTCTCTCTCGAGCACATAACATACGGTGGGTGAACAAATTACTACTGGGAAATTGATAGAAAAGCGCATAGTTATGACGATATTCAAGGCAGTGATCATGTATATAGGCATCACGTCCGAGACAAGTAGACTGACTCCTGCCGGCATCTACTACTATTACTCCACTCATCGACCGCTATCCAACATGCATCTAGAGTATTAAGTATAAAACAGAGTAACGCCTTAAGCAAGATGACATGATGTAGACTAAGTAAATCCAAGCAATGTGAATAAACCCCATCATTTTATCCTTAATGGCAAGAATACAAATAGGTGTCTTGTCCCTTTCTGTCACTGAGATATAGAGCACCGCAAGATTGAACCCATTACAAAGCAACTCTCCCATTGCAAGATAAATCAATCTAGTTGTCCAAACCAAATGGTTAGATCGGAGAGAAATACAAAGCTATAACAATCATGCATAAATAAGTTCAGAGAAGACTCAAATATTTCTCATGAATATTCAGATCATAAACCCACAATTCATTGGATCCCAACAAACACACCGCAAAAGAAGATTACATCGAATAGAACTCCAAGAACATCGAGGAGAACATTGTATTGAAGATCATAGAGAGAGAAGAAGCCATCTAGCTACTAGCTATTGACCCGCATGTCTATGGTGAACTACTCACGCATCATCAGAAGGCAGCAAGGATGATGTAGAAGCCCTTCGTGATCGATTCCCCCTCCGGCAGAGTTCCGGAAAAGGCCTCCAGATGGGATCACGAAAGAACAGAAGCTTGCAGCGGCGGAAAAGTGTTTCAGGTGGCTCTCTCTTGGTTTCCCAATATTTGAGAATTTATAGAAGTGGAATTAGGTCAGACGGAGCCACGAGGGGCCCACAAGGCATCAGGGCGCGCCCTGTTGCCTTGTCGTCTCCTCATTTGCCTTCTGGTCTCCTCCCGAAGCTTATAGGGTCTCTCTTGTCCAAAAATAAATCGTTAAAAAGTTTCGTAGCCTTTGGACTCCGTTTGGTACTGTATTTCTGGAAAATCAAAAACAGGCAAAAAAATAGCAACTGGCACTTGGCACTTGGTTAATAGGTTAGTCCCAAAAAATGATATAAAATAGCATACAAATGCAAATAAAACATCCAAAATTTATAATATAATAGCATGTAACAATTGAAAATTATAGATATGTTGGAGACATATGAAGCATCCCCAAGCTTAATTCCTGCTCGTCCTTGAGTAGGTAAATGATAAAAACAGATTTTTTTGATGTGGAATGCTACCTAACATGTTCATCATGTAATCTTTCTTTTATGGTATGAATATTAAGATCTGAATGATTCAAATCAATAGTCTGTAATTTGATATAAAGACATCAATACTCAAGCATACCAACAAACAATCATGCCTTTCAAAATAAAAATGCTAAAGAACGTTATCCCTACAAAATCATATAGTCTTGTCATGTTCCATCTTCTTAACACAAAATATTTATCATGTACAACCCCGATGACAAGCCGAGCAATTGGTTCATACTTTTTAACGCGCTTCAGCCTTTTCAACCCCCACACAATATATGAGCGCAAGCCATGGTGATAGAGTTAGTAAGGGGAAGACAAAAAGGAAGATAGTCTCACATCGACGCGGCTAATCAATGGGTTATGGAGATACCCATCAATTGATGTCAATGCGAGGAGTAGTGATGGTGTCATGGACTAGGGGGTACTAGCCTAGTCGGCCCATGCTTCCTGGAATGGGCCGATGGGCCTTCATTCATTCCCAAGACGGACTCCGGAGGCAGTATGCAGGAGGCGTGATCAAGGCTACCTTCACCGAAGACTTGTCGTATACACCAAGATATCTCTTGCCACCTTATGCCTAGATGCCGACCTTGTAACCCTAGGTACCCTACTTGGAGTATATATAAGCCGTGGGGTTTAGCCCGTAGAGGGGACATCAACGCAATATCAACCACCTAGCCTTAGAGTTAGACCACATCTTACGATCTCGAGGTAGATCAACTTTGTACTTGATACATCTCCATTAATATAAACAAGAGAGGACATAGGGTTTTACCTCCATTAAGAGGGCCCGGGCCTGGGTAAACATCGTCTCTTCGTTCCTGTTACCATCGACCCGAGAACCCACAGCTCGGTGTAACACCCGGGTAGTTAGGCTACAGTAATCCCACGTTAATGATGCCATGTCACCACAGTTACTGTTGATTAATCTCGCGTAAGTTCAAAACCGATTCGGAATTCAATTTGAATTAAAGTCAAACGGGGAAACTTTTCAAACATTAAAACTAAAATGTTCTAGGTGTGACAAATAATCCCTAGAAAATAATGGTGGAGAAACCAACATCTTTAAAAATGTTTGAATGTCCTAAAATAATAAAACAGTGGCTTAACAATTAATTAAATGCCTTTTCTAATATTATAAATTATCAAACTATTTTAATTAAGGGTAAAACTTTTTATGGCAGCAGCATATTTAGCAGCACTAGTTTAGGTGCTACTTAGATATTTTGCAAAACTAAAATAAACAGGAAATAAAATAGAAAACGAATAAAACAGAAAAGCTTTAAAAGAAAAAGGAAAAGCAGAGGAGAGAGAGAGGACGCCCCTGCCTCACCTGGGCTTCGGCCACCCGAGCCAGCTGGCCCAGCTAGGCCGGCCCAGTCGCCCCCTTATAGCCCCCCCGGTCCACCACCGAAACCCTAACCCTACCTCATCCCCCCCGCTCGATCCAGAATTGGATCGGGATCGGTCCCGATCCCGTCGCCCCTCAGCGCTCGCCTGACGCCGCGCCCTATCGCCACCACCACCTCGCCGGAACCCCGCGCCGCCTCGTCCTCATCACCGCGCCGTCCTCGACCTCCTCCTCACCCGCGGCTCCACCGAGCCTCGCCGGTGTTCCCCTGCAACGGGGTGAGCCGCCGCCCCTCCTCCTCTTCCCCCCTCTGCCCCGATGCGGCCACTGCACCCCACGCCTCACCTCGCCGTGGCCACATGCCAGTCGCACCCGTGCAGCGCCGGCCACGCCCAACACGCTCGCCCGCGCACCGTGGCCCTTCCCGGTGCGCTCCCCGCGCCCTACCGCTCCACCCTGCCGCTCGCCGCGTCCAGGCCGTGCCCCCCTCGTCGCGCCCTCCTCCTCCCCTCGCCTCCGCCGTCGCGCGCTACGTCGTTCCCCCTGCCCCTGCGGTCCTCCTCCTCGTCCGCGGCCGCCCGTGCCTTCGTGCCCCTACCACTCCCAGCGTCGCCACGGCCGCACCCGTGTCGGCCGTTGCTCGCCCGCGCGCGCGCGCCCCCGCTCCGGTCATGGCCACCCCGCGACCCGACCTCGCCCGCTCGCCCCCGTCGGTAGCCGCTCCGCTCCGCGCCGCCGCGTCATCCGGAGATCGACGACACTGTTGACAACCTTGCCTTTTGTGACGCCCCCAGCCCGATCGTGCACTAATCATACACGCACATGCACACGATCAAGCCTAAGGACTCACGGGAAGATATCACAACACAACTCTAAAACATAAATAAGTCATACAAGCTTTATATTACAAGCCAGGGGCCTCGAGGGCTCGAATTCATAAGCTTGCGAACAAGCGTCAGCGGAAGCATCAGATATCTGAGTACAGATATAAAAGAAAATACAGAAAGGCCTTTAGAAAGGCGGGGCAAAAGAAAACACTACGATCGAAAGGCACAAGGCCTCCTGCCTGGGACCCTCCGATCCTACTCCTGGTCGTCAGTCAACTCGTAGTAGTATCCATCCTCTGGGTAGTAGTAGTAACGATCGTCGGGGCATCTGTCTCAGGGGGCTCCGTCCTCTGGTCACGTCAAACTGATATGGGGAGAAAAAGGAAAACAAAGCAACCGTGAGTACTCAGAAGTACTCAGCAAGCAAGGATCTACACTACATATGCAACATTTTCAAGGGGAGGCTGTATATGTGGACTGGGCTGCAGAAATGCCAGAATAGAGAGAAGGCCTAGTCCTATCGAAGACTAGCATCTTCAGCGGTCTTGCAGCAGTAGAAGAGAGTAGAACAATACCATATAATGTAGCAGTAATAATATCAACCTCACCCAGAGATCCTTTCTCGACTCCCTGCGAGAAAGCAATCCCAGAGCCATACATACAGGTCTCATCACAGGTATCCTGTTCTAAATTGTATCAATCAGGATACAACTCCGAGTGTCCTTTACCGTAGGACCGGCTATCGATAGAAATGTTCTTCCCTGCAGGGGTGCACCAACTTACCCAACACGCTCGATTAACTTCGGCCGGACACACTTTCCTGGGTCATGCCCGGCCTCGGCCAAACGACACATCGCAACCCTACCTACAGCTCAGCAGAGAGGTCCCCGTCGGTCTACATCCTAAGCGCTCAGAGGTCTTGGGCCATCGCCCTGTGCACTCCGAGTCGTTGCGTGCAGGGGGAAGCCAGGCACCAGGGGGGCGCCGGTCCGTCCCGGCCGCAAGGCTGAACTAGACGTCTGACAGAGCTTTCGGCTGATGCTACGATGCAGAACGCCCATACTATGCCCACGTGATGGTTAGTGCTATCAGACCAGAGGTCTGCTCGGATCAAATATCCAAATCGTTAGGACTAGGGCTTGCGGTAACGAGCAGAGACTCACGAAAGATGTGACCCCGTCGCCCCGTCTCGAGGACTTGCGGCAAGGGTTAAGAATGCCCGGCCGCGCCTCGTATTCACCACTCGGGCACCACACCGGCAACCCGCCTTCACATCACACGCGGGTACCCCTCAGGGTCGACCCGCCTTTCCAAGTAACATTGTAAGGTCCAAGTATCCGTGTGTCCATAACATCAGGGAATCCGAGGTATCACCCTCATTGAATTCCCTCTCGATGTATCCGTCAAGGTGAACTAGGAGGAATCACCCTCACTGGGTCCACACTTGAGGTGTTGTACGACAGCGTCGTTATCGGAAGCGGTGAAGGAGGAATCACCCTCGATGACCACGACCGAATAGCTACTCTACAGAGTTAACATCAGAAGTGCTACAAGAGGTTTCACCCTCGGCACTCGATAGTAACGCTGCAGTGTCGTTACAACTAAGGGGGGGGGGTGATGTGCGGTGTCGGGTCCTGGTCTTCAATCCCGTTGATCGGGTCTTCTGACGATCCAGCGCGGCAGTCGGGATAAGTGGGGTCACTGATAGGTCTCTACCCAGCCTAGACTAAACAGTTTAGGATATGTAGGTAATTATCAACAGCAGGTTACAATGAACAGGCTATGCATCAGAATAGGTAAAGCAGCAGCAGCAGCAGCAATTCTAATGCAAGCATGAGAAATAGAATGGGCGATATCGGTATGCTCAAAGGGGGGGGCTTGCCTGGTTGCTCGGCGGCAAGGGCAAGGTCGTCTATGGTGTCTTCGGGATCCGGAGCTGCGTCGGTCTCGGGGACGACGTCGGGGTCGGGGGCTATCGAGAGAGAAGAGGGGGAGGAAACAGTATAAATATTAAGCAAGCAAGTGCTACACAAAGTATGACATGACAATACGCAGTGCCGGGTGTGTCCTAACGTATGGTTGCACGTCACCGAGGAAGGAGGAATCCATCCGGGAATGTTTTCCCGGTTCCGGACATTTGTTAGACAGATGACCGGAGGGGAACGGTTGCATGTTTTGATAGTTAGAGACATGTGGCGGACGAACGGATCGCGTATTCGGATTCGTCTCGTCGTTCTGAACAACTTTCATGTAGAAAGTATTTTCATCGGAGTTACGGTTTAAAAGATATGATTTTCTAAAGTTTTTATTCATTTCTGTAATTTATTTAATTATTTAAATTAGAATTATCCGAAATAGTAACTGATGACATCAGCATGACATCATGCTGATGTCAGCAGTCATTAGGGTTAGTTAAGTTAACTAATTAATTAGTCTAATTAATTAATTAACTAATTAATCATTTACTTTAATTAAACAGAATTAATTAATTATTTATTTTTATTTATATATTTTATTTTTTTAACTCGTTTTTAGGGGCTGGGCCCCGTTCGTCATAGGGCCAGAGAGGCGGGGCCCCTACGTCAGTGGGCCGACGGACGTGTCCGCTGCGCACCCATTTGGGCGCCGGACGTGTCCGGGCGGCCGAAGGCGCGCGCGGGCTCAGGGAGCCGGCGAGGCGAGCGGGGCGCGGGTGCGGGCGCGCGTGTGCGTGCCCGAGGCCACCAGGGGGCGCGGCGAGGCGCGCGCAACCGTGGCCGGAGGAGGCGGCAGGCGCTGTCACGGGGAGAGGCTGGCCGGAGCGGCGCAGGGCGCAGAGGCAGAAACGGCGAGCAGGGCGGCGCGCGCGTGAGCGTGGCGCGGTCAGCGAGGCGAGGCAGGGTTGCGCGTGCGCGCGCGCGCGGTCGGCGGGCGCCGGGCGCCGAGCGGGAGCAGAGAGGGGAAAAGGCGTGCGCGACGCGGGTTCTCACCCCCGGTGTAGATGCACGGGTCGGCGAGGCTCGTAGAAGCCGGCGTGGAGGGGGACGGGGACGATCCGGCGAGGGGGGGACGGTCTGGCAACGGCGTGGCGTCGGTTGGCGGCGTCGTGGTTCCTGCGAGGGGGCGCCGAGCGACGGCGGCGTCCGACGAGGTCCGGTGAGGGAGGGGCGGCCTCCGGGCAGCGTCGGCGATCGACGAGGCCGGGGCAGCGCGGGATCGGGCGTCGGGGTCAGGGTGGAGTCGGGGTCGAGCGACGGGACGAGGAGGCCCGGCGGAAGGGCGGCACTGGCGAGGTGGCGTCGAGGCGCAGCGGCGATGGAGAGGCGGGGAGCCACGGGCGACGGCGCGGGAGCTCCGGTGGCGGCGGGGGCGTTCCCCCTCGATCCAGATGGGAGGAGGAAGAGAGCGGCGTGGGATCGAGGGGAGTGGGGGTTGGGCTCTAGGGTTTCCGTCGGGGTGGGGATAAGGGGAGTGAGGGGTGGCCGGCTGGGCCGGCCTGGTCGACGGAGCCGACTGGGCCAAAAGGCCCAGTGGGGTAAGGGGGGTTTTGCTGTTTTTTTTTATTATTTTCTTTTACTTCTTTTCTTTTATGTTTTCTCTTTTTAGTTTCTGTTTTGGCTTTTGTTTTGATTTCAAAATACTTTTGTAAAATATGAAACTAGCCCAAATAAATATGGTGCATTATTAGTCACGGCTAGAAATTGGTTTGGGGTCCATATCTTTTTGTTTGGATTTTATTTAAATTGAAAAAGGATTAAATAGTGCTATTTTGCTGCTGTTCCTTGTTGTTCGAGTCCTTTTACAATTCCAACAAATGTTGCAATCATTTTTATAAATGCTATGAGAATATTTGCAACATGATGCACATTTTAGTTTTCAGGTTTGGACAACTTTTATTTTCCACTTTAATTTAATTTGAAGTTTGACTTAGGGGTTTGAAATGCATTATGATGCAGAAAATGATCATGCACTGTTAAACATGATGACGTGGCATAATCAAAAGGGTGATTACTGTAGGTAACCACTGGGGGTGTTACAAATGTCCTCTACTAACAAGAATTCTCGTCCCGAGAATTAAGAAGTAGAAGGAAAAAGTTCGGGGTATCCCGCACGAAGATTATCCTCGCGTTCCCAAGTGGCTTCATCTTCAGTATGATTTGACCACTGCACTTTGAGGAACTTGGTAACCTTCTGACGGGTTCGACGTTCAGCTTCATCGAGAATGCGGATCGGATGCTCCTTATAAGATAGATCATCCTGCAATTCAAGCATCTCGTGATCCACAGATCGGTGCGGAGATTCCTTGAAGCATTTACGGAGTTGCGACACATGGAAGACGTCGTGGATATGAGAGAATTGCGGCGGCAATTCCAATTTATATGCCACTTGACCACGTCTAGCAATAATGCGGAAAGGACCAATGTAGCGTGGAGCTAGCTTGCCCTTGATTCCGAAACGGTGAGTGCCCTTCATAGGAGTGACACGTAGATAAGCTTGATCACCAGGTTGATAAGTCAAACCCCATCGTTTGCGATCATAGTTGCTCTTCTGGCGGTCCTGAGCTGCCTTGAGGTTTTCACGGACGATACGAACTTGTTCTTCGGCGTGTTGAATAATATCTGGACCCACGAGCGGTCGTTCCCCAGTTTCTGACCAATTCAGAGGGGTTCGACATCTACGTCCATAGAGAACTTCAAAGGGGGCCATTTTCAGACTAGCTTGATAGCTGTTGTTATAAGAGAACTCGGCGTATGGAAGAGATTCTTCCCACTTCTTGCCGAAAGAAACAACACAAGCTCGTAGCATGTCTTCAAGCACTTGGTTGACTCGCTCGACTTGGCCTTGGGACTGAGGATGATAAGCTGAACTCCAGGTAATATGAGTTCCCATAGCCTTTTGAAAACTTTCCCAGAAATGACCGGTGAATATGCTGCCACGGTCTGAACTGATCTCTTTCGGAATACAGTGGATGAAACAATCTGGAGATATATACTCTGCTAACTGACTAGCAGTGATCGTCTCCTTGACAGGCAGAAAGTGTGCAACTTTGAGAGGTTGGTCGACGACGACAAGAATAGCATCGTACCCTTCGTGACCTGGGAAGTCCTGTAATGAAATCCATCTGAACCTTATCCCATTTCCATAAAGGAAGGAAGTGGTTGCAGAATTCCAGCAGGCTCTCTATGTTCTGCTTTAACGCGTCGACACACATCAATTCAGCAACATATCGAGCAATGTCTTGCTTCATTCTAGACCACCAGTACCTTTGACGGAGATCACGATACATCTTGGTGCTACCCGGATGAATAGACAAGCGGGGTATCATGTGCCTCCTTCATGACTTTGTCAGTCATAACTCGAAGCGAGGTACACAATGCGGTCTCTGAATACAAGGTTCCATCTTCAGACAGCGAGAAATCCCTGTACTTTACAAGGTGAAGGTCTTTCTTCATCAGATCAACTTCAGCATCTTTAGCTTGCGCATTCTTAACAGCTTTCTCAAGATCTGTTTCAACAACCAAGGTTTTTAGGTATCCTTGGGGAACTATCTCGAGATTTAGCTTTCGAAGCTCTTCATACAGAAGGGGTTGCTGTAGCTGAACCTCAAGTTCGCAGCAATAGGATTTGCGGCTCAACGCATCAGCCATTACATTAGCCTTGCCAGGGGTATAAGAAATACCCAAGTCATAGTCCGCAATGGTCTCCATCCATCTTTGCTGACGGAGATTCAGAGATGGCTGAGTGAACAAGTACTTCAAACTTTTATGATCCGTGTAGATCTCGCAACGATTACCGAGGAGATAATGTCGCCACAACTGCAGTGCATAGATGACAGCAGCTAGTTCTAGATCATGTACCGGATAATTCTCTTCATGCGGTCGCAACTGACGAGAGCCATAGGCAATCACTTTACGCTCTTGCATTAGGATACAACCTAATCCTTCACGGGATGCGTCACAATAGATCACAAAGTCTTTGCGAGAATCTGGAGGAGCAAGTACTGGGGCAGACGTTAGCTTGTCTTTGAGTGTTTGAAAACTTTCCTGACATTTTTCTGTCCATTCAAACTTAACGCCCTTGTGAAGCAGATCAGTCAAAGGCTTAGCAATCTTAGAAAAATTCTCGACAAAACGACGGCAATAACTTGCAAGACCGAGAAAACTTCTCACTTGCTTGACGTTCTTCGGAGGAGTCCAGTCAAGTATAGCCTGAACTCGTTCTGGGTTAACGGCAATGCCATCTTTCGAAATCACATGGCCGAGATATGTCACTTCAGACAACCAGAATTCACATTTAGAATATTTGGCATACAGTTGGTGTTCTCGGAGCCTTTCCAGTACAAGACGGAGGTGTTCAGCATGTTCTTCCTTATTCTTTGAATAAACCAGAATATCATCTAGATATACCACGACGAACTTGTCGAGGTAATCCATGAAGATGTAATTCATCAGACGGGAAAATGTGGCTGGAGCATTGGTTAAGCCAAATGACATGACAGTGTACTCATAAGAGCCATAGCGAGTAACAAAAGCAGTCTTCGGAATATCCTCTTCACGAACACGGATCTGATGATAACCCAATCTCAAATCAAGCTAAGAGAATACTGCGGAACCAACAAGTTGATCATACAAATCATTGATCCGAGGAAGCGGATACTTGTTCTGAATTGTTGCTTGGTTGATTGGTCGATAATCCTGAACCAATCGGTTAGTTCCATCCTTCTTCTTAACGAAGAGTGAAGGTGCTCCCCAAGCAGAGGAACTGGGGCGGATGAAACCTTTCTTAAGTGATGTGTCGATTTCTTCCTTAAGCTCAAGAAGATGATGCGGAGGCATCTTATAAGGACGCTTCGCAATAGGAGTTGTGCCTGGTTTCAAGTCAATGACAAACTCAACAGCTCTAGCAGGGGGTATTCCTGGAAGTTCTTCTGGAAATACATCTTGAAAATCACGAACAACTGGAACGTTCTCGATGCCTTCAAGAGGTGAAGCGTTCAATGCATTCAAAACATATATTTGAGTCTCGGCATCCTGAACTGTTCGGGCTGAGTATTTGACTATCTGGCCAGACGGGTGTGTGAGCTGGACTGTCTTAGTAGCACAGTCAATCAAAGCATTATGGGCTGTCAACCAGTCCATACCGAGAATGATGTCTATGTCGGAAGGTCCAAGAGCAATAAGGGAAGCGGAGAACATCAACCCTTCAATTTCGATCTGATTGTTGTGACTTACCATCTTGGTTTGCCACCTGGAACGGGGAGTGATAATCTCTAATGGTGTGGGCAATAACTCTAGAGGTAGCTCATGCCGCTGAGCAAATTGTTGAGACACAAAGGAATGTGATGCCCCGGAATCAAAGAGAACAGAAGCTGCAACTGAATTAACTGACAGAGTTCCCATCACGATTTTTGTAGACTCACGAGCTTCTCCCATTTTGACGTGGGTGACCTGGCCTCGGTCCATAGCAGACATCCTGGCCTTACGATTCCTACAACGATGGGTTCGATGGCCCTTCATACGACCATCAGGAGGACATGGGGCATCCTGAGGAGAAGCCGTAACATTAGGCGGTCCATCATGAACCGATAGCTGTCTCGGCGGTGAAGGCAGACGAGGTGCAACATATGACGGCCTTGGTGTTGGAGCAGGTCGGTGATGAACATTGTGTGGGATCCAAACTCGACGTTTCTGAACAGGCTGACCCGAGGGTGAGCCTGCTTCACGAGTGCGTTTGAGCGACTCCTGGCATTCAGTCAGAGCTGTTTCAATTCGGAAAGATTTGCTGACAAGCGTTGCGAAGTCTGTGCAATCAAGGACTGCAAGTGCGAGTTTTATGTCAGTACGGAGTCCTTCACGGAATTTCTCCTGCTTGCGGGCGTCAGTGTCAACGTCATCCTCAGCATAGCGGGATAACTCGAGAAATTTCCTCTGATATTCATCCACAGTCATTGTGCCCTGGGTAAGTTTGCGAAACTCCTGCTTCTTCTGGTCCATCAGGCCTTGAGGAATGTACCGTGCACGAAAAGTCGACTGAAATTCCTGCCAAGTGGTTACGGTTTCAGCAGGCAACATACCCTTGTGGCTTTCCCACCATTGAGCAGCTGGGCCCTTTAGGTGGAATGTCGCGAAGGTGACGTAACTGTCAGGGGCAACATTAGCTGACTCCATTTCAAACAGGATGTCACGAAGCCAATCATCAGCATCCATAGGATTGGTGGAGTTGCGGAAAACAGACGGATTGAGGTGCACAAATTCTGGCAGCGAAATCGGTCCAGGCTCCTGACGAGCCTCATTGCGTTCCAAACGTCTTACCAGACTCTCGTTGAGCTGACGGTTCAATTCAAACTGCTGCATCATTGCGGCAATATAGGGTGGAGGTGGAGGATCATCAGCCATCCTGCCAATTCAACGGGGGCAGTTTAGCAAGTAAAACTGCAGGTGTATGCAGTTATTCATGAAGTAACACGCATAACAGAAGGAAGTGCAATAAATACTTCATCATATTCGCACCAGACATCCAAAGCCACACATAGCCTCGGTTAGTATCCGGCTTTACGACAATTGAAAAGGGAGAGCTAGACATCTAGGCGGCGCACAGGCACGCGATATGGAAGTACACGACGAGACATAGCAAAGGCAACATCCACGTCGGAGAAAACTGTTGGAGCGAGGAATCTGCAAGTGACAACACAGGGTGCCCTCGATAAAAGGATCCTGCAAGCAGAACCTGGCCCACAATCTTGAAGCAAGGGGGGAATATTTTCAGAACTTCGGGTGGACGTGAGCACGAGAGCCTAATGTTGGAGTTAGTAAAATTTTAACCTGAGTAGAAGAGAGATCAGAGGCCCAGAGTAAAGGTCGAGGAGTAAAAGATACTAATACCTCCCAATTGGCGACGTGGGCCCGTAAGCCACACAGCCAAGTTAGTAAAACAGTTTTCCGGTTTCTAGACTCAACTTCGGCCAAGGAGTTGGAAAGGGGGTTCCTACAGGCAGTCGGCTCTGATACCAACTTGTGACGCCCCCGGCCTGATCGTGCACTAATCATACACGCACATGCACACGATCAAGCCTAAGGACTCACGGGAAGATATCACAACACAACTCTAAAACATAAATAAGTCATACAAGCTTTATATTACAAGCCAGGGGCCTCGAGGGCTCGAATTCATAAGCTTGCGAACAAGCGTCAGCGGAAGCATCAGATATCTGAGTACAGATATAAAAGAAAATACAGAAAGGCCTTTAGAAAGGCGGGGCAAAAGAAAACACTACGATCGAAAGGCACAAGGCCTCCTGCCTGGGACCCTCCGATCCTACTCCTGGTCGTCAGTCAACTCGTAGTAGTATCCATCCTCTGGGTAGTAGTAGTAGCGATCGTCGGGGCATCTGTCTCAGGGGGCTCCGTCCTCTGGTCACGTCAAACTGATATGGGGAGAAAAAGGAAAACAAAGCAACCGTGAGTACTCTGAAGTACTCAGCAAGCAAGGATCTACACTACATATGCAACATTTTCAAGGGGAGGCTGTATATGTGGACTGGGCTGCAGAAATGCCAGAATAGAGAGAAGGCCTAGTCCTATCAAAGACTAGCATCTTCAGCGGTCTTGCAGCAGTAGAAGAGAGTAGAACAATACCATATAATGTAGCAGTAATAATATCAACCTCACCCAGAGATCCTTTCTCGACTCCCTGCGAGAAAGCAATCCCAGAGCCATAAAGTCATCAAACCTCGTCCTGAGATCCTTTCTCGACTCCCTGTGAGAAAGCGATCCCAGAGCCAATACAGTCATCAACCTGTTAACGTCTCAAGGGTCCAGTTCTAGTTGTATCGATCGGGATACAACTCCGAGTGTCCTTTACCGTAGGACCGGCTATCGATAGAAATGTTCTTCCCTGCAGGGGTGCACCAACTTACCCAACACGCTCGATTAACTCCGGCCGGACACACTTTCCTGGGTCATGCCCGGCCTCGGCCAAACGACACATCGCAACCCTACCTACAGCTCAGCAGAGAGGTCCCCGTCGGTCTACATCCTAAGCGCTCAGAGGTCTTGGGCCATCGCCCTGTGCACTCCGAGTCGTTGCGTGCAGGGGGAAGCCAGGCACCAGGGGGGCGCCGGTCCGTCCCGGCCGCAAGGCTGAACTAGACGTCTGACAGAGCTTTCGGCTGATGCTACGATGCAGAACGCCCATACTATGCCCACGTGATGGTTAGTGCTATCAGACCAGAGGCCTGCTCGGATCAAATATCCAAATCGCTAGGACTAGGGGCTTGCGGTAACGAGCAGAGACTCACGAAAGATGTGACCCCGTCGCCCCGTCTCGAGGACTTGCTGCAAGGGCTAAGAATGCCCGGCCGCGCCTCGTATTCACCACTCGGGCACCACACAGGCACCCGTCTTCACAACACTCGCCTCTCAGGCGCACGCGGGTACCCCTCAGGGCCGACCCGCCTATCCAATGAACAGTGTAAAGTCCAAGTATCCGTGTGTCCATAACATCAGGGAATCCGAGGTATCACCCTCATTGAATTCCCACTCGATGTATCCGTCAAGGTGAACTAGGAGGAATCACCCTCACTGGGTCCACACTTGAGGTGTTGTACGACAGCGTCGTTATCGGAAGCGGTGAAGGAGGAATCACCCTCGATGACCACGACCGAATAGCTACTCTACAGAGTTAACATCAGAAGTGCTACAAGAGGTTTCACCCTCGGCACTCGATAGTAACGCTGCAGTGTCGTTACAACTAAGGGGGGTGATGTGCGGTGTCGGGTCCTGGTCTTCAATCCCGTTGATCGGGTCTTCTGACGATCCAGCGCGGCAGTCGGGATAAGTGGGGTCACTGATAGGTCTCTACCCAGCCTAGACTAATCAGTTTAGGATATGTAGGTAATTATCAACAGCAGGTTACAATGAACAGGCTATGCATCAGAATAGGTAAAGCAGTAGTAGCAGCAATTCTAATGCAAGCATGGGAAATTAGAATGGGCGATATCGGGATGATCAAAAGTGGGGCTTGCCTGGTTGCTCGGCGGCAAGGGCAAGGTCGTCTATGGTGTCTTCGGGATCCGGAGCTGCGTCGGTCTCGGGGACGACGTCGGTGTCGGGGTCTAACGAGAGAGAAGAGGGGGAGGAAACAGTATAAATTCACAGCAAACCATGAGCAACGCAAAGTACGGCATGACAATATGCAGTGCCGGGTGTGTTCTAACGTGTGGTTGCACGTCACCGAGGAAGGAGGAATCCATCCGGGAATGTTTTCCCGGTTCCGGACATTTGTCAGACAGATGACCGGAGAGGAACGGTTGCATGTTCGGATAGCTAGGGACGTGTGACGGACGAACGGACCGCGTATTCAGATTCGTCTCGTCGTTCTGAGCAACTTTCATGTACAAAGTATTTTCATCTGAGCTACGGATTGTTTTATATGATTTTCTAAAGTTTTTATTAATTTCTGGAATTTAATTAATTATTTAAATTAACATTATCCGAAACAGTGTCTTGCTGACGTCAGCATGACGTCAGCATGACGTCAGGACCAGTGGGTCCCACCTGTCATAGGCTGTTAGGTTAATTAGTGATTAACTAATTAAATTACTGTTTAATTAACACTAACTACTTAATTAAATTAACCTAATCAGGATTAATTAACTTAATTAATTAACTAATTAATTATGTAATTAATTAATTATTTTTATTTATTTTAATTATTTTTTTATTACATTTCTTTTTATTCGTTTTTAGGGGCTGGGCCCCATCGGTCATAGGGCCGGGGCGGACATGTCCGGGCCGTGTCTGTTCGGGCACCGGACACGTCCGGGCCAGCGCGCGCGCGTGCACCAGAGGCGAGGCCAAGGCCGGAGCGCGGCGCGGCGAGGCCGGCCGGGCGGGCGCGAGGGGAGGCACAGCGAGCGCGGGCGAGCGGCAGCCGGGCGCGGTGCGGCGTCGGGACCGGAGGCGCGCGGGCGGCGGTGGCGCGCGCGGCGGGCGAGCGGGGCCGGAGCGGGCGCGGCCGAAGCGCGCGGTCGCGCGTGGGCGAGCGGGCGGCGGGGCACGGCCGGAGCACGCGCGGGCCGGGCGGCGGCCGGAGGCGGGGAGGCGAAGGAAGAGAGGGGAGGAGGTGGCCCTCACAGCGGGGCGCAGGGACGGGCAGCGTGCTCGGGGAGGGTGGCCGGAGGAGGCGGCGCCGGCGGCGGGGTCCGGGCGGCGGCGGGCGGCGTCGGGCGGCGCGGGGAGGCGCGGGGCAGCGCGGGATCGGCCCTGCGCCGCGATCCTGGATCGGGGGGGGAGTGAGCGAGGGGGTGGTGGGGAGCGGCTAGGGTTCGGTCGGGTGGGGATATGGGGGAGGGAGTGGGCCCCGGCTGGGCCGAGGCCCAGCGAGGGGGGGGGGGCTTTATTTTCTTTTGTTCTTTTTCTTTTTATAAATTCATATACCTCTGGTTTTGTAAATAGTTAGGGCTCAAATTGAATTTTGTAAAACATGTGACCTGGTCCATAAATACCAGTGCTCAATTCCCTAACACCTAAAATTAGTTTGGACAAAACATCATTTCTTATTTGTTTTAAATAAATTAAAAGGTCATTAAATATTATTTTCAGCCACTGTTTGAGGACGTTCAAGCCACTTATCCATTTTTAATAATGTTGGTTTCAATTTTAGAAGTGCCTCTGGAACGTTTGTTATTTATCTGACATTTTAGTTTATGATTTGAATAACTTCTATTTTCCACTTTCATTTAAATTTGGATTTTGAGTTAGAAGCTGAAATGCATTATGATGCAAATGATGATCATGCACTGTTAATCATGCTGACGTGGCATAATCAAGATGGGATTACTGTAGTTAAACACCGGGGGTGTTACACCTTTGCCGCTGAGCAACCAGGCAAGCCCCCCTTTTGAGCATCCCGATATCGCCTATTCTTTCTCTCATGCTTGCATTAGAAATTGCTGCTGCTACTGTATAACCTATTCTGATGCATAGCCTGTTTATTGTAACCTGCTATTGAAACCTTACCTGCTTATCCTAAACTGTCTAGTATAGGCTGGGTAGAGACCTATCAGTGACCCCACTAGTCCCGACTGCCCCGCTGGATTATCAGAAGACCCGACCAACAGGATTGAAGACCAGGCCCCGGCACCGCACATCACCCCCCCTTAGTTGTAACGACACTGCAGCGTTACTATCGAGTGTCGAGTGTGAAACCTCGTGTAGCACTTCTGATGTTAACTCTGTAGAGTAGCTATTCGGTCGTGGTCATCGAGGGTGATTCCTCCTTCATCGCTTCCGATAACGACGCTGTCGTGCAACACACTCAAGTGTGAACCCAGCGAGGGTGATTCCTCCGAGTTCACCTTGACGGATACATCATGCAAGAATCCAATGAGGGTGATACCTCGGATTCCCTTGATGTTATGGACACGCGGTTACTATGACTTTACCCCTGGACTTTGTTAGAAACGGGTCGGCCCCGAGAGGGACCCAAGGAAGTTTCTTTTACAGCAGGACTGGAGGGATAGGCGGTACCGCCCAGTAGAGGTGGACCTGAGTTCCCGTCAGTCTTTTGCGAGACGGGTTGACCTGGATGGTGCCCGAGTGATGAATACGAGGCGTGGCCGGGCATTCTTGGCCCTTGCCGCAAGTCCTCGGGACGGGGCGATGGGGTCACATCGATCGTGAGTCTCTGCTCGTTACCGCACCCCCAAGGTACTAATGATTTGGATATTTGATTCGAGTGGGCCTCTGGCCCGATAGCACTAACCACCACGTGGGCATAGTATGGGCGTTCTGCATCGTATGCATCAGCCGAAAGCTCTGTCAGACGTCCAGTTCAGCAGTGCGGCATGGAGTGATTGGCGCCATTCACGACAGAGGTGGTGCTTGGATCTGAGCCATGTGCGCAACGACCCGGAGGGCGAGGGGCGATGGCCCAAGACCCCCGAGCGCTTAGGATGTAGACCGGCGGGGACCTCTCTGCTGAGCTCTAGGTAGGGCTGCGGTGTGTTGTTTGGCCGAGGTCGGGCATGACCCGGAAAAGTGTGTCCGGCCGGAGTTAAGCGAGCATGGTGGGTAAGTTGGTGCACCCCTGCAGGGAAGAACTAATCTATGCATAGCCGGATCCTCGGTAACGGACACTCGGAGTTGTATCCCGATCGATACAACTAAATTGGATATATGGCTCTGGGATTGCTTCTCGCAGGGAGTCGAGAAGGGATCTCAGGACGAGGTTGATGACTGTATGGCTCTGGGATTACTTTCTCGCAGGGAGTCGAGAAAGGATCTCTGGGTGAGGTTGAGACTTATCGATACTACTACTTTATACGGTACTAATCTACACTCTTCTAATGCTGCAAGACCTCTGAAGATGCTAGTCTTCGATAGGACTAGGCCTTCTCTCTATTCTGGCATTTCTGCAGCCCAGTCCACATATACATCCTTTCTTTGATAATGTTGCATATGTAGTGTAGATCCTTGCTTGCTGAGTACTTCGGATGAGTACTCACGGTTGCTTTGTTTTCTTTTTCCCCCATACCCTTTTGACGCAACCAGATGACGGAGCCCTTGAGACAGCTGCCCCGCCGACGATCGCTACTACTACCCCGAGGGCGGTTACTGCTTCGAACTTGCCGTCGACCAGGAGTAGGTTCGGAGGGTCCCAGGCAGGAGGCCTGCGCCTTTCGATCGTAGTGTTTTCTTTTGCCCTGCCTTCTAAGGGCCTATCTGTGTTTTCTTGTATATCTGTACTCAGATATTTGATGCTTCCGCTGACACTTGTATGTGAGCTTATGTATTCGAGCCCTCGAGGCCCCTTGCTTGTAATATAAAGCTTGTATGACTTTATTTATGTTTTAGAGTTGTGTTGTGATATCTTCCCGTGAGTCCTTAGGCTTGATCATGTGCATTTGCGTGTATGATTAGTGCATGATTGAGCCGGGGGCATCACACTCGGGACCCTCTACCCCGAGGTCTGTCGGTTTTGACACCGATACTAGTGCTTTCATTGAGAGTTCCGCTATGGGATCAACCGAAGGGTCGATGGCTCATCTATAGATCAACTGCAGTAGCTGTTACGGGAGCGTTTACACCCCCGGCCAGCTCTTCATGTTCGGCAGCATGATCTTTTGCGCCGATTCAGCTGGCCATCTGACCTCTGCCGAAAATTATGCCCTGGGGTGTATCATGACCTTTGGTGGCCTTGAATACACCGCAGACTCCTGCGGCGAACTCGTCCTATCAGGCTGGACGCCCGGACGGATTGAGGATCTGCCCGGCTCCGGGAGCTCAACTCTGGAGCCGATCTCATCCGAGGATGTCGGATCAGGACCCGTGGCACCATGAGGGACCCCCGAGGCAACTCACCCGAACGGTCCCCTCTCGATCTTCAGCCCGGATGTAGATCCGGTTCCCATCCATCAAGCTGCGTCGGGCTTAGAGCCGACCCCAGCATAGGATCTAGAATTGCCTTCGGATCCCCTTCATGCTGAAAGCGACCCAAGCTATGCACCAGGCACACTTCGAGTTTGTCCCACCTATAGCCAAGCTATGAATCCCGAAGAACTATCCCACCTTAATGAGATGCTTGATCGTATCCAGAGCATATCTATCTCGGACGGCAAGACTTCGATTTAGGGGTCGGCGTTCGGTATAAACCGAATTTTTGGTTTCTGTCGTTCGGTTTTTATTTAAATTCAGTTTGCAAAACTAGAAACCAAAAATGCCAACATAAATCAGAAAACCAAAAATTCGGTTAACCGACTGATTCGGTACGGTATTCGGTTAATACCGATTGGACCATGCCTTTACAGACTGTGGTCAGAGTACCCTCTAATATAGCCGCAAGTCTCCACGTTTTCTCAGCAGCCAGGTGATGTGGGATTAAAGTCTTGCTGGTCGGACGCTCGCACGCCCACTTCTTTTTTAGCGAAGAGTGGCATGGGCTGGGAGATGCCATTCACAAGAAGATTGAGCCTTCATAGTACCACGTACCTCTGGTCAGCCCAAGCGAATGTGGCCACACATGATTGCGGGCACTGACTCGCGAGTGGCCACGCATCATAGGCTGGCTACGTCATTTCTTTTTGTTGTTAGCTATGTGGGCACCAAGAAGCCAAGCTTTGTGCTATTCGTCGAGGTTACTTCGGTTTTTATTTCGGTAAATCAGAATTAAACCGAACCTACCAAATTTAATTCGGTTAATAAAACTGGAAACCGAAATTTGCTGTAGCAGCAAGAAAAACCAAAAATTTGGTTTTTTCGGTATCGGCTTCGGTTCGGTCTTTGGTTCGTCGGTTTTTATGCCCACCCCTACTTCGGTTTACGACCAGATCGGACTTAAAGCCGATGACCGAGAAATTTATATCCCACCCACCTAGTCGCCACGGTCGACGACTTAACCAACGTGCTAGACTACGGCGAGGCCACAGACATGGATGAAGATGCTGATGGCCCCACTGAAAACACCTCGCCCCTAGTAAACACGGGCAGGTGGAATACGACATCTACTTACAATGTCTATATGGTGGACACTCCCGAATCCCCTCCGAGACATCGGCGTAGACGTGGAAGGGGCCACAACAGGTAAACCCGCAGCAACAACATCACCGTCGATGGTGGCGATGCAGCAACCGGCGACGCACTGGCGAGGACTTTCAAGCGTCCCCAATACACAATGACAGTCCCGAAGGAAACCCCAAGGACTTATATCCCGACGACCTCTTCGTAGGGGCCGACGACAACTACATGCCGGAGTCTGAGGAAGACAAAAGCCTCGGCACCGAGGACCACATCATCCCTAAGGACCCCTTCGAACAAGAGCGCTTTCGACGATGCCTCATCGGCACGGCTCGGAGCATGAAGCGTAAGCAGCGGCAGCTGCAGGCTAATACAGATGCACTTAATGAAAAGAGGGTCAAAGTTCTCTCGGCCGAGCAAGACTTAGGAGACCGTTGCCGTAGTGCGCCGAAGTCATATCCGCGTAGGCATCTACTACCTGAGTTCGATGAAGAGCTAGCTGCCGATGAGCCTGACTGACCCCCTAGAGGCTGGGACAGGCCAATGCGGGAAAATACCAACTCTCGACCGGCTCCACGCCATTACGGCAAGGACCCCATGGACTACCTAGACCCTCATGATGTTTGATGTCACATTGAAGCGAATAGGGCACCTCCCCGATCCATCTATGGCTCAAGAAGATGCGCGCCCGTTGGGACGGACGGCTATGACGCCTGGATGGACAGGAACAGCTGCGCCCGAGATCAAGCATACTCACGGCTCACCCCTGACCTTAGACGGGACACCACCCAATTTCGAGGTCCAGCTCACCCCATCTGTTTCACAGATAGGGTCATGGAACACCAGTTCCTAGAAGGGTTTAAACCCATCAATATAGAGTCATACGATGGTGCCACAGACCCAGCAGTGTGGATTGAGGACTTCCTTCTCCACATACATATGGCCAACGGGGATGACCTCTATGCCATAAAACACATGCCGCTCAAACTAAAGGGACCGGCTAGGCATTGGCTCAACAGTCAACCTCCTCATTCTATCAGTAGCTGGGAGGCCCTCGAAGACGCCTTTCGAGCAAATTTTCAAGGTACTTATGTCAGGCCCCCGAACATTGATGATCTCAGCCGTGTCACTCAGTAGCCAGGCGAATCAGCTCGGAAGTTTTAGAACAGGTTTCTTACCAAAAAGAACCACATCATAGACTGCTCAGACGCTGAAGCCATCGCGGCATTTAAAAATAACATCCAAGATGATTGGCTTGCCTGCCAGCTCGGCGAAGACAAGCCGAGAACCATGGCAGCCCTCACGTCACTCATGACCCGCTTCTACGTGGGAGAAGACAGCTGGCTCAACCTAAGTACTCATAACGGCGAGGCAGGCACCTCAGAAACGTGCGACGCCAATGGAAGGCCTAAGCGCAATAAGAACAAGCGCAGGCATAAGAATGGCGGGAGTGACACAGAGGATGCCACAGTCAATGCAGGGTTCACTGGACCTAGATCCGACAGAAAAGAAAGCCCTTTAAAGGGAACAAAGACGGACCTAGCCAGCTCGACAGAATCCTGGACCGCCCATGCCAAATCCATGGCACCCAGGACAAACCAGCAACCCACACTAATAGGAACTTCTGGGTCTTTAAACAGGCTGGCAAGGTAGCGACAGAAGGCCAAGTAAAGCCCAGAACCGCAGCGAAGACGAGGATGAACCTCGGCGGCCCAATAATGGAGGCCAGAATAAGTTTCCTAACGAGGTAACAAAGGTCAATATGATCTATGTCACCCACATACCCAAGAAGGAGAGGAAGCATGTACTTCGGGACATCTACGAGTTAGAGCCAGTCGCCCCGAAGTTTAACCCGTGGTCGGCTTACCTGATCACATTCGACAAACATGATCATCCGACGAGAATCAGGCATGGCGGATTGGCGGCGCTTGTCCTGGACCCAATTGTCGATGGTTATCATCTGACACGTGTCCTTATGGACGGAGGAAGCAGCCATAACTTAATCTACGAGGACACCATCAGGAAGATGGGCATCAACTCACCTCGGATCAAGCCGAGCTCTACCACCTTCAAGGGTGTCATTCCCGGCATGGAAGCCCGCTGTACTGGAACGGTCACGCTGGAGGTAGTCTTCGGCTCACCCGAGAACTTCAGAAGCGAGGAGTTGATCTTCGACATCATCCCCTTTTGAAGTGGATACCACATGCTCTTAGGGCGCATAGCTTTTGCATGCTTCAATGCAGTCTCGCATTACCTTATCTCAAGCTTAAAATGTCGGGGCCCAACGGTGTTATTACAGTAAATGGTAACACCGAACACTCACTTTGAACGGAGGAGCAAACCGTGGCTTTCACAGCCGAGGTACAGGCGTCCGAGGAGGCAGCCCGCAGCAGCCAACGCGCCTCCAGCTCTTCGAAGCGCACGCGGGCTACACAAGTCAACCACGACCACATACCCCCGCACCCTAAATAGGGATACGGGCTCCTTGCGCGCCCTCCTTGGTTGGGGCATTACGTCTCCAGGGTGCATAATTTCGTACTCAAAATCCCCTGGGCCGTCAAGGAGCCAAAATTCATGAAAACGGTTCGACCAAAGAGTGACGTGGCTTCGAGCCCCCACGTTGGCACGTTTCTGTCAAAAAACCGGCCAGCATGTCTATACCAACATGGCGTAAACCACACCAAATACTCTTGCAGGACCTCCTTCAAATGACTTGGCCAATAAACGCCTGAAGCATGCAAAGGGCCGAGACTGCATCAGTCCCTTTCCGTCATGTGCATTAAGGATGACAAGCTGGTCAACAGCTCGGAAGCGCAGACGTGCAGCAGGAAGCGGTCCGGGCTCCTAAAAACCCGATGACAATATCCGCCCTGTTTCTCTTCCCTCTTGGTCTATTCTTTTACGTTGTATTCTTTTAAGTTCCTCTCGTTGCTGCTCGGCATGTAAAAGCTTGAAGTTATAACATAAATAAATCATGCCCTTTAAAGGTCCTTATTGTATTTCTGTCCAAGCATTGCCTTTGCGCCACAAGAACGTCCTTTGAGATACAATTATTAAGGGGCCCTGTCCCCCGCCTTACAACACAAGTCCGATGTACTCGGCGTCTCAGATTTGGCTTTATATGCATCAGTTTCGAACCTAGATTTCGATCAATAGTTGGGTTGCCCGGCTCCTATGTGTACCTCTTACATTCCCGCGAATTCGGCTAAGAGCATAACGGGAGAACCACTGCGATAGTGCCGCCAGGTTAATTGGCAGAGTGCCCTAGTGAACAAAGCCAAAAACTGACATCTGGGTAAGCATAAACTGGTCGGTCATCCGCAGACCGTGTTAAGCGATGTGATGATAGAGATCACCCGTGTCAAACAAAGGGCTTCCTTTTTAGCCGAAGTGTGTCATGGCATAGACCTCGGCTTGATAAGCCGACCACTTCCCATACCAGGGGTTTGTCATCAGCCCCCACAGTCAAACTCCTATGACTAAGTGAAAGTTATTAAGCCATTATAGTCCGATTGCCTAGTTCCTACAAGCACGGACAACCTCTGGGTATCGAAACGTCGGCCAAGGGTCAAAGATGCCTCGGGGAACACCCTTTGTACGTTCTACACTGGGGCAGCCGATGACTGGCCACTTTCAGTTCAAAACTGGTGCCCAGGAGGTAAATTAACTAAAAGCACAAAATATATGAAGGAATTTAAAGCCATACTCATTCAAGTAAACGATAAGGTTTGTACATCTTAAAGCTTCAGCGTCCCCAAGTGCTACCTAATAATACAAGGTGTCCTTTGGACACATGGCCTCGGTAATCCGGGCTCCATCCGCCACCTCGGCGAAGAACTGCTCCGCGGTGCATGGCTTATAGATAGGGGGCCCGGTGGCAACCGTGACCGCATTGACCTTTCGGAAGTGCGTCTTCACGCACGCGTACGTCCCCCGTGCTCCTTGAAAGCATTCTGACCTCCTCCAGCTCTCAATGCGCGGGACAACACCATGCAGATGGACCACGAGGCCGAAGAGGCTGGTAGGCAGGACTTCAGTGGGCCACAACATGATGCAGAGGTCTTGAAGCACCGGTCTCGCCATACGGAATAACTCTGTCAGCTGCTTCATCCAATGATTTAGCAATTGATATGACGGAGACCCCGGAAACTGCCCCCAGAATGCCTTCTCCGCCCCATGACCCTCTAACTGGTCAAAGTTCTGAACGACATCCACCACACAGTTCAGAAGCTCCATGAAGATCTCTGCGGAACGCCACAGCTGGGTGAGCTCAACGCACCTTTTGCTGCCAAATACACACTGCAATAAGTATAGCTTACCTGAGGCGATTTGCTCCACTTGTTGGAGCACCTCGCGGTCAGCTCGGGCCGCGGTCTAGAGCTCGGAGTGTGCAAGCTGGAGCTTCATGAGCTCCTCTTTCGCTTGCTTCCCCTCCGTCTGAAGCTTGTTGTGTGAATTGAACACGCCCTTCAGGGTCTCCTCAACCTCCTGGACTCGCGCCCGGTCCTTCTCCCCAGCCACCTTCTCGGCAGTTCGGGCCTTCTCCGCCGCAGCCTTGTGCTGCTCTGCCTCCTGCCGAGCTTTTTTGAGCTCAGCCTTGAGCGTCTCAAGCTCAGCCACCGCTGCTGTTAGTCAAACAGCTCGGAATTAGTCCTTGACCTTGAGTCACACATATTACAAATTTTGTATAATACTCATGTAAGGCAAGTCCGGGTCGCTTACCTTGAGACTGCTCAAACCTTTGGTTCACCAGGTTGTGGTCCTCCTGGGCCCTCTCGAGCTTTCGGTTTACCTCCGCAATCTCCTCGGAGATGGATCTCGGAACCGAGGTTGACGCCTGCACACAATAATCATTTACATAAGCCCACACTCAATTAATTGAAACTACATGACGTCTGCCTTATTTCATTAGCCAGTGTCCTGGGGGCTGCATGTTCAACTGTCTCTAACACACGACCCCAACGCCGGTTTCTTGAAACCAGCCTTGGGCTCGGGGGCTACTCACTCGCCGGGCCGTTTAGAAGGCCGCAAGAATATTTCTTAGAACTATTGCGTGGATACGCTAAGAAAATCTAAAACACAACAATTACTCCTGTACAAGGATAAAAGAATACCTCGAAGCTCATGACGAGGTTCCTGAAGACCTCGTGCAGGCCGGCCCCTGCGGCCCGGTAGCCCTGTAGTGCCGTGCCTATCAAGGCGCTGTGCTCCTCCTTGAGGGAGGAACCCTTCAAGGCTTCCTCCACTTCTTCGGTCCACCCCGCGCTAGCCCGCCCTTAGGCGGGAGGCGGGGTGGCATGGCGACATCGGACCCAAGCGCCTGGACACTGGGCCGAGTGGTCTCCAGCTCCGATGGCGGAGCTGGAGCAGACGTCGGTTGGGCTGATGATTGGCCCAACCCTTCCTCGACGACCTCAGAGATCTTCTCCACCATGTCCGGTTGGGCCGAGGCTTCAACCTCAGCCATGACGTTCGACTCTTTGGCCCCCGCCTTGTTGACTTCGGGGGACAAAATGGACAACGCCCCCAGCCCATCATGAGCTGGGGGAATAGCGGCAGGCTCCGGGGTCCCGCTGGCAGATGGCAGCCCACTTGAAGAACTGCTGGGGCGCACCTTTGGCGGACTGCATAAAGAAGACGCTCTATGAGACCACCGTTGCTGAAAGAACTTGTCAAAGGAATGGTGTATAAAGGTAATAACTTACCCTCGGGATGCCGGTTTCTTCCTCTCCATGGCGAGGGGGTGTTCTTCAGATTCGTCGGAGAGCTCGACTCTCTCTGACGACTTGCCGGCAGCCCGGGCCGAGGTCCTCCTCGACCTGTTCGAGCCTTGGGGCTGCATGCTAATCTCGGCGTCCTCTCGCGACGCCCTCTTCCCTTTCGGGGGAGGGTTCTCTTCCTCCTCGTCCTCATCCCAGTCGTCTTCATGGGTGTAGGAGGTGTAAGTCTCCCCAGACCGGGTGGCTAAGGTCTCCCGAGCCCGAGCGCTCGCTTTGCCCTTCAGAGACTTCGTCCCTTTGGGGGCCACCACGTGCGACTCCTTAGTACGGCTCCAACGTATCTATAGTTTTTGATTGTTCAATGCTATTATATTATCCATCTTGGATGTTTTATATGCATTATTATGCTATTTTATATAATTTTTTGGGACTAACCTATTAACCTAGTGCCCAGTGTCAGTTGCTGTTTTTCCTTGTTTTCGTCTTTTACAGAAAATCAATACCAAACGGAGTCCAAACGGAACGGAACTTTTTGATAATTTTTCTTGGACCAGAAGGCACCTAGGAAGCTTCGGGAGGAGGCCAGAAGGGCAACTGATGAGCCACAAGCTCACCAGGCGCGCCCTAGGGGGGCACCCTATGAGCTTGTGGGCCCTCTGTGGCTCCTCTAACCCTAATCTCAGCTCCATAAATACCCAAATATTCCCCGTATACCAGAGGGCACACCAAAAATACTTTTCCACCGCCGCAAGTTTCTGTCCTCGTGAGATCCCATCTGGAGTCCTTTGCCGGTACTTCGCTGTAGGGGGATTCAATTCACGGAGGGCCTCTACATCAACCTTGCTGCCCTTCTGATGATGTGTGAGTAGTTTACCATAGACCTATGGGTCCATAGCTAGTAGCTAGATGCCTTCTTCTCTCTCTTTGATCTTCAATACAATGTTCTCCTCGATGTTCTTGGAGATCTATTCGATGTAATCTTCTTTTGCGGTGCGTTTGTTGAGATCCGATGAATTGTGGGTTTATGATCAGATTATCTATGAATATTATTTGAGTCTTCTCTGAACTCTTTTATGCATGATTAAGATAGCTTTGTATTTCTCTCTGATCTATTGATTTGGTTTGGCCAACTAGATTGATTTTTCTTGCAATGGGAGAGGTGCTTTGTAATGGGTTCAATCTTGCGGTGCTCAATCCCAGTGACAGAAGGGAACATGACATGTATTTATATTGTTGCCATTAAGGATAAAAAGGTGGGGTTTATTTCATATTGATTGGATCTATCCCTCTACATCGTGTCATCCCGCTTAAGGCGTTACTCCGTTCTTGTTAACTTAATACACTAGATGCATGCTGGATAGCGGTCGGTGTGTGGAGTAATAGTAGTAGATGTAGGTGTGATGACCCACAAGTATAGGGGATCAATTGTAGCTCTTTTCGATAAGTAAGAGTCGAACCCAACGAGGAGCAGAAGGAAATGACAAGTGGTTTTCAGCAAGGTACTGTCTGCAAGTGCTGAAATTGTAAGTAACAGAGTAGTTTGATAGCAAGATAATTTGTAACGAGCAAGTAACGATAGTAGTAACAAAAGTGCAGCAAGGTAGCCCAATCCTTTTGAGGCAAAGGACAGGCCAAAACAGTCTCTTATAATAAGCAAAGCGTTCTTGAGGGTACACAGGAATTTCATCTAGTCACTTTCACCATGTTGATTCGATTTGTGTTCGCTACTTTGATAATTTGATATGTGGGTGGACCGATGCTTAGGTGCTGTTCTTACTTGAACAAGCCTCCTACTTATGATTAACCCTCTAGCAAGCATCTGCAACTACGAGAAAAGTATTAAGAATAAATTCTAACCATAGCATTAAACTTTTGGATCCAATCGGTCCCTTACGGAATAGCGCATAAACTGGGGTTTAAGCTTCTGTCACTCTCGCAACCCATCATCTACTTACTAATCCACAGTGCATTCCCTTAGGCCCAAATATGGTGAAGTGTCATGTAGTCGACGTTCACATGACACCACTAAGGGAATCACAACATACATACTATCAAAATATCAAACACATATCAAGTTCACATGATTACTTGCAACATGATTTCTCCCGTGACCTCAAGAACAAAAGCAACTACTCACAAATGATAATCATGCTCAAGATCAGAGGGGTATTAAATAGCATATTGGATCTGAACATATAATCTTCCACCAAATAAACCATATAGTAATCAACTACAAGATGTAATCAACACTACTAGTCACCCACAAGCACCAATCTATAGTTCTGGTAACAAGATTGAACACAAGAGATGAACTAGGGTTTGAGATGAGATGGTGCTGTTGAAGATGTTGATGGAGATTGCCCTCCCCAAGATGGGAGACTTGTTGGTGATGATGATGACGATGATTTCCCCCACCGGGAGGGAAGTTCCCCCGGCGGAATCGCTCCGCCGGAGGGCAAAAGTGCTCTTGCCCAAGTTCCGCCTCGAGACGGCGGCGCTCCATCTCGAAAGTCCTCTCCTTATTTTTTCTAGGTCAAAATGACTTATATACCAGAAGATGGGCACCGGAGGTGGGCCTGGGTGAGCACAACCCACCAGGGCGCGCCTGGGCTCCCTGGCGCGCCCAGGTGGGTTGTGCCCACCTGGTGGGCCCCCTCTGGTACTCATTTGCTCCAATATTCTTCAAATATTCCATAAAAAATCTCCATAAAGTTTCAGCTTGTTTGGAGTTGTGCAGAATAGGTGGCCTGACGTAGCTTTTCCAGGTCCAGATTTCCAGCTGCCGGAATTCTCCCTCTTTGTGTGCACCTTGCATATTATGAGAGAAAAGGCATTAGAATTACTCCAAAAAGCATTATTATGCATAAAAACATCATAAATAACAGTAGGAAAACATGATGCAAAATGGACGTATCAACTCCCCCAAGCTTAGACCTCGCTTGTCCTCAAGCGAAAACCGAAATCGAAAAACATGTCCACATGCTTAGAGAGAGAGAGGTGTCGATAAAAACAAAATACGGACATAGAAGCATCATGTAGATTATTATAACAGCAACAAATTTAAACATAAGACTTTTATCATAGAACTTTTATCGTAAACTTCTCATGAATAAGTGGCAGTTCATCACACAATTGAAGTATAAAGCATAAACTCTATTAGAAACCAACAAACTATGTTCTCAGTCAACTTTGCAACTACAATTCGTATCGGAGCCTTTAGGCAAGTCCACATACTCAACCATCATATAGTCTTCTATGATTGCTAACACTCACCGCATACACATGAGCAAAACATTTCAGCCAGACACTTAGAAAGATAGGGGCTTATAGTTTCGCCTCCCAACGTATTCACCTCAAGGGCGATGTCAACAATAATAACTTATGCCACCCATATTCAACTGGACATATGTGCCTAGATCTTTCCTCACCACATGATGCTTGCCAAAGGATAAAAATAAAAGTAAAAGAGAGAAGAACTTTGACTCTTTACATAAAAGTAAAAGATAGGCCCTTCGCAGAGGGAAGCAGAGGCTGCCATGCGCTTATTTGTTTGTATGCTCAACCCCTTAGTGCAAAAGAACGTCACGTTGTATTGCCCCTTGTGATGGCAACCTTTATTATGCAGTCTATCGCTTTTATTCTTCACCATCACAAGTTCGTACAAAGCTCAATTTTCCTTTACACTAAATGATCTCACACTTTTAGAAGCAATTTTTATTGCCTTATTGCACTGATGACAACTTACTTGAGGGATCTTTCTCAATCCCTAGGTAGGTATGGTGGACACTTGAAAATAAGATTTGGGTTTAAGGGTTTTTGGATGCACAAGTAGTATCTCTACTTAGTGCGGAATTTTTGGCTAGCAAAGATAGGGGGCAAGCACCACATGTTGAAGGATCTATGACAATATAACTTCTATGTGAATATGAACAAGCATAAATCATTACGTTGTCTTCCTTGTCCAACGTCAACAATTTTGGCATATAATAATTTGATGGGGGCTCACAATCACAAAAGATTTCTAGGATAGTATATTTATTTGTGAATCTTCTCTTCCCTTATTAATTCTTTCATGAGTCGCATCATTGACCAATACTATGTTTGTCAATCTCTAATAAAATTTTCTACTCATACTTTTCCTTATGTGGTGCCATCACCTACCATAAGATTAGCATATGATCTTTTTCTTTTATTTCCTTTCCCCTTTTTTTTATTGCAACATGAAAGTAAGAAAGCAAAAACTCAAACTAAACTTTATTATATACCTTGCACACGATTACAAGGATAGATCTCTAAGCAAACTCTCGAAAAGAAAGGATCAAACTAAACTTTTATTCATCTAAAGCAAAAGATCGAACTAAAATAAGTAAAGGCAAAAAGATAGTGGGGATGATATGATACCGGGGCACCTCCCCCAAGCTTGGCGGAAGCCAAGGGGAGTGCCCATACCCGAAACTCAATTTTCCTTTGGTGATGAAGAAGAAGGTGGTGGTGATGAAGTAGTGGATTTGTCCTTCTTCCTTAGCTTACGCTTGAGGACGGAATTTTCCACCTTCAGTTCACCGACCTCCTGCTCAAGCTCCAGCACCTTTTTGCAAAGATTTTGCTTATTTTCCTACAAAAGACGGAAAGGTATGAACTGAATCTTAGGACTCTTTGGTTTGTTTGGGAGGCTTGACTTCTTGAATTCCACATGCATGTCCCCAGGTTGAGGTAATGGAGGTTTGTCCTCATCTAAGCTCATTTCCTCCTTCTCCCTAGGATAATAGTCTTCCTCTTCCTCCGAAGTCCAGCCATAATGCTCCACATCCCCATAAGACTTGGGGTTTGCGATGAAATCAGCAACATAGCTCTCTCCCTCAGAATCTTGGGATGACATATTTTCAGATCTATCAAGAAAACAGCAAGAAAAGAAAACAGAAGATTTCTCCGTGATACGGTGGTCAACAGGTTCGGGGGGTATATAAAGATTTTTTATCTTGGGAAACAAGCAAACGGAAGAAAAACGGAGTCCGGAAGGTGTCCCAGGTGGGCACAAGACACCAGGGCGCGCCAGGCGCGCCCTGGTGTCTTGTGCCCACCAGGGTACGCTTCCTGGAAGTTTCTTATTTTCCTAATTTTCTAAATATTCCAAAACTGACAAAAAATATTTTTGCGGATTTTTTGAAGTCCGTTTACTTACCGTATCACGTACCTCCTTATTTTCACGATTCTGGAGTGTTCCAAAAGGACTCTTTTATGTGTTCTTCCGGTGTCAAAGTTTGGATAATATTACTTTCAACATTAATGGGCGTACCTGAGATATAATGTTTTATTCGTTACCCATTAACAACCTTCGGGTTAGTACCTTCGGCATTATTTATTTTGATAGCTCCAGACCGATAAACCTCCTCGATAACATAGGGTCCTTCCCATTTGGAGAGGAGTTTTCCTGCAAAGAATCTGAAACGAGAGTTGTACAAAAGAACATATTCTCCAACTTTGAACTCACGCTTTTGGATTCTTTTATCATGCCATCTTTTAACTTTTTCTTTAAATAATTTGGCATTTTCATAAGCTTGGGTTCTCCATTCATCTAGTGAGCTAATATCAAATAACCTCTTTTCACCGGCAAGTTTGAAGTCATAGTTGAGTTCTTTGACTGCCCAATATGCTTTATATTCTAACTCAAGAGGCAAATGACAAGCTTTTCCATAGATCATTTTATAAGGAGACATACCCATAGGATTTTTATATGCTGTTCTATAAGCCCAAAGTGCATCATCTAATTTCTTAGACCAATTCTTCCGGGACCTATTGACAATCTTTTGCAAAATTAATTTTATTTCTCTATTGCTAAGTTCAACTTGACAACTAGACTAAGGATGATAGGGTGATGCAATTCTATGGTTAACATCATACTTGGCAAGCATTTTACGGAAAGCACCATGAATAAAGTCTGAACCACTATCAGTCATTAAATATCTAGGGACTCCTAACCTTGGGAAAATAACTTCCTTAAGCATTTTAATAGAGGTGTTGTGATCAGCACTACTGGTTGGAATAGCTTCTACCCATTTAGGAACATAATCAACAGCAACCAAAATATGTGTATACCCATTAGAGGAAGGAAAAGGTCCCATGTAATCAAATCCCCAAACATCAAATGGTTCAACAACAAGTGAATAATTCATAGGCATTTCTTGACGCTTACCGATATTACCTATTCTTTGACATTCATCACAAGATAAGACAAACTTACGGGCATCCTTGAAGAGAGTAGGCCAATAAAATCCAGATTGCAATACCTTGTGAGCAGTTCTGTCTCCAGCATGATGCCCTCCATAAGCTTCGGAGTGACATTTCCGTAGGATTTGTCCCTGTACATGCTCAGGTACACAACGTCTAATAATACCATCTACTCCTTCTTTATAAAGATGTGGGTCATCCCAAAAGTAATGTCTTAAGTCATAGAAGAATTTTTTCTTTTGTTGGTATGTAAAGCTAGGTGGTAAATATTTAGCAACAATGTAATTAGCATAGTCAGCATACCAAGGAGTGTTATTAGAAACATTTATTGCAGCTAACTGCTCATTAGGAAAACTATCATCAATAGGTAGTGGGTCATCAAGCACATTTTCAAGCCTAGACAAGTTATCAGCTACGGGGTTCTCAGCTCCTTTCCTATCAGTGATATGTAAATCAAATTCTTGTAGCAAGAGAACCCATCAAATAAGTCTAGGTTTAGCATCTTTCTTTTCCATAAGATATTTAATAGCAGCATGATCGGTGTGAACAATTACTTTTGAATCAACAATATAAGATCTAAATTTATCACAAGCAAACACCACTGCTAGAAATTCCTTTTCAGTAGTAGCATAATTCCGTTGTGCACTGTCTAGAGTTTTACTAGCATAATGAATAACATTCAGTTTCTTATCAACTCTTTGTCCTAGAACAGCACCAACAGCATAATCACTAGCATCACACATAATTTCAAAAGGCAAGTTCCAATCAGGTGGTTGAACAATAGGTGCAGAAATTAAGGCTTTCTTGAGTGTTTCGAAGGCTTCTAAACAATCATCATCAAAAGCAAAAGGAGTATCCTTTTGCAAAAGATTTGTAAGAGGCCTAGAAATTTTAGAAAAGTCTTTGATAAATCTCCTATAGAAACCAGCATGACCTAGGAAACTACGAATACCTTTGATATCTTTAGGACATGGCATTTTCTCAATTGCATCAACCTTAGCTTTGTCCACTTCAATACCTCTTTCAGAAATTTTATGGCCCAAAACAATACCTTCATTAACCATAAAGTGGCACTTCTCCCAATTCAATACAAGATTTGTTTGCTCGCATCTTTGCAAAACTCGATCAAGATTGCTTAAACAATCATCAAAAGACTTCCCATAAACAGAGAATTCATCCATGAAAACCTCAACAATCTTTTCACAAAAGTCAGAGAATATAGCAGTCATACATCTTTGAAAGGTAGCAGGTGCATTGCATAAACCAAAAGGCATACGTCTATAAGCATAAGTTCCAAAGGGACAAGTGAAAGTGGTCTTTTCTTGATCAGGTTGAGAAACAGGTATTTGTGAAAAACCAGAATATCCATCAAGGAAGCAAAAGTATGTGTGCTTAGATAATCTTTCTAGCATTTGATCAATAAAAGGCAGAGGGTAATGATCTTTTCTAGTTGCTTTATTTAATTTTCTAAAATCAATTACCATTCTATAGCCTGTAACAATTCTTTGTGGAATAAGTTCATTCTTATCATTAGGAACAACAGTAATACCTCCTTTCTTAGGAACACAATGAACATGACTTACCCATCTACTATCAGCTATAGGATACATTATACCTGCTTCCAGAAGTTTTAAGATTTCCGTTCTAACCACTTCCTTCATTTTCGGATTTAACCGACGTTGGTGATCAACAACAGGTTTAGCATCAGGTTCCATATTAATATTGTGCTGACATAGAGTGGGACTAATGCCCTTTAAATCATCAAGAGTATACCCAATAGCAGCTCGGTGCTTCCTTAGAACTTTCAATAATCTTTCTTCTTCATGTTCTGAAAGGTTAGCACTAATAATAACAGGATATATCTTCTTTTCATCAAGATAAGCATATTTCAAAGTGTCTGGCAATTGTTTTAATTCAAACATAGGATCACCTTTAGGTGGAGGAGGACCTCCTAGAGTTTCAATAGGCAAATTGTGTTTAAGCAGAGGACGTTGTTCAAAGAAAATCTTATCTATTTCATTTCTCTCATGCATATGTAAATCATTTTCATGGTCTAGCAAATATTGTTCTAAAGGATCAATAGGAGGCACAACAATAGAAGCAAGACCAATTATTTCATCCTTACTAGGCAATTCTTTTTCATGAAGCTTTCTACTAAACTTGGAAAAATTAAACTCATGAGACTCATCACCAAAGCTAACACCGACAGTTTGTTTTTCACAATCTATTTTAGCATTAAGGGTGTTCAAGAAAGGTCTACCAAAGATAATGGGACAAAAGTCATCTTGTGGGGAACCAAGAACAAGGAAATCAGTAGGGTATTTTATTTTCCCACACAAGACTTCAACATCTCTAACAATCCCAATTGGTGATATAGTGTCTCTATTAGCAAGTTTAATAGTAACATCTATGTCTTCTATTTCTGCGGGTGCTATGTCATTCATAATTTCTTGATATAAGGAATAAGGAATAGCACTCACACTAGCACCTATGTCACATAGACCATGATAACAGTGATCTCCTATTTTAACTGAGACAACAGGCATGCCAACAATAGGTCTATGATTATCCTTTTTATCAGGTTTGGCAATTCTAGCAGCTTCTTCACAGAAGTAAATAACATGCCCATCTACGTTTTCTTCCAGGAGATCCTTAATCATAGCAACACTAGGTTCTACTTTAATTTGTTCACCAGGTTTAGGTGTTCTAATATAACTTTTGTTAACCACAGTTGAAACTTTAGCATGTTCCTTTATCTTAACAGGGAAAGGTGGTTTCTCAATATAAGCAGTAGGAACAACTGGATCAACATTATAAATTATGGTTTCCTATTTAATTGGTACCGGTTCTTTAACTTCTTCATTAATAGGTGGGTGATATTTGAACCACTTCTCCATAGGGAGATCAACATGAATAGCAAATGATTCACAAAAGGAGGCTACTATCTTAGAGTCAAGTCCATATTTAGTGCTAAACTTTTGAAAAGCATCAGTATTCATAAAAGATTTAACACAATCATACTTAAGCTTAATACCTGACTCTTTACCTTCGTCGAGTTCCCAATCTTCAGAGTTGCATTTAATTCTTTTCAAAAGATCCCACCGGAATTCAATAGTCTTCTTCATAAAAGAACCAGTACAAGAAGTATCAAGCATGGATTGATCATCACGAGAAAGCCGAGCATAAAAGTTCTGGATAATAATTTCTCTTGAGAGCTCATGGTTGGGGCATGAATATAACATTGACTTAAGCCTCCCCAAGCTAGAGCGATACTTTATCCTTCACGAGGCCAAAAATTATATACATAATTCCGATCACGATGAACTAGATGCATAGGATAAATTTTTTGGTGGAACTCCAATTTCAATCGATTCCAATTCCAAGATCCAATATCATCACATAGCCTAAACCATGCCAATGCTTTTCCCTTCAAAGATAAAGGGAAAACCTTTTTCATAACTTCATCTCCAGGTAAACCTGCAAGCTTAAACAATCCACAAATTTGTTCCACATATATCAAGTGCATATCGGGATGTTTGGTTCCATCTCCTGCATAAGGATTAGCTAGCAGTTGTTCTATCATACCTGAAGGAATTTCATATTCAATATTTTCAGTAGGTGCAGTAGGTTGAGGGGTAGCTAATTGTGGTTTCGGTCGAGGTGAAGATACCCCGAACAAACCCCTCAAAGGATTGTTTTCCATAGTAACAAGTGACAATAAATTTCAGCACACTATATAAATGTTTCCTTACCAAATTCCACTTACCAAAGGCGCTTCACTCCCTAGCAACGGCGCCAGAAAATAGCCTTGATGACCCACAAGTATAGGGGATCAATTGTAGCTCTTTTCTATAAGTAAGAGTGTCGAACCCAACGAGGAGCAGAAGGAAATGACAAGTGGTTTTCAGCAAGGTACTGTCTGCAAGTGCTGAAATTGTAAGTAATAGAGTAGTTTGATAGCAAGATAATTTGTAACGAGCAAGTAACGATAGTAGTAACAAAAGTGCAGCAAGGTAGCCCAATCCTTTTGAGGCAAAGGACAGGCCAAAATAGTCTCTTATAATAAGCAAAGTGTTCTTGAGGGTACACGGGAATTTCATCTAGTCACTTTCACCATGTTGATTCGATTTGTGTTCGCTACTTTGATAATTTGATATGTGGGTGGACCAGTGCTTAGGTGCTGTTCTTACTTGAACAAGCCTCCTACTTATGATTAACCCACTCGCAAGCATCCGCAACTACGAGAAAAGTATTAAGAATAAATTCTAACCATAGCATTAAACTTTTGGATCCAATCGGTCCCTTATGGAATAGCGCATAAACTGGGGTTTAAGCTTCTGTCACTCTCGCAACCCATCATCTACTTACTACTCCACAATGCATTCCCTTAGAACCAAATATGGTGAAGTGTCATGTAGTCGACGTTCACATGACACCACTAAGGGAATCACAACATACATACTATCAAAATATCAAACACATATCAAGTTCACATGATTACTTGCAACATGATTTCTCTCGTGACCTCAAGAACAAAAGTAACTACTAACAAATGATAATCATGCTCAAGATTAGAGGGGTATTAAATAGCATATTGGATCTGAACATATAATCTTCCACCAAATAAACCATATAGTAATCAACTACAAGATGTAATCAACACTACTAGTCACCCACAAGCACCAATCTATAGTTCCGGTAACAAGATTGAACACAAGAGATGAACTAGGGTTTGAGATGAGATGGTGATGTTGAAGATGTTGATGGAGATTGCCCTCCCCAAGATGGGAGACTTGTTGGTGATGATGATGACGATGATTTCCCCCTCCGGGAGGGAAGTTCCCCCTGCGGAATCGCTCCGCCGGAGGGCAAAAGTGCTCCTGCCCAAGTTCCGCCTCGAGACGGCGGCGCTCCGTCCCAAAAGTCCTCTCCTTATTTTTTCTAGGTCAAAATGACTTATATACCAGAAGATGGGCACCGAAGGTGGGCCTGGGTGAGCACAACCCACCAGGGCGCGCCTGGGCTTCCTGGCGCGCCCAGGTGGGTTGTGCCCACCTGGTGGGCCCCCTCTGGTACTTATTTGCTCCAATATTCTTCAAATATTCCATAAAAAATCTCCGTAAAGTTTCAGCTTGTTTGGAGTTGTGTAGAATAGGTGGCCTGACGTAGCTTTTCCAGGTCCAGATTTCCAGCTACCGGAATTCTCCCTCTTTGTGTGCACCTTGCATATTATGAATGAAAAGGCATTAGAATTACTCCAAAAAGCATTATTATGCATAAAAACATCATAAATAACAGTAGGGAAACATGATGCAAAATGGACGTATCAAGGTGATACGTCTCCGTCGTATCTATAATTTTTGATTGTTCCATGCCAATATTCTACAACTTTTACATACTTTTGGCAACTTTTTATACTATTTTTGGGACTAACATATTGATCCAGTGCCCAGTGCCAGTTCCCGTTTGTTGCATGTTTTTTTATTTCGCTGAAAATCCATATCAAACGAAGTCCAAACACGATAAAAACTTACGGACATTTTTTTTTGGAATATATGCGATTTTTGGGAAAAATAATCAACGCGAGACGATGCCCGAGGAGTCCACAAGGACGGGCGGCGCGCCCCAGGGGGTAGGGCGCGCCCTGGACCCTTGTGGCCACCTCGTAAGGTGGTTGGTGCCCTTCTTCGCCTGCAAGAAAGCTAATATCCGGATAAAAATCGTGTTAAAATTTCAGCCCAATCGGAGTTACAGATCTCCGGGAATTTAAGAAATGGTGAAAGGCCAGAAACAGGGAGCGCAGTAATAGAAGGAAACAGAGAGAGAGATCCAATCTCGGAGGGGCTCTCACCCCTCCGCCGCCATGGAGGCCATGGACCAGAGGGGAAACCCTTCTCCCATCTAGGGGGAATATCAAGGAAGAAGAATAAGGAGGGGGGCTCTCTCCCCCTCTCTCCCGGTGGCGTCGGAACGCCGCCAGGGCCATCATCGTGACGGTGATCTACACCAACAACTTCGCCGCTATCATCACCAACTCTCTCCCCCTCTATGCAGCGGTGTAATACCCCTTCTCCCCACTGTAATATCTACTTCAACATGGTGTTCAATGCTATATATTATTTCCCAATGATGTATGGCTATCCTATGATGTTTGAGTAGATCTGTTTTGTCCTATGGGTTAATTGATGATCATGATTGGTTTGAGTTGCATGTTTTATTATTGGTGCTATCCTATGGTGCTCTCCATGTCGCACAAGCGCGAGGGATCCCGGCTGTAGGGTTTCAAATATGTTTATGATTCGCTTATGGTGGGTGGCTTGAGTGACAGAAGCACAGACCCGAGTAAGTAGGTTGTTTGCGTATGGGAGTAAAGAGGACTTGATACCTTATAATGCTATGGTTGGGTTTTACCTTAATGATCTTTAGTAGTTGCGGATGCTTGCTAGAGTTCCAATCATAAGTGCATATGATCCAAGAAGAGAAAGTATGTTAGCTTATGCCTCTCCCTCATATAAAATTGCAATAATGATTACCGGTCTAGTTATCGATTGCCTAGGGACAAATAACTTTCTTGTGACAAAAAGCTCTTTACTAAAACTAACTTAGTTGTTTCTTCATCTAAACAACCCCTAGCTTTTATTTACGTGCTCTTTATTATCTTGAAAACCTATCCCGTTACACCTACAAAGTACTTCTAGTTTCATACTTGTTCTAGGTAAAGCGAACGTTAAGCGTGCGTAGAGTTGTATCGGTGGTCGATAGAACTTGAAGGGAATACAAATCCTACCTTTAGCTCCTCGTTGGGTTTGACACTCTTATTTATCGAGAAAGGCTACAACTGATCCCCTATACTTGTGGGTTATCAAGACCTTTTTCTGGCGCCGTTTCCGGGGAGCAATAGCATGGGGTGAATATTCTCGTGTGTGCATGTTTGCTTTATCACTAAGTAGATTTTATTCGCTGTTCTAAGTTGTTCTCTATCTTTAGTTATGGATATGGGACATGAAATACCAAAAAAATTAGGTGTACTTGCTACTCATGGAGATGGAGAACCTCCTAAAACCCTCGATGCTCATTATGTGAAAGATATTATGCACTACTTTAATAATCCTGAGAAAACCCCATTCAATTATATAATGGGAGACAAGTTGGATCAACGTGAATACTTTAGGGATTATCGCTTGACTCAAAAAGGGAAACTATTATGGGATCAAATTCATATGTTGCATTGGTATGCTCGAGAACTATGCTTGAGATGTGATTATACTTGTTGCTCTAGGATGAAGGCTCCACACCTTCCCTTTTCATGTAAATTTAATGATCATAAAACCTTGGCCTCTTATGCTAATGGTATATATGATTACTATGATGTGGAACGAATAGAAGAATTCGTTGCTTTTAAGGGTGCTTATGAAATTGAATCTTTGTTTGAAAATTGTGAAAATCTTGATGATGCTATTTACAGACCTGAAAATTTTGCTATACTTAAATATTGCTACGAGAATTATGAATACAATGCCGATATTGATGCATTTATTGAGAAAGTCTCCGCTGTCCAAGAAGAGACTAATATTTTGCAGGAATCTATGGAGGAAGAAATTGAGGATACTGTGAGCTCATTAGATGAAAAAGATGACGAGGAGAGCGAAGAACCAAAGGAGGAAGAGCGGATTGATCACCTGTGCCCACCTTCTAATGAGAGTAACTCTTCAACTCATACATTGTTTAATTTCCCTTCGTGCTTACCGAAGGATGATTGCTATGATAATTGCTATGATCCCTTTGATTCGTTTGAAATATCCCTTTTTGATGAACTTGATGCTTGCTATGCTTGTGGCCAAGATGCCAATATGAATTATGCTTATGGAGATGAACTTGCTATAGTTCCTTATGTTATGAATGAAATTGTTGCTATTGCACCCACGCATGATAGTCCTATTATCTTTTTGAATTCTCCCAACTACACTATATCGGAGAAGTTTGCGCTTATTAAGGACTATATTGATGGGTTGTGTTCTACTATTGCACATAATGATTTTGATAAATATAATATGCATGTGCTTGCTGCTCCTACTTGCAATTATTATGAGAGAGGAACTACATCTCCGCCTCTCTATGTTTCCAATACGATAAAATTGCAACAAACTGTTTATACTATGCATTGGCCTTTACTTTGTGTGCATGATTTGTTCTTTTATGACATGTCGATGCATAGGAAGAGAGTTAGACTTCGTCATTACATGATATATGTTACTTTGCGCTCACTACTAAATTACAAATCATTGTTAATTAAAATTGGCATTGATATACCTTGGGATCCGGGTGGATCAATTACTTGAGCACTATATGCCTAGCTTAATGGCTTTAAAGAAAGCGTTGCCAGGGGGACAACCCGGAAGTTTTAGAGAGTCATTTATTTCTGTTGTGTGCTTTTATAAAGTTTAAAAACAAAAAAATAAAGAGGGGAACCTAAAACTTTTTCAAAAAGAAAAGTGAAAGTGAGAGAGACGAGCATTGTTAAAGTGGGAGCATGCCTTGAACTTTGTTCATGCCCATGGAAACTTTGTGAATCTTAATTACAGAAACTTTTAAACAAAAATAATTATCCCCTTGTATAAATCCATTGTATTATAAAAATAATGTGCCAAGATTTGCCTTTAGGATGATTAGATTGCTTGTTTGGTATGTGCAGTGCAAAAACAGAAACTTTAGCTGTAGTGCGTGATTTTACATTTTTTACTGGAAAGTCAAATGCTTCTGAAACTTTTTGCACAGTACTTATATACAAATTGTTTTTTCCTAATTTTTCATAATTTTTGGAGTTACAGAAGTATGGTAGATGTTCAGATTGCTACAGACTGTCCTGTTTTTGACGGATTCTATTTTTGATGCATTGTTTTGCTCGTTTTGATGAAACTATCGATTTTATCGGTGGTATAAGCCATGGAGAAGTTATAATATAGTAGCTACAATGCAAAAATAAAATATGAATAAGTTTTCAACAGTACTTAAAGTGGTGATTTGTTTTATTATACTAACGGATCTCACGAGGGTTTTGTTAAGTTTTGTGTGATTGAAGTTTTCAAGTTTTGGGTGAGATCACGATGGATGAAGGAATAAGGAGAGGCAAGAGCCTAAGCTTGGGAATGCCCGAGGCACCCCAAGGTAATATTCAAGGACTCCCAAGCAACTAAGCTTGGGGATGCCCCGGAAGGCATCCCCTCTTTCTTCTAACGATCATCGGTAATTTTACTTGGAGCTATATTTTTATTCGTCACATGATATGCGTAAATCTTGGAGCGTCATGTGACTTTTATTTTTCTTTTAATAAATGCACCATGCTGGTATGAGATAGTCCTTGGTTGATTTATAGAATGCTCTTTGCACTTCACTTAAATCTTTTGAGTATGGCTTTATAGAATGCTTCATGTGCTTCACTTATATCATTTGAAGTTTGGATTGCCTGTTTCCCTACACATAAAAAACCGCCATTTGTAGAATGCTCTTTTGCTTCACTTATATTTGTTAGAGCGTGGGCATATCTTTTGTAGAAAGAATTAAACTCTCTTGCTTCACTTATATCTATTTAGAGGGTTGACAGAAATTGGTCATTCACATGGTTAGTCATAAATCCTACATAAAACTTGTAGATCACTGAATATGATATGTTTGATTCCTTGCAATAGTTTTGCGATATAAAGATGGTGATATTAGAGTCATGCTAGTGGGTAATTGTGGATTGTAGAAATACTTGTGTTGAAGTTTGTGATTCTCGTAGCATGCACGTATGGTGAACCGTTATGTAACGAAGTTGGAGCATGAGGTATTTATTGATTGTCTTCCTTATGAGTGGCGGTCGGGGACGAGCGATGGTCTTTTCCTACCAATCTATCCCCCTAGGAGCATGCGCGTAGTACTTTGTTTCAATGACTAATAGATTTTTGCAATAAGTATGTGAGTTCTTTATGACTAATGTTGAGTCCATGGATTATACGCACTCTCACCCTTCCATCATTGCTAGCCTCTTCGGTACCATGCATTGCCCTTTCTCACCTCGAGAGTCGGTGCAAACTTCGCCGGTGCATCCAAACCCCGTGATATGATATGCTCTGTCACACATAAGCCTCCTTATATCTTCCTCAAAACAACCACCATACCTACCTATCATGGCATTTCCATAGCCATTCCGAGATATATTGCCATGCAACTTCCATCATCATCATATACATGACTTGAGCATTCATTGTCATATTGCTTTGCATGATCGTAAGATAGCTAGCATGATATTTTCATGGCTTGTCTATTTTTTGATATCTTTTGCTATGCTAGATCATTGCACATCCTGGTACACTGCCAGAGGCATTCATATAGAGTCATACTTTGTTCTAGATATCGAGTTGTAATATTGAGTTGTAAGTAAATAAAAGTGTGATGATCATCATTATTAGAGCATTGCCCCATGTGAGGAAAAATAAAAGAGGCAAAAGAAGCCACTCAAACAAAAAAGAGAAAAAAAAAGAGAAAACAAAAAAATGAGAGAAAAGAGAGAAGGGGCAATGTTACTATCCTTTTTCCACACTTATGCTTCAAAGTAGCACCATGTTCTTCATATAGAGAGTCTCTTGAGTTATCACTTTCATATACTAGTGGGAATTTTTCATTATAGAACTTGGCTTGTATATTCCAACGACGGGCTTCCTCAAATTGCCCTAGGTCTTCATGAGCAAGCAAGTTGGATGCACACCCACTTAGTTTCATTTGTGAGCTTTCATACACTTATAGCTCTAGTGCATCCGTTGCATGGCAATCCCTACTCCTCGCATTGACATCAATTGATGGGCATCTCCATAGCCCGTTGATTAGCCGCGTCGATGTGAGACTTTCTTCCTTTTTGTCTTCTCCACACAACCCCCACCATCATATTCTATTCCACCTATAGTGCTATGTCCATGGCTCACGCTCATGTATTGCGTGAAAGTTGAAAAGGTTTGAGAACATCAAAAGTATGAAACAATTGCTTGGCTTGTCATCGGGGTTGTGCATTATTTGAATATTTTGTGTGGTGAAGATGGAGCATAGCCAGACTATATGATTTTGTAGGGATAACTTTCTTTGGCCATGTTATTTTGAGAAGACATGATTGCTTTATTAGTATGCTTGAAGTATTATTGTCTTAATGTAAAATGATAGACTATTGCTTTGAATCACTCGTGTCTTAATATTCATGCCATGATTAGATTATATGATCAAGATTATGCTAGGTAGCATTCCACATCAAAAATTATCTTTATTATCATTTACCTACTCGAGGACGAGCAGGAATTAGCAGGCAAGAGTCGATCTACTTGTCACGAACGTGATACCTATATTCATGATTATTGCCTTAGATATCATTATAATTATTGGTTTTTCTATCAATTGCTCAACAGTAATTTGTTTACCCACCGTATGCGTTCTTTCAAGAGAGAAGCCTCTAGTGAAAACTATGGCCCCCGGGTCTATTCTTATCATATTATTTTCAGATCTATAAAACCAAAAAAAAACCAAAATACCTAGCTGCAATTTATTTACCTTTGCTTTATTTTGCACTTTTATTTATCTTTTATACCTATCTCTATCAGATCTCATCCTTGCAAGTAACCGTGAAGAGATTGACAACCCCTTTATCACGTTGAGTGCAAGTATTTGTTTATTTGTGTAGGTGCAACCATTGGTGACTTGTGTGTTCCTCCTACTGGATTGATACCTTGGTTCTCAAACTGAGGGAAATACTTATCTCTACTTTGCTACATCACCCTTTCCTCTTCAAGGGAAAAACCAATGCAATCTCAAGAAGTAGCAGGAAGAATTTCTGGCGCCTTTGCCGGGGAGGATCTACATCAAGCCTACCAAGTACCCATCATAAACTCGCATCCCTTGCATTTACATTATTTGCCATTTGCCTCTTGTTTTCTACTCCCCCACTTCTAAAACATTTTTAGAAAAACACAAAAATATTTGCCTTTTTATTCGCCTTCTTTCTGTTCGTATTTTCGTTTGCTTGTGTGCTAGATTGCTTGCTTTGTCATCATGTCTAAATCTGAAAGTCTTGATCTTTATCACAGAAAGTTGGAGGAAATTGAAAATAATGCAAAAAGCTTCATGTCTTTGCAATTTGAGCATAATAGTTTCTTTAGGAACAAACTTAAAGAGGAAAATACTATGATTGAGTATATCAATAAAGAGCTTGACGATGTTAATAAGGAAGTTATTGGTCTTAAATCTCAACTTGTTCATATTGAAAATTTAGTAGGTCAAATTTCCGATAAAAAAACTACGATAATAAATAGGATGGCTGCTAAACCTGAATCTTTGAATCATGATGAAGATCTTAAAGTGATTGGCGTGATTCCTATTGAATCTTTGTTTGCTAATATAAAACTTGATAAAGAAGGTACTAGAGATGAGTCAACTTTAGCTAGAAGGCGTCCCAATAATTTGGAGGTTGAAGATCTTAATGAAAAAATTGATAAAAGTGGGTTTAGCGAGGTAAAAACTTTAACTAGTGATGAGCCCACTCTTTTGGATTCCAAGGACTTTAATTATGATAATTGTTCTTTGATTTATTGTATTTCCTTGTTACAATCTATGCTTAATTCACCTCATGCTTATAATCAAAATAAAGCTTTTACTAACATATCGTTAATGCTATGATGAAATCTTTTGAAGAAAAACTTGAGAAGTTTCAATCCCTGGAAAGCTTTATGATGAATGGGAACCTACTATTAAGATTAATATTAAAGATTATGAGTGCAATGCTTTGTGTGATTTGGGTGCTAGCATTTCCACTATTCCAAAAACTTTATGTGATGTGCTAGGTTTCCATAAACTTGATGATTGTTCCTTAAATTTGCACTTAGCGGATTCCACTATTAAGAAACCTATGGGAAGAATTAATTATGTTTTTATTGTTGCAAATAGGAATTATGTGCCCGTAGATTTTATTGTGCTTGATATAGATTGCAATCCTACATGCCCTATTATTCTTGGTAGACCTTTCCTTAGAACGATTGGTGCAATTATTGATATGAAAGAAGGAAACATTAGATTTCAATTTCCATTAAGGAAGGGCATGGAACACTTTCCAAGAAAGAAAATTAAGTTGCCATATGAATCTATTATGAGGGCTACTTATGGATTGAATACCAAAGATGACAATACCTAGATCTATGCAATATGCCTAGCTAGGGGCGTAAAACAATAGCGCTTGTTGGGAGGCAACCCAATTTTATTTTATGTTTTTGCTTTAGTTTTTAATAAATACACAATTATACTTCTGTTACGATTGTGTTTTAATGTTTTAATTAGTGTTTGAGCCAAGTAAGACCATTGGGATGATTTGGATGATAGTTGATTTGATTTTGCAGAAAAACAGAAACTTTTGTGTCCAGTAACAGAATTTTTAAAATTTTCTGGAGCGTGAAAAAATTCTGAATTTTTTACACAAGACTTATATACAGATTTCTATGTTTTACCAAATTTTCAGAATTTTTGGAGTTACATAAGTATTAATTTAATTCGGGTCTTTACAGACTGTTTTGTTTTTGACAGATTCTGTTTTCGTTGTGTTGTTCGCCTATTTTGATGGATCTATGGGTAGTATCGGGGGGTATGAACCATGGTGAATTTAGAATACTGTAGATATAATGCAAATATAAAATTGAAATGAGTTTAGAACAGTACCTAAAAGTGGAGATTTGTTTTATTATACTAACGGATCTCACGAGTTTTTTGTTGAGTTTTGTGTTGTGAAGTTTTCAAGTTTTGGGTGAAGTTTAGATGGAGTATGGAATAAGGAGTGGTAAGAGCCTAAGCTTGGGGATGCCCAAGGCACCCCAAGGTAATATTCAAGGACAACCAAGCATCTAAGCTTGGGGATGCCCCGGATGGCATCCCCTCTTTTGTCTTCAATCCATCGGTAAATTACTTGAGGCTATATTTTTATTCACCACATGATATGTGTTTTGCTTGGAGCATCTTGTATTATATGAGTCTTTGATTTTTAATTTACCACAATCATCCTTGCTGTACACACCTTTTGAGAGGGACACACATTAATCATGAATTTATTAGAATACTCTATGTGCTTCACTTATATCTTTTGAGCTAGATAGTTGCTCTAGTGCTTCACTTATATCTTTTTAGAGCACGGCGGTGGTTTTATTTTGAAGAAATTGACGAACTCTCATGCTTCACTTATATTATTTTGAGAGTCTTAAAAATAGTATGGCAATTTGCTTAGGTTATGAATTTAGTCCTAATATGATGGGTATTCAAGAGGGATATAATAAAACTTTCATGAAGATCATTGAATATATGAGAAGTTTGATTTCTTGCATTTGTTTTGAGATATAAAGATGGTGATATTAGAGTCATGCTAGTGAGTAATTGTGGTTTAGTAAGAATATTTGTGTTAATATTTGTGATTCCCGAAGCATGCACGTATGGTCTCTCATTATGCGATGAAGTTGGAGCATGATTTATTTTTTATTGTCTTCCTTATGAGTGGCGGTAGGGAAAGAGCGATGGTCTTTTCCTACCAATCTATCCCCCTAGGAGCATGCATAGTAGTACTTTGCTTCGAGGGCTAATAAACTTTTGCAATAAGTATGTGAGTTCTTTATGACTAATGTTGAGTCCATGGATTATACGCACTCTCACCCTTCCATCATTGCTAGCCTCTTAGGTACCGTGCATTGCCCTTTCTCACCTTGAGAGTTGGTGCAAACTTCTCCGGTGCATCCAAACCCCGTGATATGTGCTACTTCTTGAGCTTGCGTTGATTTTCCCTTGAAGAGGAAAGGGTGATGCAGCAAAGTAGAGATAAGTATTTCCCAGTTAAGAACCAAGGTATCAATCCAGTAGGAGGCACAAGCAAGTCTCGAATATATGCACCGGCACAAACTAACAAACACTTGCACAAAACGCTAAAAAGGGGTTGTCAATCCCTTCACGGTCACTTGCAAGAGTGAGATCTAATAGAGATAGATGTAAAACATAAATAAAAGGCAAATTAAAGTAAATATAAATAAATTGCAGCAAGGTATTTTTGGGTTTTTGGTTTTATAGATCTAAAAATATATGATGGAAAATAGACCCGGGGGCCATAGGTTTCACTAGAGGCTTCTCTCTTGAAGAAAGCATATGGTGGGTAAACAAATTACTGTTGAGCAATTGATAGAAAAGCGCATAATTATGAAGACATCTAAGGCAATGATCATGAATATAGGCATCACGTCCATGACAAGTAGACCGAAACGATTCTGCATCTACTACTATTACTCCACAGATCGACCGACTCCTGCCTGCATCTAGAGTATTAAGTTCATAAGAACAGAGTAACGCCTTAAGCAAGATGACATGATGTAGAGGGATAAACTCAAGCAATATGATATAAACCCCATCTTTTTATCCTTAATGGCAACAACACAATACGTGCCTCGCTACCCCTACTATCACTGGGTGAGGACACCACAAGATTGAACCCATCACAAAGCACCTCTCCCATTGCAAGAAAAACCAATCTAGTTGGCCAAACCAAATCGATAGATTGGAGAGAAATACAAAGCTATCTCAATCATGCATAAAAGAGTTCAGAGAAGACTCAAATAATATTCATAGATAATCTGATCATAAATCCACAATTCATCGGATCTCAACAAACACACCGCAAAAGAAGATTACATCGAATAGAACTCCAAGAACATCGAGGAGAACATTGTATTGAAGATCAAAGAGAGAGAAGAAGCCATCTAGCTACTAGCTATGGACCTGTAGGTCTGTGGTAAACTACTCACACATCATCGGAAGGGCAGCAAGGTTGGTGTAGAGGCCCTCCGTGATCGAATCCCCCTCTGGCAGAGTGCCTGAAAAGGCCCCAAGATGGGATCTCACGAGAATAGAAGTTTGCGGTGGCGAAAAAGTATTTTTGGTGTGCCCTCTGGTATAGGGGGAATATTAGAGAATTTATAGTGCTGGAGTTAGGGTTAGGAGAGTCCTGAGGGGCCCACAAGCCCTGAGGGCGCGCCCCCCTGCGGTGCGGCCAGGAGGCTCGTGGCCTCCTCGTGGCTCCTCTGGCCTCCTCTCCAAGTCTCGTGGGTTTCTTCTGGTCCAAGAAAAATCATCGTAAAGTTTTATTCCGTTTGGACTCCATTTGGTATTGATTTTCTAAAAAGTCAAAAACAAGGAAAAAACAGCAATTGGCACTGGGCAGTGGCTGTTTTTTCCTTGTTTTTGTCTTTTACAGAAAATCAATACCAAACGGAGTCCAAATGGAATGAAACTTTTTGACAATTTTTTTGGACCAGAAGACACCTAGGAAGCTTCGGGAGGAGGCCAGAAGGGCCATAGATGAGCCACAAGCTCACTAGGTGTGCCCTAGGGGGGCATCCTATGAGCTTGTGGGCCCCCCGTGGCTCCTCTAACCCTAATCTCAGCTCCATAAATACCCAAATATTCCCCGTATACCAGAGGGCACACCAAAAATACTTTTTCATCGCTGCAAGTTTCTGTCCTCATGAGATCCTATCTGGAGGCCTTTGCCGGTACTCCGCCGGAGGGGGATTCGATCACGAAGGGCCTCTACATCAACCTTGCTGCCCTTCCGATGATGTGTGAGTAGTTTACCACAGACCTATGGGTCCATAGCTAGTAGCTAGATGGCTTCTTCTCTCTCTTTGATCTTCAATAAAATGTCCTCCTCAATGTTCTTGGAGAACTATTCGATGTAATCTTCTTTTGCGGTGCGTTTGTTGAGATCCGATGAATTGTGGGTTTATGATCAGATTATCTATGAATATTATTTGAGTCTTCTCTGAACTCTTTTATGCATGATTAAGATAGCTTTGTATTTCTCTCTGATCTATTGATTTGGTTTGGCCAACTAGATTGATTTTTCTTGCAATGGGAGAGGTGCTTTGTAATGGGTTCATTCTTGCGGTGCTCAATCCCAGTAACAGAAGGGGACATGACACGTATTTGTATTGTTGCCATTAAGGATAAAAAGGTGGGTTTATTTTATATTGATTGGATCTATCCCTCTACATCATGTCATCTCGCTTAAGGCGTTACTCCGTTCTTGTTAACTTAATACACTAGATGCATGCTGGATAGCGGTCGATGTGTGGAGTAGTAGTAGTAGATGCAGGCAGGAGTCGGTCTACTTGTCACGGACGTGATGCCTATATTCATGATCATTGCCTTAGATATCGTTATAATTATTTGCTTTTCTACCAATTGCTCAATAGTAATTTGTTTACCCACCGTATGCGTTCTTTAAGAGAGAAGCCTCTAGTGAAAACTATGGGCCCCGGGTCTATTCTTATCATATTATTTTCAGATCTACAAAACCAAAAAACCCAAAAATACCTGGATGCAATTTATTTACCTTTACTTTATTTTGCACTTTTATTTATCTTTTATACCTATCTCTATAAGATCTCATCCTTGCAAGTAACCGTGAAGGGATTGACAACCCCTTTATCGCGTTGGGTGTAAGTATTTATTTGTTTGTGTAGGTGCAACCATTGGTGACTGGTGTGTTCCTCCTACTGGATTGATACCTTGGTTCTCAAACTGAGGGAAATACTTATCTCTACTTTGCTGCATCACTCTTTCCTCTTCAAGGGAAAAACTAACGCAAGCTCAAGAAGTAGCACTCCTTGGCGAGGAGCACCGTGAGTAGGGGAGTTCTTGGCTCCTCTGGCAGTGGGGCCGGGCATTGCACCTCCTTCACCCAAGCCGACCACTTCTGCAAACATCAAACAAAATAGTTTTATTGGAACTTATCCCTTAATACGGAAGACGAAGACTTACGCTTGTGTGTTAGAACGCTTACCGAGGGGGCTTCGTATCCGTCCTCGAAGCCGAGGTCCTCCCCCTCTTTGGGGATCTTGTCCTTGGCCAGCTTAAGGAGCCGTGTCCACATGCCAGCCAAGGTGGAGCGGAAGAAGGCGGTGATGGGGCCCGCATCCTCGGGCTTCTGCTCCCACATCGGGCTGGGCCGAAGTTGGACTGGGAGGATGCGGCGGTTGAGCATGACGTTGATAACGTCGGCGAGCTGGAGTTTCCTTGTGGTGGACCACCAGTTGATCCTCTTGATCATGGCCTCCACCTCATCTGGGTTCCCCCAGGCGACGCTCTTCTCCTTCCAGGATCTGAGCTTCTTCGGAGGCCCAGCCAAAAAGCCTGGGACCCCGGTTTGGCCAGGGGCAAGTGGCTCAGTGATGTAAAACCACACCTTCTGCCACTCCTTCACTGTTTCGATGAAGGTTCCCTTGAACCAATCCAAGCCCTGGTTCTTGCTGACCATGGATCCTTCGCACTCTGCCAATTCGGAGCCACTGGACTTCGGCTTGACCCCGAAGATTTTCAGCCATAGGCCGAAGTGCGACTCGCAGGGGAGGAACGCCTCACAGACTATGATGAAAGAGGCGAGATGGAGGATGGAGTTCGGGGCCATGTGATGGAAATCGATCCCATAGTAGACCATTATCCCACGCACGAAGGGATGCAGCGGGAACCCCAGGCCTCGGATGAGGTGGGGAACAAAGACCACCCACTCCCCTGCGTTGGGAGCAGGCACTTGTTGGCCGGCGGCTAGGGCGCGTGCGGTGATGTTGGTGGACAGGTATCCCGCGCTGCGTAGCTCGAGGATGGTGACGTCCGTCATGGTGGAACCACCCCAATGGCCCTTGAGGGTATCAGCCATGGATGGTGGGGGAGGTTGGACTCGACAAAAGGAAGGAGTGCTAGATTGGATCTGGGCGCTGGAGCTAGACGAAGCAGCAGGTGGGGGGAATGAGGGTGTGGTCTAGTGCGCTGTCCTCTCTTTTACTCTTATAGGCTAGTGAAAGGCCAAGAGTACCCCTTACTGCGCTGATAAAAATGCCACTCCTACGAAAGATGCCGTTAAGCGTATGGGGGAAACAAAATCTTGATGATATCCCTGAGAAAACAGGCACGATCTCCACCTCGATGGGACATGCCAATAAAGAGGCCACCTCAAGCCACGACTGAGGGGGAGCAATAACTGCCCGACTCGTCATGGGGCGCGCCCCTTCGATATAGTTGTCAGACTAGGAGGAACTATTCACACCTAGAAGGCAGGCCTTAGAGGCTAAGTTATCGAAACTCCTCGGCCAGGGTCGTGGCTCGGCTAAGTCTTGTCTAAACACTGCTCCTTCGAAGAGTGGTCTGAAAAGCTGGAAATCACCGAAGGGAACTTGTCTATCAAGCCAAGGACTTCGGACCGAGGTTGTCCTCGTCAAGGGAATTGTCCTCGACATAGACTAGGGTGTACTAGCCTAGTCGGGCCATGCTTCCTGGAATGGGCCAATGGGCCTTCATTCAATCCCAAGACGGACTCTGGAGGCAGTATGCAGGAGGCGTGATCAAGGCTACCTTCCTCGAAGACTTTTCGTATACACCAAGATATCTCTTGTCGCCTTATGCCTAGATGTCGACCTTGTAACCCTAGGTACCCTACTTGGCATATATATAAGCCATGGGGTTTAGCCCGTAGAGGGGACATCAACGCAATATCAACCACCTAGCCTTAGAGTTAGACCACATCTTACGATCTCGAGGTAGATCAATTCTGTACTTGATACATCTCCATTAATATAAACAAGAGCAGGACGTAGGGTTTTACCTCCATTAAGAGGGCCCGAACCTGGGTAAACATCGTCTCTTCGTTCCTATTACCATCGACCCGAGAACCCACAGCTCGGGACCCCCTACCTCGAGGTCTGCTGGTTTTCACACTGACAAGTAGGGATTTCCATGCATCAGATGCACTAAGAGCTATAAGTGTATGAAAGCTCAAACTGAAAACTAAGTGGGTGTGCATCCAACTTGCTTGCTCATGAAGACCTTGGGCATTTGAGGAAGCCCATCATCCGAATATACAAGCCAAGTTCTATAATTAAAAATTACCACTAGTATATGAAAGTGACTACATATGAGGCTCTCTATATGATAAACATGGTGCTAATTTGAAGCACAAGTATGGAAAAGGATAGTAACATTACCCCTTCTCTCTTTTTTCTCTCTCTTTTTTATGGGCTCTTTTTTGCCTCTTTTTCTCTCTCTCTTTTTATTTCCTCACTGGGACAATGCTCTAATAATGATGATCATCATACTTCTATTTACTTACAACTCGATACTAGAACAAATATGACTCTATATGAATGCCTCTGGCAGTGTAGCAGGATGTGCAATGATGCTAGCGTAACATGTATGATAATGATGAACGGTGGCTAAGCCACAAATACTATGTCAGCTATATGATCATGCAAAGCAATATGATAATGATGATGTGTGTCATAAAAACGGAACGGTGGAAGTTGCATGGCAATATATCTCGGGATGGCTATGGAAAGGCCATAATAGGTAGGTATAGTGGATGTTTTGAGGAAGATATAAGGAGGCTTATGTGTGATAGAGTGTATCATATCACGGGGTTTGGATGCACTGGCGAAGTTTGCACCAACTCTCGAGGTGAGAAAGGGCAATGCGCGGTACCGAAGAGGCTAGCAAATTGCGGAAAGGTGAGAGTGTGTATAATCCATGGACTCACATTAGTCATAAATAACTCATATACTTATTCTAAAAGTTTATTAGCCCTCGAAGCAAAGTACTACTACGCATGCCCCTAGGGGGTAGATTGGTAGGAAAAGACCATCGCTCGTCCCTGACCGCCACTCATAAGGAAGACAATCAATAATACATCATGCTCCAACTTCTCAGCATAACTAGAGACTATACGTGCATGCTTCGGGAATCACAAACCTTAACACCATTATTCTTACTAAACCAAAATTATTCACTAGTACCTACCATATATTACCATCTTAATATCGCAAAACTATTACAAGGAATCAAACTTATCATATTCAGTGATCTACATGAAAGTTTTTATTATATCCCTCTTGAATACCTATCATATTAGGACCAATTTCATAACTCATGCATATTGCCATTAATAATTGTTAAACTCTCAAGAAGATATAAGTGAATCATGAGAGTGCAAATATTTCTTTAAAACATAACCACCACCGTGCTCTAAAAGATATAAGTGAAGCACTAGAGCAACTGCCTAGCTCAAAAGATATAAGTGAAGCACATAGAGTATTCTAACAAATCACGAATGAGTGTGTGTCTCTCTCAAAAGGTGTGTCCAACAAAGATGATTGTGGCAAACTAAAAAAACAAACAAAGCAAAGACCACTATCATACACGACGCTCCAAGCAAAACTCATATTATGTGATGAATAAAAATATAGCTCCAAGTAATTTACCGATGGATTGTAGACAAAAGAGGGGATGCCTTTCGGGGCATCCCCAAGCTTAGACGCTTGAGTCTCCTTGAATATTACCTTGGGGTTCCTTGGGAATCCCCAAGCTTAGGCTCTTGCCGCTCCTTATTCCTTCATCCATCGCAATCTCACTCAAAACTTGAAAACTTCAGCACACAAAACTCAAGAGAAAACTCGTGAGATCCGTTAGTATAAGAAACAAATCATAAACTTTAGGTACTATTATGAACCCATTCGTATTTTAATCTTGCATATTAGCTATTTTATTCCAACTTCTCCATGACTTATACCCCCCGATATAATCCATAGCATTATCGAAACAAGAGAACTATGCAATAAAAGCAGAATCTGTCAAAAACAGAACAATCTGTAATGATCTGAATTGATCGTATACTTCTTTAACTCCAAAAATTCTGAAAAATAAGGACAACACGTGCAATTTGTATTGCAATCATGTCAAAAACATTCAGAACAAAAGCGCTTTCCAGTGATTTTTAACAATTCCATATCTGGGCGCAAAAGTTTCAGTTTTTTCACAGAATCAAGTCAACTATCAACCAAATCATCCCCAAGGCTTCACTTGGCACAAATGCTACTTGTGAGCTGCATTGGGATTTCCTCAAAGAGGAGAGGATGAAGCAATGCAATAGAGATAAGTATTTTCCTTAGTTAAGAACCAATGTTATCAATCCAGTAGGAGAACCATACAGAACCTCATTAGCAACACCTGCACACACAAAAGCAAGTACTTGCACCCAACGCGATCAAGGGGGTTGTCGATCCTCGGCGGTTATTTGCAAGGATCAAATCTTGTAGTGGTAGATAGATAAAATAAAATAAAATAGAAAAAGTGCAGCAAGGTATTTTTGGATTTTATATATGATAAAAGTAGACCCGGGGGCCATAGTTTTCACTAAAGGCTTCTCTCTCGAACACATAGCATACGGTGGATAAACAAATTACTGTTGGACAATTGATAGAAAAGCGCATAGTTATGACGATATTCGAGGCAATGATCATGTATATAGGCATCACGTCCGAGACAAGTAGAATGACTACTGCCCGCATCTACTACTATTACTCCACCCATCGACCGCTATCCAGCATTCATCTAGGGTATTAAGTTATAAAAAACAGAGTAACGCCTTAAGCAAGATGACATGATGTAGACAAAGCAAACCCAATCAATATGAATAAACCCCATCTTTTTATCCTTAATGGCAACAATACATATACGTGTCCTTTCCCTTTCTGTCACTGGGATGGAGCACCGCAAGATTGAACCCATCACAAAGCACCTCTCCCATTGCATGATAAATCAGTCTAGTTGGCCAAACCAAACAGATATATCGGAGAGAAATACAAAGCTATTACAATCATGCATAAAAGAGTTCAGAGAAGACTCAAATAATATTCATGAATAATCTGATCATAAAGCCACAATTCATCGGATCCCAACAAACACACCACAAAAGAAGATTAAGAACTCCAAGAAAATCGAGGAGAACATTGTATTGAAGATCAAAGAGAGAGAAGAAGCCATCTAGCTACTAGCTATGGACCCATAGGTCTGTGGTAAACTACTCATGCATCATCATCAGATGGGATCGAGGGAAGAATAGAAGCTTGCGGCGGTGGCAAAAGTGTTTCGGATGGCTCTTTGATGTATTGGGAATATTTGAAGATTTATAGAGGTGGAATTAGGTCAAGATGTGCCATGAGGGGCCCACAAGCCCAAGGGGCGCGCCCCCCTGGGGCGCGCCTGGTGAGCTTGTTGCTCCCTTGTGGCTCCTCTAGTCTTCTCCGGAACCTTCTAGGGTCTCTCTTGGTCCAGAGAAAATCATCAAAAAGTTTCATAGCATTTGGACTCTGTTTGGTACTGATTTCCTGAAAACCAAAAACAAGCAAAAAAGGCAACTGGCACTGGGCACTAGGTTAATATGTTAGTCCCAAAAAATGATATATAATTGCATATAAAACATCCATTATTGATACTATAATAGCATGGAACAATAAAAAATTATAGATACATTGGAGACGTATCAACAAACACTAATTAAAACATAAAAACACAATCATAACAGTAGCATAATTGTGTGCACACTGAAAAAACATAAATAGTAACTATTGGGTTGTCTCCTAACAAGCTCTTCCTTTATAGTCGTTAAGATAGGCTTTGAGATTTCAATGATGCTCACATGAAAGACAATAATTGAAGCACAAAGAGAGCATCATAATACATGTTACAAACACATTTAAGTATAACATACTTCCTATGCATAGGCATTTCATAAGCAAACAAATTATCAAGACAAACAATCTCTAGCATATGCAAATAGGAAGAAGGAAGCATTAATAATTTCAACACAAATAGAGGTAATTTAGTAACATGAAAATTTATACAACCATATTTTCCTCTCTCATAATAATTACATGTACGATCATACTCAAATTCAACAATATAGCTATCATAAAGAATATTCTCTTTCTGATCCACATGCATAAATTTTTTATAATCCTCTGAGATAGTGGGATTAAGATTAACTAAAGTCATGACCTTTCCAAACCCACTTTTATCAATAATTTCATAAGATTGAACACTCTCCAAATATGTGGGATTCTTTTTTTTTCCTAAAGTTGACACTCTTCTGTAAGTGCATCAAGTGCCCCCTTAGTGGTTTTGGAGTATTGGAGACAAATAGGTTGAGGAACTAATGTGTTTGTGAGTATACACAGATAATATAGATCCTGAAGATTTGGTTTAACACATGGAAGACGACCCCTAAAAATGGATTTCTTCAAGTGAAGAATTTGATGATGAAATTGGTACGACCTTTGAAGAAATTGATGTGAAGACTTTTGTTTTCGTAGTTTCTTTTCTTCTTATTTGAGTCATAGGAAAAACCGTAGTATTAAAGGGGGTCAAGGTGAAACATATTTCACATTTCCAAAGTGATGCTCAAACCTATACACAAAAACCACTTTGAGTGAAGCCTTTGGAAATCTCTAGTACAGCTGGCACAATTGCTAGTGACAGTGACGAAGTTCATCTGATCGCTGACGAATTTGGTCATGCTGAGGATTTAGGAGTTCGCCAGTGTGAACTACCTAAAAGTGAGGAAATTGAGTGCCCCGACAAATTTGAGAGCTCAAATTCCGACCGTTGCTGCGCCACGGGCCAGCTGTCGAGTGGATCCTTATCCTGACAACGGTCGAATGATAGAAGGGCATTTATGACAATTCATGCCGGGTTGCCCCTGGCTATAAATAGCCACCCCCACAACCACTTGTTGGTTGGCTGCTCCGAGAGAACTTGACACTTGTCATAAGAGAGCAACCCATCCTCTGACGATTTTGAGAGAATCCTAAGTGAGGAAAAACCCAGAGCCAAAGTGATTGAGCATCACTGAAGAGATTGATATGTGTGATCCGACGCCTATTACCTTTGAAGACTGTCAGTCTTCCAGACGGTTAGGCGTCAAGTTCTGAGTACACCAAGAGTCATTGTGGTGTGTCGGTGAACAAGTTTGTAAAGGTTTTGTAAGTCTACCTTGAAGACTTACCACGAGTGATTGGGCGAGGTCTGTGGGTCTTAGCTCAAGAGGAATACGATGAGGACTGTGTGTCCTCTGAGTTGCGACTAAGCCGCCTCAACCAGACGTACAGTTGATGCAGCAACTGGAACTGGTCTACCAAATTGCATTGTCTTCATCGAGCCAACCTGGTTTTAAATTCCTCAACCCTTTCTTACATTATTCCGCTTTTGAAGAATTTGCGATCTATCCTCTAACGAATTTGAACTGAAGATTTTCATCAAGCTATCTTTCATTTCCTTAGTTCTTATTCTTCATGCTTGTATGATTGTATGATTGCATGTTCTTAACTCTTACGTATCCTGATTGCATGTACTCTGATTCTGTGATGACTTAGTCTCCTTTGCGTTTCTATTTCTTCACTCTGATTTTTGTCAAATTCATTAGAGTTTGACAAATTTCTAAAAATCTCCCATTCACCCCCCTCTGGGAGATAACCTGCGCTTTCAATTGGTATCAGAGCAAGGTACTCCCTTGTTCTGTGTAATTTTGGTTTAACCACCTGGAGTTTTAGTTATGTCGACCGCGGGTATGATCAAGGTATCCGCTGTGTGCCCCATCTTCGATGGCTCAGACTATCCTTACTGGAAGAACAAGATGCGCATGCATCTTGAGGCAATTGACAACGATCTCTGGTTCGTCGTTGAGAACGACATTCCCACTGTTGCCCCTAGCATCAATGTTGCTGATGTGAAGAGATTCAAGCAACTTAACTCTCAAGCGAAGAACATCATATGTGGACATCTCAACAAAGGACAGTATGGCCGAGTGAGTGCTCTGGAAACAGCGAAGCTTATCTGGGATAGGCTTTCCAAGGTCAATGAAGGCGTTTCCACTCAACATGACTCACATGTTGATGTGCTCCGCAATCTCTTCAACTGCTTCAGAAGACTCGACAATGAGAATGTTCAGCAGACTTTTGACCGCCTCACCGATATGTCCAATGAGCTTCAAGCTCTCGGTGCTGCTGACATCACTGATCACGAGGTTGTGAAGAAATAGCTGAGATCTCTTGACAGCTCCTTTGACACCTTGGTCCTGATGATTCAAGAGCGTCCCGATTACAAGTCACTTGATCTGGCTGATATTCTTGAGAGGCTAAATACTCATGAGTTTCAGCAAGCTGAGAAGAGAGATATGTATGGTCCTAGCTATGGACGATCACGTGATCTGAAGGCAAAGGCAAAAGCCAAGGCAATTTCTTCATCTGAAGAAGAAGAAGTCTCAGAATGCAGCACTGATGGCGCTGAAGAAATTGAGAGAGAGCTGGCCATGCTTGTGAGAAAGTTCCAGAAGTTCTCCAAGAGGAACCGGTTCGAAAAATCTTCAAAGTATGACTCAAAGAACACTGAAGCTTCTGCTCGAGACTACGACAAAAGAACATGTCACAAGTGCAAAAAGGCTGGTCATTACATCGCTGATTGCCCCCTCTGGAAAAAGGGCTCAAAGAAGAAAAGATCTATCAAGGACGATGACTCCGATGACAAGAAGAAGAAGTCATCAAAATCTTCATCGAAGTCCTCATCAAAGAAGAAAATTTCCTTCAGCAAGGCTCGCGCTTGCACTGGGAAGGAAATGGATTCCGAGGAAGAATCTGAGGAAGATGAGGAATCTGAGGAAGAATCTGACTCTGGGGTTGCAAGGTTGGCTCTCGCTATGGAGTTCGTCAGCAAGTCTATCTTCGACAATGAAGAAAATGGTAACTCCACCAACACTGAAGACTGTGCTGGTAACTCCCACCTACTGCTTTATGGCAAGAGGTGCCAAGGTAACCTCACGAGAAGCTTACTTCAATACTTCAAGTGATGATGACTCTGAATGTGAAGCAAAAACTAACTATAAGAAACTTGTTAAAATTGCAACCGAACAACAAACTGCCATGGAAAAGATGCAAAAATTGCTAGATAAAAGTGATGATTTGTTAGATGAGGAAATGGATCATGGTCAAGCTCTGTCTGAAGACCTCAGACGTCTTAAGTCAGAACATGACGAACTTGGAAGTCGTCATGTGGCATTCTCAGCTGCACACGAGAAGCTGTCATATGAATTTCTACAAAGGAAGCAAGAGCTCGAGAAGCTGAGAGCGTCTCATGATGATCTTCGAAAAGAGAACAATTCATTACTCGCTCAACAGATCAGCACCACTCAGAAAGATTTTGTTCCTCCATGCTTAAAATGCCTAGAACGTGACAATGCTAATTCTTCAGCTGAATGTTCAAATGCTTCAACTGCTGCTATATCTTCAAATATCTCTGTGGTCTCAATTCCCTCATCCGAGGAGACCACAAGTGTTACTGACGAAAATGCATGTCTGAAGGAATTGTACATCACAGGCATGTACAAAAGCCTCAAAGGGCATCCGACTCTATGTGATGTGCTCAAGAAGCAAATTCTGAACAGGAACCCTAGAAAAGAGGGTATTGCTTTTGAGAGAAAGCTGAACGCAGATGGATCTTATTGGAACATGGGTTGGTGCAAAAGGACCTCCAGTTGATCCATCCACTCTATCTAGCTACAACTGTGATACTCCACATTCTTCTGATGAGTCATTTGACTCTAACTATAAGCTGTTCAAAAATCAGAATGGTGAAGTATTTGCTAGACTTGTTGGTACTAACTGCAGGAACGGTCCCCCGATGAAGAAAATCTGGGTGCCCAAAAATGTTCTTCAAAATCTTCAGTTGAATGTCATCATGACACCACCGAAGAAAAGGAACAACCCCAGGGCAAATTCTTCACATGGACCAAAGTCGTCAAATGGACCCAGGCCAACTCATGCTCGTACTAATACTTCTATGCAGGGAAACAAATAGCGATCTGATGAATATGTGCATTATTCTTCAAATCACTATGTGCACAAAACATCAAAGAATTTCTCTACTTATTCATTCAATTACTATAACCTTCCTGTGAAGAGAAATGCATATTCTTCAATGCCTAAGTTCTCTATCAATGCTCTGCGTTACATTGCTTCTCAGCCACCCATTCATATGTGGGTGGTTAAGAAGAAGAACTAATCTCTTCTGCAGGGTCAGGTCTTCAGACACTTAAATGTCTGATAAATTTGCTGAAGACCTGACATAATGCTTGATGGGATGCAAGCTAATCATGTTGATATGAATTCATCATATCACTCATCCCTATGCTACTTGTTATATGCTTACTGACGAAATTGATCATAATATTCTTCACCTGAAGTATATGAATTTGTAAGTGTGACTAATGCTTCTACAGGATGATACTCCAAAAGCTACTGAATGGGTTCTGGATGTGGTTGCACAAATCACATGACTGGTGACAGGAATTTCCTCACCAATGCTCCCCTTACTCAATCTCATCTGAAGCATATCACCTACGATGACAAAGGAAAAAGCAAGGTATTGGGTCTAGGTAAGGTTGCTATCTCAAAGGATCGACGCATGGAAAAGGTGATGCTTGTCGAGTCCTTAGGATACAACCTCATGTCTATCTCAATGCTTTATGATCTTGATATGATTGTCATCTTTGGAAAATATAGATGCATTGTGCTAATGGAATCTGACAAGTCCAAAGTCTTCGAAGGCTTTAGAGAGGTGATTTGTACATTGTAGATTTCTCTCTAGGTCCTCAACCTGCCACATGTCTACTTGCAAAAGCTTTAGAGTGCTGGTTATGGCATCGACGTCTTGGACATGCTGCATGAGGAATTTGAGCACACTCGTCAAGAAGAAGCACATCATTGGTGTCGAGGGCGTCAAATTCGTCAAAGATCACCTTTGCGGTGCTTGTGAGGCTGGAAAGATGACCAGATCCAAGCACTCCGCGAAGACAATCATGACTGATACGTCTCCAATGTATCTATAATTTTTTATTGTTCCATGCTGTTATATTATCAATCTTGGATGTTTTATATTCATTTACTAGCAACTTTATATCATTTTTTGGGACTAACCTATTGACATAGTGCCCAGTGCTAGTTGCTATTTTTTGCTTGTTTTTTACTTTGCAAAATATCAATACTAAACGAAGTCCAAATGCAACGAAACTTTTTGGAGATTTTTTTCTGGACAGAAGACACCCAGGGAGCTAAAGATGTGCACGGGAGGAGGCTCATGGCGCCCACTAGGCACTAGGGCGCGCCAGTGGTCCCATGCGCGCCCTGGTGGGTAGTGGAGCCCACGGGAAGCTTCTCCACCGACCTTCGCCTCTATAAATACTTGAAAATCCCAAAAACCCTAGGGTACTCTGGAGAATACAGTTTCCGCCGCCGCAAGTTCCAGAACCACGAGATACAATCTAGAGGCCTTCTCTGGCACTGTGCCGAAGGGGGCAACGATCACGGAGTGGTTCTCCATCATCCTTGTTGCCCCTCCGATGACGCGTGAGTAATTTACTACAGACCTATGGGTCCATAGCTAGTAGCTAGATGGCTTCTTCTCTCTTTTTGATCTTCAATACAATGTTCTTCTCGATGTTCTTGGAGATCTATTTGATGTAATGACTTTTTGCGGTGTGTTTGTTGGGATCCGATGAATTGTGGGCTTATGATCAGTTCTATCCATGAATATTATTTGAGTCTTTGCTGAACTCTTTTATGCATGATTGTTATAGCCTCGTATTTCTTCTCTGAAATTTTGGTTTGGTTTGGCCAACTAGATTGATTTTTCTTGCCATGGGAAGAGGTGCTTTGTGATGGGTTCGATCTTGCCGTGATCAATCTCAGTGATAGAAAGAGACATGACATGCATGTATCGTTGCTATTAAGGATAAACAGATGGGGTCTATTCCTACATGAATAGATCTTGTCTACATCATGTCATCGTTCTTATTGCATTACTCCGTTTTCCATGAACTTAATACACTAGATGCATGCTGGATAGCGGTCGATGTGTGGAGTAATAGTAGTAGATGCAAAATCGTTTCTGTATACTAATCTTGGACGTGATGCCTATATACATGATCATTGCCTTGGATATCGTCTTGATTATTTGCTTTTCTATCAATTGCCCAACAGTAATTTGTTTACCCACCGTATGTTATTTTCTCGAGAGAAGCCTCTACTGAAAACTACGGCCCACGGGTCTATTTTCCAATCATATAAAACCAAAAATACCTTGCTGTGTTTCTTCTTTCTTTATTTTATTTTGTGTCTTAGTTAGATCTATTTACCAAATCTCATACAATTTAATATACCTCAATACCGAGGAGGGATTGACAACCCCTCTTACGCGTTGGGTAAGTATTTGTTATTTGTGTGCAGGTGTTGTTTACATAGTGTTGCTTGGTTCTCCTACTGGATTGATAACCTTGGTTTCATAACTAAGGGAAATACTTACCTTTGCTATGCTGCATCATCCTCTCCTCTTCGGGGAAATACCAACGCGGATATAAGCAATCAGGAAGAATTTCTGGCGCCGTTGTCGGGGAGACATCATCAACATCTATCAAGTACCTACGCATAAACTCTCATATCCTTGCAATTACTTTATTTGCCATTTGCCTCTTGTTTTCATCTCCACAACTTCTAAAACATTTTTACAAAAATATTTTTCATTTGCCTTTTTGCTTGTTTGCTATTTTTGCTTGTGTTGCCATGTGCCTTCTATTTGCTTGTATCTTTCGCTTGCTAAAAATCTATTGATATGGATCCTCATCCACTTGCTAATCTTTTTAAAAGATTCAATTATGATGAACCAATTGCTAGTGAATTGAGTTCACTAGATTATCTTTATGAAGTTTTGCTTGAGATTCGTGAATCTGAAAATTGTGATGAAGTGTTAAAAGAAGAAATTTATAAAGTGATTCACGATATCTCCTTGAATGAAAAGCATAATTGCAATAATGTTATTATAAATTCTATTAATGTCAATTGTGCAAATAATATGCAAAATCCCAAGCTTGGGGATGCTAATTTTGCTATGTCCACTACTTATTGTAATGATCATGATTGGAGTGATTCTTCTTATGATCTTGAAAATTTATTTAAGCCTCATGATGAATATGATATTGATAATAGTGTTTGCAATAATATTGAAAGTGGGTTTGGAAGATTGCCAACTCTAGGTAATAATGATCCCACTACTATGGAGAATGATCAATCTTATGATTTTTTTGATAAAAGTGGGCTTGGAGAGGTCATGACTTTATTTGATGATAATCTCACTATTTTGGAAGAGTGTCAACTTTGCATGCATGTGGATCATGAAGAGAATATTTTATGCGATAGTTATATTGTTGAATTTTATTATGATCATACATGTAATTATTATGAGAGAGGAAAATATGGTTGTAGAAATTTTCATGTTATTAAATTTCCTCTCGTTATGTTGAGATTGCCAATGTTTTATTCCTCTCCTTTGCATATGCTAGATAATTTTTGTCTTGATAATTTGTTTTCTTATAAAATTCCTATGCATAGGAAGTATGCTAGACTTAAATGTGTTTTTCACATTTTTTTATGCTCTCTCTGTGCTTCAATTCTTATCTTTTATGTGAGCATCATTGAAATCTCAAAGCCTATCTTAATGGCTATAAAGAAAGAGCTTGTTGGGAGACAACCCAATAGTTATCTTTTTATGTTTTTAAATAAATTTGCATTTATGCTACTGTTATGATTGTGTTTTTATGTTTTAATTAGTGTTTGTGCCAAGTAAAGCCTTTAGGATTATGTTGGATGATAGTTGATTTGATCCTGTTGAAAAACAGAAGGTTTCATGTACAGTAGAATTTTTTTTAAACTTTGCTGGAGTGTGGAAAAATTCTGAATTTTTTACACATAAATTATATACAAATTTCTCACGTTGTACTATTTTTTCAGAATTTTTCGAGTTACAAAACTATTATATTAATTCAGTTTTCTACAGACTATTCTATTTTTGACAGATTATGTTTTCGTTGCATTGTGTGCTTATTTTGATGAATCTATGGATTGATCGGGGGGTATAAGCCATGGTAAAGTTAGAATACAGTAGGTATAATGCAATAACAAAACATGAATGGGTTGCAACAGTAATTAAAGTAGTGAATGGTTTTCTTATACTAACGGATCTCACGACGGTTTTGTTAAGTTTTGTGTGATTGAAGTTTTCAAGTTTTGGGTGAGATCACGATGGTTGAAGGAATAAGGAGTGAAAAGAGCCTAAGCTTGGGGATGCTCGTGGCACCCCAAGATAATATTCAAGGAGAACCAAGCAACTAAGCTTGGGGATGCCTCGGAAGGCATCCCCTCTTTCTTCTAACGACCATCGGTAATTTTACTTGGAGCTATATTTTTATTCGTCACATATCATGAGTTTTGCTTGGAGTGTCTTGTATTATATGAGTCTTTGCTTGTTTTGCTTTTTAGTTTGCCACAATCATCCTTGCTGGACACACCTATTTGAGGGAGCCATAATGATGCTATGATTTGTTAGAATTGCTCTATGTGCTTCACTTAATTGTTTTGAGCTATGGAATTGCTCTAGTGCTTCACTTATATCTTTTTGAGCACGGTGGTAGTTTAATTTTTGAAGAAATACTCTCATGTTTCACTTAGATTATTTTGAGAGTTAGTAAAATTTTAAAGAAATATCCTCTCATTGCTTCACTTATATTATTTTGAGAGATGAAAATTGTTTTGAAGAAATATTTATGCTCTAGTGCTTCACTTAAATTTATTTGAGAGCTTGAAAAGTAGCAATGGTTATATATGAAATTACCCAAAGTGATAGATATTCAAGGGGGATATAATAAAAACTTTCATAAAGATCATTGGATATTATAAACTTGATTCCTTGTAATAGTTTTGAGATATGGAGATAGTAATATGGGAGTCATGTTGGTGAGTAATTATGCTTAGTAAGAATATTGGTGTTAAGGTTTGTGATTCCCTATGGAAGCACGAAAGTCAATAGTTATGCAATGAAGTTATATCCTACTTGTGGTGCATTATTCAGTGTTAGTTATGTTTAATGCTCGTTTATGACCGTTTTTGTTTTTTGGTCGGTTACTTCCCAATCTATTTGCTAGCCTTTCCTTTTACTAAGCGGGAATACTGCTTGTGCATCCAAACTCCTTAAACCAAGTTGTGCCAAATGAGTCCACCATACCTACCTATATGCGGTATTTCCATGTCGTTCCAAGTAAATTTGCATGTGCCAACTCTAATTTTCAAAATAAATTTCCTTTTTGTGTGCCCGTACCGCTCATGAAGCGGCATGGGGTGGCCAATATTTTCCATGCTAGATATGCTATTCTCAATATGAGTGGTTATTCACTTGTCATTGCACGAGAGTGTGGCAGGTAATAGGGATGCCCAGTCCCGAAATGAAATTTTTTATTTATGTTGTCAATAATAAATTCCTTGGAAAGTGTTGGCATGGAAGGCACCCGTGGATACGGCTAGCCATGGATTGTGAAAAAATGGTGGGAAAAAGAATAAACTTTATTTTATGTTTGGAGCCACCTATGATTTATCTAGCATGGAAAGTATTGGGAATTCTCGGTCATTTTCGTTGACCGGAAAATCATGCCTATCAAAACAATTTTATCTCTAAATTTAAGCTTTGAGCTCTGGCACCTCTACAAATCTCTGTTTCCCTCTACGAAGGGCCTATCTATTTACTTTATGCAATTTTTATTTTTATTGAGTCTCCATCTTCTCTTATAAAGCACCAACTAGGAAACACTATTATCATACTTGTGTATTGGGCATAGTTAATATTCGAGTGTGTTTCATGAATGGATCAATTATTGAGCATGATGGGCTAGGGATAGCTTTCTTTAGTGTTGATATTTTGAAAGACATGGTTGCTTGTTGATATGCTTGAGTATTGATGTCTTCATGTCAATTATAGACTATTGCTTTGAATCATCTAAAAGTCCAAATGTCCATGCTACAAAAGAAAAGAATATGTGATGAACATTTTAGGCAACATTCCACATCAAAAATTATGTTTTTATCATTTACCTACTCGAGGACGAGCAGGAATTAAGCTTGGGGATGCTGATACGTTTCCAACGTATCTATAATTTTTGATTGTTCCATGCTGTTATATTATCAATCTTGGATGTTTTATATTCATTTAGTAGCAACTTTATATCATATTTTGGGACTAACCTATTGACATAGTGCCTAGTGCCAGTTGCTATTTTATGCTTGTTTTTTACTTTGCAGAATATCAATACCAAATGAAGTCCAAATGCAACGAAACTTTTTGAAGATTTTTTTCTAGACAGAAGACACCCAGGGAGCCAAAAAAGTGCATGGGAGGAGGCTCGTGGGGCCCACTAGGCACCAGGGCGCGCTAGAGGCCCCAGGCACGCCCTGGTGGGTAGTGGAGCCCACGGGAAGCTTCTCTACCGACCTTCGCCTCTATAAATACTCTAAAATCCCAAAAACCCTAGGAGAGTCGAGAGAATATAGTTTTCGCTGCCGCAAGTTCCAGAACCACGAGATCCAATCTAGAGGCCTTCTCTGGCACTCTGAGTGCCAGAGAAGGCAACGATCACGGAGGGGTTCTTCATCATCCTTGTTGCCCCTTCGATGATGCGTGAGTAGTTTACCACAGACCTACAGGTCCGTAGCTAGTAGCTAGATGGCTTCTTCTCTCTTTTTGATCTTCAATACAATATTCTCCTCGATGTTCTTGGAGATCTATTTGATGTAATGACTTTTTGCGGTGTGTTTGTTGGGATCCGATGAATTGTGGGTTTATGATCAGTTCTATCCATGAATATTATTTGAGTCTTTGCTGAACTCTTTTATGCATGACTGTTATAGCCTTGTATTTCTTCTCCGAAATTTTGGTTTGGCCAACTAGATTGATTTTTCTTGCCATGGGAAGAGGTGTTTTGTGATGGGTTCGATCTTGCGGTGCTCAATCTCAATGACAGAAAGAGACATGACATGCATGTATCGTTGCTATTAAGGATAAAAAGATGTGGTCTATTCCTACATGAATAGATCTTGTCTACATCATGTCATCGTTCTTATTGCATGTGTAATCCAAAAATGTTCATCCTGTTTTAAAAAGTGATCATCGTGTATATATAAATTTTTCATTGTTTATTTAATATGTTCATCTGTAATCCAAATTTGTTCATCTTGTATTAAAAAGTATTCATTGTATATTAGAAAATGTTCAACATGTATTACAAAATGATTTATCCTACATAAAAAATGTCCATCATGTACTAGTATTTATTAAAAAAACTTTTATTTTTGAAGAAAGAAACAGAGGAGAAAAAACCATAAAAGAAAAATAAATAAACTAACTAACTAGATAAAATAAAGTTGAAAAGAATAAAAATGGAAAATGGAAAAAATAAAAAATAGGTTTACACCCATACCATATTTGAATGCTTCCAAACTATGTATGAGAGATCTATAGCAGCTTATGCTAGAGTAGTGAATGTCAATTATGAATTTGTAGTAGCACTTGGTAGTCAACTTGAAGATCCATGTAGCGACCCGACCCGAATGGATCGAATCTCTGTGTTCAAGTGTCATCCCTGGATCGGTAATGCTGACACACACAGTACTTGAGGGATTTATAACAGAGTAGCAATCACACACTTATTACATCGAATGTCTCAAAAGAGAACTGATTACAATAAATATGGCTTAAGGCCATCTAAATAAGATAACAGCGGAAGGCTTGGAAGATAAAGTGAGTCCATCAACTCCAACGGCATAGCTGAGTGCACGACAACGACCTAGCACACCTTACTCTCCGTCTGAAAAGTCTGCAACATGATACGTTGCAGCCCGAAACGGGTCAGCACATGGAATATGCTGGCAATATAACACAGTAGAGCAATGAACAGAATAATTGCTAATACTACATGCATATTTGGCTGGTGGAAAAGCTCTAGGGTTATACTGTTTTGCGAAAAGCCAATTTTTCCCTACAACAAAGGAATATATTTTATTTAACTATCATGGTGGTTGTTGAACATTGAGAAGGTAAAACCCCCTCTCAATCCCAATTAAAAGTAATCATTAATCCCAACAAATTAATTTAGAGTGATGGGATTCAATATGATAATCCAAGAACCAGATACTCAAGATGTCCATAACCGGGGACACGGCTAATCATGATTAGTTTGTACACTCTGCGGAGGTTTGTGCACTTTTCCCCACAAGACTCGATCTCCTCCGTTGGATTTCTCGCACTACATGGTGTTTGAGAAACGGATGACCGAGACACAGTCTTTTAGAAAGATTTACTCTTTACTCTGGGTAGACAGTTACACCTACTTTCCCCTACATCTGCTAGCCTACCACTGAAAGAGGTCATGTAACATACTCAACTATGCTAGAGCCCATAATAGCTTGTGGCTGCACACGGAAGTTTCTAGCATGAATAATCTTATGATCCCTTTGAGCCTGGGTGGCGGACCGTAGGAGGATCACACGGTATATCCCCGGGATCTCCTAGGACAACACTGGTATATCCCCAGGTGCCCAAACAAGCAATCCACCCAGATGTGTATTAAAGTTGCCACCTTAAGTTGAACCATTAATTAAAAATCTCACATCTGTCATGGATACACTCAAACCCAATCCACGTCTACGAGCATAGCATGGCAACATAAGCATAGCGTAGAAGTAACTCCCAAGGGTTTGTTATTAAAAGGGCAATAGGTTCTACCTCATCATCTACTTCCCAGTACCCACAAGTTAATCACATCCTAATCATGCAATATTTGAGGGTCGAAACTAATGCATAAAAACTGGGTAACGAAGAAGTATGATCAATGTGTTACTTGCCTTGCTGACGATCTGCAAATCCTAGAGACTCGTAGTAGCACGCTTCGCACTCCGGAAACTCTATCGCAAACAAACAATAGCATACATAAGCAATCAAGCGAAGATGCACGGGTAAAACCCAAATGAGATGATTTAACCAGAAAGTTCAACTGAAGAACTCTGGTTTGCAAAAAGAATCAAATCAAACGGAGCAACTAAACTCAAACTGCGAAAGAAACAAGCTTCGATTACTAATCTGGACTAAAGTCAAATTTTACAGTAGCAAAAACTTGTTTAAGTTGGTTAAACAGAAAGAGGGCTTCGAGACGAAGATCTAGGCGCTTGAATCGCCTGATTCCGACAAACGAGCGAAAAGTTATACTAAAACGAAAATCGGATCAGAAATCGCGATCGAAAATAATCGCGGAAAATCCGAGAAAACGAAAAACTAACGAACAGGCTAACGAACGAACGTTCGCTGTCTGTGGTTAAACGGTGAAAACCGTTCGTTAAAACGAACGTACGGACGAACGTCCGCTGGATAATTTAAACCGACGGAAAACCGAACGAACCGAAAAAAAAATAAAAAAACGCATCTAGGGTTTCAAAAAAACCGATCGGTTTTTCTCACGAAAACCGACGGCGGCGGCGGCTACCGCCGGCGGTCGGCGGGACGGCGGTGGCGGCGAGCGGCGTGCGGCGGCGAGGCGACGGGGCGGGGCGCGCGCGGTGCAGCGGCGCGGCGCGGCGGAGTGCGGCGGCGGCGCTGCAGCGGCGGACGCGGCGTCGGACTCCTCCGGCGAGTCCGTCTCCGGCACGGGACGGGAAGGCGGCGCGGGGCGGCTGGGCCGGCTGGGCTTCGGCCCAGTTCGGTCTGGCGGAGTTATTTTTTTTTAATAATTCCGCGCAGAAAAACAAATAAAAGAAATACTAAACGGACTCCAAAATTCCCGAAATAAATTTTCCCCGTCCTCTAAAAATCTCCCGGACAAGGTAAACATTTATTTGGGACTCTAATGCAATTTTGAAAAATGCATATTTTTCTAAATTCAAATAAAATTGCAATAAAAATCCAAATAAAATATTTATTTGATTTTAATATTTTTCCTCCAATATTCCATTTATTTTGGAGAAGTCATATTATCTCCTCTCATATATTTTTAATATGAAATATTTTCGGAGAGAAAAATAGTTAAACCAAATTGATCCCTGTTTCAATATTTGAGAAAATTCAAATATGAAAACGGTGAAATCCCCAACTCTCTCCGTGGGTCCTTGAGTTGCTTAGAATTTTCGAGGATCGCAAAACGAAATGCAATAAAATATGATATGCAGTGGATGATCTATGTATAACATTCCAAATTAAAAATTTGGGATGTTACAATCCAAGATGAACACATGGTTATTGGTTGGAACAAACAACCATATTCTAATGTTGGCATTTTGAGAGAATAAGGATTATGTGCACTTGTGGTTCATTTTTTTATTTAAAATATTGCAAGGACATTACATTTTTAACGAGATAGAATCGGAAGCACTGTGTAGAACTATTAAAGATTGTCGTCGAAGAAAATTTGTTGAAATCCAATGTTGGATGCCATCCTTCTCTTCAAGTTATTGTCGTACAAATTTGGGAGTTTAGTTACTCAAGTAGCCAAGCCTGAAGAATATTGTATTTTAGTGGACAATGCCCGTGATAGCCTCATTAAGGAAGTTCACAACGGATGAATAATACATGTGAAAGGAACCCTGGTGCTGGATGTGATACCGGAGCAATCGGATGCAATTTTAAGTGTTGAAGGCCTTAAGAGAAAATCTCCTCGAGAAAAAGTTTGAAGCAAAGGCTATCTTGTATTGATATACAACACAAGAACGGTTTAAACAAGGCAAGAAAGAACAATTATCTGTGGTATGCTCTTTATATACTAGGAAATAATTACTTTGATGTTGGTTCAATATAGCCTATTTTGCCTGATGCCTTGCGCTAATTTTGTTTGTCAGCAATAAAATGGAAAAGTTATTATCGGTTTGATAGGTGGGAACCCGATGAACAAGTTCACGCCCGAGGGTGGCCCGATCTTCACGTCGTAGGATCAAATCGGGAGGGGTAACTAGCTGCAAGCAGCCGGGATAGCTAGCTTTATACCTGCCAAGGTTGGATGCAACCCGTACGTTGGGGATGGTTGACCGGAGCTACAAGAACTCCAACCCGCTGTCCGAACAATCACAGAACCACAAACCGGGACTAACCCACACAAAACGGCTGGAACCATAGAGCACAAATTAGGGGGAACCAGAGGCTCCTTCTCGCGAATCCGGATGAACTCACAAGAGCAAAGGTAGCAAGGATCTCTCGGATCTCTCTAGTAGTCTTGTTGCATAAGCTTATAGCTGAATGGTTTGACAAAAGGTTCTCTAGAGGATGGGGGAGATGGGGTTTTATAGCAGGGACAACCCCCCTTAGCTAGGTGTGAAAATGGTTTCAAAAGTAAGCAGGTTTGCGTGGCTTCCTTGGGTGAATAAGCAGTCAACTTTGGGAGTTGTTGGAGAGCTCCTCGGAAATTCGTGAAGCCTTGACAGCCTGGACACCTTCCACGAGAATGACTAGAGCTTTTGACTCACAACTCCAAATGATGTGAGGTTTTTTGCATTGGAAAGATAATTTGATGTAGCTTCTGTTGATGTACCCATATGGCCCCGTCTCTCCACCAAATGGGCGTGGCACAATGAAACATCAGAGGTAAAAACTGACAACATCAGCTTCACTTGAAACTTGTTTTTTTCCAAACTTGTTCCTCCAGACCGGTTGCTTCAAGAGCTCATAAGTTGTTGGATTTATTCCATGTGATACCTAAGTTCAACCAACAACAATGGAGATGAAAGTGCAGCCATGTGTTCAAGATTGTGGTATGAACTTAAGTTAGCGTTCACCTGGCCATGTGTTTGCTTGATTCGGCTTAGTAATTCTTTCCAACTAAATTGTGCACTTTTCTGAAATGTCATGTATGATGTACCCATGTGCTCATCAGGGTTCCTCACAAGTGCTTCATTTGCAATTGAGTTGTAGCTAGCATGTCAAGTCAAGCATAAATGCTTTGCGGTTTTAAATGGTCTTTATTCTAAAGAATGCTATTGTCAGAGAGTTGGAGGCACAAGATGGTATCTGGACAACCGGGATATTTTAAAGAGTGAACTCCAGTTTTTACCCCATACTTTGACATTTTTATACCAACTACCTTATTTAATAAATTTTCATTTGAATTACCCTATTTAGCGGAAGTTTCGCCAATTTTTACCCTCTGCGAGTATTTTAGGTTGAGGATACTTCCTCTAGTCGGTTTTTTGACAGACAATGTGTCGATGAAGTTAAGTTTAGTATGATGCAGCAGCTGGACACAAATGTCATGAAGAAGAATGAGGTGTAAACAACTAAATCATCCTTAAAAAAAGAATAAAGAGTTGTGTGATGTGAAGTAGTAGCTCATCAAGGCGAAGTGGTGCATACGTACACCTGGCGACTATGAGAAAAAGAATTGTGTTTGACTATGCCATTCAATTGGTTCGGACTCAAGGAAAAACACCAGAAGAAACTTGCAACATGGCACATCATGTGTACCTGATTATCAGGGCTCACCGGATTGATTACTAAATGGGATAAAATCTGGTAACACTTTCACCAAATGGGGTAATCTTAATGGGAAAAATATGTTAAATTGTTTTTTGTCAAAAATATCAAAGTATATGGTAAAAACCGGAATTCACTCTGTTTTAAATGGCTGATGAGGAATATTGACAGATTTCAGACCTTTGAAGTTTGTTTTAATAGTTCAGAAGTTTCATCTTATAACACATTCACTAGTTTTAAAAGTGTTCATGCTTTTTTTAAATGTTCAATAATTTTATAAATGTTTACAGATTTTAAAAAGGTCTGTAAATTAAAAAATTGTTAATGAATATAAAAAATCTTCACCAATTTTAGAAAATGTTCATGAATTTTATAAACTTGTTCACAAATTTAAAAATTTATGAATTTTAACATATCTTAACGAATTTAATGTGTGTTCCCGTAATTCAAAACATATTCATAAATTTAAAAAATATTCAGGAGTTAAAAACTAAAAAAAGAAGAAAAGAAAACAAATATAAGAACAAACAAGGAAAAAAACTAGTAGAGAAAAAAAGGGAAAACAGAATGAAACATTTCCGGAACTCAAAAGACCGCCCTACATGGCTGGCCCAATTGCGCTGCTATTGGCACGGAATACGAATGCTATATGCGCGGAACACAAATTGCCATAATAATCCTTAGAAGAAAAAAAATAGAACTAATTTCACAACTGAATGACGGCGCGGGAAAGCGCTCATCGCCCTCTGGTGTTGATGATGAAGAGTTTCATCTAGTTGGAGCATACACCTTGGGAAGACGTCAGCAGAGAAATGGCGCCGGTTGAGATAATGAAGTACCACTAAAAAAAGAAAGATAATGAAGTTATTTTTTTCCCATAGTTTGGCAGCAGCTGCAGGTTTGCAATGTTCACTATAATTAGACCGTAGTCTTGTTTGGCACCTCCAAACATTTGATCACCCAGAACGGAGATGCAAAGTCATTAGTCATTACTTATTAGGCTGGCCAGGAAGAAGGGCGGTGCGAACACGTCAATCGGTGTGGGCTGAATTGTAGAATGGCCGTGAGATAGTGCCAGTCCCAATAACAATTCACATCATCACACCTCCTCCATTAGATTCAACACTTTTGATAACACGCATTAGCTTCAAGTCGACCAGCACAAGCAGCCGGCCTTCTTTGATCAAGTCTATTGGTCTATTGGACGTACTGTGGTGTCTATTTTTTTTCCTGAAGAAATATGATTGGCCTGGTGCGATCTTGTGTTGTTCGTCCCACCGTTTTGTACTGTGATTTTTGTGTGATGTAAGCACGCTGTGTAAAATGTAGGTTGACTCGGCCACTTTTTCGAGAAACTAGTAATCATGCATGAGTAATGCACATCTAATTTTCTTGAAAACCTTTACCACGTCATTTTTTTCACTCTCATGACTATCTTATGTCACTGCACGAATGATGTCTAAGGATTAACCTTTCAGAAATCTGAGCCATGCCGTGTACCAGTTTGGTTGTAGTCTTTTGCATCCACCGCAGAACACCACAATTTCTTTGTCATAGGATGTGATGTGCCCTTCAGTCTCAACTTCTTAGCGCGGCAAGATCCTGGCTCACGGCATAGGGTCACCATCATGGGTCATTCTGCTTCTTAGTTGCTCCGGTCGAGCTGTATGTGCTTCTTTCGCATGCACTAGTTGGGTGGCTGGACCATGCGCTGCAGTTGTGTGACGACCCCGGCTTAATCGTGCACTAATTATACACACAAATGCGCACGATCAAGTCTAAGGACTCACTTGAAGATATCACAACACAACTCTAAAACATAAATAAATTTATACAAGCTTAATATTACAAGCCAGGGCCTCGAGGGCTCGAATACATAGCTCGATGACATACAAGTGTCAGCGGAAGCGTCAGATATCTGGGTACAGATATATTACAGAACATAGAGAGATAGGCATTCACAGAGGCGGGGCAAAATAAAAGCTACGATCTAAGGCGTGGGCCTCCTGCCCTGGACCCTCCGAATCCTACTCCTGGTCGTCGGTCGGCTCCTCGTAGTAGTAGTAGTCTCCGGGCTGGTAGTAGTAGTGGTCGTCGATGGGGACAACTGGCTCCGGGGCTTCGTCGTCTGGATGCGACAAAGGAATAAAGGGGGAAAAAGGAAAATAAAGCAAACGTGAGTACTCATCCGAAGTACTCAGCAAGCAAGGATCTACACTACATATGCAATAGTTTCAAAGGGGCTGTATATGTGGACCGGGCTTCAGAAATGCCAGAATAGAGGGGGAAAGACTAGTCCTATCGAAGACTAGCATCTTCAGCATCTTCATCAGTCTTGCAGCATAAGAAGAGAGCAGAATAACATAATGTAAATTATAGCAGTAATGTCATCAACCTCGGCCGGGGATTCTTCCTCAACTCCCTGCGAGAAAGCAATCCCAGAGCCGTACTATCCAGTTCTCATCTCAGGTCATGTTCTAGTTGTACCGATCGGGATACAACTCCGAGTGTCCGTTACCGTAGGACAGGCTATCGATAAAAGTTTCTTCCCTGCAGGGGTGCACCAACTTACCCACCACGCTCGCTTAACTCTGGCCGGACACACTTTTCTGGGTCATGCCCGGCCTCGGCTAAGCAACACGCCGCAACCCGACCTAGGCTTATAAGAGAGGTCAGCACGCCGGACTAAACCTATGCCTCCAGGGGTCTTGGGCCATCGCCCCGGGAACTCCTGCACGTTACGGGGCCACCGAGAGCAGACCTAGCAACCCCTTATACAAGCGCGGTTGCGTTCCCAATCCAACTCGGCGTGCGCCGCTCCTTACTGACGTCAAATAAGCTTCGGCTGATGTATACGATGCAGAACGCCCATACTATGCCCACGTGATGGTTAGTGCTATCAGGCCAGAGGCCCCTCGGATCAAATATCCAAACCGTAGTGGATTAGGAGCGCGCGGTAACGAGCAGAGACTCATGATCGATGTGACCCCGTCGCCGCGTCTCGAGGACTTGCGGCAAGGGCTAAGAATGCCCGGCCACGCCTCGTAGTTATCTCGCGGGCACCTCTCAGGTCAACCCGACTCCACATCACTTCGCATTTATGCTCGCGCGGGTACCCCTCAGGGCTGACCCGTCTTTAGTATCAAAGTTCAGTGATCAGTCATAGTATCCAAAGTCTTCGTGTGTTTGACACCAAGGGGGAACCCTGAGGAATCACCCTCGATGGAGTCCCACCTGATGTTCTCGTCAAGGTGAACGAAGGAGGTATCACCCTCGAGGTCCACACTTGAACAGTTGCACGACGATGTCGTTATCGAGGGTGGTGTAGGAGGAATCACCCTCGCTTACCACGACCGATTAACTAACCTACAAGGTTATCATCATAAGTGCTGTCGAGGTATCACCCTCGGCACTCGATAGTAACCCAGTAGTGTCGAGCATCTTAGGGGAAGTGACGTGCGGTGCCAGGTTCTAATCTTTAATCCCGTTGCTCGGGTCTTCTGAGAGTCCAGCGGGGCATTCGGGACAAGTGGGTCTCTGATCAGGCTCTACCCATCCTATACTAAACAGTTTAGGAGAACAGGCAGGTATCAAAAGTAGGCTACAATAAAACAGGCTATGCAGCAGATGTAGGACAACAGTAGCAACAGTAACATCTAATGCAAGCATAAGAGGGAAGAGAATAGGTGATATCGGAATGCTCAAAATGGGGGTGCTTGCCTGTCTACTCGACGGCAAGGGCAGGGTCGTCGGGGACGTAGTCGTACTCCGGAGCGGCGTCTGCCTCAGGAGCTACGGCAACGTCGGGGTCTACCGAAAGAGAAGAGGGGGAGGAAACAAGTAAATATAATGCAAACAGATGCAACACGGTGCGTGTGATGCTATGATGCAGTGCAGGTTGCCTAAGTATGATTCTAAGTCATTTTGGTTATTTTTAGAATTAACCGGGGATTATTAATCGGTGTGTGTGCACTATTCATCGACCGGAATCGAGCTCGGAGTTACGAGTTCTTCTACGTAGGAGGTTTCAGCATCGAAACAGACGGCACGATCAAACTCGTCTTGTCGTTCTGAGCAACTTTCATGTTTTAACTTTTTCGATCTGAGCTACGGTTTAAAAGTTATTAATTTTCGAAGTTTATTTGAATTTCTGGAATTAATTTTATTAACAGAATTGAATTTGTGATGTCAGCATGATGTGTTGCTGACATCAGCAGGTCAACAGTGGCGCTGACCTGGTCAAACCTGACATGTGGGTCCAGTGGGACCCACATGTCAGTCTCTGTTTAGTCTAATAGTGGATTAACCTAATCAGCAGGGTTAATTAGGGAGTGGGCCCCATATGTCAGTGGCTCAATTAGTTAACTAATTAGTTTTTATTTAATTAAATCATTATTAGCGTAATTAACCATGCGGGCCCACTGGTCAGTTGCTGTGGTTGCCACGTCATCAAAGTTGACCAGGTCAACTGGTCAACTGGGCCCTGCGGGACCCAGCTGCCAGCGACCCAGAGGCGCCACGTGGGCAGCCAGCTCAGCGCCGGCGCCGGAATGGCTCCGGCGAGCCCCTCGCGGCGGCTACCTCGCCGGAGAGGTTCGGATTCGCTCTAGGGGGCTTGGTTCGAGCTGCGGCTGGGTGCGTTCGAAAGCCAGTGAACTCGCGCGTCGAGTGGTGGCACTTGCCGGACCAGGGGATGGTCGGAGCTGGCCGGACGGCGAGGTTTGGCGGAGGCCGATCCCCGTCGAACTCGCGCGCGTTAGAACGAAGGCCAAAACGAGCGGCTCTTTACCCCTACAGCCTCTACTCGTCGCCGCAAGCATGATGGCGAGCTCAATGGACCACGACGGCCACTGCTGCGATGACGGCGAGCTCGCGGACGGAGCTCGGCTCGGGTGGCCATGGCTACGGTGCTACGGTGGCGCAAACGGACAGGAAAGAGAGGGGAAAGATGCTACTGCTCACCGTGGAGGCGCACGAAGGCCCGGTGATAGCTTAGTAGCAGCAGTTCGCCGGCATTCGTCGGAGTTGCGCCGGCGACCGTAGATGAAGAAGCGCTCGATCCCCGCGCTGTGGTGGCGCATCGCTTGAATCAGCAGGCGGAGAAGAAGGAGAAGGAGCTGGCGGAGTGATCGAGCTCGGCCTCAGGTGCTGGGGTGGTCGGTGGCCACGCCGGCTAGCTCAGCCATGTTGTCGGCGATGGGCGACTTGTGCGGGAGGGAGAAAACGAGAGGGAGAGGGGAACTGGTGGGCTAGGGTTAGAAGGGAGGACGCGGCGTCGACCTTATCCATCGCGGGAGGGAACGGATGCCCGACGCGCGGCGCATCTGCGTCTCCGGCGGCTGTGGCGCCGACACGAAGAGAGAGGAAGGGGATGAGCGGCGAGGTGGGCTGGGCCGGCTCCTGTAGCTCTCAGGCCTAAGTGCACAGTAGACATTAGACCTTTTTCTATTTCTTCTTTTTCTGTCTTCTGCCATTTTCTTTATTTCTTTTCTGTTTTGAAATAGTTAGGTCACTTTTGCATTTTTGTAAAGTATGAGAATTGTCCCAAATATTGTAATGCAATATTAGCCTTGACCAAAAATTGGTTTGAGCCAAATTGGGTTCCATTTGAAATTGAAATGATTTTAATTGGATTTAATATTGCTGTTTTGGTGCTGTTTCAATTTGTTTAAGTCACTTAATTAATCCAAGTATTACTGGTGATATTTTTATGTGTGCTCTTGGAATATTTGCTAATTAGTGAACATTTTTCAAAAGGTGTTTGAGCAAACTTATTTTGCACTTTTGAATTTTGAGTTGATTTTCAGATTGGAGTTGATTTGCTTTGGATAACCACTATGTTTAGGCACTGCAAATGATATGACTTGGCAATATTAGCAGCTGATCACAGTGGTAGTTACACAGGGGTGTTACAAGTTCTCCTCCTCTAAAAGAAATTCTCGTCCCGAGAATTTAGGAGGTAGAAGGAAAGAGGTCGGGATATTCTTCCCGAAGATGATCCTCGTGTTCCCAAGTGGCTTCATCTTCAGTATGATTCGACCACTGCACTTTCAGGAACTTGGTCGTCTTCTGACGAGTTCGACGTTCAGCTTCATCAAGGATGTGGATCGGATGCTCCTTATAAGATAAGTCGTCTTGCAACTGAAGCATCTCGTGGTCCACTGCGCGGGCGGAGATTCCTTGAAGCATTTGCGAAGTTGCGACACGTGGAAGACATCATGAATATGAGAGAATTGTGGCGGCAACTCCAATTTATAAGCCACCTGTCCACGTCTGGCAACAATGCGAAAGGGACCAATATAGCGAGGAGCTAGCTTGCCCTTGATTCCGAAACGACGGGTGCCTTTCATAGGAGTGACATGAAGATAAGCATGATCACCTGGTTGATAAGTCAGACCCCATCGCTTGCGATCGTAATTGCTCTTTTGGTGGTCCTGAGCTGCTTTGAGATTCTCTCGGACAATTCTGACTTGTTCTTCAGCGTGTTGAATAATGTCCGGTCCAACAAGAGGTCGTTCCCCAGTTTCTGACCAATTCAGAGGGGTTCGACATTTACGTCCATAGAGAACTTCGAAGGGGGCCATTTTCAAGCTGGCTTGATAGCTGTCGTTATAAGAGAACTCGGCATACGGGAGAGATTCCTCCCATTTCTTACCGAAGGATATAACACATGCTCGAAGCATGTCTTCAAGCACTTGGTTAACGCGCTCAACTTGGCCTTGGGATTGGGGATGATAAGCTGAACTCCATGTAATGTGAGTTCCCATAGCTTCTTGAAAACTTTCCCAGAACTTGGACGATGTAATGTGAGTTCCCATAGCTTCTTGAAAACTTTCCCAGAACTTGGACGCGAAAAGACCGCCACGGTCCGAACTGATCTCCTTCGGAATACCGTGGAGTGAAACGATTCTGGAAATATACAGCTCTGCTAGCTGGCTAGCAGTGATAGTCTCCTTGACAGGTAGGAAATGAGCAACCTTGGAAAGTTGATCGACGACGACAAGAATAGCGTCGTGACCTTTCTGAGATTTGGGAAGACCAGTAATGAAATCTATCTGCACTTTATCCCACTTCCATAGAGGAATAGGGAGTGGTTGAAGAATTCCAGCAGGCTTCTGATGTTCTGCTCTCACGCGGCGACATACGTCACATTCGGCAATGTATCGAGCAATGTCCTGCTTCATTCTGGACCACCAGTACCTCTGTCAGAGATCGCGATACATCTTAGTGCTACCTGGATGGATAGACAGCGGTGTATCATGAGCCTCCTTCATGACTTTGTCAGTCATCAGCTCGAAGCGAGGTACTACCATGCGGTCTCTGAAATATAGTGTTCCATCTTCAGCAACTGAGAAATCCCGGTACTTATCTAGATGAAGCTCTTTCTTCATTAGGTCAATCTCAGCATCTTTGGCTTGCGCTTCCTTAACAGCCTTTTGAAGGTTTGGCTGTACCACAAGGTTATTAAGAGAACCTTGGGGAACAATTCGCAGATTCAGCTGATTCAATTCTGCATAGAGACGAGGTTGAGCTCGCCTAACCATGAGGTTGTTGCAATATGACTTGCGGCTCAGGGCATCGGCCATCACGTTAGCCTTGCCCGGGGTATATGAAATACCGCAGTCATAATCCGTAATTGTTTCCAACCATCGTTGCTGACGGAGATTAAGATCCGGTTAAGTGAACAAGTACTTCAGACTTTGATGATCGGTGTAAATCTCACACCGATTACCAAGAAGGTAATGTCGCCATAACTTTAATGCATAGATCACTGCAGCAAGTTCAAGATCATGCACCGGATAATTTTCTTCATGCGGACGCAATTGACGTGAAGCATACGCAATCACTCTTCGTTCTTGCATTAGGACACAGCCTAATCCCTGACGAGAGGCGTCGCAGTATATGACAAAGTCCTTGCGAGAATCAGGAGGAGCAAGCACTAGAGGAGAAGTAAGCTTGTCCTTGAGGGTCTGGAAACTTTCCTAACACTTGTCTGTCCACTCAAACTTCACGCCTTTGTGGAGCAGATTAGTCAAGGGCTTGGCGATCTTGGAGAAGTTCTCGATGAACCGGCGGCAATAACTGGCTAGACCGAGGAAGCTTCGAACTTGCTTGGGATTCTTCGGAGGAGTCCAGTCAAGGATAGCCTGAACACGCTCCGGGTTAACGGCAATACCGTCCTTGGAAATCACATGTCCAAGGTAAGTCACTTCAGAAAGCCAGAATTCACATTTGGAATACTTGGCATATAACTTGTGCTCTCGAAGCCTCTCCAGAACAAGGCGAAGATGTTCGGCATGTTCTTCCTTATTCTTCGAATATACTAGGATATCGTCCAGATATACCACGACGAACTTGTCGAGGTAGTCCATGAATATGTAATTCATCAGACGGGAGAACGTAGCTGGAGCATTCGTGACGCCAAATGACATGACGGTGTATTCATAGGAGCCATATCAAGTAACGAATGCAGTCTTTGGAATATCCTCTTCGCGGACACGGATCTGGTGATAACCCAACCTCAAGTCGAGTTTAGAGAACACCGAAGATCCAGCAAGTTGATCATATAAGTCATTGATCCGGGGAAGCGGATATTTATTCTGAATGGTTGCCTGGTTGATAGGACGGTAATCTTGGACCAACCTATTCGTACCATCTTTCTTCTTGACAAAAAGAGACGGTGCTCCCCAGGCAGAGGAACTAGGGCGAATGAAACCCTTCCTTAAGGATTTATCGATTTCTTCCTTGAGCTCGATAAGATGGTGCGGAGGCATCTTGTAGGGACGCTTCGCAATAGGAGTGGTGCCAGGCTTCAAGTCAATGATGAACTCGACAGCTCTAGCAGGTGGTATTCCTGGAAGTTCTTCTGGAAAAACATCCGGGAAGTCACAGACAACCGGGATGTTCTCGATCCCCTCAAGTGGAGAAGCGTTCAACGCATTCAAGGCATAGATCTGAGCCTCGGCGTTCTGAGTGATATGAGCTTGATAATTCACTATCTCATTCGATGGGTGCAAAAGGTGTACCACTTTAGTGTCACAATTGATTGAGGCGTAATGAGCCTTCAACCAATCCATTCCCAGAATAAGGTCAATCTTGGAAGATTTGAGGATAATGGGGGGCGCGCGGAACTCCAATCCTTCAATTTCAATGGGAACATTATAACTAACCACGGAGGTTCGACATCCACCCGCGGGAGTATGTACCACTAAAGGTGTGCTCATGTACTCACACTTAACGTCATGCATGCGTACAAAATGCTCTGACATGAATGAATGAGATGCTCCTGAATCAAATAAAACAGAAGCTGGTGCTGAATTAACAAGTAGTGTACCCATGACTGTAGCTGGTTGGTCTGGGTCTTCACTCATATTGACATGATAGGCCTGCCCACAACCATAAGAAGGTCTGGCATTGTAGTTACGCTGCTGAGGAATACCACGGCCAATACCTCGGCCAGCAGAAGGGAGAGCTAGTTGATTCTGACTCTGTGAGCAATCTCTGGCACGGTGACCCGGCTGGCCACACTTGAAGCAGAGTCCATTGTCAGGACGAGGTGCAGGAGCTCGAGGTGCTGGAGCTTGCAGAGGCTGCCTCGGTGGTGGAGGAGGCAGACGTGGTGCAGCATAAGAGGGCCTGTGCACTGGTGTTGCTGGACGATACATGCTCTGTGGTATCCAAATGCGGCGCTTCTGGGAGGACGAGCCCGAAGATGAGCCCGTCTCACGAGTGCGTCGGGTAGCTTCCTTGTGCTTCTTCAATCCAGTCTCGACCATAATAGCCTTATTCACCAAGGTGGCAAAATCAGGGTAGTCTTGAACAAGCAGGGCTAACTGAATGTCATGGTGCAGCCCTTCGCGGAATTTCTCCTGCCTTCGTTCATCAGTGGGAACGTCCTCTTCAGCGTAGCGAGACAAGTCCAGAAACTCGCGCTGATATACTTCCACAGATTTGTTGCCCTGAACGAGACTACGGAACTCGACCTTCTTCTGAGCTATGACAGCTTGAGGAATATAGCGGGCACGGAAAGTAATCTTGAATTCTGCCCAAGTGATGACGGTACCAGGTGGTAGGGTATGTCGGTGAGTAGCCCACCACTGTGATGCGGGACCCTTCAGAAGGTATGTCGCAAAGGTGACATAGTTGACCTGGGCGACACCAGTAGACTCCATCTCATGGGAGATGTCACGCAGCCAATCATCGGCATCCAGTGGATTGACTGTGTTGCGAAAGAACGATGGGTTAAGTCGCATAAATTCTGGCAAGGTGATGGAAGGTAGCGGCTTGTCGGCATTGGGACGGGGGAATTGCTGCATAATCCCCGTCATGAATTGGCGGTTGAGTTTGAACTGTTGCATCATCGCAGTCATATAGTCAGGTGGCGGCGGCGGAGGTGGATTGTTGTCAGCCATTCTGCTAAATCGACAGGGGTAGTTTAGCAGAAGCCAATGCGAGTGTAAAGCGTCATGCATGATGTAACGTGACGGAATTTAAATAGTACAACAGATGCTTAATAGTAGTCATTAAGTCATACAGAACCATACAGAGTCGGTTACATTCGGGCAGCATAACGGCGCAAATTCAAAAGCTAGACATGCTAGGCGGTGCGCAGGCACGCGGTAAGGAAGTACACAACGAGACATAGCAAAGGCTACATCAACGTCGGAGAAAACCACTGAAACGGGGTAGCTGCAAGTGCGGACGACGGACGTTCATCGCAGAAGGATCCTGCGCTCCATGTGCACTCTGATGCAGAACCCGGTCTCGAACTGTAAGAAGAGGTCCACGTGCAGGCGTGTGACCTCCCACAGCAGGCCAATCGATCCCTGATGGCATCTCGGTCCTGCTCGGGTAAAGAATGTGCTCCGGGTGTATCCCTGCACGAACAGCTGGTAGCAACTGCGTCATAGCCTCGTATAGTCGTGCTCGAGTGGCGAACAACTCGACAGCAAGAGACCGAATAGTGCGATCCAGAGCCTGAGTACAGTGAATCAGAACTCGCTGATCGTAGCGACGAGGCTCGTACGGGGCACAAACAGCTGTGTAGAATCCAGAAGCATCTCCAGCAGGGGCGTACGGAATGTACCGATACTCAGAGACATCCAAGTCAGCACTGAACTGTCCTCGAAGACGTGCGACAGCAGAGTAGGCGGCATCATGGACTGCCATCTCAATCGTCACGCTGATACCGTGAAAACGGTGTAGCTCAGTGTCTGAGTCATCCTGCTGATCGTAGATGCGAACATCAGCATAGTACTGCTCCTGGTTGAACTCACGATAAACCTCGTAGACCATGTACTCGGGTAGGGATGGCAATGGGTACCCATTACCCATGTACCCTGCGGGTAAAAACCCTATTAGGGCAAGGGTATGGGACAAAAATTTACCCATGGGTATATAAATGGGGAAACCTCAAACCCATCGGGTAGAGCGGGTATGGGTATGGGATCATATAACCCATACCCGCATACCCATGTACCCTGATAAAATCTAACAAGTACGGACAAATTATCTCTACCCTTTGTCTTGAGTTTGTGAACTTTAAATGTATGACTATGTGCTACTATTTTATGACTATGTGTTGATGTTTTGGTGTGTACAAGAAAATGTTGATGTTTATAGAACGTGTTGATGTTTATGATGTGTTGTTGTTTATAAGTAAGTATTCGTGTTATTATGTGTTGTCCTTTATAAATTATGATTATATGTTGCTCAAATTGATGTTATCAAACGTGGGTGTTTTTACCCGCGGGTACCCATTTACCCTGTCGGGTGACGGGTATGGGACAAAGTTGTACCCACTGGCGGGTATGGGTACGGGTGGTGGGTAAGCTTAAATGGGACGGGTAAGGGTATGGGGTGGCTCCACCCGTACCCAAACCCTGCGGGTGCCATCCCTATACTCGGGGCACCAGCGGTATCCCAGCCTGATCAAGAGGGCGATCAAAACAGCTGGAAACCCAGGGACATCTCGAGCACAGGTGCGAAGCACAAGCTGTGTCGCAGGGCGAGGTGGAAACAGACGGTCCATCTGAAATAAGAAGATTCAGGATTGTCATTCAACGATGAGAAACATAACAGATCTCGAATGGAAAGATTAAACAAAACAATGGAAAGGAAATGATTATCAGACTAATCAGATCAAAGACAGGGAATCGCACTGAATCCAGCTCTCCGGATGGATGGAATTAACGAGATCCTAAGTGTCGGTGTTAGTAAATTTTATTAAACCCGAATAGAAGAGAGATCAGAGTCCCAGAGTAAAGGTCGAGGAATAAAAGATCCTAATACCATCCAGTTGGCGACGTGGGCCCGTAAGCCACACAGCCAAGTTAGTAAAACAGTTTTTCGGTTTCTAGACTCAACTTCGGCCAAAGAGTTGGATAGGGGGACTCCTAGAGGCAGTCGGCTCTGATACCAACCTGTGACGACCCCGGCTTAATCGTGCACTAATCATACACGCAAATGCGCACGATCAAGCCTAAGGACTCACTTGAAGATATCACAACACAACTCTAAAACATAAATAAATTTATACAAGCTTAATATTACAAGCCAGGGCCTCGAGGGCTCGAATACATAGCTCGATGACATACAAGTGTCAGCGGAAGCGTCAGATATTTGGGTACAGATATATTGCAGAACATAGAGAGATAGGCCTTCACAGAGGCGGGGCAAAATAAAAGCTACGATCGAAGGCGTGGGCCTCCTGCCCTGGACCCTCCGAATCCTACTCCTGGTCGTCGGTCGGCTCCTCGTAGTAGTAGTAGTAGTCTCCGGGCTGGTAGTAGTAGTGGTCGTCGATGGGGACAACTGGCTCCGGGGCTCCGTCGTCTGGATGCGACAAAGGAATAAAGGGGGAAAAAGGAAAATAAAGCAAACGTGAGTACTCATCCGAAGTACTCAGCAAGCAAGGATCTACACTACATATGCAACATTTTCAAAGGGGGCTGTATATGTGGACTGGGCTGCAGAAATGCCAGAATAGAGGGGGAAAGACTAGTCCTATCGAAGACTAGCATCTTCAGCATCTTCATCAGTCTTGCAGCATAAGAAGAGAGCAGAATAACATAATGTAAATTATAGCAGTAATGTCATCAACCTCGGCCGGGGATTCTTCCTCGACTCCCTGCGAGAAAGCAATCCCAGATCCGTACTATCCAGTTCTCATCTCAGGTCATGTTCTAGTTGTACCGATCGGGATACAACTCCGAGTGTCCGTTACCGTAGGACAGGCTATCGATAGAAGTTTCTTCCCTACAGGGGTGCACCAACTTACCCACCACGCTCGCTTAACTCTGGCCGGACACACTTTTCTGGGTCATGCCTGGCCTTGGCTAAGCAACACGCCGCAACCCGACCTAGGCTTATAAGAGAGGTCAGCACGCCGGACTAAACCTATGCCCCCAGGGGTTTTGGGCCATCGCCCCGGGAACTCCTGCACGTTACGGGGCCACCGAGAGCAGACCTAGCAACCCCTTATACAAGCGCGGTTGCGTTCCCAGTCCAACTCGGCGTGCGCCGCTCCTTACTGACGTCAAATAAGCTTCGGCTGATGTATACGACGCAGAACGCCCATACTATGCCCACGTGATGGTTAGTGCTATCAGGCCAGAGGCCCCTCGGATCAAATATCCAAACCATAGTGGATTAGGAGCGCGCGGTAACGAGCAGAGACTCACGATCGATGTGACCCCGTCGCCCCGTCTCGAGGACTTGCGGCAAGGGCTAAGAATGCCCGGCCACGCCTCGTAGTTATCTCGCGGGCACCTCTCAGGTCAACCCGACTCCACAGCACTTCGCATTTATGCTCGCGCGGGTACCCCTCAGGGCCGACCCGTCTTTAGTATCAAAGTTCAGTGATCAGTCATAGTATCCAAAGTCTCCGTGTGTCTGACACCAAGGGGGAACCCTGAGGAATCACCCTCGATGGAGTCCCACCTGATGTTCTTGTCAAGGTGAACGAAGGAGGTATCACCCTCGAGGTCCACACTTGAACAGTTGCACGACGATGTCGTTATCGGGGGTGGTGTATGAGGAATCACCCTCGCTTACCACGACCGATTAACTAACCTACAAGGTTATCATCATAAGTGCTGTCGAGGTATCACCTTCGGCACTCGATAGTAACCCAGTAGTGTCGAGCATCTTAGGGGAAGTGACGTGCGGTGCCAGGTTCTAATCTTCAATCCCGTTGCTCGGGTCTTCTGAGAGTCCAGCGGGGCATTCGGGACAAATGGGTCTCTGATCAGGCTCTACCCATCCTATACTAAACAGTTTAGGAGAACAGGCAGGTATCAAAAGTAGGCTACAATAAAACAGGCTATGCAGCAGATGTAGGACAACAGTAGCAGCAGTAACATCTAATGCAAGCATAAGAGGGAAGAGAATAGGTGATATCGGAATGCTCAAAATGGGGGTGCTTGCCTGTCTGCTCGACGGCAAGGGCAGGGTCGTCGGGGACGTAGTCGTACTCCGGAGCGGCGTCTGCCTCAGGAGCTACGGCAACGTCGGGGTCTACCGAAAGAGAAGAGGGGGAGGAAACAAGTAAATATAATGCAAACAGATGCAACACGGTGCGTGTGATGCTATGATGCAGTGCAGGTTGCCTAAGTATGATTCTAAGTCATTTTGGTTATTTTTAGAATTAACCGGGGATTATTAATCGGTGTGTGTGCACTATTCATCGGCCGGAATCGAGCTCGGAGTTACGAGTTCTTCTACGTAGGAGGTTCCGGCATCAAAATAGACGGCACGATCAGACTCGTCTCGTCGTTCTGAGCAACTTTCATGTTTTAACTTTTTCGATCTGAGCTACGGTTTAAAAGTTATTAATTTTTTAAGTTTATTTGAATTTCTGGAATTAATTTTATTAACAGAATTGAATTTATGATGTCAGCATGATGTGTTGCTGACATCAGCAGGTCAACAGTGGCGCTGACCTGGTCAAACCTGACATGTGGGTCCAGTGGGACCCACATGTCAGTCTCTGTTTAGTCTAACAGTGGATTAACCTAATCAGCAGGGTTAATTAGGGAGTGGGCCCCATATGTCAGTGGCTCAATTAGTTAACTAATTAGTTTTTATTTACTTAAATCATTATTAGCATAATTAACCACGCGGGCCCACTGGTCAGAGGCTGTGGTTGCCATGTCATCAAAGTTGACCAGGTCAACTGGTCAACTGGGCCCTGCGGGACCCAGCTGCCAGCGACCCAGAGGCGCCACGTGGGCAGCCAGCTCAGCGCCGGCGCCGGAATGGCTCCGGCGAGCCCCTCGCGGCGGCTACCTCGCCGGAGAGGTTCGGATTCGCGCTAGGGGGCTTGGTTCGAGCTGCGGCTGGGTGCGTTCGAAAGCCAGTGAACTCGCGCGTCGAGTGGTGGCACTTGCCGGACCAGGGCATGGCCGGAGCTGGCCGGACGGCGAGGTTTGGCGGAGGCCGATCCCCGGCGAACTCGCGCGCGTTAGAACGAAGGCCAAAACGAGCGGCTCTTTACCCCTACAGCCTCTACTCGTCGCCGCAAGCACGATGGCGAGCTCAATGGACCACGACGGCCACTGCTGCGACGGCGGCGAGCTCGCGGACGGAGCTCGGCTCGGGTGGCCATGGCTACGGTGCTATGGTGGCGCAAACGGACGGGAAAGAGAGGGGAAAGATGCTACTGCTCACCGTGGAGGCGCACGAAGGCCCGGTGATAGCTTAGTAGCAGCAGTTCGCCGGCATTCGTCGGAGTTGCGCCGGCGACCGTAGATGAAGAAGCGCTCGATCCCCGCGCTGTGGTGGCGCAGCGCTTGAATCAGCAGGCGGAGAAGAAGGAGAAGGAGCTGGCGGAGTGATCGAGCTCGACCTCAGGTGCTGGGGTGGTCGGTGGCCACGCCGGCTAGCTCAGCCATGTCGTCGGCGACGGGCGACTTGTGCGGGAGGGAGAAAACAAGAGGGAGAGGGGAACTGGTGGGCTAGGGTTAGAAGGGAGGACGCGGTGTCGACCTTATCCATCGCGGGAGGGAACGGATGCCCGACGCGCGGCGCATCGGCGTCTTCGGCGGCTGTGGCGCCGACACGAAGAGAGAGGAAGGGGATGAGCGGCGAGGTGGGCTGGGCCGGCTCCTGTAGCTCTCAGGCCTAAGTGCACAGTAGACATTAGACCTTTTTCTATTTCTTCTTTTTCTGTTTTCTGCCATTTTCTTTATTTCTTTTCTGTTTTGAAATAGTTAGGTCACTATTGCATTTTTGTAAAGTATGAGAATTGTCCCAAATATTGTAATGCAATATTAGCCTTGACCAAAAATTGGTTTGAGCCAAATTGGGTTCCATTTGAAATTGAAATGATTTTAATTGGATTTAATATTGCTGTTTTGGTGCTGTTTCAATTTGTTTAAGTCACTTAATTAATCCAAGTATTACTGGTGATATTTTTATGTGTGCTCTTGGAATATTTGCTAATTAGTGAACATTTTTTTAAAGGTGTTTGAGCAAACTTATTTTGCACTTTTGAATTTTGAGTTGATTTTCAGATTTGAGTTGATTTGCTTTGGATAACCACTATGTTTAGGCACTGCAAATGATATGACTTGGCAATATTAGCAACTGATCACAGTGGTAGTTACACGGGGGTGTTACAAGTTGCCAGTTGGACCAAGTGGCTTTGGTAGCAACGCAGTCCGCTTCCTCACCGTGCACTTTGATTATTATTTACAAAATTACGTTGTTTCCAAGATTAATTGTAATTAGTATAGCCAATTTAAAAAAAAACCTAATTGTGATTAATGCAATTAATGTTCTTTCCAGATTATTGGATGTGATGCCACATCATCAAAGTGGAGTGAGACATCCTATATACTAAGAAGTTGATCCCCAGTATTCTATTTATGTCAACATGCACACATGCCACATCATCAAAGGCCCACCACTACATGCATAAGAAAAAAATCATTATTACTTGACCTTATGCACACTTTTCACCACCACACATGTCACCTCATCAAAGGACCATTCAACATGCATAAAAAAAGTTTTCCATTACGTTGTACCACTTATATTCAAAATATTTTCTGACTACACAATAATCACATACAATATGTAATATTTATTTTTAGCTTTAATTCATATATTAGTAATTCAACGATGAAAGCTTCATACAATCAAAGCACTAAAATATATTGCAATTGATTCCCGTAGCAACGCGCGGGGTATTCTCTAGTTGGATATAAAAGGTGGTTGCATGGCTGAGATAATTTATAGTATACACCAAAATCATGCTTTTATAAGTAAGATGTAATTACAAAATTAATCACAATGAATGAATTTAATGTTTTTCCAAGATTAATTGTGTTCTAGATTTCATGTGATGCTCCATAATTGCAGCGGCATGAGACGCTAGAGATAGGTGGTGGAATGGATAGGATCACTTGATTCATCAAACTCTTTTTTTAGGAATATTGAAAAAAATATTTATCATTTAGATTCGTCCGAACTACTCCTATATAGGAAGAAAGAAAACTGGCAAATAAAGGCGAGCAATTCGGGGGGTAAAAGACCACGCCCTTGATAATGGACCATGGAATGGAAGGCTTTTCCAGCCGGCACCCGCTCCACGGTACCGAAAGTTGCCAGGGACTTCACTATTCTCCATTTCTAAATCTCCCCCCACCCGCCATCTCTGACTCCTCTCTCCCCTCTGAACAAGAACAAGAACAGCAAGAAGACAGACCTCTCTTGCAGTCAATAATCCCATATTTACCTAGCTTGGCAGAAGAGAGACTTTCTTCCAGGGATAAATAAGAGAGACTTCTGAGTCCTGACTTGGCATCTCCTCCGTCTGAAACCCCAGCAGGCGACTGCTCGTCTGCCAGTGCAAGCCACGATCCGGAGCCAGCGCCGCAGCGGCGGCAGCGATCTTTTCTCTCCGTCACCGCCGATCAGGGAGAGAAGAGCGGCGGATCAAGGCAAGATTTGCAGGCGTCTTCGAGCCCAGGTCTGCGCTAAGCCACTTCTCGAAATCCTTCTCTGTTAACCCCCTCCCCCTGCTCAGAGCATCTCCGACAGCCGCGGTACGCGCGGCGCGCTAAAAACACATTTGCAGCGCGTGGAACGCCTGTTTTTGCGCGGCGGGCGCGTTTGCTCCAGCGACCGCTTCAAATTTAAGCGCGCGTGAGCCGCTCCAGTAGCTGTTGCAAAAAACTGCGCGCGAGCAACATATGCACTCCGAACAAATATAAAAAAACATATGCATAGATTTATAAAATAGATAAAAAAGACGATACATAGATAATTCACATAGCGTACATAGTTCATCATAGCATAGATAGATAAAAAAACTAGTCCAACACGATAAAAAACTACGGTGCAACTAGAACCTACTCCGAGTCCTCATCATCATTCTCGCTGGTGTCGTCCGATGTGTATTGAGCTACGCGTCTTCCCAACGAGGATCGTCTGAGTCGAAGAACTACTCCCCACCTGCGTTAACGAGATCGCACTGCGCCACCGCGAGTGCCTTCCGCCGACGCCTCTCCGCCCGCTCCGCACGGCGCCTCTCCGACCAGAAGGCGTTCTCGTCGACGACGTCCTGCGGGTAGCGCTGGCGCCACTCCGCCATGGCTCGCTCGTCCGCCTCGGCGATGAGGAGGCGGCGCTGGCGTCTGCGGTGTTCCTTGATGGAAATATGAGCAAATTACTACGAGATTTAATCCGAATAAACAGAAGATAAACCATGACAGCAATAGCAGAGATTAAACTAACCATGCAAACTAGCATAGTAGATGAACAGATCACATCTAGGACACATACTAGAAACATGAATTCTACCACGATCTCGAACAAGAAGGATAGAATCACATACGGTGCAGCGGGAGCAGCACCGCCGGCGTTGAGGTTGTCGCCCATGTCGTCGAGGATGAGGTTGCCGAGATCGGGGAAGAAGTCGTCGTTGGCGAAGTCGTCGCTGCCAGCAGTCGCGCGAGTGCGCTCCCCAAAAATCTGATCGCCCCTCTCCCGTACAGGATCACGAGAGGCGGGGTTCCGGAGGCCTGCTGTCCCTTCTCGCGGTGCACGCCGGAAGGAGGGATGGAGAAGACTTGCGTGGCGGCGCAATGATCTGGAACGTTGGTGTGAAACCATACGAAGCGGCGGCGGCTAGGGTAGACGTCTGCCTGACTATATAGTGCGGGCCGGGTAGGTCGTGGGAGTAAATCCCACGTCCGAGTCGCGATCCAAAAGAATCGGAAACGGTTCAGTAATTAACGCGTCCGTTAATTATTAATTAATGACTCATTAATTTTTTTCCCAAGTAGCAAAAATATAGACAACGTGCATAGCTCTGTCCTCGGCTCGGCTCAATCCCGCAACCCGCAGCGCAGCGCGTCGTGGCGTGGCGTGGCGTGGCGTGGCGAGGCGAGCGAGGAGGAGGAGCGCGCGTGTAGGTCTCCTCTTCTCATGCTCTTACAAGTGGTAGAAGAGCTCACCTTATAAAGAGGTGCAAGTCTCACTCAACTTTCGGGGTGGGACTAAACTTTAGTCCCACTCACACCACTCACAAGCTATGCATGAATGGGCCAAGAGAATTTCAGAATTTTAGTTGGGCTTTGGGCCAAAGGCCTACTAGCAAATTCCAACAATCCCCCACAAAGTCTCATTGGCACATCTCATCACTTAGTTCCAAAACATTGTTTATATACCGGTGCTCAGTGGAGACGGTAAAGTTGAACTTCCACTTAGAGATTTATGCTACACTAGATCACAACTTGAATAGTGGACTATGCCTTGAACTACAAGTTTTCTGCGAGACTAGTTTCACACAAATTCTTGACCGATACTGGGCTGCCGCAAGGCTTCCTCGCGGGTGGAGCGTATACGTCATACTCCAGGGCCTTTCATGAATTTATTAGAGAACACCCAATTCTCACAGGCTGCGACGTTAACAGTCAAATTCATATAGGTGTGTTCCTCAGGAGATGCTCTGCAGGACAACATCTCTGCTTACCCGAATAAGCCACTTGGAACACATTAAGATAAGTATCAACCTGCCATGCAGATCAGGAGAGTATTGCATCTTCACGGAGTGGGATAATTAATATAGGGATACTCTCCTCCCAGCTGACCAACAGCTTGTCTCCCACTTCTACTTCACGGGATCTCCGATCACATAGAATGGGTTACCACTATGGACAACTCATGCGGTGGGTCTCAAACCCATCTCCATCGATGCATTATCTATCACATTACGTGATAGACCCTTTGTGAAGGGATCTGCCAAGTTTTTCGACGTTTGGATATAATCCAACGTAATAACTCCGGAGTTCCTCAATTTTCTGACAGATTTTAGTCTCCTCTTCACATGCCTTGAGGACTTCATATTGTCCTTAGAACTGTTTATTTTGACGATCACAGTTTGATTATCACAGTTCATCAGGATAGGGGGTATTGGTTTTTCAACCACAGGTAAGTCCATCAAGAGCTCACGAAGCCACTCTGCTTCAACAGTGGCAGTGTCTAATGCTGTGAGTTCTGCTTCCATAGTTGACCTCGTTAAGATGGTCTGCTTGCAAGACTTCCAGGAAACAGCGCCACCACCAAGTGTAAAAACATAACCACTTGTGGCCTTAATCTCATCAGCATCAGATATCCAGTTTGAGTCACTATAACCCTCCAGTACCCTTGGATACCCGGTGTAGTGAATCCCATAGCTCGCAGTGCCTTTCAAATAGCGCATAACTCTCTCAAGCGCATGCCAATGATCATCTCCTGGTTTTGACACAAACCGACTCAGTTTGCTCACAGCAAAAGAGATGTCAGGCCTCGTGGCACTCGCCAAATACATAAGCGAACCAATAATCTGAGAATACCTCAGTTGATCCTTAGCAATCCGTCGATTCTTTCGAAGCAACACACTAGCATCATATGGAGTTGGGGAAGGCTGGCAGTCGCTATACCCAAAACGACTCAAGACCTTTTCCACATAGTGAGACTGAAGCAGTGTAATCCCACCATTCTCATCTCTCAACAGCTTGATGTTTAAGATAACATCAGGTACTCCTAGATCCTTCATCCCAAAGCAACGAGATAAGAAATCCTTAACCTCATTGATTAAATCAAGTTTGGTTCCAAAGATCAGTATGTCATCGACATACAGACAAAGAATAACTCCTTCGCCCCCACCATGGCGATAGTACACACACTTGTCACCATCGTTTACTACAAAGCCGGCAGCAGTTAATGTTCTTTCGAACTTCTCATGCCACTCCTTAGGAGCTTGCTTAAGGCCATATAAAGACTTTAATAACTTGCACACCTTTCCTTCCTGACCAGGTACTACAAAACCATCTGGCTGATCCATGTAAATTTCCTCCTTCAACTCTCCATTGAGGAAAGCCGTCTTAACGTCCATTTGATGAACGAGAAGACCATGTGAGGCAGCCAGTGATAGTAGCACCCGAATAGTGGTCAGTCTAGCCATGGGTGAGTAAGTATCAAAGAAGTCTTCACCTTCTTTCTGGGTATAACCCTTAGCCACAAGCCGTGCCTTGTACTTTTCAATCGTACCATCAGGTCTAAGCTTTTTCTTGAACACCCACTTACATCCTACAGGTTTGCACCCATAAGGACGGTCAGTGATCTCCCAGGTTCCGTTAGCTAAGATGGAATCCATCTCGCTACGAACAGCTTCCTTCCAGTAGTCAGCATCAGGAGATGCATAGGCTTCTGAAATAGTCCTGGGTGTGTCATCCACAAGGTACACAATGAAATCATCACCAAAGGACTTTGCAGTCCTCTGTCTCTTACTCCTCACAGGAGTTCCGTTGTCACCCTCAACTGGATTCTCAACGTGTTCCATCGCAATGGTGGGTTCAGGAATTACAGCAAATTCCTCACTAGATGGAGTAGGTATCTCCTGATTTGATGAACTCGACATACCCTTCATAGGAAATATGTCCTCAAAGAAAGTTGCATCATTCGACTCCATAATTGTACCAACATACATGTCGGATACCTCAGATTTTATTATCAAAAATCTATAACCAATGCTATGAAAAGCATAGCCCAGAAGAACACAATCCACGGTTTTTGGTCCAAGCTTGCGCTTCTTGGGAATTGGTATATTGACTTTCGCCAAACAACCCCAAGTACGTAGGTAAGAGAGTTTCAACCTTTTCCTTTCCCATTCCTCAAATGGAGTCATGGTCTTATGCTTTGTGGGAACTCGGTTTAGGACATGACACGCAGTCATTAGCGCCTCCCCCCACCATTCCTTGGAGAGACCCGATGTGTCTAACATGGTGTTAACCATATCAGTTAGAGTTCGGTTCTTTCTTTCGGCTACCCCATTTGACTGAGGTGAGTAGGGAGGCGTCCTCTCATGGATTATACCATGTTCCGCACAAAACAAATCAAAATCATTGGAAAAATACTCTCCACCACGATCAGACCTAAGCCGTTTAATTTTCCGATCAAGTTGGTTCTCTGCCTCAGCTTTATAGTTTTTGAAAAAGGTTAAAGCCTCATCTTTTGATTTCAGAAGATACACATAACAATATCTAGTGGAGTCATCGATCAACGTCATGAAGTACCTCTTTCCACCTTTTGTCAACACGCCATTCATCTCACAAAGATCAGAATGTATAAGCTCTAGTGGCGCCAAGTCTCTTGCCTTTGCAGTCTTATGGGACTTGCGAGGTTGCTTAGCTTGCACACACACTTGGCACTTGGAGCCCTTGACAGTAGGTATTTTTGGAATTAAATTCATATTGGCTAGCCGCGTCATGCAACCAAAGTTAATATGACAAAGTCGTGAATGCCAAATATCAGACTCATTATTGTGGCAAACATTATTAATAACTTTAGTGCAAATATCTGACAAAGATAGGCGGAACAAGCCTCCGCTCTCATAGCCTTTTTCAACAAATTGTCCATACTTAGAAATTACAACTTTATTGGATTCGAAAACCAACTTAAAACCATCTCGACATAAACGGCAACCGCTAACGAGATTTTTATTGATGGACGGCACATGATGAACGTTCTTCAGACGCACGGTCTTCCCCGAAGTGAACTTCAGATCGACTGTACCGACACCTCGAACGACGGCATGTGACCCATTCCCCATCAGCACGGGAGAAGTCCCTGTGACCTGGTAAGAAGAAAACATGGAGGCGTCAGCACAAACGTGTACATTGGCACCGGTATCAATTAACCAATCAGGAGATTGAAATACTGAAAGGATGGTAGGAAGAATACCGTACCCAGATTCCTTCATATCAGTATCACCGATGACAACATTAGCGGACTTGCCGCTCTTCTCATGTTCGCGCTCCTCAAAGCGGTTAGGACACTTCGGAGCCCAGTGATTAGGATCACCGCAGACATGGCAAAGTCCCTTCCCCTTCTTATGAGAATTCTTCTTGAAGTTGGTAGAATGTGACGGCTTGTTCTTTGTATCAAACTTGCCTTTGCCCTGAGTTTTGTTCTTGTTGTTTTTGAACTTGTTGGGCTGGAAGTTCTTCTTCTGTACCATGTGGGCACTAGAAGCTCCCTCAGCAACTCGAGCACGTGTGTCCTTTGCTCTCGCCTTCTCTTCAACATCAAGAGTACCAATGAGATCCGCAACGGAAAACTCCTGTCTCTTGTGTTTCAGGGAAGTAGCAAAATTGTTCCACGAGGGTGGAAGCTTGGCAATGATGCCTCCGGCAACACACACTTGAAGTACTCGAGTTCCTTTGCGAGCGACTGTATCTCATGAGCTTGCTGTACAACAGAGCGCTCATCAGTCATCTTGTAGTCATAGAATTGCTCCATGACGTACAACTCGCTGCCGGCGTCCGAGGCACCAAACTTGGCCTCGAGCGCAGCCCACATGTCCTTGCCATTGTCAAACGACATATACGAATCCACAATGGAATCATCAAGAACACTCAGAAGAGCGCCTTTAAAGAGAGTATCGATCTTCTCAAAAGCTTCCAGCTGTGCTGGATTAAGATCGCCCTCAGGCTTGCCCTTAGTGGCATCATAGCAGCACATGGTCTGAAACCAGTAGACTGCTCTCGTGCGCCACCTCTTATATTGCACCCCCTTAAAGGCAGGCGGCTTCAAATGCGCAGCAAAACCACTCGGAGTAAATTGCCTATAATCAGGTTTTTGGATTGTTGGAAATATGAGCAAATTACTACGAGATTTAATCTGAATAAACAGAAGATAAACCATGACAGCAATAGCAGAGATTAAACTAACCATGCAAACTAGCATAGTAGGTGAACAGATCACATCTAGGGCACATACTAGAAACATGAATTCTACCACGATCTCGAACAAGAAGGATAGAATCACATACGGTGCAGCGGGAGCAGCACCGCCGGCGTTGAGGTTGTCGCCCATGTCGTCGAGGATGAGGTTGCCGAGATCGGGGAAGAAGTCGTCGTTGGCGAAGTCGTCGCTGCCAGCAGTCGCGCGAGTGCGCTCCCCAAAAACCTGATCGCCCCTCTCCCGTACAGGATCACGAGAGGCGGGGTTCCGGAGGCCTGCTGTCCCTTCTCGCGGTGCACGCCGGAAGGAGGGATGGAGAAGACTTGCGTGACGGCGCAATGATCTGGAACGGTGGTGTGAAACCATACGAAGCGGCGGCGGCTAGGGTAGACGTCTGCCTGACTATATAGTGCGGGCCGGGTAGGTCGTGGGAGTAAATCCCACGTCCGAGTCGCGATCCAAAAGAATCGGAAACGGTTCAGTAATTAACGCGTCCGTTAATTATTAATTAATGACTCATTAATTTTTTTTCCCAAGCAGCAAAAATATAGACAACGTGCATAGCTCTGTCCTCGGCTCGGCTCAATCCCGCAACCCGCGTCGTGACGTGACGTGACGTGACGTGACGTGACGTGGCGAGCGAGGAGGAGGAGCGCGCGTGTAGGTCTCCTCTTCTCATGCTCTTACAAGTGGTAGAAGAGCTCACCTTATAAAGAGGTGCAAGTCTCACTCAACTTCCGGGGTGGGACTAAACTTTAGTCCCACTCACACCACTCACAAGCTATGCATGAATGGACCAAGAGAATTTCAGAATTTTAGTTGGGCTTTGGGCCAAAGGCCTACTAGCAAATTCCAACATTCCTCACGGTCCTGGTCTGTTATAAGACGAGGCGGAGGGGCGACCGCCTGCGCTTGCTCGCACGTCCAGACGTCGTGGAATTTCATCTACGCGCGAGGCCTCTGGAGGCGCCACGCCGCCGCGTCGTACGCGCGGACGGCCTCGTGCGCGGTCTCGAACGTGCCGAGGCCGAGGCGGACGTCGCCGGACCGAATCTCAGCGTAGAAGGCGCCGGAGGGGCGCTCGCGGACGCCACGGTAGCCCGAAGATCCCCGGCGGCGCGGCGGTGGCGGGGCGAGGAAGCGGCAAAGGAAGCAGAGAAAGCGGGGAGAGAGCGCGTGGCAATGTGAAGGCCGCGTGGCGGGCGCAGCAATTTATAGGCGCGCCGGAAGCGGTGCGCCAAATCTAGCGCGCGACCTCCCGCTTTTTCCCGCGCACGCGTAATCGTTTCCCGCGCGTCCTAGTTTTCCGCCTCCGCTGGAACGCGCGACATCGTCCCGCGCGCGCTAAAATGACAGTTTACCCCGCGCGGAGAGTTTTTGCCGTCGCTGTTGGAGATGCTCTCAGTTGGCCTTCCGTTTCGGCCACGGATGAATACCTGCGAGCAAGCGAGCCTGAACATTCGTAATTGCCGCACATTAGCCACTCTTTCTTCTTAACTTAAGCAATGATTGCGTTTGCTTAGCCTCGACCGTGTATTTTAGCGACTCCATTCCACGCTCTACATGTGGACTGGAACAGCGACGGCCATGCCATGCCGCTTTAGAGCTGGGTGCTTGCACTGTTGGATTCAGCTTTCCTCTTTCCCTTTGCACGTTCTTTTCTCTCCACCATTTCCTAAGAATTCACACGGTATGTTTGCTACGGAGTACTGATAGCGATGCCCCCATGGTCATTTGTTGAATCCAGCCGTCTCGAGCCTGTGGAAATTCCCCGCGCAAGGCAAAATCGCCAAGTCACATGGATGACACCGAACCGTCTTGCCTTCAGTTGCTTATTACTATGCTGGCTTCATAGGGACCAGTTCATCCAAATTGACAAATTGAGTACCCTATTTCCACCAACAGAGAAATGAAAAGTAGTTCCCTTTTGTTACGAAAGTGCTTTTCTGCTCCCGAGCTCAAATGAGCTTGATGAATAGTAAAATCGGAAAAAAATTCAAAAAATTCCAATTTTTTTTGGAAGAAACATTGACAAAAGTTCTAATAGCGTGCAAAAAATCGTCATGAAATCACATTCCTGTAAGGCGTGACAAAAAAAACAAATTCAGTGCTCCAAAATGCTTTTGAAAGTAGCATTTTCAGAGTACTGATTTTTTTTTGCCACGCCTTATGAGAATGTGATTTCATGACAAATTTTTGCAAGCATTTAAAACTTTTGTCAATGTTTCTCCCAAAAAAATTGGAATTTTTTGAAATTATTTCGATTTTGTTTTATTTTACTGTTCACCCGAGCTCAGGTGCAGAAACTATGCGTCCCTTTTGTTACCATGTAATAATAACTTAGAAAGTACTCACTCCGTTCACATTTTTTTTTTAGTCGGAGGCTATGTTCTAACTTTTATGAATCGGATGTATATAGATACATTTTACTATGTTTGTTCACTCATTTCGGTATGTATGTAATCCATATTGAAATATCTAAAACACTTATATTTGTCAACGGAGAGAGTAGGTTAAATGGTCACCTTATGCATCAATGCCTGCAAGGTTGTGAAACTCTAATGCTTCTTAGTAATTAGCATAAAACAATCACAATTCAGGTTAGGGTTCCAAAAAGACAAATCCCTCATATTCATATTGATTGTCGCAAAAAGTTACATTAAAGCTGTGACAATTAATATGGATCGAAGAGGGTGCGAAAATTTTAAAAAGTGGTAATTTTTTGAAACCCTAGCTTGTATCATGGCAGTTTTATGCTATTTACTCTATGCTTGTTGGTGTTCCAGACTTCCAGTGCATTGCTGTCGATCCGTACAAGCAAAGTGTCTAGGTGGTGTAGACAGCAATTCAACCCCATTTACTTGACTGCATCCCTACATTGTTCCAATGTACTAGTATCTAAGTAGTGGCAGTATATTCCTCACAGGGATCATTGAATTTTTGTAGGCCAGCCATCCATTTTCAGTGGTCAGCTGGAATTAAGAAAGCTCACAGAAATGGCCAGTCGGCATCACTCTGATCCGGTCCTTCTGGTTGTGCTGCCGCGTGTTGACAATATTTTTTACACTTTTCAGACTTTTTTTTTTCAGACTTTGTCAAGTCGTGACATGTGAGATGACACTTCGACGTGTCCAACGATGAGCCATCGCAGCTGCAGATTTATAACATACGGCATCTTGTTCTGAAGTCCCGAAGGCCTACTCCGCTACTGACCAAACAGTTCTACTATCTGGGCAGGGCAGAGAGAGATGGTTCCCAACGACGCGAGCCGCGGCGGCGAGATCGTCGTAGGCGAGCCTGCCTCGCCGTCGGCCGCAATGCGGCTCATGGACTTCATCCCCATCTACATTCCCATGGTGGAGAAGGGAGCGCTGAGCAGGCGCGCGCGCAAGACGCGGTTCCTGGACTTCCTCCGCGCGCGCCCGTCCAAGGAGTGGTTCCTCCGGTCCACCTTCGTGGGACGCCTCCGCCGCAGGAGCCAGGTCACGGCCGGGGAAGACGACCGGGACGCCGACGGTAACGCCGGTGGGTGCCGGCCGCGGAGGCGGAGGCGGTTTCGCGTGCCGTTTGTGCGGAAGATCAGGTGGGCCAAGTTGTGGACTCACGCGGTGAGCTGGTGCACTCGGCCGGCCAACTTCGCGATGATCATCTGGCTGGCGTTCGTCGCGGCGGGGCTGCTGCTGCTGTTCCTGCTCATGACGGGGATGCTCGACGACGCCATCCCGGAGGACGACCGTCGCAAGAAGTGGACGGAGGTGATCAACCAGATCCTCAACGCGCTCTTCACCATCATGTGCCTGTACCAGCACCCCAGGATCTTCCACCACCTCGTGCTGCTCCTCCGGTGGCGCCCCGACGGCGACCGCGAGGCCATCCGGAAGGTGTACTGCAAGGAGGGAGCGCCGGTGCCGCCGCGCGACCGCGCCCACATGCTGGTCGTGGTGGCGCTGCTGCACATCACCTGCCTGGCCCAGTACTTCTGCTGCGCTCTGTTCTGGAGCTACTCGCGCACCGACCGGCCGAACTGGGCTCTCAACATCGGCTACGGCTTCGGCACGGGGCTCCCCGTCATCGCCGCCCTCTACTTGACCTACAGCCCGCTGGGCCGGAAGCAGGCACGCGACTCCGACACGGAGCCGTCGTCGTCGGGCGAGGAGGTGAACGGTCACGGCGGGGCGCCGGAGAACCACGGCCGCGACGTGGAGATAAGGATATACAACCGGTCCGTGGTGGTGAGCAGCCCGGAGTGGAGCGGCGGGCTGTGCGACTGCTGCGACGACGGGACGGTGTGCGCGCTGTCGGCGAGCTGCACGTTCTGCGTCTTCGGGTGGAACATGGAGCGCCTCGGGTTCGGCAACATGTACGTGCACGCCTTCACCTTCATCCTTCTCTGCATCGCGCCCTTGCTCATCTTCAGCGTCACGGCGCTCAACGTCCACGACGACGACATCCGCGACACCGTCGTGGCCGTGGGCATGCTCCTCTGCTTCTGCGGCTTCCTCTACGGCGGCTACTGGCGGACGCAGATGCGGAAGCGGTACAAGCTGCCGGCCGGAAGCGGCGGGTGGCGGGCCGCGGTGGGCGACTGCGCCAAGTGGCTCTTCTGCTGGAGCTGCGCGCTCGCGCAGGAGGTGCGGACGGCTAACTTCTACGACTTCGACGACGATCGGTTCGTCGGCCACGGGGCGCGCAACGAGGAGGGCCGCGCCGTGCTGGTGCCGCTGCCGCGCGAGGCGTCCACGTCGACGCATTCCCGGAGCCTGTCGTGCCCGCCCAAAATTGACGCCATGGCAGCACTGGGCGGCGCCGGCACGAGCACGCTGGATGAGCAGATGGTCGACATCGCGATGGAGAGGTCGGCCACGTACAACGGCTATGGCGAGAGTCGTGATCGCCACCATGTCATGAGGCCGCCTCTGCCTCCACTGATACAAATGGACAGGGAAGAGTAGTTGCAATTGCAACTAGCCTTGTTCCATCAGTTTGCCATGACTGCTACTATATGCGGATGTGTTTGTAATGCAGATGAGCTCTCCCTGTGTTGTTGCCTTGTTGGCTTGTTGCTCGATGACCTCCTGCTCTAGACGGACTAGCTACATACCCGTGCATTGCTACGCGATAAAATAATATTTAAAAGTGGTGGCGTGTGACCGATAAATACCCGTGAGTTTCTACGCTACAGCATAAAACAATACTCCCTCCGTTTCTAAATATAAGGTGTATTGTTATTTTTAAGTCAAATTTACCTAACTTTGATCAAGTTTATAGACAAAAATATCAATGTCTAGAATATCAATTACTAGATTCACCATGAAATATATTTTTATATGATATATACTTAGTATTGTAAATCTTCATGTATTTTTTATAAAGTTGGTTAAACATAGACAACGTTTGACTTTTTGAAAAACTAATATAGCTTATATTTAGGAACGGAGGGAGTATGTAAAGTGTGGTGGCATGTGACCAATTGTCCTCGACCGTCACCTCGTCTTCAAAGGCACGGTCGGAGCCCTTGACCGTCGAACGACTGTCGACCTCTTCTTGTGACGCATATCGTCCTCACTCGTGAACATTTCAGCAATGTCAGCTTGTGGAAGTTTTGCGGAGCATCCATCTTAGTGAACGCTTGATCGCCCATGTCACGAGCATGTGCTAGTTGTTGTCCATATTAGCAAGCGTTGATCGGCCATATCGCTGAGAGAGTCTGTTGGCCGTCCTCGCTTGCGAGGGCTTTCAAAATGATACGACGCGATTAACTGCTTGCCTAATTAATTAATTACATGCCTAATTAACTTATCATATGATTATAAAAACTTAATTAATTGTTTGTCTAATTGAAAAATCCCTCCTTTTAATTATCTAGTTCTAATGAATTGTCTACATAAGTAATTAATTGCATTGATGACCTGATTTCCAAAATTGATTCGGCGCGAAAAAATTCTTATTTAAATATACCTAATTAATTCTCCTAAAAGAAATAGACCTAATTAATTGCACATATAAGGGTCTGTCTAAGGCAAATCTAAATGTGTTCTAGTTATTGCATATCTAAGTGACCACTCGAGCCGGAGAAGCGAAGCAGCACTCGAAGTGAGCGAGAGCCTGAGCACCAGCCTCTTCAGTAGCTTAGCCACCGCCACCACCTAGTAGTATAGCCAAGAAGGCGCCGAGATCGCCAAGAATATCAAGGTAATCTCCTAGTTCGTGTGTAATCCCTTCAGGGTTTTCCTGATGTAAATTATGTTGTTGAAATGATGTAGTTTCTTTGGTTTCACTTGGTATTTTTATTTCTGAATTTATGAGAAGAGTTCTTATGCTAGAGATCCTATAGGAGAAATATCTGCGTGTTTGTTCTCCGTGTAGCCCAGAGTTGGCGTTGAGTGAGAACCCGTTGCCGTAGAGAAGTGTTCCCTTCGGGTGGAACTGCCTGGGAAGACGATAAGAATTCAGCCTAATAAATTTGCAATTAAAACCGTCAAGTGAACGTAACTAGCTACATCTGATGCAACGTAATGATAAATATGGTGAGTACCGACTAGGAATTTCACAACCTGCGAAGAACGAACATGACGAATATTTGGTCCCGGCGGCCAGCTAATAGATCATGCATATTGGGTTAAGATAAGCAAGAATTAGCCGTGTTAATTACCAGACACGCGCATATCATTGAAATAGTTGCAAAGAATTGAATATTGCTGCAAATAGTATTCCAAATAGTAACGCACCAATTATTTGCATAGTACGAAATAGCAAGCAAATAGTAAGCTGAATATTAACCGCAGACACTGATCAACATCAAATAGCACCGCATATATATTGTTCGCGCCCACTGATATAGACCGCAGAATTATTTTCGTATAGTTGGTATCAGGCCAAAATATAATCATTGAAAGATTAAGGTATTTAAATTTAGAAGTTAGTACAGGTAAGGTTATAAAAACTAAAGAGGATATTAATATAAGGTGCAGAATAAATCCCTCTGAGGAGCATATTTGGCATACATCTCATAGTCAGATAAATATAGTGGTCGATTTGATATATAATTTTTACATATCTTGGGGAAAAAGGCAAGATATACTTGAGCAAAAATTTGAAAGCATATTCAAAGAATATAAAAAACTCGCAGACAAGTGCTCCGGGTTAAATAATAAAATAGATATCACTCTTCATAAACTTGAAGAAGCAAAAGCAAGACAGAATATTATTTGCAAGAATAACGACTATATTAAAGAAGAAGTGTTGCCAGTAGACCGTTATCTTAGTAAAGGTAAAGACTCGTCGTCACGCTCTGAATCAAGTCAAGACATTCCTGAGATAAAAAGGTTAGTACAAGAGGTAAAAACGCTTATCCTCTCGTAGTTATATGAACAAATATAGCAAAGCATTAAACGAAGTTGCTAAACATTTGTCACCCCCTGTCGGATTTTCTGATCACGACTCACCAAAAGAAGACTCTAAAATCATTATAAGACAGAATAACACAATCCTTCAGCTTTTAATCCAAGTTTTAGAAAAGCTAAATAGTGTTCAAAGCAACAAAGATATTGTGTTATCCTTATCTGAAATAGTATCTTCATCAAGAAATATTAATTCAGAAAGATGGATGTACCTAACAGCATCTCCAGAAGAGACAAATTCCTCCAGGTAGTAAGGCAAGACTCTAAGCCTCTTGCAATGAAGCATATATTATCATGCAAAGCTGATGATGTTGATAGCATAGAAGAAGTTATAGATTTGCAAAAAGATTTAGAAAGATATCAAAAAGATATCCTAAGAAAAATAAAACCACAGCAAGTTTATCATATGGGTTTGTTTGAAAGCAAGAGTAGTTTATATAGAATATCTAGAGAAGTAGAGCTAAGTGTTTTAACGCATCCAGTAGATCTACGTATTGTATGCAAGAATATTGAAAATGATTTAAGGTATTGTGGTTATAAATATATTCATCAAGGAACGTATATCATAGGAGTTAAATGCATGACAAGAAAGAAATTAGGAGCAAAAGTGCTAATAACACTATTAGACAGAAGATGGGAATCAATTGATAAAGCGGCATTAGGCTTTCTGGAAGGAGATATGAATGAAAATAGACTAATAACATACATAGCTCCAGACCTAATAATGCCTGTTAAAGAATTTATTGAAAAAATCAGTTTTGGTTTCCAAACTAAAGGATATGAAGATTTTAAAGGAACAAATTTGTTAGTAAGCATAGAATTTATAGGAAGGCTCACTAACAGAAGTAATTCTAGATATAGAGTAAACATAAATAACGTAATTGATAGCATGCAATCCAAAGGCATACAATTTATGAATCCTCTGACAATTAGTTCTGAAGAAAGAGCAGGAGAAGAATGGAAGATAGGTGAATTAATAGAAAAGAAGGAATTAACACTACCTGAAAATTACATAAGTTATCAAAATTGTGAAGGAGGTAGTAGTATCAGATTCATAAATTATAGATCAGCATCCATAGAAGACACAGAATCTTTTATGCCAGAAACAGAAATTAGTGATAATAAAAATAAAGGTGTAACCGAATGCATGGAAAAAACTAATATAGATGATGAAATAATTCATTGGGAAAAGAAACTAAAGCATATAGAATGGGAATATAGTCATTCATGGACAGCGGATTGGCCTAAGATAAGAGAAAGAAAATTATTTTTCATTTGAGAAATTGCTAGATTAAAAAGATTAAAAAGTGAGAAAAAGCCAGCAATTAGTTGTCCTCGCGTGATAAATAACACCATAACAGCAGAAGTAAAGAAAGATAATATTAATAGTAATAATAATGTTACCACTAAAAATAATGATAAAAAAAAGAATATTACTCAGAGCCACAAAGATGAAGTTGTGGATGAAGAAGAGCAATGGGATATAAATAATAAACTATTACTAGAAAGTTATGAAGAAGAAGAAGAATTAGAAGATAAAAATTATGATGATTCAGAACAAAATAATGATTTTTATAACTCACTAGATGACGTGGGATTGCATAATTTAGACAATGCAATGGAAGCCATGGAAGTAGAAAATAGTGGTAAAAGAAGGAGGGGATATGGGGAATCGTCAGTAAGAAGAGATGAGGAAAGGGAGAGACCTACCAGATCAGCTGGGCAGTGGCCTCCAGAAAAAGATGACTACCAACCCACATATATCCCTGGACAATATAGATATATGGGTACCAAGAGAAGAGATTTTGAAAGGCCAGTGCAATTTCAAAACTATAAAAATGATGGTGCTATATTAAATTTAGCAGCCCATGATCCGATAGATTGGCCGAATACAATTAGCATATGGAAAAATTTAATAGTTCAAAAATATATACAAACCAGCATAATATTGGCACTAAGGTTGAAGATATGTTAACATATCATGAAACATTTTTAGGAGAATCTGTAAAAGTCCTATGGGAACAATGGGTAGAAGCATGTCCTGATCAATACCAAGAATTAAAAAGAGCAGGAAGCAATCCGAATAATTTTGCAAATGTTATTTCAAATATGATCATAGCAGAAGATCCAGAACTAGGACATACCGCTTTATAAAATGAAAGATTAAGAGAAATAGGAAAATTAACGCTGACAAGCTGGAAAGGCATAAAGGAATTTTCTCAGCATTACTTATATAATGCTACCACTGCTAAGCAAGGCTTTAATATAGGAGTAGTATAAAGATATTTTAATAAGTTGCCTGACCCTCTAGGGTCTGTAATTTTTGAGGAATATAAAAAGGAATCAGGAGGAAATATTGTAAACATTTCTCAAGCCATAACATTTGTCTTTAAACAGCTAAGAAAGATATGTACAGGCATACAAGCTCAAAGATCTATGAAGAAAACAGATTATAATTTTTGCAATAAAATTGTCCAAATACCATTAACATATGGAGAAGAAAGGTATAAGAATAAAAAATATTATAAATCCCAAAAAAGAGATAATAGAAATTTTAGAACTAAGAAAAGGTTTTTCTTAAGAAGGTCAGATAATAGAGCCCCATTTCTACATAAAAGAAATGTAAGAAGATATGATCCTAGAAAAACTTATGATAAAACATGTAGGTGTTTTATATGTAACTCTCTAGATCACCTAAGTAGAATTTGCCCTAATAAAGACCAAAAAAGATACTCCAGTAAATATGAAGAGCAAGAAAGAGTTCTAATTATAGATAGTGTTAATGAAAATATACTAGTATGTGATGATGAAATAAAAGATGATGAGTCAATATATTCAATTATTGAAATAGATGAAGTAGAAAATGAGACTCAAGAATACGATTCAAGTGATGATGAGATAGATTTAATAGATGAGTTATCAGGTTTAAAAATAGAAATGATGAACCAAGTAGATTGCGAACATGATTGGGTTAAAGGAAAAGGTGATTATAATATTAAATATGCTTTCTGTATATATTATCCAAGCCAAGATAATAGGTCCACACGCAGCTTATGTCTAAGGCAAGCTTGTGCCTCCTGTCTAAAAGCCAAAAATTAAATATGGAGACAGGATATAGAGTTTGAACCAGAAGAAAAAATATTATCTAGTAGAGTCAGAAATCTAGAAAATAGGATGAATATACTAGAAGCAATGCTAGAAATATTAAAAGATGAGCTAAAGCATAATAAAGAAGAAGAATATGGTGCTGCTGGAAGCACATAAATAAAGGAAGGAATGGTTATAAAGTAATATTTGAGCATATCAAAGAATAATGGTTTATCTGACATATCCTCTTGATCACTAATTCTACAGATATGGAGAGAAGACTTCACCCCCACGGGTTCGAAACAATCAACTTTGGAGCTGAGAATAGTCTGAAGATATTTGAGCCAAATACTTTTAATTTCAGGCCCAAGAAATATATGTATCTAGATGAAGTTCAAGGATGCATACTTGACAATTTTTGGAATCAATATAATAACAAAAGAGATGATAAAGGCTATATGCTATCAATCTTGAATAGCCTAGCAGAATATTTTAATATGTTAAATAGAGGAAAAATGATGAATAAAGGACAAACGTCCGCAGAGAATATGGAATATCTAGAGCGCAAGACGTTATATGTCTTGTTTGAAGGAAAAAGGCCTGGAATATATACTTCATATGAAGAAATAATTATAGAAAAACTAATAGCAAAGAAAAATGGAGAAAGCATAAACTGGAAAAGTTATGCTTGTATAGATGAAGCTTTAAAACATGCAGAGGCTGTCATAGGACCTATATATTATATAGAGCCATCAGCCGAAGAATGTATCCACAAGGTCCATAAGAGAAATAATGCCAATCCGGCAACAGCAGTTCTCAATCAGTTGAAAATAGATGAATCAAGCTCCGAATATGAAAAAGATAATATTTCTCCAAAATATAAATCATCTAAAGAATGCCTTGTCAAAGGAGTGGATTCTTTAAATGGGGAATATATAGATATGAAAATAGATGAAAAATGGGAAGATATGTCAAAAGTGTGGAAAGAAGAATTGAAAATAGATTTGAAAGAAGAAATATTAAAGGAATTAAGACAAGAAATAGTTGAAAAAATAAAGAAAGAATGTAATCGAAAATATGTTTCTCATTTGTCTGACGATGACCATATGGACATCGCTGGGCATGGACAGCATATTGATTAGCAATTAATGATACGAGAATATTGGTATTAATCAATAGGCCATATACTTGAATTGATATTGCTATCAATTTTTCGGGTGCAGAGGACCTCCCCGAATATTGATGCAGCTCGGATAATATTTGATATGGTATATCAATCATATTGGCGGGGAAGACCCACCCATAAAAAAAAATTGGCATGCATCGGATGCCAGAATATTTGCATCGGAGAAGAAGGCGGAGTTCAAGATCAAGCCAACAGTGTGAGCAATCTCTGTGCATTGCTCATATAATTAGAAGACACTGGAGGCAAGCCAACCATCCACCGGGAGACAACGCCCACGTGAAGAAAGGCGAAAATTCTTGAAGATTGAAGTCTGTCGGGCACTCTCTCTCGTGCTTATCCATATTTTAGAAGGACACGCATGTACCCTAGTAGGACACGCGTGCATGCTACTTTATGTAAAATAAATAAGTGAGGGCATCGCTGACAGTCGAGCGAAGGCTCCCGAAGGCTTCGCTGGCAGCCGTTTCGCGGCTATAAAAGGAGGCGCTCTCTTCAGAGACACAGACAGAGAAAGAGGCAGAGCACTCGAGCCGGAGAAGCGAAGCAGCACTCGAAGCGAGCGAGAGCCTGAGCACCAGCCTCTTCAGTAGCTTAGCCACCACCACCACCTAGTAGTATAGCCAAGAAGGCGCCGGGATCGCCAAGAATATCAAGGTAATCTCCTAGTTCGTGTATAATCCCTTCGGGGTTTTCCCGATGTAAATTATGTTGTTGAAATGATGTAGTTTCTTTGGTTTCACTTGGTATTTTTATTTCTGAATTTATGGGAAGAGTTCTTATGCTAGGGATCCTATAGGAGAAACATCTGCGTGTTTGTTCTCCGTGTAGCCCAGAGTTGGCGTTGAGTGAGAACCCGTTGCCGTAGAGAAGTGTTCCCTTCGGGTAGAACTGCCTGGGAAGACGATAAGAATTCAGCATAATAAATTTGCAATTAAAACCGTCAAGTGAACGTAACTAGCTACATCTGATGCAACGTAATGATAAATATGGTGAGTACCGAATAGGAATTTCACAACCTGCGAAGAACGAACAGGACGAATATTTGGTCCCGGCGGCCAGCTAATAGATCCTGCATATTGGGTTAAGATAAGCAAGAATTAGCCGTGTTAATTACCAGACACGCGCATGTCATTGAAATAGTTGCAAAGAATTGAATATTGTTGCAAATAGTATTCCAAATAGTAACACACCAATTATTTGCATAGTACGAAATAGCAAGCAAATAGTAAGCTGAATATTAACCGCAGACACTGATCAGCATCAAATAGCACCGCATATATATTGTTCGCGCACACTGATATAGACCGCAGAATTATTTTCGTATACCAACTATATATCTATCAGCGTATATTTACAACTATATTATTCACCAATATTCTGCGGTCTATATCAGTGTGCGCGGACAATATATATGCGGTGCTATTTGAAGCTGATCAATGTCTGCGGTTAATATTCAGCTTACTATTTGCTTGCTATTTCGTACTATGCAAATAATTGGTGCGTTACTATTTGGAATACTATTTGCAGCAATATTCAATTCTTTGCAACTATTTCAATGATATGCGCGTGTCTGGTAATTAACACGACTAATTCTTGCTTATCTTAACCCAATATGCAGGATCTATTAGCTGGCCGCCAGGACCAAATATTCGTCATGTTCGTTCTTCGCAGGTTGTGAAATTCCTACTCGGTACTCATAATATTTATCATTACGTTGCATCAGATGTAGCTAGTTACGTTCACTTGACGGTTTTAATTGCAAATTTATTAGACTGAATTCTTATCGTCTTCCCGGTAGTTCCACCCGAAGGGAACACTTCTCTACGACAACGGGTTCTCACTCAACGCCAACTCTGGGCTACACGGAGAACAAACACGCAGAGGTTTCTCCTATAGGATCCCTAGCATAAGAACTCTTCCCGCAAATTCATAAGTAAAAACACCAAGTGAAACCAAAGAAATTACATCATTTCAACAACATAATTTACATATGGTTTTCCCTTTCGGGAAAACCCCGAAGGGATTACACACGAACTAGGAGATTACCTTGATATTCTTGGCGATCTCGGCGCCTTCTTGGCTATACTACTAGGTGGTGGTGGTGGCTAAGCTACTGAAGAGGCTGGTGCTCAGGCTCTCGCTCGCTTCGAGTGCTGCTTCGCTTCTCCGGCTCGAGTGCTCTGCCTCTTTCTTTGTCTGTGTCTCTGAAGAGAGCGCCTCCTTTTATAGCCGCGAAACGGCTGCCAGCGAAGCCTTCGGGAGCCTTCGCTCGACTGCTAGCGATGCCCTCACTTATTTATTTTACATACGGTAGCATGCATGCGTGTCCTACTAGGGTACATGCGTGTCCTTCTAAAATATGGATAAGCACGAGAGAGAGTGCCCGACAGACTTCAATCTTCAAGAATCTTCGCCTTTCTTCACGTGGGCGTTGTCTCCCGGTGGATGGTTGGCTTGCCTCCAGTGTCTTCTAATTATATGAGCAATGCACAGAGATTGCTCACACCATTGGCTTGATCTTGAACTCCGCCTTCTTCTCCGATGCAAATATTCTGGCATCCGATGCATACCAAATAATATTGATATGGTATATCAATCATATGGTATATCAATCATATTGGCGGGGAAGACTCCCCCACATAAATTTTTTTTGGCATGCATCGGATGCCAGAATATTTGCATCGGAGAAGAAGGCGGAGTTCAAGATCAAGCCAACGGTGTGAGCAATCTCTGTGCATTGCTCATATGTTAGAAGACACTGGAGGCAAGCCAATCATTCACCGGGAGACAATGCCCACGTGAAGAAAGGCGAAGATTCCTGAATATTGAAGACTGTCGGGCACTCTCTCTCTCGCACTTATCCATATTTTAGAAGGACACGCATGTACCATAGTTGGACACGCGTGCATGCTACCGTATGTAAAATAAATAAGTGAGGGCCTCGATGGCAGTTGAGCGAAGGCTCCCGAAAGGCTTCGCTGGTAGGCGTCTCGCGGCTATAAAAGGAGGCGCTCTCTTCAGACACAAAAGGCACGAAGGAACACAGAGAGGGCAGAGCACTCAAGCCAGAGAAGCAGCAAGCACTCGAAGCAAGCGAGAGCCAGAGCTCCTCTTCCTTATTAGATTAGCCACTCCACTAAGTAGTATAGCCAAGAAGGCACTGAGATCGCCAGGAATATCAAGGTAATCTCCTAGTTCGTCTGTAACCCCTTCGGGGTTTCCCGAAAGGGAAAACCATATGTAAATTATGTTGTTGAAATGATGTAGTTTTTTTGGTTTCACTTGGTGTTTTTATTTCTGAATTTATGGGAAGAGTTCTTATGCTAGGGAGCCGATAGGAGAAACCTCTGCGTGTTTGTTCTCCGTGTAGCCCAGAGTTGGCGTTGAGTGAGAACCCATTGCCGTAGAGAAGTGTTCCCTTCGGGTGGAACTGCCTGGGAAGACGATAAGAATTCAGCCTAATAAATTTGCAATTAAAACCGTCAAGTGAACGTAACTAGCTACATCTGATGCAACGTAATGATAAATATGGTGAGTACCGAGTAGGAATTTCACAACCTGCGAAGAACGAACATGACGAATATTTGGTCCCGGCGGCCAGCTAATAAATCCTGCATATTGGGTTAAGATAAGCAAGAATTAGCCGTGTTAATTACCAGACACGCGCATATCATTGAAATAGTTGTAAAGAATTGAATATTGCTGCAAATAGTATTCCAAATAGTAACGCACCAATTATTTGCATAGTACAAAATAGCAAGCAAATAGTAAGCTGAATATTAACCGCAGACACTGATCAGCATCAAATAGCACCGCATATATATTGTTCGTGCACACTGATATAGACCGCAGAATTATTTTCATATAGTTGGTGTCAGGCCAAAATATAATCATTGAAAGATTAAGGTATTTAAATTTAGAAGTTAGTACAGGTAAGGTAATAAATACTAAAGAGAATATTAATATAAGGTGCAGAATAAATCTCTCTGAGGAGCATATTTGGCATACATCTCATAGTCAGCTAAATATTGTGGTCGATTTGATATATAATTTTTACATATCTTGGGGAAAAAGGCAAGATATACTTGAACAAAAATTTGAAAGCATATTCAAAGAATATCAAAAACTCGCAGACAAGTGCTCCGGGTTAAATAGCAAAATAGATATCATTCTTCATAAATTTGAAGAAGCAAAAGCAAGACAGAATATAATCTGCAAGAATAACGACTATATTAAAGAAGAAGTGTTGTCAATAGGCCGTTATCTAAGTAAAGGTAAAGACTCGTCGTCACGCTCTGAATCAAGTCAAGACATTCCTGAAATAAAAAGGTTAGTACAAGAGGTAAAAACTTTTATCTTTTCATAGTTATATGAGTGAATATAACCAAGCATTAGAAGGAAGTAGTAGTATCGCATTCATGAATAATAGATCTGCATCCATAGAAGACACAGAATCTTTTATGACAGAAAGAAAAATTAGCAATAATAAGAATAATGGTGTAATTGAATACGCAGAAAAGACTAATTTAGAAGATGAAATAATTTATTGGGAAAAGAAACTAAAGCATATAGAATGGGAATATAGTCATTCATGGACAGCAGATTGGACTAAGATAAGAGAAAGAGAAATTTTTTTTTTAGAGAAATTGCTAGATTAAAAAGGTTAAAAAGTGAGAAAAAGCCAGCAATTAGTTGTTCTCGTGTGATAAATAACACCATAGCAGCAAAAGTAAAGAAAGATAATATTAATAGTAATATTAATGTTACCACTGAAAATAATGATAAAAACCAGAATATTGCTCAGAGCCACAAAGATGTAGTTGTGGATGAAGAAGAGCAATGGGATATAAGTAATAAGCTATTACTAGAAAGTTATGAAGAAGGAGAGTTAGAAGATAAAAATTATGATGATTCAGAACAAAATAATAATTTTTATAACTCGCTAGATGATGTGGGATTGCATAATTTAGACAATGCAATGGAAGCCATGGAAGTAGAAAATAGTGGTAAAAGAAGAAGGGGATATGGAGAATCGTCAGTAAGAAGAGATGAAGAAAGAGAAAGACCTACCAGATCAGCTGGACAATGGCCTCCAGAAAAAGATGACTACCAACCCACATATATCCCTGGGCAATATAGATATATGGGTACTAAGAGAAGAGAATTTGAAAGGCCAGTACAATTTCAAAATTATAAGAATGATGGTGCTATATTAAATTTAGCAGCCCATGACCCGATAGATTGGCCGAATATAATTAGCATATGGAAAAGTTTAATAGTTCAAAAATATATACAAAACCAGCATAATATTGGCACTAAGGTTGAAGATATGTTAACATATCTTGAAACATTTTTAGGAGAATCTGTAAAAGTCCTATGGGAACAATGGGTAGAAGCATGCCCTGATCAATACCAAGAATTAAAAAGAGCAGGAAGTAACCCGAATAACTTTGCAAATGTTATTTCAAATATGATCATAACAGAAGATCCAGAATTAGGACATACTGCATTACAAAATGAAAGATTAAGAGAAATAGAAAAATTAACTCTGACAAGCTGGAAAGGTATAAAGGAATTCTCTCAGCATTACTTATATAATGCTACCACTGCTAAGCAAGGCTTTAATATAGGAGTAGTAGAAAGATATTTTAATAAGATGCCTGACCCTCTAGGGTCCATAATATTTGAGGAATATAAAAAAGAATCAGGAGGAAATATTGTAAACATATCTCAAGCCATAACATTTGTCTTTAAACAGCTAAGAAAGATATGTACAGGCATACAAGCTCAAAGATCTATGAAGAAAACAGATTATAATTTCTGCAATAACATTGTCCAAATACCATTAACATATGGAGAAGAAAGTATAAAGAATAAAAATATTTAAAATCCAAAGGAGAGATAATAGAAATTTAGAACTAAGAAAGGTTTTTCTTAAGAAGGTCAGATAATAGAGCCCCATTTCCACATAAAAGAAATGTAAGAAGATATGATCCCTAGAAAAACTTATGATAAAACATGTAGGTGTTTTATATGTAACTCTCCAGATCACCTAAGTAGAACTTGCCCTAATAAAGACCAGAAAAGATACTCTAGTAAATATGAAGAACAAGAAATAGTTTTAATTATAGATAATGTTAATGAAAATATATTAACATGTGATGAAGAAATAAATATGATGAGTCAATATATTCAATTATTGAAACAGATGAAGTAGAAAATGAGACTCAAGAATATGATTCAAGTGAAGATGAGATAGACTTAATAGATGAGTTATCAGGTTTAAAATAGAAATGTTGAACCAAGTAGATTGTGAACATGATTGGGTTAAAGAAAAAGGTGATTATAATATCAAATGTGCTTTCTGTATATATTATCCAAGCCAAGATAATAGGTCCACATGCAGCAAATGCCTAAGGCAAGCTTGTGCCTCCTGTCTAAAAGCCAAAAATCAAATATGGAGATAGAAAATAGAGTTTGAACCAGAAGAAAAAAATATTATCTAGTAGAGTCAGAAATCTAGAAAATAGGCTGAATATAATAGAAGCAGTGCTAGAAATATTAAAAGATGAGATAAGAATAATAAAGAAGAAGAATATGGTGCTGGAAGCACAGAAAAGTAAGGAAGGAATGGTTATAAAGTAATATGTGAGCATATTAAAGAATAATATTCTACCTGACATATCCTATTTACAGATATGAAGAAAAGTACATTCGCAGGTGGAAGTGAATGCTGCATATTTCGAAATAATAATTGTATAAAGATATTTCCACCAAATACATTCAATTTCAAACCAAAGAATCATATCCATGTTGATGAGGTCCAAAGATGCATATTGGATAATATGTGGTTTCAATATGCCGTAAAAAGGGAAGAAAGTGGTTATATGCTATCTAATCTGAATAGTCTTGCAGAATATTTCCATATGTTCAATACGTTGAACAAAAATAGCCCAACACCATCAAAAATTGAGACACAAAAAGATCTATATATATTATTTAATGGAAAGAAACCAGGAATATATATGCACTGGGAAGATATTCAAGTAGAGAAGATTGCAGCAAAGAGCAAAGACAAAGATCTATCATATAGAAAATATGATAATATCGATGAAGCCTTGAAATGGGTAGGAAAAGTAATAGGACCAATTTATTATATAGATCCCGAAGCCAGAGAATATATTGAAAGTAGAGGGGGCATAATTAAGAATATACCCGCTCAAGCAGTTCCCTCAAAAGGAGAAGCTTCGAGCTCAAAGGCTCCAATAAAAGAAGGATCACCAAAATATCAGTCATATCAAGAATGCCTTCTAAAGGGACTTGACCCTTTAGATAGTGAATATATAGACCAAGAAATGAATAAAAGATTTGAAGAATGGTCAAAAATAATAAAGAAAGAGTTGAGAGAAGAAATATTAAAAGAGGTAAGAGAAGAAATGGATGAGAAATTTGAAGATATAAAGAAGCAGTGTGATGATAAATATAATTTCAATTTGTCTGACGATGATCCTATGCTAGACATCGCTGGACATGGGCAGCAGCCTGAATAAATCAATAGGCCATATACTTGAATTGATATTGCTATCAATTTTTCTGGCGCGGAGGACCTCCTCCCCGAAAATATGAATGCAAACCGAATATTGATATGGTATATCAATTATATTGGCGGGGAAGACCCCCACATATAAAAAAAGGAAATATTGTCAAGCATCGGATGCCAGAATATTTGCATCGGAGAAGAAGGCGGAGTTCAAGATCAAGCCAACGGTGTGAGCAATCTCTGTGCATTGCTCATATGTTAGAAGACACTGGAGGCAAGCCAATCATTCACCGGGAGACAATGCCCACGTGAAGAAAGGCGAAGATTCCTGAAGATTGAAGTCTGTCGGGCACTCTCTCTCGCACTTATCCATATTTTAGAAGGACACGCATGTACCCTAGCAGGACACGCGTGCATGCTACCGTATGTAAAATAAATAAGTGAGGGTCTCGCTGGCAGTCGAGCGAAGGCTCCCGAAGGCTCTCTTGTAGCCATCTCTCGCCTATAAAAGGAGAGGTTGGCCGAGACGCAGGAAGAAACGAAGGAACACAGAGAGGCAGAGCGCTCAAGCCAAAGAAGCAGCAAGCACTCAAGAGCCAGAGCTCCTCTTCCTTAGTAGATTAACCACTCCACTTAGTAGTATAGCCAAGAAGGCGCTGAGATCGCCAGGAATATCAAGGTAATCTCCTAGTTCGTGTGTAATCCCTTCGGAGTTTTCCCGAAAGGGAAAACCATATGTAAATTAGGTTGTTGAAATGATGTAGTTTCTTTGGTTTCACTTGGTGTTTTTACTTATGAATTTATGGGAAGAGTTATTATGCTAGGGATCCTATAGGAGAAACCTCTGCGTGTTTGTTCTCCGTGTAGCCCAGAGTTGGCGTTGAGTGAGAACCCGTTGCCGTAGAGAAGTGTTCCCTTTGGGTGGAACTGCCTGGGAAGACGATAAAAATTCTGCCTAATAAATTTGCAATTAAAACCGTCAAGTGAACGTAACTAGCTACATATGATGCAACATAATGATAAATATGGTGAGTACCGAGTAGGAATTTCACAACCTGTGAAGAATGAACATGACGAATATTTGGTCCCGGCAGCCAGCTAATAGATCCTGCATATTGGTTGAAGTTAAGCAAGAATTAGCCGTGTTAACTATCAAACACACGCATATCATTGAAATAGTGGCAAAGAATTGAATATTGCTGCAAATAGTGAAATACTATTCTAAATAGTAACACACCAATTATTTGCATAGTACCAAATAGTAAGCTGAATATTAACCGCAGACACTGATCAGCATCAAATAGCACCACATATATATTGTTCGCGCACACTGGTATAGACCGCAGAATTATTTTCATATAGTTGGTATATCTTAGCGTATATTACCCACTATATTATTCACCAATATTCTGCGGTCTATATCAGTGTGCGCGAACAATATATATGCGGTGCTATTTGATGCTGATCAGTGTCTGCGGTTAATATTCAGCTTACTATTTGGTACTATGCAAATAATGGGTGCGTTAATATTTAGAATAGTATTTCACTATTTGCAGCAATATTCAATTCTTTGCCACTATTTCAATGATATGCGCGTATCTGATAATTAACACGGCTAATTCTTGCTTATCTTAAACGAATATGCAGGGTCAGTTAGGAGGTGACGATACTTAGTCAGTTCGTCCGACGGTGCGCGCAGAGGTGTAATATTCCTACTCGGTACTCACCATATTTATCATTACGTTGCATCAGATGTAGCTAGTTACGTTCACTTGACGGTTTTAATTACAAATTTATTAGGCAGAATTCTTATCGTCTTCCCAGGTAGTTCCACCCGAAGAGAACACTTCTCTACGGCAATGGGTTCTCACTCAACGCCAACTCTGGGCTACACGGAGAACAAACACGCAGAGGTTTCTCCTATAGGATCTCTAGCATAAGAACTCTTTCCATAAATTCATAAGTAAAAACACCAAGTGAAACCAAAGAAACTACATCATTTCAACAACATAATTTACATATGGTTTTCCCTTTCGGGAAACCCCGAAGGGATTACACACGAACTAGGAGATTACCTTGATATTCCTGGCGATCTCAGCGCCTTCTTAGCTATACTACTAAGTGGAGTGGCTAATCTACTAAGGAAGAGGAGCTTTGGGTCTTGAGTGCTTGCTGCTTCTCTCGCTTGAGTGCTCTGCCTCTCTGTGTTCCTTCGTTTCTTCCTGCGTCTCGGCCAACCTCTCCTTTTATAGGCGAGAGATGGCTACAAGAGAGCCTTCGGGAGCCTTCGCTCGACTGCCAGCGAGACCCTCACTTATTTATTTTACATACGGTAGCATGCACGCGTGTCCTGCTAGGGTACATGCGTGTCCTTCTAAAATATGGATAAGTGCGAGAGAGAGTGCCCGACAGACTTCAATCTTCAGGAATCTTCGCCTTTCTTCACGTGGGCATTGTCTCCCGGTGAATGATTGGCTTGCCTCCAGTGTCTTCTAACATATGAGCAATGCACAGAGATTGCTCACACCGTTGGCTTGATCTTGAACTCCGCCTTCTTCTCCGATGCAAATATTCTGGCATCCGATGCTTGACAATATTTCCTTTTTTTTTATATGTGGGGGTCTTCCCCGCCAATATAATTGATATACAATATCAATATTCGGTTTGTATTCATATTTTCGGGGGGAGGTCCTCCGCACCCGAAAAATTGATAGCAATATCAATTCAAGTATATGGCCTATTGATTTATTCAGGCTGCTGCCCATGTCCAGCGATGTCTAGCATAGGATCATCGTCAGACAAATTGAAATTATATTTATCATCACACTGCTTCTTTATATCTTCAAATTTCTCATCCATTTCTTCTCTTACCTCTTTTAATATTTCTTCTCTCAACTCTTTTTTATTATTTTTGACCATTCTTCAAATCTTTTATTCATTTCTTGGTCTATATATTCACTATCTAAAGGGTCAAGTCCCTTTAGAAGGCATTCTTGATATGACTGATATTTTGGTGATCCTTCTTTTATTGGAGCCTTTGAGCTCGAAGCTTCTCCTTTTGAGGGAACTGCTTGAGCGGGTATATTCTTAATTATGCCCCCTCTACTTTCAATATATTCTCTGGCTTCGGGATCTATATAATAAATTGGTCCTATTACTTTTCCTGCCCATTTCAAGGCTTCATCGATATTATCATATTTTCTATATGATAGATCTTTGTCTTTGCTCTTTGCTGCAATCTTCTCTACTTGAATATCTTCCCAGTGCATATATATTCCTGATTTCTTTCCATTAAATAATATATATAGATCTTTTTGTGTCTCAATTTTTGATGGTGTTGGGCTATTTTTGTTCAACGTATTGAACATATGGAAATATTCTGCAAGACTATTCAGATTAGATAGCATATAACCTCTTTCTTTCCTTTTTACGGCATATTGAAACCACATATTATCCAATATGCATCTTTGGATTTCATCAAGACGAATATGGCTCTTTGGCTTGAAATTGAATGTATTTGGAGAGAATATTTTTAATTTATTGTCCTCTCCATATATGAAACATTCATGTCCGCTTGGGAGAGTTCCTTTTGATATTCCCTTCATTTCTGTAAAATTGATGAGCGGGAAAATATGTCAGGCAAACTATTATCCTTTCCTTTGATATGCTCAAATATTACTTTATAACCATTCCCAGCTATGGTGTCTTCAAATAAGACCCATCTTCTCGTTGAGCTTTTCTTACTATTAATTTTATTGTAATATCGGCATATGGCTTCACAATCTGTTCGAACCGTAAATTCTTTAAATCCTAGATATAATCTAAAAGCATTTATTGCATTTACGACTGCGAGGATTTCCCTATCAATATTATTTACTGTCTTTAATTTGTAACTTCCTGAAGCATATCTGCATATCTTCTCATCTGCTTTCGGGGAATATTTACTAGGTTTTTGTTCCAATATAGCACCCCATCCTACCTTAGATGCATCTGTTTCTATTATAAAATATTTATCCTCTAAAGGCAACTCAAGGGGCTCTAAATTCTTGACTCTTTCTTTTATGGCTTTTACTAATCTTATGTCTTCAGTATTGAAATATTTTTGCCCGTTCTTTCTTAACTTTGCATATAATGGACCAGCTAACTTTGCTAAATTGTCTATATAATTCCTAGCATAATTTACAATTCCTAAGAATTGTTGTAAAACCTTTTTATCACTCATATTGTCAGGGAATTCTAATATTTTCTTTGCAATATGATCTTGTAAATATATTTTTCCTTCTCCTATTTCATGCCCAAGGAAATTTATTCTTTCTTTGCATATTTCCATCTTCTTTTTGGATAATATAAGCCCATTTTGCTCTACCTTTCGGAAGAACACTTCAAGGTGGGCAATATGCTCTTTATATGATTTAGAAAATATTAATAGGTCATCAACATAGACCAATATAAATGCTTGATTCTCATTAAATATATTTTTTATTTTTCTTTGAAATAATGCGGGTGCATTCTTTAGACCCAATGGCATGACTAGCCATTCATAATGGCCTTGTGGACAAGTAAAGGCTGTCTAAGGAATAGATTCCTCTGCCATTTTTACTTGCCAAAATCCTGCCTTTAAATCGAATTTAGAGAAATATTTGCTTCCTTGTATTCTATTGATCCATTCCTGCTTATTAGGTATATTATATGCATCATCTATCGTATTATCATTGAGCCTTTTAAAATTAATTACCATTCTGGATTTACCTCTTACTTCTTCAGCATGATTTCTAACTATAAAAGCAGCAGATCGATGAGGACTTCTGCTTTCTCTAATTGCTTTTAACTTTAGTAATTCTTCGATATGCATCTTGAATTCTTAAATATCTTTAGGAGTAGCTTCTATTGGTCCTGACTTAATTATATAATCTGGGTTTATAATATTTATTTTGCAAACTATAGAATTCTTATCCCAATGTTTCATTGGTATTTCCCCAATAATTTGTATGTTCTCTAATCTTTGCACAATCTTGTTTATATCTTCTTTGGATTTTATATCTCTATACCAATTTGGAGAGAAAGATTGCAACCCTATGCATTCTGTACACGTATTTTCTATATGATATTCTTCTATTGCCTTACTGAGTTCTTCATCTTTGCAAAATTCAAGGGGATCTGTACTTGCGCTATATTCAACATCTACATTGGATATTTCTATATTTTGCAAAGCCTTTCTTTGTTTCCGTACTTCAGATAAGTATGGAACATTATCTTGACGTGGGATAAATGTAACCCCATCTTCATGTATAATTGTGGTTTGCAAAGATTGTTGTAAAAATCTTAACCCTATTATCATATCATCATTTATAACCGACAAATCTCTTATTGTAATTTCATCTATTATATATTTTGTGCCATTTATATATGCTTCTATATTATATGCCAATTGGTTATGGATTTTCTTTATTCCTGACATATCGGTAGATACTTCGGCTTTATTATCATCTATGGTTTTGACTATTTCGGGACATCTCATAAAGTATTTGTCATGGATAATGTTCTTTGTGCATCCAGTATCTAATAGTGCCAATATTTTATAGGAAATATTTGGTGTTAAATTTATTTTAACTGGAATTCTTATACCTAGCACTTCTTTAAATGGTAATCGCACTATATATTTGTTTCCAAAACTAGTTATAGCATCTTTTAGTTGTATTAACTTATCTCCTTTTTTATCTCTTACCGTTACTATTTGTTCCTCCATTTCCGTGCTTCCAGCAACAATATTTTCCTGTTCTTCATTATCTTCTATCTTACCTTTTAGTTTTTGTTCTTTATTTCCTGCTAACTTATCTTTTAGTATTTCTAACTCTGCTTCTAATTTATTTATTCTATTTTCTAGATTTCTAACCCTGCTAGATAATATTCTATCTTCTGGTCCAAATTCTATTTCCTGCCTACATATTTGATTTTTGGCTTTTAGACAGGAGGCACAAGCTTGCCTTAGGCATAGGCTGCATGTGGATCTATTATCTTGGCTTGGATAATATATACAAAAAGCACATTTGATATTATAATCACCTTTACCTTTAATCCAATCATGCTCACAATCTACTTGATTCATCATTTCTTTTATTAAATCTACCTTACCCTCTTCTTCTTTATGACTATCTAGTAGTAGCTTATTATTTATTATACGAGAGCTACTAATGGCTGACTCTTTCTCATTTTTTAATTTTTTTAATCTAGCAATCTCTCTAATGAAAAATAATTCTCTATCTCTAATTTTAGGCCAATCTGTTGTCATAGAATGGCTATATTCTCATTCTATATGCTTTAGCTTATTTTCCCAATAAATTATTTCATTATCTAAATTAGCTTTTTCTACATATTCAATTACACTTTTATTCTTATTAATGCTAATTTCTCTTTCTGTCATAAAAGATTCTATGTCTATTTCTTCAACTATTTCTTGTCTTATAATAATTTTAGAGTCTTATTTTGGTGAGTCGTGATCAGAAGATCCGACAGGGGGTGGCAAATGTTTAGCAACTTCGTTTAAAGCTTTGCTATATTCGTTCATATAACTACGAGAGGATGAGAGTTTTTACCTCTTGTACTAACCTTTTTATTTCAGGAATGTCTTGACTTGATTCAGAGCGTGACGACGAGTCTTTACCTTTACTAAGATAACGGCCTATTGACAACACTTCTTCTTTAATATAGTCGTTATTCTTGCAGATTATATTCTGTCTTGCTTTTGCTTCTTCAAGTTTATGAAGAATGATATCTATTTTGCTATTTAACCCGGATCACTTGTCTGCGAGTTTTTGATATTTTTTGAATATGCTTTCAAATTTTTGTTCAAATATATCTTGCCTTTTTCCCCAAGATATGTAAAAATTATATATCAAATCGACCACAATATTTAGCTGACTATGAGATGTATGCCAAATATGCTCCTCAGAGGGATTTATTCTGCACCTTATATTAATATTCTGTTAGTATTTATTACTTTACCTGTACTAACTTCTAAATTTAAATATCTTAATCTTTCAATGATTATATTTTGGCTTGATACCAACTATATATATATATGCTTATATTCACCTACTATATTATTCACCAATATTCTGCGGCCTATATCAGTGTGTGCGAACAATATATATGCGGTGCTATTTGATTCTGATCAGTGTCTGCGGTTAATATTTAGCTTACTATTTGCTTTACTATTCGGTATTATTGGCTTTACTTTTCGTTACTATTCCAATTATTGGTGCTTGTCTGGATATTAATTTGGCTAATATTCGCTTATATGCAGAATCTATTAGGAGGTGACTATACTTAGTTAGTTCGTCCGACGGTGCGCGCAGCGGTGTAATATTCCTAACCGGTACTCACCATATTTATCATTACGTTGCATCAGATGTAGCTAGTTACGTTCACTTGACGGTTTTAATTGCAAATTTATTAGGCAAAATTCTTATCGTCTTCCCAGGCAGTTCCACCCGAAGGGAACACTTCTCTACGGCAACGGGTTCTCACTCAACGCCAACTCTGGGCTACACGGAGAACAAACACGCAGAGGTTTCTCCTATAGGATTCCTAGCATAAGAACTCTTTCCATAAATTCATAAATGAAAACGCCAAGTGAAACCAAAGAAACTACATCATTTCAACAACATAATTTACATATGGTTTTCCCTTTCGGGAAATCCCGAAGGGATTACACACGAACTAGGAGATTACCTTGATATTCTTGGCGATCTCGGCGCCTTCTTGGCTATACTACTAGGTGGTGGTGGTGGCTAAGCTACTGAAGAGGCTGGTGCTCAGGCTCTTGCTAGCTTCGAGTGCTGCTTCACTTCTCCGGCTCGAGTGCTCTGCCTCTTTCTGTTCCTTCGTGCCTTTTGTGTCTGAAGAGAGCGCCTCCTTTTATAGCCGCGAGACGACTACCAGCGAAGCCTTCGGGAGCCTTCGCTCAACTGCCATCGAGGCCATCACTTATTTATTTTACATACGGTAGCATGCACGCGTGTCCTACTATGGTACATGCGTGTCCTTCTAAAATATGGATAAGTGCGAGAGAGAGTGCCCGACAGACTTCAATCTTCAGGAATCTTCGTCTTTCTTCACGTGGGCATTGTCTCCCGGTGAATGATTGGCTTGTCTCCAGTGTCTTCTAACATATGAGCAATGCACAGAGATTGCTCACACCATTGGCTTGATCTTGAACTCCGCCTTCTTCTCCGATGCAAATATTCTGGCATCCGATGCATGCCAATTTTTTTTATTTTTTTTATGTGGGGGGGGGAGGGGGGCTTCGCCGCCAATATGATTGATATACCATATCAATATTACCAACTATATATATATATATCAGCATATATTTACAACTATATTATTCACCAATATTCTGCGGTCTATATCAGTGTGCGCGAACAATATATGCGGTGTTATTTGATTCTGATCAGTGTCTGCGGTTAATATTTAGCTTACTATTTGCTTTACTATTCGGTACTATTGGCTTTACTTTTCGTTACTATTCTAATTATTGGTGCTTGTCTGGATATTAATTTGGCTAATATTCGCTTATATGCAGAATCTATTAGGAGGTAACTATACTTAGTCAGTTCGTCCGACGGTGCGCGCAGTGGTGTAATATTCCTACTCGGTACTCACCATATTTATCATTACGTTGCATCAGATGTAGCTAGTTACGTTCACTTGACGGTTTTAATTGCAAATTTATTAGGCAAAATTCTTATCGTCTTCCCAGGCAGTTCCACCCGAAGGGAACACTTCTCTACGGCAACGGGTTCTCACTCAACGCCAACTCTGGGCTACACGGAGAACAAACACGCAGAGGTTTCTCCTATAGGATCCCTAGCATAAGAACTCTTTCCATAAATTCATAAATGAAAACGCCAAGTGAAACCAAAGAAACTACATCATTTCAACAACATAATTTACATATGGTTTTCCCTTTCGGGAAAATCCCGAAGGGATTACACACGAACTAGGAGATTACCTTGATATTCTTGGCGATCTCGGCGCCTTCTTGGCTATACTACTAGGTGGTGGTGGTGGCTAAGCTACTGAAGAGGCTGGTGCTCAGGCTCTTGCTCGCTTCGAGTGCTGCTTCACTTCTCCGGCTCGAGTGCTCTGCCTCTTTGTGTTCCTTCGTGCCTTTTGTGTCTGAAGAGAGCGCCTCCTTTTATAGCCGCGAGACGACTACCAGCGAAGCCTTCGGGAGCCTTCGCTCAACTGCCATCGAGGCCATCACTTATTTATTTTACATACGGTAGCATGCACGCGTGTCCTACTATGGTACATGCGTGTCCTTCTAAAATATGGATAAGTGCGAGAGAGAGTGCCCGACAGACTTCAATCTTCAGAAATCTTCGCCTTTCTTCACGTGGGCATTGTCTCCCGGTGAATAATTGGCTTGCCTCCAGTGTCTTCTAACATATGAGCAATGCACAGAGATTGCTCACACCATTGGCTTGATCTTGAACTCCGCCTTCTTCTCCGATGCAAATATTCTAGCATACGATGCATGCCAATTTTTTTTATTTTTTTTATGTGGGAGGGGGGGGGGGGCTTCCCCGCCAATATGATTGATATACCATATCAATATTACCAACTATATATATATATCAGCATATATTTACAACTATATTATTCACCAATATTCTGCGGTCTATATCAGTGTGCGCGAACAATATATATGCGGTGCTATTTGATACTGATCAGTGTCTGCGGTTAATATTCAGCTTACTATTTGGTACTATGCAAATAATTGGTGCGTTACTATTTAGAATAGTATTTCACTATTTGCAGCAATATTCAATTCTTTGCCACTATTTCAATGATATGCGCGTGTCTGATAGTTAACACGGCTAATTCTTGCTTAACTTCAACCAATATGCAGGATCTATTAGCTGGCTGCCGGGACCAAATATTCGTCCTGTTCGTTCTTCGCAGGTTGTGAAATTCCTACTCGGTGCTCACCATATTTATCATTACGTTGCATCATATGTAGCTAGTTACGTTCACTTGACAGTTTTAATTACAAATTTATTAGGCAGAATTCTTATCGTCTTCCCAGACAGTTCCACCCGAAGGGAACACTTCTCTACGGCAACGGGTTCTCACTCAACGCCAACTCTGTGCTACACGAAGAACAAACACGCTGAGGTTTCTCCTATAGGATCCCTAGCATAAGAACTCTTCCCATAAATTCAGAAATAAAAACACCAAGTGAAACCAAAGAAACTACATCATTTCAACAACATAATTTACATATGGTTTTCTCTTTCGGGAAACCCCGAAGGGATTACACACGAACTAGGAGATTACCTTGATATTCCTGGCGATCTCAGCGCCTTCTTGGCTATACTACTTAGTGGAGTGGCTAATCTACTAAGGAAGAGAAGCTCTGGCTCTTGAGTGCTTGCTGCTTCTTTGGCTTGAGCGCTCTGCCTCTCTGTGTTCCGTCGTGCCTTCCTGCGTCTCGGCCAACCTCTCCTTTTATAGGCGAGAGATGGCTACAAGAGAGCCTTCGGGAGCCTTCGCTCGACTGCCAGCGAGACCCTCACTTATTTATTTTACATACGGTAGCATGCACGCGTGTCCTGCTAGGGTACATGCGTGTCCTTCTAAAATATGGATAAGTGCGAGAGAGAGTGCCCGACAGACTTCAATCTTCAGAAATCTTCGCCTTTCTTCACGTGGGCATTGTCTCCCGGTGAATGATTGGCTTGCCTCCAGTGTCTTCTAACATATGAGTAATGCACAGAGATTGCTCACACCGTTGGCTTGATCTTGAACTCCGCCTTCTTCTCCGATGCAAATATTCTGGCATCCGATGCTTGACAATATTTCCTTTTTTTTATATGTGGGGGTCTTCCCCGCCAATATAATTGATATACCATATCAATATTCGGTTTGCATTCATATTTTCGGGGGGGGGGGGAGGTCATATATATATATATACTCCCTCCGTCCCAAAATTCTTGTCTTAGATTTGTCTAGACACGGATGTATCTAGTTACGTTTTAGTGTTAGATACATCCGTATCTAGAGAAATTTAAGACAAGAATTTTGGGACGGAGGGAGTATATAGTAATCCTATTCATCACCCAGGGTGCAAAATAAGTTATTCTTCACCCGTGGTAATCTTACGATCGCTTCATAAATAAATTACGTTTGGAATACAAATAGTTACATTCATATTGATTCACTACGTAAAATTTGGTATAAGAAAACAAAAAAATAGGTTATAAGACTAGAAATATCGCATTTTATGTATGTTTTACACTATGTTTTTACATTCGTAATTTTACGTAACATAAAATATTTTTTACGGCGAGTGTATATTTTCTTACGTTCTCTATTTACGTATGAAATAAGACAAAAATTACGAAACCTAAAAATACGGTGCATTGACCTTAAAATAGAGAGGAGATGAAGAATAACTATTCCTCACCCAGGGTGACGAATAGCGCGACCATATATATATATATATATATATATATATATATATATATATATATATATATATATATATATATATATATATATATATATATATATATGAACGAATCTCCGCCTAAAATCAATGGCATAGGACTTAAATGTGCAATAATTATGGCACATCTAGATGTGCTTTCGTAAATCTATAGAATTAACTATCGGGATAATTAATTGCATTAATGTCTTGATTTTCAAATTAATTTGACCTGCAAAATGACGACGTACCAATCCCCTTTAATATTATAGATATGCTCGTTTGGCTGCGTCGATTTTAGAACATGAACATCGTAGAAGGAATGGAAAAAGGGCGATATTATACGCAATGATTTACTTTTGGGAACGTAAAATTTTAGGGTTTATGTAAGACTCGTCTAGATGTGACATAGGAAAGCCTGACAAGAGTAGGAATGCTCTCCCCGTTACTTTCCTTCGTCTCTTAGCATGCTCCGCTTGGAGCTCCTATAGGGCGCCCTCTGCACCATGGAACCAACTAGCTCTCACTGTAGCACTTAGTTGGGCCGGCCCATGAAACGCAAGCGCAACGAACTTACAACACGAAAAAGCGGCTTTGTCCAGGATTCGAACTCGCGCCGTTGGACTCTCATACGAGTTTTGCTAATCACTGAAGATACTCAATTGCAGTGACTGATAATAGCGCCAATAATATAAGAACAACTGTTGATGCATTATTTATATTGTATCACTTAGATTTTGGAATTACTTGAAAAAACCTGGATTTGAAAAAGTTCAGCGATATTGAAAAAAGTGCATCGATTCTGAAAAAAATCATCGATTTTGATTTTATTTTTTAAAAGTTCATTGATATTGTAAAAAAATTACAAAAAATGTAAAAAAGATCATCAATTTAGAAAAAAACATTCACTTTTGAGAAAAGTTCATTCAATTTTGAAAAAGTTCATTCAATTTAGCAAAAGAAAAAATAGAAAAAGAAAAAACCAAACAAAACCGTTCCAATAAAAAAAAGGAACAAGAAGAAAAGAAAAAAGAAGGAAAAAGATGCAATTGATGTGTGGATGGTGGGGTGGTTAGCGCAGCTTAAGTAGGACCAGGTGGTCGCTGGATCGAAACATACGGGGCGTGCAGATTCTTGGTGTCAAAACAGGAAAAAGAATGGAAGATGGGCCGGCCCAGCGCGGAGGACAGAGTGCGCGCTTGTTTGCAGCCGATTATTACTGTTTCTGCAAACCGGCGCCTACAGCGCACCCACCTCTGCCGCGACTGGGCCGGCCCATGTATATGCTTTATTCTGTTTAGAACAGAAAAGTTGCGCGCCCGCGAGAGTTCGAACTCGCTATCTCCTCCTTCTACGCCAACACTGCAACCACTAGGCCAGTGATCCAATTGTGTTTTCTAGCTTCTTTCCTTCATTTTATTTCCCTCTTCAGTCGCGGGAGTCCTCCGGTTTTGGGAAGCTTCCCAAACCGTTTTTTTTGGTTCGTTGGTCATTTCCCCGTGTGGTTTATTTGGGTTTTCTTTATTTTCTTTTTTCTTTTGTTCTTTTTTTGTTTCTTAAATGCGTATTTTATTTGAAGTTCATGTTTTTAAAGAAAAATCAATGATATTTTCTTTTTAGTGTTTTTTTAAAAACCGATGAACTTTTTGCAAATCGATGAACTTTTTTCCAAATATGATGAACTTTTTTCAAATTCGGTGAACTCTTTTTCAAAATCGATGATTTTTTTAAATCCGATGAACTTTTTTTCAAATTCAATGAACCTTTTCCAAATTCAATGAACTTTTTTCAAATCCGATGAACTTTTTTTCCAAAATTGTGAACTTTTTTGAAAACTTCATGCACAGTTTCAAATTCACAAACTTTTAAACAGTAATTCTGTGAACCTTTTTTTTCAAATTCGTGGCTGTTTTCAATATTTTTAGAATTATTTTTTCAAATTTATACTTTCTTTTCGAAATAATTTATACTGTGTATATATGATATATGTTAACTGAAGGAAAGGTCAAATAGCACTAGTTCCTTGCTGTAGGTAATGTAGTGATCACAGCCTAGCGGTTAAGAGCTACTGCTGTCAACGCGCGCGTGCTGAGTTCGAATTCTACTACTCGCAGATAAATAGTTTCAGGATAAACACCAGCTTATTTTTTTTCGCGGTGTGATTGCTGGGATTGTTGGGCCGGCCCAGCAGCGCGGCGTGTGAGCGCCAGTTGCAATAACGGGCGCTGAAGGCGCTGTATAGGAGGTCCCTTTCCCTATGGGAAAAAAGAAAGGAAAATAAAATAAACAGGGAGCACCTAACCAGCGCCTTTAGTGCCCGTTTCGAGTTCTGGCGCTCGAAGCGTCACGCTACTGGGCCGGCCCAGGTGAGCTTCGATCAAACACAGTAACCACGACGCGAAAAAACAAACGTGAAGAAAAAGTGCGAAAGCTGGGTTTCGAACTCAGGAACGCACATCTTTTGGCCACTAACGCGAAAACCACTAGACCAAACACTCTGTAACTAGGAAAAAATGCTACTTAACCGTTCTTTAGTGAAACATTAACGTCAATCTGAAAATTAGTTGAAAAGCTCATCGATTTTGAAAGCTAGTTCATCAATTTTTTTAAAGTTCACAAAATTGAAAAAAGTTAATCGATTTTGAAAAAAAGTTCATCGTTTTAGAAAAAAAGTTCATGGAATTTAAAAAAATGTTCATCGAATTTGAAAAAAGTTCGTCGAATTTTAAAAAAAATCATGAAAAAATTTCATCGATTTAAAAAAAAAGTTC